>JAGIQG010000019.1:16386238-17611564 GCA_024679065.1 Sphyrna mokarran | reverse complement strand
AGGAGACAGAGGGTAGTCGTGGAAGGCTCTTTTTCCAGCTGGAAGCCTGTCACTAGTGGAGTGCCACAAGGCTCAGTACTAGGTCCTCTTCTATTTGTGGTCTACATAAACGACTTGGAAGTAGGGGTAGGTGGTGAGATCAGCAAATTTGCTGATGACACCAAGATGCTTGGATTGGCGGGTACAGCAGAGCAGTGTCAGGCAATACAACAGGACATAGACAGGTTGGTAGATTGGGCAGATAGATGGCAAATGGAATTTAATCCGGAAAAATGCGAGGTGATGCATTTTGGCCGGGAAAATGTAGAAGAGAATTATAGGATAAAAGGTAAAACTATAAAGAGCATAGAGACGCAGAGAGACTTGGGGGTGCAGGTTCACAAGTCTCTGAAGGTGTCCTCACAGGTGGAGAAGGTGACAAAGAAGGCGTATAGTATTTTGGCTTTCATAGAAAAGGGTATAGAATATAAGAGTAGGAGTTTGATGTTGCAGTTGTATACAACTTTGGTTAGGCCTCACTTGGAATACTGCGCCCAGTTCTGGTCTCCGTACTATCGGAAGGATGTGGAGTGCTTGGAGAGAGTGCAGAGGAGGTTTACCAGGATGCTGCCTGGTATGGAAGGACTGTCCTATGAGGAACGATTAGATAGACTGGGGTTGTTTTCCCTTGAAAGACGTCGGCTTAGAGGGGATATCGTAGAGGTGTATAAGATTATAAGGGGTATAGATAGAGTAAATGGAGGTAAACTTTTTCCACCTTTAGAAATGGATAGGACGAGAGGTCATGGCCATAGGGTGAGGGGGGCTATGTATAGGACGAATATAAGAGGGCAGTTTTTCACACAAAGGGTAGTGGGGGTGTGGAATGCACTGCCGAGTAAGGTGGTGGGAGCAGGCACGCTGGGGCTGTTTACGGGTCTCTTGGACAGCCACATGAGCGGTATGCAGATAGAGGGATATATTAGGACTGTTTAACTACGGCTTTTTTCCACAGGAAATTCGGTCCATAATTTGAGCACGCATTCGGCAGGTGGTGCGGGTACAGCTCTTGGATGTTGATTCATGGGTTGCCTGGTACCTCATGTCGTATATGAGGGCTTTATGTGGACCACCTGAAGGGCACCATGACAGCTCAGAGACTATCGATGTGGCTGTGCAGACACTTGGAATTGGGCCGGTGTATGCGGGAGTTTGCGCGTTCTCCCCGTGGTTGCGTGGGTTTTCTCCGGGCACTCCGGTTTCCTCCCACAACCCAAAAAATTCGCTCTTAGATTTGGTATTACGGTGGCGCGGGCTCGTTGGGCCGAAGGGCCTGTTTCCCGTGCTGTGTTGCTTAAAAAAAAAAAGAAGGTTGAGGACAGCATGGAAGTTAAAAAGGGCACATTAAATAGTAAAGGTTGTGTCAGTAATCCTAGAAGTAGACAGATCAGGCTAAAGCAAGACAGATAACAAGGGAAGTCTGGATTAAACTGCATTTATTTCAATGTAAGGGACCTGATGGGCTAGACAGATGAACTTAGGGCATGGATGGGTACATGGGACTGGAATATTATCGCAATTACTGACATATGGCTAAGGGAAGGACAGGACTGGCAGCTTAACTATTGGCCACTGAACCTCACATCTGTAGTGGCTAAGTTGTCAGAAGGTATTTTGAGAGACAGGATCTACAGGCATTTAGAGATACGAGGATGATTAGGGACAGTAAGCATAGCTTTGAGACAGTCCAGAGGGGCAATGTTTTCACAAAGGGTGGGGAGTGTCTGGAACAAGCTTCCAGGGGTAGTAGTAGAAATAGGTATAATTTTGTCTTTTAAATGGGTTACATGGGTAAGATAGAAGATCGGTATAGAGAGATATGGGCCAAATGCAGACAATTGGGGTCGCCTTAGGGGTTGAAAAAAGGGGCAGCATGATCAAATTGGGCTGAAGGGCCTGTTTCTATGCTGTAAGCCTCAGTGTGTGAAGTAGTTGTTGTAGGTAAAGTTCATGTGATCCAGATACATGATCAAAACCAGCAACATCCAATGCTGAGGCTTTCTTTTAAAACGATAACAAGTTCTTGTAGCATTTTGCAAAACTCTGACTGTGCACTTCAACAATGAAATAATTCCCAATTCATGACTATCCAGCAGAACTACAGAACTCACTCCTGGCTCTAGAATGTGGCATGCCTGCTACACAATCAGCACACCATGTCCAATTCACAGTTCTTTCAATCGGGCCCAAGGATTCTATAGGTGAATTCTTGTGCTGTTGATTCCTTACTCTTTGCTGTGCTTCCAATCAAAGCAGTTAGACCTTTGAATTCTGAGAGTTTGAGCTGAGCCCAAAATAATAGGATTCAAGTTTGCACTGATGCCACATGAAATACGTTTGGCAACTTCTTGCATACCTGGACCGGTGGCACAATTATTTCAAATCCTGGTTCAAATGGATTATACTTAGATGGATTCTGGGAATGAAAAATTTGGAAATCAAAAAAAAATTGTACTGATGCAGTATTGATTTTCTCCTGGAGCAGTATTTAGACCACAGTGTTGTAACTTGAAAAAAAAAAGGGAGCCTCAAATATACACGTGGACATGCTGCATTAAAAAGCTGAATACTCAGCGCCAAAACTGGATGATAAACATCGTAGAATCCTATAGTGCAGAGTGTGTACTGACCACAATCCCACCCATAGCCCCATTACCCCATGCATTTACCCTAGCTAGGTAATCACAGGGAATCTTGTATGTAAACCAAATTATTTAAAATGTCATGTGAGGGACCTTATATTTGAATTACTTCTCCCTAAATGGTAACAATATTATGAAAAGTAAAAAAAATCCAGTATGTTTTGACTTTATTGTTGAAGTCAAGTTAAAAGCAACTTTATGCATTCCTTACCTTCGCAGTTCCATCAAAAGACCAGGACAGAAGTTGGGGCTCCCCCAACAGCTTGAAGTTTTTCACTTGTTCCGTGTGTCCTTCAAGGACTTTGCATTCCTCGGTGCGCCAATTCCATACCTATATTTAAAACATAAAGAAAGATTAAACGTGAAACTTCTCAGCATTGCTCTACCCCGAGGCAACCAACATTCTTCAGTCAACCGGGAAAGAGATAGTTACCCAGTTTATTCATTCTTGCATTCTGCCCTATACAGTTCTTACATTCATGTTTACTTCTGAAATGGTTATTGCGTGACTAAACCTCTATTTTAGGTAGCTCCGGATAATCATTTCCAATTTTATTTTCTCATCCCAATACTATACAATGGCTCACTGTGCAGAGAATAGGTCTTACTAACTATTTCCCTCAGTCAGTTACACAATTGTAATGGAATCTGTCCTCTGGGAAAAGCCCGTACACGAGAGTCCAGTTGAAAGTGAAATTTTTAACTCAAGTACCAATGCTTTAACACTATTGTATTCAGGCAATCCCTGATTAACTTGGTTCAGTTAGCATATCGCTTGGGGCATTCTAAGAATACAAAAGGCTGCTACATAATCGTGATTTGCTCCTTCTTCTTCCATTAGTGTCTCAGTAGATTCAGATTGATTTTTTTCCCCAAGAAAAAGAACATGAACTCTTGACAGTTCTAACCATCTTTTAAAAAGTGCAGTCATGCAATTATCAGAACCTACTGAACCGACACTGGCCCATATTTTGCAGTCGTAATAGTAGTGAAATCATCAGTATCACCATCATTACTCCTCTGAAACCGACAGCAACCTCTGGAGACTGCACATGCGCAGCTAAAGTGGAAATCCCAGAAGCTGTTGTCAGTGATTCCACATTCCCCCAGCAGGTGCACTTTGAAGTCCCCACCACAATGCAATCAGTTGGGAGTTACTGAACTGATGGGAATTTCCAATCTTATTCTCCTCTGTTCGCTGTATAAATCGCCTTGAAAATGATAAGCCTCGTTGAATGAGGTGTAATCGGAATTTTAACAGCAAGGCTAAATAAATTACTACTAAACACCCTCAGTGTCTCTGAAAACGTAATGTTATGTTTGTTGAATGTAAATTTCTCAAGGAAAATAAGAAATTCTACATTTGCTGTCAGTGCAAACACCTCACTCTGATCAGGTGGTTATCCTGCTTGATGGTGGCACTAGTCTTGGATGCCTGGAGTTACCCTTGGCTTAGTGCTAGATTCATACTAATGTCAGGTGAGGGAAATCCAAATCACACTGATCGCTGAACCTTTGTGCAGAGCTTACTTCAAGGTCATCGGAATGTGTCTATGCTTCACTGCCGACTGGAAAGCCAAGCCCACTGTTTGAATTTATATCCAATTATTCGTAAAGTTTTATGGCTTAACTTACACACATTTAAACACTATAAAACAAGTTCCACATTTTAGAGAACAGTGCATATAAAATGCTTAAGGCACACTGCCCTAATTTGCAGGAAATGTCCTTCAATGCTCTGACATGCACCATTTCTGCTGCCAGATACAGTTTTGGTCAAAAGGATTGAAACTACAATCTTTTCACAGTGAAACTGGAGCTACAAATATAAATTTATAATAGAATGTAATGCTTCAATCCTATGCACTAAAAGAAATAGAAGTAAACAATCTGCCTGCAGTGATCTAGCATTTTATTTAAAATCAGTTTTTGTTTAACACTGTTGTGACCCAGATCTGTAATCCTGGCTCAGCGGTCAAATTCACATGGGTAATAAATTGCTGAGTGTCTCTATGCCTACTTTATTTGTACATACATGCGGGTTGCCTTTTTTTAGACAGTCTATACACAAGCACCAGGGAATTTCACGCATGGCAAACCAGCTGTTACTGAAGTGTATAGATTGAGAAACGTGTTGGTTCAAAACCAGATAGAGACCAGTGCCAATTTATTCAACTATATATTCACTTCAGCAACACTATAAAGCACTGTAGGTCAAATTTGCCCAAATATTAATTCACAATGTTCTTAGGGATAAGAAGCAGCTGGATTCTGGAATGAATCAGTTATCCAGTTATAATATGTGTCTGTACCTAGAGAATATAAAAGCAAGGAAGTAGCAGTGACAATGCAAAAGCTTTAAATCTCTTGGAATATTTGTCACTGGAAGGATATTTCCAAAGACGTTCTGCAAGAGTCAGTACTACGTCCCCTGATTTTTGTGGCATATATTAATGATTTGGACGTAAAGGTAGGGGGAACAGTCAAACGAGGGGCAAAGGACAAAAAAAATTGGTCACCTGGTTGATAGAGAGGGATAGCTGTGAACTGCAGGAAGAAATCAATGGACTGGTCAAGTGAACAAAAATGTGGCAAATGGAACTCAACCCACAAAAGTGAGAGGTGGTACACAGCACTAATTAGCACTGTTGCCTCAGTGCTAGGGGCTCGGATTCGATTCCTGGCTTGGGTCACTGTCTGTGCGGAGTCTGCCCATTCTCTCTGCATCTGTGTGGGTTTCCTCCAGTTGTTCCAGTTTTCTCCCATAATCCAAAAGACATACCAGTTAGATGCATCAGCCATGCTCCCTCAGTCTACCTGAACGAGCACCAGAGTGCAACGACTAGGTGATTTTCACAGTAACTTCATTGTGGTGTTAATGTAAGCCTATTTGTGACACTAATAAATAAATATTTTCTTAAAACATAAACATTTGATGAGGTCAAACAAGACAAAGGAATACATAATAAATGGGAGGATATAGAGAGATATATGTGATGCAAAGGATTGAAGATAGCAGGACAGATTGATGAAATGGTTAAGACACATGGAATAATTTCCTTCATTAGCTGAGACATAGAATACAAGAACAGGAAGGTTATGCTTGAACAAAGTAAAACATTAATTAGGCCACAACCTGAGTACTGTGTGCAGTTCTATCACCTTAAAGAAGTGATTCACCACAGGGTACTGGAAATTCAGGATGATGCTGCCAAGACTAGAAAACACTGAATCCACGGGGGAAGAGTGGATGGCCCAGGATTGTTCTTTTTGGAATGTAAGAGGTTGAGGGGAATATTTATTGACATGCTTTGGAGAGGAAACAGAAAAGATTTACCAAGATGTGGCCAGATATGGAGGCCATTGGCTATGAGGAGAGTTTGAAATAACTTGATTTGTTCTCACTGGAATGACAGAGGTGGAGGGGCAACCTGTTAGAGATCTACAAGATTACGAGGGGCATGGACAGAGTGAATAGTCAGAAACTATTTCCCAGGGTAGAAGAATCAATTAGGATTTATAATCATCTAGAAAACAATAATTTGATTAGGGATAGTCAACATGGTTTTGTGAAGGATAAGTCATGCCTCAAAAACCTTATTGAGTTCTTTGAGAAGGTGACCGAAGAGGTGGATGAGGGTAAGAAGTTGATGTGGTGTATGTGGATTTCAGTAAAGCATTTGATAAGGTTCCCAAAGGTAAGTTTTGCAGGAGATACGAAGGCATGGGATTGAGGGTGATTTAGTGGTTTGGATCAGAAATTGGCCAGCTTTAAGAAGACAGGTGGTGGTTAATGGGAAATGTTCATTCTGGAGTTCAATTATTAGTGGTGTACAGCAAGGATTTATTTTGGGGCCACTGCTGTTTGTCATTTTTATAAATACCTGGATGAGGCATAGAAGGATTGGTTAGTAAATTTGCAGATAACACTAAAGTCGGTGGAATTGTGGACAGTGCTGAAGGATGTTGCAGGTTATGGAGGGAATAGATAAGCTGCAGAGCTGGGCTGAGAGATGGCAAATGGAGTTTAATGTGGAAAAATTTGAAGTGATTCACTTTGGAAGGAGTAACAGGAATACACAGTACTAGGCTAATGATACGTTACTTGGTAGTGTGGATGAACACAGACATCTCAGTGTCCATGTGCATAGATTCCTGAAAGTTGGTACCCAGGTTGATAGGGTTGTTAAGAAGGCAGACAGTGTGTTAGTTTTTATTGGTAGAAGGATTGAGTTTTGGAGCCATGAGGTAATGTTGCAGCTGTACAAAATTCTGGTGTGGCTGCACTTGGAATATTGCACACAGTGCTGGTTGCTGTATTATAGTAAGGACATGGAAGCATTGGAAAGAATGCAGAGGAGATTGACTACGGGTATGGTGGGGAAAGTTTTATGAGGAAAAGCTGAGGGACTTGAGGCTGTTTTCATTAGAGAGAAGAAGGTTAAGAGGTCACTTAATAGAGACATATAAAATGATCAGAAGATTAGTTAGGGTGAACAGTGAGAGCCTTCTTCCTTGAATGGAGATAGCTAGCACAAGGGTACATAGTTTAAATTGAGCAGTCATAATATAGGACAGATGTCAGAGATAGTCTCTTTACTCAGAGAGTAGTAAAGGCATGGAATGCCTTGCCTGCAACACTAGTGGACTTGCCAACATTAAGGGCATTAAATGGCCATTAGATAAACATATGGATGATATTGGAATAGTATGGGTTAGACGGGCTTCAGATTGGTTTCACAGGTTGGAGGGCCGAAGGACCTGTACTACGCTGTAATGTTCTATTACTAGAGGGCATAGGTTTAAGATGTGAAGGGCAAGGTTTAAGGGAGATGTATGAGGCAAGTTTTTTTTTACACTGAGGGTGGTAGGTGCCTGGAATTCTCTGTTAGGGTAGGTAATGGAAGCAAGGGCCCTTAGTACAGGGGTCAGTAACTAGATGGATCAGAGGGAGATACAGAAAATGTTTTTCACCCAAAGTGTGGTAGGGGTCTGGAACTCACTGCCTGAAAGGGTGGTAGAGACAGAAACACTGAACTCACTTAACTGGTGTTAGGATGCGCACGTGCAGGGCTCTGGATATAATGCTGGCAAATAGGATTAGGTTTGGGTCATTCTTTTTTTGCAGCCAATGGAGACACAATGGGCCAAGTAGCCATCTTCTGTGCCCATGATTGCATAGTTCCAAGGATCCCATTACTTTAAAAACAATATAATATGTACATTACATACAGACTATAATGTTACAAGAAATAAGATCTTCCAGCTAAGCA
This sequence comes from Sphyrna mokarran, assembly GCA_024679065.1. Lineage (NCBI taxonomy): Eukaryota > Metazoa > Chordata > Chondrichthyes > Carcharhiniformes > Carcharhinidae > Sphyrna > Sphyrna mokarran. The sequence continues at coordinate 17,603,610 of JAGIQG010000019.1, read as the reverse complement.
ACTGGAGAAGTTAAGACTATTTTCCAGCCGCTATGAAAAGGTTAAGGGTGAACTGACAGTATTCACAAGCTTTTAAAGTTTATGTCATGCTAAATTGGCTCACTGAGCTGTGGAAACAATATCAAAAAAAAGTAGAACAGATCTTTTTATTGACAGTGTCAGAATTCGGAATTCTCTGTTACAAAACTGTTTGAAGTAGAATCCATAAGTTTGTTTAAAAAGGAATATTAAAAGAGGAATATTAGTGGTTTTGGGATATAAGCAAGAATATTGGATTAAGCTAAATGGCTCTTGTGGAGAAACATTTGACAACCAAATAAACCAAACAACCAAAAATATCTTTCTTTTCATTATTAAACTAAACTTTCACGAACTTGCTTTTGGTAGCATTTTCAGTTTTCTACTTAAATAGAAAATTATTTAATAAAGATAATGTTAATGGCATCATGCATGCCCATATAATAATGTTCATAGAATTATAGAATCCCCACAGTGCAGAAGGAAGCCATTTTTCCATCGAGTCTCGACCAGCTGTTACCCAAGCTCACCCCGTATCCCCACATATTTACCCCAATAATCCCCCAACCTATATATCTTGGGACACCAAGGGATAATTTTAGCTTGGCCAATCCACCTAAACTGCACACCTTTTCTCATGTATTGCCATGGGATCCCATCCAGGTCCAGCTCTTGCAGGCATCTTTGTTGGGTGCCATGAGAAACACATCTTGAATGGGATGACACCTCACTTCCCACCCTGACATATTTCCAATGTGTGGATAATATGTGCTTACAATTTATACTGTTAATGTGAAAGGATGTTAGAACCGCAGATTTAAAATTTATACGGAATTGAAGGAAAATCATGACATCCATTGAAAATAGAACCTTTCACTTGCATCAAAGAAGGCATCAAGATTTATTTATTTAATTTTGCAGTATAACTACGTATTCGTAACAGTTGAGGATTCAGACTATATCAATTCCATTGTAAAACCGTCTCAGGACTATTACAACAACCATTATTAAAAATATTATGCGGCCTCTCTTATTTTCTTTTGTTTCAATTTCACTTTTATGATAAACTGCCAAATTGGAATTGTTAAGAAATTCAAAATTTATAGGACCGACAGAGAAAATCTGAAGATATTAAAAATGGAAAAAGAAAACAATAAGCCATCAGCGAAAAGTACGTTTACTGGCACATATGCAACTTCATGGAAAAGTTCTTGTTCAACCATTATTCAACAACGAGTATTATTAAAGTTGCTTGATGTCAGACATATTTTTGTGACTCTCTTCATAAAATTACCAGGCACAAAACTTTTGCTCATACACTTGTATAGTAAATTGTAAACTGCAGTCAGCTATTGAATAGGTAGAAACAGAGGAAAAGTAAATTAATGCACTGATCCTGTGAGCCATTCTATCCCATATCAGGAATTAAATGCTACTTCAGAGGTAACCAAATATTTCAAGGCCTATTGGAGAATATTTTTGAAGGCTGAAATGTTATGCTCTTATTTCCCCCAATGTGGTTTTGCAAGGCTGTGCAGAACAATTTTTCCAGTTCTCTATCAATGCTGCTCTGAACTGACCTATAGAAGATACATATGCCTCCTTCTGAGATTGATCCTCTATCACAATCCATCAGTTACAGAAATGGGTTTGATGGACCAATTGACCTGTTCTCAGTTTTGAACTCACACAGCAGAGAACTGTTTATGAATGTGAGGTTTCTTATACGTTAGAATGTTTCCTTAAAATGGAGTACTGCAAAGGGTCATGTTATCTGCTACAAATTCCACTGGATAACAAGTCTGGGTGGCTTGGTTAGCATGGGCCCCGTGTCAGACGTTACTGAAGTACACGTGGCAGGTTTACTATCTGATAAGCTAAAAGGATATCTGCAGTAATGTTAAGGTTTGTGTGAAATTACCACTACTGGAGAGATACTATTTGAAATTATTCTGAAAACTGGTGGTTGGACCTTGGTGTTCCTTTAAGACAAAGGAAACCTGAAGGGAGAGGTATAAAATCTGACAGTGAAAATGGGATGGAAGTAGCAGAGAATTATTTAAAAGGTTTGGATGTGTGCTTCTTGGAAACAGAACTTGAAATCGCGCATGTGGAATCATTAAATCCCTACAGTGCAGAAGGAGGCTATTTGGCCCTTTGAGTCTGCACCGACCACAATCCCACCCAAGCCCGATCCCATAACCACATGTATTTACTCTAGCTCGTCCCCCTGATGCTCGGGGCACATCTTTGGACTGTGAGAGAAAACTGAAGTACTGGAAGGAAATCCACGCAGATACGGGGTGAAACGTGCAACCCAAACTGGAATCAAACCTGGGTCCTCGGCGCCATGAATCTGCAGTGCTAACCACACTGCCACCATACTGCCCTTGGAAGCTGGAATTCAGTGTGGCTCACAGTATAAGGATCATCTGTGGGACTGAGGAGAAATCTTAGAGATTCATTTGGTTTCTGAGAGGAGTGTGTCTTATTACAGTCATCTTGTGTGTTTAAAGGGGACTTTGTGTGCTCATGAGACCATTGTAGTTTATGGTGTACTTTGTAATCTGTGTTAATCTTAAAATATGTAATTCTTAAACGATGGAGTAAAACAATAGTGTATCATAATCCAATTTTTTCATGTTCAATTAATGTTTTTGTTCTTGTTGATAAAACCAACTTGAGAATCTATGACTCTGTTCCTCCACGTTTTATAAAAAATTAAGCAAAGGTTAAGGTTTTTCGAGCCAGGGTTTTATTCTCTGATCTTCCCGTCCAGTTATAACATTAACTGGGATCGCAATATCATGTTTATGGTGCAAATGGGGATATAAATTTAGAAAGGAAATCTCATTTGTTTACAGGGGCACTTAAACCATATTGTCAGAAGGTGCTGCATTTAAGGAAAGCAGGAGTTGGTAATAAAGTTACGATACAAAGCTGTAACTCCCTGACAAGCATTATTTGAGACTGACTTGAACTATTACACAAAAGATTAACTTATCCTTTAATGTTAGAGAGAGGTCCGATTCTTCTTTCTGAAGTTAAGATATTACCTATCCTTGCTTGTGGAACATCGACCCCCTCCTCTCTGTTCCCTTTCCCACCATCCCACAACAAGGATGGGGTTCCATTAAATGCTCTAACACACTATTTGTTGATGTGCACTTCACGGATGATACATGCTGAGATGCAAGTCACCGATTCTCCGAATTCCACTGAGGTAAGATCCTTCAAGGGTTTCAGCTCATACACAGATGGAAGAGAATTTGGATCAGACACTAAACATTTTATTGCATTAGATCAAGCCACTGCACACTCGTGCTCTAAGCAATGGCCATACAGAGAAATAAATGCAATGACTCATTTTTCTCCTGGGAAATATGTAACCTTCATCAAACCTTTCTTCATGTTTCTCTCTAAAAACTGAGAAAGAACTTCCAAGATCTTTTTTGGCTTCTAGTCATGCACAGATGACACCTTATGTCCTAATAACAGTTACTGTGAAAAGGACACCCAGAAGTTAGGAAGTTCCTATGTAACACCACATACCAACGTGTTTATCATCTATGCCTCATTGTCCAATTTCCTGTTGTCATCTTAGCACCCATTATTTCAAAGTTCATTCATTATGTTTTAGTCACTTAGGCAGGAATCATACATCCTGCATTGCAACAGCAACTGGCTAAAATTGTGCAATGATACATTAAGTATCAAGGGAAAGAATAATTTAACTAATCCACCATTTTTAGCGACAGTACAATTCCATGTGCCATTACAGATTAAAAAGAAAATGGGAACTAATCTTATGAGCAAACTAAATCCTATATAAAATTAATGCATATATCAATAGTGCATCCTACACAGGTGGAGCAGGCAGTCCTGCCTTCTTCATCTGTGTAAGATGCACTTATTTCTCCGTATGGCCACTGCTTAGAGCACCGAGTGTGCAAAGGCTTGATCTAAAGCAATAAAATGTTTAGTGTCTGACCCAAATTCTCTTCCATCTGTGTATGGGCAGAAATCCTTGAAGCATCTTACCTCAACTGAATTCAGAATATTCTTCTGACTTCTTGCAGATATTTTGCTAATGTTGCACCACTTCTAGAGCAGGGTGAATTTTTAAGGTGCTGATGTGGAGACATTAAGAATCCAAATGTCATTCTTTATATTTACCAAGTTGATTATTGCAGAGGCCTTGAACTCAGCATGACAACAGAGAGCAGCATTTATTTACTTTCAATTTCATGAATTTCAAAAATATAAGATAGTAATATTTATGTACACAAATTGTTGAATGATGAAATATTTAGTCAAGGATATAGCTGTACAAAACATTTATATTTTTTAAAAATTTAAACTTAGTCTCTGATTTTCTAACCTTCTCCTTAATGGTCTGAAGCCATCTGACAAAAACTAGAATTTCCAAAATTTCTCTTTGCAACATAAAGGTTGAATTAAGATCCCCCCTCCCCAAATGGAAGCTATATAGAATTTATATAGAAAAGGAGGCCATTCAGTCCTTCCAGCTTGCACCGACAACAATCCAACCCAATCCCTATCCCCATAATTCCACACATTTACCCTGCTTATCCTCATAACCTATACATCCTGGGACACTAAGAAGCAACTTAGCATGGCCAATCAGCCTAATCTGTACACCTTCGGACTGTGGGAGGAAATCCACACAGACACAGGAAAAATGCGCAAACTCCACACAGACAGTACTCCAGCTGGAAATCGAACCAGGGTTCCTGGCACTGTGAAGCTGCAGTGCTAACCACTGTGCCACTCCTAAAACGGAATTCAAATTCCACCACCTGCTATGGCAGGATTTGAACTTGGGTCCCCAGAACAATAGCTGAGTTTGTGGATCAATAGTCTAGCAATAATACGACTCAGCCTTCGCATTATAACCATTTCCTACTACTCAAAAAGACAATGTAGTACTGTATATGGATTAGGCATGAACCCAATTTCAGACTGATTTTTCTACCTGCACGAATCAGTCTTTTCATCTGGTAGATATCTTTCTCATTACATATTCTTCGGAATTCAAGCTGTACACTTTTGTACAATGATTGATGATACACGCTGACCAGTCAACATGGCATTCTAGATGCTCAATTAGTCCACTTATCACACAGTTAAAGAAGTGGATGAGACTGATCATGGACCTGGTTTGTCACCTTTAATTCAGGAAATAAATGTCCACTTGCTTATATCAGACCATTGGCTCAAACTGGTTAAAAAAATGTTATTTTTTCACGTTATAATGCCAAATATGCCATAATCTCTGCAGTCCCGAATGCTTCAGATCAAGTCAATTCTGAATATTGGAATTTTCTCAGTAAGAGATTGACTTTAGAATGCCTAACTACAAGGTTGTGAACTGGAAAACATGGTAGTTATAAATATAGGCCTGAGGCATAAAACTGCTATTAAACATTGTCAAGGAATCACAAGAAGTGTTTTAATTATACAAATACTGTATCTTTAATGTTTCCACTCTCAATATACTGTGCTAAAATGTTGTTAGTAGTTCAGATCTGCTCAAAAAAATCCAGGCAATAGATCACTGATAACTTTTCACTACCTTTACATCCAAAGCAATGATGTGATCATTCAGGCTTCAGCTGGTTTAAATTTCAGGCAATGTTCAGTAGTTAACTGTCAGTCACCATCAACTGATACATTCTCCATGGCAATGCTCTATCAATCAGAGTCCACTTGCCAACCAATCAGCATTCTCTTTTTCATACACCATAAGTTGTTATTTTCCCCTTATAGTGGTATTCTTGCAAATTGTTCTAATAGTGTAACATGAAAAGCTTTGATGTCTCTTTTTTCAGCAATACCCACGATTTACAATAATTGGAAGAAAGATAGAGGGGAATTGAGGAGAATTTTTATGCATTTTAAAGTATGCAACTAAAATTCTTATCATCCCAGACCTTCAACGCAAAACAGAATATAGTTATTTGCTGTCCTAACATATTGTATAGTTCGCCAAGAACTTCAGACAGCAAGTCAACTCAGTATTCTAAATATCAATTCATTTGGCAATTGTAAATAAAGCTCTGTACTAATTGCACGTGAATTTGTGGCTATTGACTGGGACAATTTTTGTATGCATCTTCTTATTAAAACTAAAATTCTGATTCAATACTTTCACAATTTTCAGATAGGAAGTTTATTAGGCTCATCTTGCTCACACTATCAACACCTCACCGCTCTGTTTAATCTGTCCCCTGAATAATTCTCAGAATCTCTACAATGCTTTTGCAATGCTTTCAGAGCTTTTGCCTCCGTTACCGTTTCCAGGAATCTATTCCAAGTATTTATCACTCTATGTGAAGAGATGCTTCCTGTTATCCAGTCTGAGCTTGCTTTTCACTAACATTCAGTACAAGAACGTTGAAGTTTTGCATTGTCAGGCTGAGTGATAAATACCATAAGGGTGAACATAATTTATTTATTTTTGTTTAAAAAGATTAGAGTCATAGAGGTTTACAGCATGGTAACAAACCCTTCCGCCCAACTGGCTAACACTGCCCTGTTTTTTAAACCCCTTAGCTAGTCCCAATTGCCCATGCTTGGCCCATATCCTTCCATACTCATCTTACCCATGTAACTATTTTAATGCTTTTTAAAAGACAAAATTGTGTCTGCCTCTACTACAACCACTGGCAGCTCAGTCTAGACACTCACCACTCTCTGTGTGAAAAAAATTGCCCCTCTGGACTCTTTTGTATCTCTTCCTTCTCACCTTAGACTTATACCCTCTAGTTTTAGACTCTCCTATCTTTGGGAAAAGATGTTGACGATCTAGCTGATCTGATTCATAAAGGTTCAAATGAGACAGAGCGACAGAAGGAGTATACTCATGCAGAATAAAATTTTCAGAAGAAAGCTTTATCTTACCCTTAATGTGCTGTCATCAGAACTGGAAATCAGCATCATCCCATCAGGCGTAAACTGACACCGCTGGACACATTCCGTGTGGCCTATTAATGTCTTGAGGATTTTGCCACTAGGAAGTTCCACAACCTGAGGGAATAAGGATACATCTGTGATTCAACAGATTTTAACAGAATGGGAGAAAGGGTAAGGAACATAAATGGTTAAGTGAAGTCAACAATGAAGCTTTGCAGTAGCAAGTTAGTTAAACAATGTACTGTGAAAGCTGATTGTACAAATCAAATATTCGCTCATTAGAAAACTTAACTTGCTGCAATTAAAAAATACACTAAGTGTTGCTGAGAGCCCAACTGCTTCCCATTTAAATTTTCCAATTTATCTGCTCTGTGCTAAGTGATTTTACCAAAGCAACTGCAGTACAGTATCCTCAAATACAAAAAAACACTGTTCTACAGTTAAGAGTTTTGTAGTTTTATTGGGAAGGCTACGGTTCAAATTCCATTGCACAGTTCCAGTTGATACCATTTTGGAACAAATAGTTCACTTGCTATACACCAGCATAGCAATTACTTGCAAATATTGCAGCCAATGTAATTACAGTATGAATGATTTCACCTATGCTTCCCTTGCCAGCATCAATAACACCTCATCATTTCCTGTGGCCTTGATGTCCCTAAGATTATTGACATGTCTAATTCCAGACAAGCTCTCATCTCTCTTGCCATTTACACCACACCTGGCTGCAATTCCCTTCACAAACTTCAGTTAATCCAATACTCTGCTGGCTGAATCATCTCCTGCATAAATTCTTGCATTCCAGTCAGCACCATGCTGCCACAAACTAAAATGTGCCAAAATAAAAATCAGATGAAGAGCACTTGTCCTTGAACCCTTCCATGACCTTGCCCCACTCCAACTGGAGAATTTTCATTACTCATTTGTCTCAGCCTCAAATTCTTCCAATTCTAAATTGCTGTTTGTTGTCCACCTTTAACCCTTCATTCAAACGTTACTTCTTAAACAAGTAGAATTTATACACGCTTCATTTACCTTACAAGTTTTTAAAAAGTTGCCATTCATTATGATCAATCGACATTGAAAACTGATTTAAGGGCAGTAACTCCCTTCCAGTTACCAAAGCATCTCTATCTGGCAACAAAATGCCATCACGCCCAATCAAATGGTGACAGAGGCACAACTCTCACATTCAACATCAAGCTCTTTCTCATTGGAGTACCTCATCATTCTTATTTCTTAATTAAAGTCATTATCATTTACCATCATCACAATCCACATGGCTGTTTATTTTCCAACAGTTCCTCCTGCGACGTTCTTATATTTGTTAACAAAGAACAATACAGCACAAGAACAGGCCCTTTGGCCCTTCAAACCTGCACTGATCATGTGTTCCTAACTAGGCCATCCATTTGTATCCCTCCATTCCCAGTCTGTTCATGTGGCAATCTAGATGAGTGTTAAATGATCCTAGTGCGTCTGCCTCAACCACCTTGCTTGATAGTGCATTCCAGGCCCCCACCACCCTCTGTGTAAAAAAACATCCCCTGCATATCTGTATTGAACATTGCCCCCCTTACCATGAACTTGTGACCTTTTGTACTTGTCATTTCTGATGTGGGAAAAAGTTTCCAACTGTTCACCCTATCTATGCCCCTTATAATTCTATAAAGTTCTATTACGTTGCCCCTCAATCTCCATCTTTCCAGGGAGAACAATCCTAGTTTACTCAATCTCACCTCATAGCTCATACCCTTCATACCAGGCAACATCCTGGTAAACCTCTTCTGCACTCCCTCCAAAGCTTCCACGTCCTTCTGGTAGTGAGGCAACCAGAATATTCTAAATGATCTATATAACTGCAACATCATATGCCAACTTTTATACTCAATGCCTTGTCCAATAAAGCAAGCATGCCATATGTCTTCTTCATCACCTTTTCTACCTGTGCTGCCACCTTTAAGGATTTGTGGACTTGCACAAGCAGATCCCTCTGTGTGTCTATACTCCTGAGGGTTCTGCCATTTATTGTATAGCTCCCCCCGCATTAGATCTACCAAAATGCATCACTTCACATTTATCTGGATTAAATTCCATCTGCCATTTCTCCGCCCAATTTTCCAGCCCATCAATATCCTACCGTAATCTCTGACAATCTTCATCACTATCCGCAACTCCAGCAATCTTTGTGTTGTCCGCAAACTTACTAATTAGACTAGCTACATCATCTTCCAAATCATTTGTATATATATATATATATATATATATATATATATCACAAACAGTAAAAGTCCCACTATAGAGTGCAGAACACCACTAGTCACAGATCTCCAAACAGAAAAAGACCCCTCCATAGAAGACCTTTTGTCTTCTATGGCTAAGCCGGTTCTGTACCCATCTAGCTAGTTCACCTTTGATCCAGTGAGATTTAACTTTTTGCACCAACATGCCGTGAGAGACCTTGTTAAATGCTTTACTAAAATCCATGTAGACGCCATCTACGGCTCTTCCCTCATCAATCATTTTTGTCACCTCCTCAAAAAACTCAACTAAATTTGTGAGACATGACCTCTATCATACAAAACCATGTTGTCTATCGCTAATGGGAATCTTCAATAATTTTCCAACCATGGACATCAAGCTCACTGGCCTATAATTACCCCGGTTATCCTTGCTATCCTTCTTAAATAACGGGACCACATTTGCTATCCTCCAATCCTCTGGCATTTCACCTGTGACTAATGAAGAAGCAAAGATTTCTGTTAGAGGCCCAACAATTTCATGTCTTGTCTCTCCCAGTAATCTAGGACAGATGTCTGGCCCTGGGGATTTGCATTCCTTAATGTTTCCTAAAACATCTAACATTTCCTCTCTTGTAATTGCAATTTGTTCTACTGGGTCTACACATGCCTCTGAGACACTACCAATCACTGTGTCCCTCTCCTTTGTGAATACTGATGCAAAGTATTGATTTAGGATCTCACCTACTTCCTTGGGTTCTAAGCATTATTCCCCTCCTTTGTCCTGGAGAGGTTTGACTCTTTCTCTGACAGCCCTCTTGTTCCTAACGTATGTATAAAATGCCTTGGGATTCTCCTTAAGCTCATATGCCAAAGACATTTCATGACCCCTTTTTGCCATCTAACTCCCTATTTGAGTTCTTTTCTACTTTCTTTGTATTCCTCTAGTGCTTCATTTGTTTTTAGCTGCCTGGACCTAACGTATGCCTCTTTTCTCTTTTTGATTAGACCCACAATTTCTCTGGTTATCCACGGTTCTCGAATCCTACTTTTCCTGTACTTTCTTTTTACAGGCACATTCAGCCTGTCCTGCACTTCTATGAACTGCTCCTTAAAAGATCCCACATGCCAGATCTGGATTTACCCTCAAATAGTATCTCCCAATCAACAGCTACCAAATCCTGCTGAATCTGGCTGTAGTTAGCCTTCCCCCAGTTTAGCACCTTACCCATAGGAGAACACTCATCCTTTTCCATGATTATCCAAAAGTTTACAGAATTGTAGTCAACTGTTCGCCACATGCACTTCGATGACCTGACTGAACTCATTCCACAGGACTAGGTCCAGTATAGTCCCCTCTCTACCTGGACTATCAACATATTGTTCCAAAGAACCTTCCTAGATACATTTTACGGATTCCTCCCTGCCCGGACCCCCAGCCCAAAGGGATTTCCAGTCTATATGAGGGAAATTAAAGTCTCCCACTACAACAATCCTATTTTTTCTACACTTGTCCAGAATCTCCTTACATATCCGTTCCTCAACTTCCCAAGGGCTGTTGGGAGGCCGGCAGTATATCCCCAGCATAATGACTGCGCCCTTCCTGTTTCTGAGCTCTACTCAGAATGTCTCGTTACACGATCCTTCCAAATTGTCTACTCTCTGTACTGTTGTAATATGTTCCCTAACCAACATTGCTACTCCCCCACCTTTTCTAGCACCTTCTCTGTCTCCCCTAAAACACTTATATCCCAGAATATTCAGCTGCCAGTCCTGTCCTTCTTTTAACCAAATCTGTCACTGCAACCACATCCAAGTTCTGCACATGCATTAAGGCTTTAAGTTCATCTGTCTTGCCTATTATGCTCCTTGCATTGAAACAGATGCACTCCAGACCTCCAGGCCAACTGAGTTCATCCTCCCCCAGATTGCTCTTCCTCTTAGGTAGCCTTGTCCTGGCCCCATACTTGTCACCAGTCTCTATGCTTGCTGACATATTGTTCTGATTTCCACCCCCCGCCACATTAGTTTAAACCCACCAGAACCACACTAGCAAACCTCCCAAGCAGGATATTGGTGCCCTCCAATTCAAAAGTAACCTGTCCTTCTTGTACAGGTCCTATCCTCCCTGGAAGACTTCCCAATCATCCACAAATCTGAAACCCTCCCCCCTGCACCAATTCTTTAGCCACGTGTTTAGCTGCACAAACTCCCTGTTCCTAGCCTCACTAGCATGTGGCACAGGGAGTAATCCAGAGATTGCTATCCTCAAGATTGTGCTTTTTAGTTTTCTACCTAACTCCCTAAATTGCCTTTGCAGGATCTCCCTGCTCTTTCTGCCTACATCATTTGTATCAATGCGGACAATAACACCTGAATAATTATCCTCCCCTATTAGGATGCTTCCTACCCGCTCAGAGACATCTAGGAGCCTGACACTAAGAAGGCAGACTACCATCCTGCAGTCTCGTTCACGCCCATAGAATTGCCAGTCTGTGCCTCTAATTATTGAGTCCCCCACTACTATTGCTCTCTATTTGCCCCCTTTCCCTTCTGTTGAGATCATGCTACACTTTATTTCCTCTTAGCTGTCTTTCCTGAGTTTTCTGCCCTTACCTTTTACATGGGCTTGTGAACACCCAAGGCCATTTGGTCTGCCTCGCCCTCTCCCATGGCCTCAGGTTATTTATATAATGAAATTTGAACATTCTACATTTTCCTTGTGATATCTAATACCACTATACATAGCCATTCCCACTGAAACTCCAGGAACCCACACAGGTACAGAAAAATGTGAAAGTCCAGAAGCTGCAGTCAGTGATCCTACAATTTTGAGGAAAAGCTGCTCCATAGCCATTGCATCAATTCACTAACCGCCAATAACCCATTAGAACATTGTTGCTGTGCTAAACCTGCTAACCAATCCTCCACTTCTGCCCTAGATACCTTCAGCCGCAAATCATTCATTGTACCAGTGTCTGCGGTATTCCCAATATGATTTCTATCTTTGCAATCAGGTCTGGAGCTAGACATTTGAGGGCAGCAGACACAAACATGCTGCTGTCTTGCAATGCCAAATCTACTTAGGAACACGCTCCTTTTTTAAAGAAAGAAACACTCACGTAGCTTCTTTCTCAACTTCAGGATGTATTAAACTATTTTTACAGGTACTTAGGTTAAAGGTTTCTTTTTCCTATGGCATACTGGGGATGATTCTCCCAGCAGCACAGCAGGCTGGGAAGCTTGAACAGAGACCGTGGAGCGGGCTTCCTGCTGGGCGCCATTGCCTCCACACGATTCCAGCTGCTGGATTTCCAGCATCATCAGCTCCCAATTTCTTGGAACCTTTCTTCAAGATCAGAGCCAGTATCATTATTGTCACAAAATCTGGGCATATGCAAATTTGGAGGAAATTCAGGCTTACTCATGACAGTTTTGACAACTGGAAAGGAACAAAGAGGGATCATGTGCCACAATTATCATCAAAAGAGGATGTTTCAGGCATTTTGGGCAGTTTCAATACTGTGGGCAGATTAAAATGGAGACCGAAGGGAATTGAACAGAGATCTGAGTTTTCCAACAACAGCAGGCAACATACAGACAAGAAGCAGACGACATTAGACAGAAGGTGGTTAGTGTTGATTTAAGCTGAATAAATGATTCAAATGTTCATGTTAATCCATTAGTGGGCCTGGGACTGAAGTCTCCAGACACACTACAATTCCCCCCCCCCCCCCCCCCCCCCCCCCCCCCCCCATCCCCACCGGCCAGCAAGGTTTACAACAGCTCCTCACAAACAGGTGGGGTGGAGGTTCCCGTTATCATTCTGCGCTGGGATCAGTAACAGACGGAGGGGAGGTCAGCACTCAGGGCTGGCCATTGGGGTGGCGTGGAGGACCGGAAAGGGGATTGGACATACCAATTTTGAGCTTGTTGTCCATCGACTATCCTGCCTGGCTCTGATGCTCATAACATTGTTTAAATGCTCTAACTGTCCAGGTAATGTACCCCTCCACTTAAAAGTATTAACCCCATCCTGAAAGGGCCCACAAATGAATCAATTGTCTTTTCGAACTGCCACCTTCTGTGTAATGTCTACTTCTTGTCTGTATGTTGCCTGCTACTGTTGAAAAACTCAGATCTCTGTTCAATTCCCTTCAGTCTCGGTTTTAATCTGCCCACAGTATTGAGACTGCCCAAAATGCCTGAAACATCCTCTTTTGATAATAATTGTGGCACATGATCCCTCTTTGTTCCTTTCCAGCTGTCAAAACTGTCATGAAAAAGCCAGAATTTTCACCAAATTTGTATATGCCCAGATTTGTGACAGTAATGACACTGGCTCTGATCTTGAAGAAAGCTGCCCACAAAATTTTGCCATATCTGTGGCAGGTTTCTCCTTTCTCAATGTCAGTTTAATTTGGTGTCAAGCCAAGAGAATCTCCTGGTGTGCAACAGCACTGATGGAAGAAAGCAGGGTAAGAAGCCAATCACACTGAACTGTTCTGTGCATACGTGGACTTCTGAAAATTCAGTCAGTTTCAGTGAAGTATTGGCGGTGAATGTTGACAGAAACACTGTTACTAACACTGCAAAATCCAGGCCAATTTTTCAAGCCTCCCTAGACATATCACACTAATGCAATTCTCACAATCTCCATCCTGAGCGTTCATCCCAGTTTAGCCTAAATTGGAATGAACGCAACCAAGTCACAGTTTTCAACCAATGTTGAATTTAAACCATACACTTTGTTGCAAAATTGCCTGTCTCTGTTACATTTCTACAATTGCCTCAGAAGCCTGAATGTTGGATAGTGACCAATATTTATCGTTCAATTATAAACCCAAAAACAGATTCTTTCACAAGTACAACATTGCTGTTTGTTGGAATGTGCTACGCAAAAATTGCCTGAAGTCTAAAGGTGTCAAAGACGTGGACTAAGAATGAAAGATTTGCGCATTATAACACCTTTCACGATTTCAGGAAAAGGAAGTGTTTTTTAAGGTAGGGCTACTGTTGAAATGCAGGAAACATGGCAGGCAATTTTTGCACAGCACATTCCAACAAACCCAAGATCAAGCTATCCCACTCCCTATCATTCTGGTGTGCGCCATGTGCTTATCCAATAACCGCTTGAACGTTCCTGAAGTATCTGACTCCACTATCGTAGCAGTCAGCGTATTCCACACCCCAACCACTCTCTGAGTAAAGAATCTACCTTAGACATCCCTCCTATATCTCCCACCATGAACCTTATAATTATACCCCGTAGTAACAGCTACATCCATTCGAGGAAATAGTCTCTGCACATCCACTCTACCTACCCTCCTCATCATCTTATAAACATTTAAGTCGCCTTTGATCCTCCTCTGCTCTAAAGAGAAAAGCCCCAGCTCCCTCAACCATTCCTCATAAGACCTACCCTCCAAACCTGGTAAATCTCCTCTGCACTCTCTCCAATGCTTCCACATCTTTCTTATAGTGAGGTGAAAACCTCGCCGACCAATTCTTTATGTTTGCGGGGGGTGGGGGGGAAGATCATATAACTGGGAAGCCCTTTAAGCACATGTAAATTTATTAAAATGGATTTAAATGAGGACAGGATCTTCGTTATGTCACCAGTGCGTGGTGGGGGAAAAAAAAATCAGCTAATGAGATCTTGAGATTTTCCACTGCTGTTGCCATTTTGGCCTGTTGTGAACGCCAGTGGAAAATCTTTTCATTCGTCTTTACAACCTATCTCAAAATATATTTATTCAACTGAACTTTTGATTTCTCCTCTTCCTAACCCAAAGGAACATAGAATCAGAGTTGATCATTCAGCATTATTGTTCCACCAATTCAATGAGATTGTGGCTGATCTGCAATCTAAATCCACATACCCCTCTTTCCCCCACATCCCTTAATACAGTGAAACCTGATTTAGCGCAAATTCGGACACAACACAATGAATTATTGGACCCTTTTTTCTTGCTCTTTCTGGGGAACTGAAAAGTTTTTGGTGAGTTAATTTCATGTTTTCTTAGATCAAAATGGAATAAACTGCTAGAAAAAGAAAATCTTTTTCTTTTTCTTGATAAACTTCATGCACTTGATGTGATCAAGACTAAAATCCAACGACGAAGGCCCAACATATGAGCATCTGACAGACGCTGAGATTGTCCATAACGTAACTATAGCACTGGCAGAGGCAAATGTACCAGGTCTTGAGCCACAAGACAATGATAATGAAGAGCCTCTATCCCCAAAAGTGTCTGAAGCATCGTTGAACATCTCAAAGCTAGCCTCCATTGGCTGGAGACCCAGGAGATGGACAACATAAAAATACTGCAACTCAAAAGCATTTTAGATTTCGCTCACAACCAACGAAATGCTACGTTAAGCAAGGAACACTCAGTCACATTTTTAATAAACTTGTTTCATTTTGTTTATTAAAATCTTTACTAAAAATTGTGTGCTTTAATTTCTACTGTGACAACAATGATTTATTCATGAAATTCTTTAATTAAAAGGTAGTTTACTCGCCAGATGGTAAATATGCAAAAAAAACAGGTCAAATAGGACGATAATAGGAATGTTTTAGGATATTAGGTCAACATTGGGTCAGTTTGAAGGCTGATTTTCTTGAACTCCGATTTAGCACAACACTGCATTTTATGGACCCCAACCATTGCGTTATAACAGGGCTGTACTGTACCTTGGTTAACAAAACACTATTTAAAATCAGCAACTGATCTAGCATCTCTTGGGGATAAAAGTTTGAAACTTCCACCACCTTTTGTACATAAAATTTCATTCCTGAAAGGTCTGGCTCTAATATTTAGATATGGCCTCTTAGACCTGTACACCCCAGTCAATGGAAATAGTTTCTCCACATCTATCCCCTTAATATTTTGAAAACATCAATCAAATTATCTCTTAGCCTTCTAAATTACAGGGAATAGAACTCTAGTTTGCGCAATCTCTCCCTGCAATATAACATTTAAGGTTCAGCAGTGATTCTGGTAAATCTATCCAACAAGGCTAATATATCCTTCCTAAGGAGTGGAGCCTAAAACTGCTCATTGTAATGCAGGTGTGGTCTAACCAGTGCTTTGTACAGTCAAAGCATGACTTCTGCTTTCCTATATTGTTTGCAACTCTCATTGCTTGCTCCTTTCATTTTCTGTGGGATACATTCAATCTTCTATTATACTTAACTCTTTATGCAATTGGAACCTGTTGTTGCTAAAAATGTGCACACATCAAAGTCACAAATTGACTGTAGCCCTCAGAACTCCTAATGCAAAATTGAAATGAAGTCTCTTGGGAAAATGTTTCTTGTAGTTGCACATCGTCAAAATTCAAAGACAAATGAAGTTTGACAAGATGTCTTCACATTAGTATGATGCAATTATCTAAAAATTTATAATAACCTCTGAAGAAGGGAGTGAACATTCACTGCCTAGAAATCCATCTTTATGCAATGGAAAATAGGGTTTGACTTCACAATTTGCAAAGCCACAGTAATTATTTTCAGGTAGTTTGGCAGAGAGAATAAAAAAGTCCCACACAGCTAATGAAAGGGTATATCCCCAAAGTGACAAGTACATTTTTAGAAATTAAGATGTTTCAGGACTGTACTTTGGTTGAAAGGAAATTAGATCAAATTGCACCAAGTAATATATTACTTACTTTACGGCTGTTAGTTTGTGTCAAGTTTATATTGTGTTGTGTTATTCAAAACTTCCATTGTACATAAGGGAGTGGCAAAGTAAAATGATTTATCTTTGCCAAAGTAATTAAGCACCAAATCCAGTCACTGTACAGATAACTATACTGAGGAGGTTTTCTACTTTTAAAAGATCAAAATTTGCAATGATATGAAAGACTTATTCACCACCCCTCTAATCACCATCAGCAACACCTAAATGCAATTTTTGTTCACATCAGCAATCATTATTCCATTTACCACTCATTTCTCAGAAGAAATCTTTTATGGATGACCGCTGGTTTTGGCAACCAAAGCTAAGAAACAATGATACATGCTTTCAAGTACTCATGTCAAATCTACATTAAAAACAAAATATGTTAAAACAGAAAAAAAACTTTTCCCAAAAACAGACTTCAGAAAAATGAGGCCTCAACAAGAACTTCCTTCAAATTGAAGCACATTGCATTCATTTGGAATGAATTCCCAGCACGCTACCAGAGAAACAAACTGGGCTACAAAACAAGTTTCCAATTTTTACCCAATTTTTACAAAATGTATTCAGTGGTATGTGTTGCCACTTCAGATCCTGAAAGCTCCCAAACCTACATAAGCATTTCAACAATATTTAGGTGGAAATAATGTGTCAAATTTGAGCAATTTGAATTAATCCTTCCTCACTCTTAATTAAGACCATAAATTCTACAGAGCAGCTTTGTTTAAATGCAAGAATTTGAAAAATATTTGTTTACCCCTGAGATGTCCTTCTCAGCAACACTCAGAAATTGCACCAATGGGGTAGCTGTTAGCAAGTATTATATGTGCTTAAATTAGTCCTGCACCTTCAATGTGCCATTTTCTAGCCCTACTGCTATCAACAGGATGTGCTGGAATTGCTGTCTCTTCCACCCAATGTTCTGCAGGATGAACTTGGCCGACTTCATGCCTACCTACGACATTAACATATAAAAAACATTGAGGCCATTAACAAAAACTCAAAATTAAGCATCAATGTGCATGCATGCAAACATACACACGCATAACTTAGCTATTGGATATTTTTGCATTTGGATCTTTACTCAACATCAATGCCACCTAAATCAGACAAGGTCTATGGTAGAAGTTAATTCTGAAAAGCAAAAATGTGCTCATTTTGCAAGTAGCTTCTCTCTCTCTCTCTGTTTCTTCTGCCTTTTTGCTTGCTTGCTCCATTGCAGAGATGCTTCTGAACACTTTGTAGAAAATTGCATTTCCAACCAGCACACAAACTCACCATTTTCCCTTCAATATAAAAATTTAATAACTGAATCAAATTATTTGTCCTTCTTTTGGTTCAGTGAAATGCCAATTCATGCAGAATCTGAAATGTTTTTATTTGCTAAAGAACTCAAACACCATTCAGGAAACAATCTCATTTATTTGAAACGTCAGTGAAGACGACAAAATTATGCAATACTGAAAGCAGTGCACTATTTAAAGCTGCATTTTCAGTGGGCTCTATATCTTAACACATTGTGCTGAATTGTTATTCCACTTCATTTACAAACATGGAATTACAGCTTCAAATAGACTTTAAAGCCATGAACACGTTGAAGACATATATGCAAATGCTGTTGGTTAGATATAGGTATTAAAGCTTTTCACAATGGGAGAACTGCATGCTTGATGAACGAGAATGTTCAAAATGCAAGCTATAGATAAATGGAAATAAGATTGTATCCTGAAGACTTATAATGCGAAGATATTGCACTATTTTATAAAAAGCAAATGCTGGAAAAACTCAGCATATTTTGCAGCATCTGTGGAGCCAGAAACAAAGCTAACAGGGTGAGTTAAATATGGCACTTCTTCAGAACTGATGGGGTCATCATTTTCACTGATTGTTCGAGGAACTGGCTAATGTTTAAATAACGCAGCATTGACACTGCACGCGTTGTGAGCAAGGGAGATTCTTAATTCCACAACCTGAGATAAACAATTGTTATTAATCTCTTCAACAGTGAAATGTTGCCCTGAGAACTGTGCTGGATCACAAAGTAAGAGTAACCATGCTTAAAAGTAATCATCAGGGATCAGTGCTGGGACCTTTGCTATTTGTAATATATATATATAAATGATTTGGAGGAAAATGTAACTGGATTGGATCAGTAATCGGACGACACAAATGGTGGATTTGCAGATAGCGATGAGAACCATCAGAAGATACAGATCAGTTGGAGAGTTGGGCAGAGAGATGGCAGATGGAGCCAAATGTGAGATAATGTAGTTTGGAAAGTCTAATAAATAGGAAATACACAGTAAATGGCAGAACCCTTAGGAGTATTGACAGGCAAAGGGATCTGGATGTACAGGAACACAGGTTACTGAAAGTGGCAATGCAGGTGGAGAAGTAGTCAACAAGGCATACAGCATGCTTGTCTTCATTGACTGGGATACTGAGTTTAAAAATTAGCAAGTCATGGTGATGCTTTATAGAACCTTAGTGAGATTGCACTTGGAATATAATGTTCAATTCTGGTTGACATGCTACCAGAAGGATATGGAGGCTTTGGAGAGAGTACAAAAAAGATTTATCAGGATATTGCTTGGCATGGAGGGTATTAGCTATAAGGAGAGGTTGCAGAAACTTGGTGTGTTCTCAATGCAGCAATGGAGGTGACCTGATAGAAGTCTACAAGATTATAAGAGGCATGGACACAGTGGATACTCAGAAGCTTTTTCCCAGTGTGGAAGAGTCAATTGCTAGGGGGCAGAGGTTTAAGGTGCAAGGGGCAAGTTTTAAAAGAAATGTTTGAGATAGGTTTTTTACACAGAGAGTGGTGGTGCCTGGAACTCATTGCCAGGGGAGGTAGTGGAAGTGAATACAGTAGTGACTTTTAAGGGGTATCTTGACGACTACATGAATGAAATGGGAATAGAGAGATATCGTCCCCCAAAGCAGAGGGGGTTTTAATTAAGTCAGGCAGCATGGTCGGTGCAAGCTTGGAGGGCCAAAGGGCCAGTTCCTTGGGTGGCACAGTAGCACAGTGGTTAGCACTGCTGCTTCACAGCTCCAGGGAACTGGGTTCAATTCCTGGCTTGGGTCACTGTCTGTGTAGAGTCTTCACATTCTCCTCACATCTGTGTGGGTTTCCTCTGGGTGCTCCAGTGTCCTCCCACAGTCCAAAGATGTGCGGATTAGGTTGATTGGCTATGCTAAAATTGACCCTTAGTATCCTGGGATGCTTCGGTTAGGGGGATTAGCGGGTAGGGATATGGGGGTACAGCCTGGGTGGGATTGTGGTAGGTGTAGACTCAATGGGCCGAAGGGCCTCCTTCTGCATTATAGAGTTCTTTGGGTCCTGTGCTGTAATTTTCTTTGTTGTTTATATCACTGCAAGAAAGACTTGTTTTAAGCCTTCTTTCCTCCCATTCCATGAAATCAAACCAAAAAGGCCTATTTCAGCATACATTTTACACTGAAAGTGGTGTGTTTTTACTGTTGTCATTTTTGAACCGCAGTCTATCACTCACTCAATGACAGTAGTTTGAAGAGATAGCAGTTAGCCATCTCACTGCAATTGGCTGATAGTACCATACAGATTAAAGTTAACATTACAAAGTTAGTTGGGCAGCGTGTGCAGAATATACATCCAACTCCATTTCCTTACTTATCATCATGACATCCAGAAAGATCATCTTTTGAAAGGCTTTTTAGCTGAAAACTGTTTGAACTGTGAAAGCTGTTTTAAGGTCTATTCGTATTACTTCAAATGACCTTCTCCATCAGAGTAGTAAAATTCTCTCTCAAGTAAATATATATTTTTCAAATTAATGAATTTAAAATCAAATGAAACAAACTACACAGTAAAGGTTGCACTTGTAAAATTTATACTGAGATCAAATCTCAATATTTCCACTGTGGTGAAATAAATATTTCATTTATTTAAAGAAATGCTTTTCAAAGAACTTCAGATTTGTTTTGTTGGTATGCCAATTTTGAGCACCTACTGAACTGGCAACATGGCAAACCTACCATATGACTCTTCCACTTGTTATTTCTTATAAAATAAAAACAGGAGTAGGCCATGCAATCCTCGAGGTCTCCTCTGCCATTCATGACTGATCTGCACCTCAACTAAATTTGCCTGTTTTAATTCCACACCACCGGATACTCTTGACAAACAGAAGTCTATTGACCTTAGGCATCCATGACCTTTAGAGGCAGATACTCAAAGGAACATAAGCTAGGTTTATGCAAACCGTCCTCATAACCTTATCTGCTTTGTTCTCTCCTTGTGTGATTCAGTGACAAATTTAGTTTGATAACACTACCGTGAAATGCTTTGGGATATTATACAACATTTAAGGAACTTTATAAATGCAAGTTGAGCAGTTGGAATTCCAAACTCTTTGCTCTTCTAGTTTCTAATTTCTCACCATTTTGAAAATACTCCAATTTATCCTTTTTAGGTCCAAAGGGGATGACCTCACATTTACCCATAATTTCATCTGCCATAGTCTTACAAACTCACTTAATCTACATGTCTCTGAAACAAGCTGCTCCCAACTGGACTATTTGACTAGATTATCACTGTCATCTAATACCTTAGACATTCTGCTCCTTATTCCTTCAGCCCAATCATTAATAAATAAATAAAGTTGCAGATCCAGAACAGATCACTGGCATCACCACTTAGAATCATAGAATCTCTACACTGCAGGAGGCCTCCATCTGACCCACCAAGCCAGCACTGACCACAATCCCACACAGACCCTATCCCCTGACACTAAATGGCAATTTAGCATGGCCAATCCACATAACCTGCATGTCTTTGAACAGTAGGAGCCAACTGGAGCACCCTGAGGAAACCCATGCAGGCATGGGGAGAATGTGCAGACTCCCACAGAGGCTGGAATTGAACCCAGATCCCTGGCGCTATGAGAAAGCAGTGCTAACTACAGTACCACCCAACATTTTTTATTCCTACTCTCTGTCTCCTACCTGCTAACCAACTGTCAAAGGGCTACCTCTAATTTTGAATACTGCCAATTATTTTGCATGGAACTTCAGCAAAGCGACCTGAAGTTCATATAATTACTATCATAAACCTTCCTTTGTCTAACTTATCAGTAACCTCAAAGAATTTCCTTAGTTGTGTCTTATTTTTGACATAGCCACACTGACACTCTGATTAATTCATTTTTGCTCAAAAGCTTTGTGACTCAATTTTTAATGACAGATTCTTGTGGTTTCCCCACAACTGGCATTAACATTAAAACAGAAAGTGGTCTTCCAATTCATCCACAAATCTACAATTAGTATGATGATAGTAATTGTTATAGGTGTATACTTTTTTTATTTTCAAGGGATGCTTTAAAATTGTTTTTTGCTAAAGGCAGTCAGTATGTCTGGTGGGAATGCAGCTTAGATGTTGGGTGGGCAAGATAATTACTCATTTTAGCTATGTAATGTTTACTTAGTAAAGAGCTAATGGATTATTGCTTATAGATTAAGATTTCCCCTGGAGTTTTTGATTTGGTTAGTAGGCAGGATCATGTGATAATGTGGCTAATGGGAGGAGCAAGGTAAATAGCTGAGAAAACTGTTTGGATTTCTGGTTGGGGTTTGTTTAAGATAGAGGTCTGCAAGCTGCTTTGAAACTCAAAATATCTCTCTGAAAGCTTCAAGACTGATTACATCTCTTCAAACAAGTATTTTTATGGTTAATAACTACATAAATTGGAATTATGAGTCTGTAAGAGAATGTTGTTTATTTGTCACTGAAACTGTTAGGAATTAAAGTTGTTTCCTTTCATTCTTTAATTATTGTTCAACTGTTAAGAGTTAAACTGCTTCATTTTGTTAGAGCTATATGCAAACTGTGTTGTTAAATAAAATTCGTTTTTACTTTAATGGATTCCTGATTTGTTAGTGGAATTACTCCTGAAGTGAAGAATCCCATCCTCACATTTGTGCAAAAACAAAATAGTTCTTGGGTTCTAGTCTGGCTTCCTAATGTAATTTGGGATTTTAGTCCAGGGCCCTAGCATTAGAAATATAGAAACATAGAAAAATTACAGCACAAAACAGGACCTTTAGCTCACAAAGTTGTGCTGAACATGTCCCTACCTTAGAGATTACTAGGCTTACCTATAACCCTCTATCTCATTAAGTTCCATGTACTTATCTAAAAATCTCTTAAAAGACCCTATCGAATCTGCCTCTACCACCGTTGCCCATTTCACGTACCCACTACTCTAAGTGAAAAACTTACCCCGACATCTCCTCTGTACCTACTTCCCAGCACCTTAAACTTGTGTCCGCTTGTGGCAACCACTTCAGCCCTGGGAAAAAGCCTCTGACTATCCACTCGATCAATATCTCTCAACATCTTATACACTCCCCTCATCCCTCCAAGGAGAAAAGGCCAAGCTTCCTCAACCTATCCTCATAAGGCATGCTCCCCAATCCAGGCAACATCCTTGTAAATATCCTCTGCACTCTTTCTACGGCTTCCACATCCTTCCTGTAATGAGACAAACAGAGCTGAGCACAGTACTCCAAGGGGGGTCTGACCAGGGTCCCATATAGCTGCAACATTATCTCTTGACTCCTAAACTCAATTCCTCGATTGATGAAGGCCAGTACACCATACACCTTCTTAACCACAGCTTCGTCCTGTGCAGCTGCTTTGAGCATCCTATGAACTCGGACCCCAAGATCCTTCTGATTTTCCACATTGCCAAGAGTCCTACCATTAATATTTTATTCTGCCATCCTATTTGACCTGCCAAAATGAACCGCTTCACACTTATATTAGATAGAAATTATTGTCATCAAAGTCATATTGCTCATTGTATAGAAGACGTAATGGGTGACATGGTGGCACAGTGGTTAGCACTGCTGCCTCACAGTGCCAGGCACCCTGGTTTAATTCCAGCCTAGGATAACTTGTGAAGATTGCACATTCCTCCATGTCTGTGTGGGTTTCACCAGGGTATTCCGGTTCCTTCCACACTCCAAAAGGCGTGTGGGTTAGATTGTCTGGCCATGCTAAGTTGTCCTTTAGTGTCAGAGTGACAAGCAAATATATGGGGGACAGAGCCTGGGTGGGACTGTTGTTGGTGCAGGCTCAATGGGCTGAATGGTCTCTTCCTGCACCATAAGGGTTCTATGATTTTATGTGCAATTACCAAGCAGGACTGGCAGACTGAAATAGAGCACATGAACAACAGTTCAAAACAATGACATATTCTGCTCAGACTTCAAAGTATAATTTGATCAATAACTAGGTTTTGTCATGAAGGAATGGATTCAGACAAACATTGCTGTACGAATTAAATAAAAGCTAAAAAAAAATTCACAAGGTGAAGCAGTGAAAGTCTAAAATTAATTATATATTTTTTAAAATTGATATTAAAACTTACTAAATATATCCCCATTTGACAAGAAGATGCCAACTTAGAAATTATAGATGTGTATTTGTAAATTTGCATAATTATTGATTACTAAGTCAGTAAAACAAATGTTTTAAAATTGGAAACCATTCATTGTTAACAGTGACATGAAATACTTTTAGGTAGCTGGATATGAGATTGACATTAAAATAGTGTTTCTGTGTCTGTTTAAACTTTGTGCCTGTTAGTTTTATTAAAAATACACTGTTTAATTTACAAGTAATGGCTGTTAGTCATTTAATAATGCATTGATATTCTTGTTAATCTCTCTCCTCACCTCCTATTAGTTTTATTTTCATGGAAGTGAATACATGATTTAGATCAAAACTTCTGTGGAAATCCAGGATGAAATTTTACAGCTATAATACTGACTATGATTTATAAAGATGCTTCAGGGAGAAATAAGAAGAGTACAATAGCTTGAAGGATTCAAGTCAATTTTATACCAAGCAAAATCCAGTCTGGCACAAAGACAAGAGCTAACAAAACATCAGGTCGTCAAGTAAAGCACTGAATTCTTCATGTAATTATATAAGATAATGGACAGTTTGGCACTGAACAAGACCAACACACTAGGCCATACTGAGTTTGGATATGTGCTTACACACCTGCTCCTTTGATTCAGAGTAAACCATGGAGGAAAAGGGATGGCAGATCAATATCTTGCCCATTTGAGAAGGGCAAAGTCAACCAAGGCTGGTTTTGTACACATTCTCAGCAGCTGGCAAAACTGCAGGAGCAGATTGTCAGCCTCCCCTATTGACTTGGAAATGACATGTGGAAGGAGCAGACACAGGAGGAGGTGAGAGGTAGTTTAAAACAAGCAAAGTAAATGTAAAATAGCAGAATGTGCAGCAGCAACCATAGCAAGAGGAAAAGCTACACTGCTGTTAAGTGAAATTGGTAGCTTCTTTGCCGTGCTACAGTTTTATACATGCTCATAACAATTTTGTACAATGAATTAATTCCAGGAAATAAAAATCTAGAACATGGGTTAGGAAATGTTTCCAAATTGAAAGCGTTTGCAAAGATGCTCACCCATTCTTTTTCCTATAATGATGTTGAATGTCACCCAAGTCGTGCACTCACTCAAACCTAACAACGGTATTGCATAGGACTATGAAGATCAGCCAATTTCTCTTTGTAAGCAAGGAAATTGACATGAGCATTAATGTCATAGAGAAGCTATAATTCCTTACTGACATTGAAAAAGTATTCACAGAGTCCAACAATTCTACCTTTAAGATTCCATCTCCGCATCCAAACGCAGCCAAATTAATTTGCCTATTAAGGCAGCAACAACGAATACGTGAATCCTGGACCTCACTCTGACACATCACGTCACCAGTTTTTCCATTTATTAGCTGTTGCGGATATAAAAGAAAAGTTAATCATTTTGTCTCTAAAAGGCAAAACGAAGATGACAAAAAGTATCCAAAATGATGCAGGCACTGGCAGGGATGTAAAAATGCCTGCTTCTAAACAGACGGGAGCAATATGGAACAGATTCCATAGACAGGTGCTTAATGGTCCTGTTAAAGTCCAACTGATTAAAACCATTGAAGTAAAAGATGATGACGCAGAACAGTAATTTTATTCGAGGAATGGAAACAGCAGATGGTGGTGGTGAGATAACAGGCTGGGAAACGAGAAAATGATGGACGATGAACTCGCTGGTCATTAGTGTAGAAAAATATTACACAGTGCATCAAACCTTAGCTCAGATTTAGTTATCATTCATATTTGGGTTTAAAGAAATCCAAAATTAGTTCATATTAGCATACTAACTGGATGTTGCGGCATTGAGTGAATTTAAGAAAGAGATGGACAGATTTTTAATTATAATAGTATGAAGAACTTTGGTGAATGAGCAGGAAAGCAGAATTGGGCTGAGATGTGATCAGCCTTCATCATATTAAATAGTGAAATAGGTTCGAGGGGCTAAATTACCTACCCCTGCTCCTAGTTCTTATACATACACAAGTTGTCCAATTCTGCAATGCAAAGACTATTTAACGTAAAATTCCACATCCACTAGCCCAAATTTTAGTTTAAATATACTTCAGATATCTCCAGGAAGGACAGCACAGTGGCACAGTGATTAGCATTGCTGCCTCACAGCATCACCAGGATTCGATTCCCTGCTTGAGTCACTGCCTGTGTGAAGTTTGCACATTCTTCCTGTATCTGTGTGAGTTTCCTCTGGGTGCTCTGGTTTTCTCCCACAATCTGAAAGATGTGCTGTTTAGGTGTATAGGCCATGTTAAATTCTGCCTCAGTGTATCTGAACAGGCACTGGAGTGTAGCGACTAGGAGATTTGTACAGTAGCTTCATTGCAGTGTTAATGTAAACCTACAAGTGACACTAATTAATAAATAAACAAAGGAGTCGATGAAGCTGTGGAGTGGACTCACAGTGTACCAACTCAGGCAGGTTTAAAGGGATTTGGTTTTTCTTCTCTTCAGGGTGATGATTTCAATCTATCTCCTACAACTTGGATTTCAGTCTCTCTCGACTTTGTCTCCAATCTCTGCATCTTCCTTGGCTTGTCTCCCTGTGCCTTGATTTTGCAAATGCTCTTTGCTTTGGTGGGGTGGTAATGTTGCTAGACTTTTAACCCAGAGCCCTGGCTCTGTGGGCATAAGTTCAAATCTGATCCTGCCTTTAGTGGCAGGAATTGGAAGTAAATTAATAAATTTAAAATATAAAGCTAGTCTCAATAATGGTGACCATGGAAGAGAAATCTCTTTACCACCTCTTTCTGTTCTTTGATACCAAGACCATTTCAGTCTGAATTAAATGCTGCCTTGATGTCAAGGAGAATCACCCTCACTTCCATTATAAGTTCAATTCTTCTGTCCATGTTTGATTGTAATGAGGTCAGGAGCTGAGCGGTTCTGGCAGAACCCAAACTGAGCATCAGTGAGCAGTTTATTGCAGTACCACTTGGATGCAAAGTTGATAACACCTTCTAACACTATGGTCTTGATTGACGGGGTGGTTAAAAGTCAGGCCTGGATTTGTGGACAGGAACTATCTAGGCAATTTTCCACATTGTTGGGTAGATGGATGCCAGTGTTATAACTGTGGTGAAGGTTGTAGTTAGTTCTGGAGCACACCTTCAGTACTATTGCAAGAATGTTGCCAGGGCCCAAAGCCTTGTCAGTCTCCAGTGCCTTTAGTTGGTTCTTGATATCACATGGAGTGAACTGAATTGTCTGAAGACTGATATCTGTGATCCTGTTGACCTCAAGAGGAGGCCATAATGCATCATCTACTTGATGCTTCTGGGTGCAAATACTTTAGCTTTTTGGGTCCCCTCTCATTTAGAATTGGGATATTCATGAAACTAGCATCTCTGATTAATTGTCAGGATTTGCCTTGCTAATGACTATGAATCTATCAGTGTTCTCGCTCACTGGTCCACTGAAACTGACAGCAACTTTGGGAGCTCAATCCTGCATGGAATAACTTAGAAATCTAAATACTGCTAAATATTACTTGAGTCTACACCTTCCATAGGGCATAGTGTGAGGATTCTCAAAGTGAAATCTCCCTGACAATTGTGATTCAGGGCTTCTACTTCTACACTGTTATTCTCACTGTAAAATCCTTTGAAACAGTTACACTTCGTTGAATGAGGTTCAACTGGATTTTTAACCCACACACTGTATTTATAATGTCTTCCAAACAGCTTTCCTGCCTTAAGGAACTAATTTATCAATGGAATGACAACCTTTTAAAAAAAATTTTTAAAGTTTGTTTATATTTTAATTTGCTATTAATTTATCTATCCTAACTCAGTCGTTCATTTATTTCAGTATTTGAAAATTTTAAAGCAAAGGACAACAAATGCTTTTAACTGATTTGCTGTACATAAATACTTCAACTTGTTGGCTTTCTCCCTGTGTGCTGCTGCACCTCAATGCATCTCCTTGGCTTGGCACAGAGTTAAACTGTTTTGGGAAAAAGGTAATTCCCAGCCACAGAGATTGCACGGCAGACTCTTTTCGAGATCAGTAGTAACTGCCCTTGCTTCCTCATGGACTGCAAAATATTTGTGAACACTTTCATCTGTAAGTTTCAATCATTTCTATCACCCTCTGTCAAATTTATGATTCCAGGTTTACTGTCCATGAGAATACTTCAATGAGATTGGCTGCTTAAGGCTGCTGCTGGATGTCTGCAGATTGATGCCTTTGACTTGGTTCCAAAATTGACAATGGGAAAGGAGAAGCCACACTACAGTGATCATTAAATCACAATGGCAGTTTTTATTCTGAGAATGGTTGTCAGCATCATTGCTTTGCCACTGACCTCAAAATCCAAAATCTGAATTAATGTTTCATTCTAAGAAGAGCTGGTTAAATCAAAAATGCTAGGAGACATTGAGAGATCAAAAACATATAGTCTATTGGAAAATAAAAGATTGTTTACCTGTAAACACTTTTTATTATCAGATACCAAAACAATGACATCATCCTCTTGGAAGACTGCATCCATATCTCGCACCAAAGAAACAGCAGAGGAACTATGCACTTTATTGGTGTCCCATAGCTGTCAAAACAAAATGTAATACGAGGTGTAATAACAAACAACTTCTTGTGCCCTTTACTGCTATAACCTATTCTCAAAATACAATGCAACTTTTTTGTTGGAGCAAAATGACATTAAGGTTTCATGAAAATGTTTAAAAGATATTAAAGCAATATTGCAAAGCTCAGCACTATCTTGTTGGTGAGTAATTTCTTTGATACCCATAAAAAAGTCAGAGGAAAGAAAACAATACTGCAAAGTTTGCATTTACGCGAGACATAATGTATCACCATGAAACAGAACGGATTTAGATGGAAATTACTAACGCATAGCAGTTTGAAAGTGATGCATGTACATCAGTGTACAGCTGACAGAAGGCTGTATGAAAGCAAATAACAATCAGTGGTGGCAGGTTAGTGAGGAATCCATCATTAATCAGGAGCCAGTGTGTAGCTGAGTACAAAAAGAGACTGAGGACAGAAATGGCTGTACCGCAATACACTTCATTAACTCCAAAGTACAGAAGATAACTTATTTGTTCAAGTTTGCTGTTCCAAGCAACTTCTTCCACCACCTGCCAAATAGGTACATTTTGAAATGCTAATACGATGCAGTAAACAATACATATACGACAATAACTTCCATAGATCGATACTTATAATTTGTCCAAACATGGCCAGCTTTTATTACAAGTGATTTTGCCAAAAAAATCTCCATGTGATATATTTGGCCCTGATGAAAAGATATTTGAAAACAGCAGTATCTGTCACAAAACTATTGCAGTACAGACCATTTCAGCAGAGATTGAGCCCAATGGCTTTATAACTCCTGACGCTGTTGTTACAAAGCTATGTCACTGAGTTGATGGAATGCAGTCATAGTGAGGGAAGTGACAGTTCTTGTGCAGCTGAAATGACATTTATTCCCAATGCTCCATCAGCTCTACTCTATTGTAAACTGGGTCAAATTGTCAATAACACTATCACTTATTTCCAAAATTAAGTGCAAATTAAATTCAAAAGATCTTTCAAAAATGTTTTGGAAAGGAAAATAAGTGCCTGTCAACCACAATATCTCACTGTTGCAATTTTGCTTTTTGAAAATGAGTGCAATTTTCAACTAATGGTCTAGCAGCCAAGGGTGACTTGAACAAGATTCTTAAATGTGAACCACAGTGGGACCATAAGCTTGCATTGTTTAGCAAGAACAGGATTGGATGGTGCTGCAGAACATAGGCAGCAATTTGATTCAAACTGAAATTTGTATAATGTAGAGATGTGGAGGCCAGTAGCAGATCACTGGTATTGTAGAATAGAATCATCGAATGAGGCTATTCAGTCCATTCCAATCCCCCATCCTTTCCTTGTTGCCCTGCAATTCTATTCTTTTTTGGGTGTTTATCCAATCATACAATCTACAGTGCAGGAGGCAGCTATTTGGCCCATCATACCTGCGCTGACAACAATCTCATCAAAGTCCCCTCCCCATAATCCCACATATTTATTCACTGAATCCCTGACACAAGGGGCAACTTACTATGGCCAGTCCACCTAACCTGTACACCTTTGGACTGAGACGGGAAACTGGAGCACCCAGAGGAAACCCAGGCAGACATGAGGAGAATGTGCAATCTCCACAGTCACCCAAGGTCAGAATTGAACTCAGGTCCCTAGCGCTGTAAGGCAGCACAGCGAAGCCACCATGCTGCTCCATTGTGCC
Organism: Sphyrna mokarran; assembly: GCA_024679065.1. Taxonomy (NCBI): domain Eukaryota; kingdom Metazoa; phylum Chordata; class Chondrichthyes; order Carcharhiniformes; family Carcharhinidae; genus Sphyrna; species Sphyrna mokarran. The sequence continues at coordinate 17,573,030 of JAGIQG010000019.1, read as the reverse complement.
ACTAATTCAATTAGTTAAAGAAACATTTTTCACATTTAAGTCTGGAGGTTACAAAGGTTGAATAAGGGCCTAACTAGCACAGATAGACCAAAAGTGGGCAATACAATAGAACTTTGCGATGGAGAGAATAAGGATTTGGAACATAGTTCAGAGTAGAATAAGACATTGAGGCTATAAATACTCTGGTTTAGCCTTGGACAATGGCTAGAGGAGGCAGTTAGCCTTAAAAATAGACAACAAGGTGCGTTATTCTCCGCTCAGTAGCAACATTTGAATGATACATGATACAGTTGGAATCTAATATAACCACTGATTATAACATTTTTTAAGATCCATTGTCTTTTCACATATTTGATGTCAGAGAACAATTAAGATAAAATTAGTATTGCCAAAAAAAGACATTTTATTGAAGCTTTTAATCTTTCATTCATCAGGACTACTGCGAGAATATTTTTGTCAGAGGAAACAATAACTTTATACCATATAAGAGTGCTGATTGGTTGGCAAGTGGCCTCTGATTAGCATTTATATGGAGAATGCACCAGTTAATGTGACTGACAGTCAGCTGCCAAGCACTGCTTAGAAATTTAAGCTAGGCAGTTTAATAAGGTTGCTGATTTAATAAGGTTCCACATGACAATTTCACATCATGTGGAACTATAAGAATACCAACTCATGTATTGACCAGTGAAGATAGGCTTGTGGTAGACCATGATAGACAGCCTCTAACGGACTTCATAATGAGTACATTAGGAAAAAGTTTATTTTTCTACTCCATTTCAAAGGTGAATTCAAGTGCAGAATGGAGCAGGTATGTATTTATTCACCTTGAAGAGAGGAGGAGACAAAAGGGATATGATGCATTCAAATGGGTTGCATTTGCTAAGTTTTCAAATAATTAAAGATTTGCAGCTTTATAAATACACCAGCATTTAAAATATTAATATTCACCATTAGAAGCTAACAGAATTTAAGCTCTGTCCTCAACCATAAACTTATGGTATGAATTAGTAACCTAACAATCTCATTACTTTGCTTAAATCAATGTGTATTACTGAAATGGCTACAATAGTATGAAACAATATGATTAATCCGGGTAGACACGCAGAGCAATCATTGCAGCAATCTCAAATACTGTAGAGAGTAAATAAAATTTGAAAAGGCACTGATCCATCTTCACCTAGAGCACAGTGTACCAATCTGATCACAGTGAAGATATACTAGCATTAGAATAACTACAACAGCCTGACTCGTAACTTAGATTACACACTGGAGATATCAGAAGAGGCTATGGAAACCAGAATACATAGAGTTGAGAGAAGAAAATTCCTCATGCACTCGTAATTCTAAAGAGCATACATAAATTGAAAATAACATACTGGGCATACTCAATAGCTCTACATTTAGAAGCATAGATGTCAGGCTAGTGGTGGGAGAACCGAGTAAATAGGAGAGATTTATGTTGGCATACTTCCCAGCACATTCCCACTTCCAGGTAACTGTCCCTGGGGCAGGCTGGGGAGTGGATGGACTGCCCGCAGCACAGAGGTTGGCAGTCAATTTGCATTGTCAAAGCTCCAATTAGCGGCGATTTTGTGGCCTCAGTAGCAGTGATAGGAGTGGTCCCTGAAATGTATTGAGGTTATTAGCTGAATGGAGGCAGCCTTCCTGAGTCCATCAAAACCAGAGTCTCCTCATCAGAGAGGGAGGAGGCTGTATTAATGAAAAGCTGCAATCACAGCCAAGGGGATTGCCCCTGCAGCTAATTCCCAGTAATCTAAATACCAAAAATTCAATGATTGACGTGCAGACCAGCAGGTCAACCTTATTTTTGAGGTGTGCTCACAGTTCCCAACCTGACTTAGCAGCCCCAACCACTCCTGGTGGGGCTGGTAATACTCTAAAGTTGCTGGCCCTCTGATTAAACCAGCAACATCAAGCACTCACCCATCTTCCTGAATTGAATTTACAGCTTGGAAACAGCAAATAAGGGAACAGCCTCCGGGAAGACTGTTCCATACATCTCATTTCCAGTAAGTGCAGCCTCAAAAAGTCCTTTGATCAGGGTTCCATACCCTATGACAAAGCTCAGCCTACACGCGCAGATTCAAAATAAAGTAGATGAAGTGATATTATAAACTGTAAAAATGTTAATTAATGAAATTGTCAGCAGTCAAGTGATTGAGGGATAGGAGAATTTAAACTCAAATTTATTTATTAAGCTTACATTAACATCCAATGAAATTAATGTGAAAATCCCTTAGTCGCCACACCGGGTACATTGAGGGAGAATTCAGCATGGCCAATGTACCTAACCAGTGCGTCTTTCAGACTGTGGAAGGAAACCCACGCAAACATGAGAAGAACGTGCAGACTCCGCACAGACAGTGACCCAAACCAGGAATCGAACTTGGGTCCCTGGCACAGCAAGGCTGCCATGCTAACCACTGTATCACCCACAGAGAGTAATGTTTGGGGCTTTTAAACTCAGGGACCACTTTTATGGAATAGTTCCTGTGCTGCACAATCACTGTTTCTATAGTGGCCAATAATAAACCAAAGCAACCCTGCTTGCATACTCATTTATTGCAACACTCCTTTCTTTACTGAATGTAAAAGAAAAAGTTACATACTATAACAGTTTGGTCGTCTGAAGATGATAATAGTGTTGAACCATCCAATGAAAATTGAACACAATGAACCCAGCTCAAGTGTCCACTGCAGTCAGCCACTCTCTTACGTGACTCCAAGTTCCATAGCTGGACAAAATTGAACAGAAATACAATTGCATTTGTTGTATTATCAATTTCACATCACAAACATATGAAACAGCAAATTACTGACTAATTTTGAATCACCAGGAAGTAGTCTTTGAGACATTCATCTCTTTTTTTTAAAGAAATGTCTCTGATTATATAAGTAGGTTTCATGGTGCTATTTTACATACTTATTGCCAATTTAACATGTTATTCAATGATAACAATCAACTGCAAAACATGTTTTAAAATATTAAGGAATGAATTCTGAAAAGCAGAATTTGTACTGAGAAAAGAGCTGTTACTTTTACTATGTCCTAACTTAATAAAGACGTTCAAAATCATTTATTAACATTGTGACCTTGATATTAACTGTTGCAGGTGAGTAAGAATTAGATGGATGATGGAAGATCTGTCCAACATTAAAAAACAGGAAATGTATTCCTAGCCCCCACAACCCACATGCAATGCCCTTCCTTGTTTTTCTGGTGGCGGGTCGACAATTTTCTCAATGTTGAGAAATGGGGCATCCCATTAGCATTTTTAAACCAAGTGCCAAGAATGCAACTGGAAGATCATGGGCCCGATTTACCATTTGGAATCTAAGGGCCGGATCTGGGTGTAATACAGATCCGAGCCCGGAATCCTCTTTGCAGCACGCCCATATGCTTTTTGCTGGCTCCACTCAGATCTGCGCTGTGGGTGGGGCTTAGTGCTGCCGGAACGATTGGAGCTCTAAACTATGCATGCGCAGTTCGAAAAAAATTTGGAAAAAACACACCCGGGTCAGGAAAGAAGGAAAAAGCAGAAAGCAAAGACAGCGGCTCTCTGACACGCATCATCCTTGGAGGGGGAGGTGGAGGTGGGGGTAGGGGAGGTGGGCGCAAAAGGGCTGACCATTGTCTGATGGTGGGGGGAGGTCCGATCGCTCACTGATGGGAGGGACATACCTTCTCCCCACCAGAGCAACAAATCCCTCCTTCCAGAGTGGCCACATGCCTATTCTGGAAGGAGGGATTCGTTCCTCCGGTGGGGAGAAGGGGTAGTGCGCAGCATCCGCGGCCAAATCAGGTATCAGTAAAGCAGCAATCTGTTCGGATTCGGGTACAAATCGTGCTGAATTTACCGCAATTCGGCGCCTGTCTTCGGGCACAAATTTTTGGTAAAATCAGATCATATGATTTAAATTGACCAATTACCACGCTTGCTCCCCAGAATCCTATTGGCCCAAGGATGCAAGTAGTTTTGATAGCACTTGATTTGATTTATTATTGTCACATATCTTAATATACAGTGAAAAATATTGTTTCTTGCGTGCTACATAGGGAAACGCAGACAGTCATAGCGGACATGCCAAACGCAGCTGATATTGTCTACTTGGATTTTAGGAAACCCTTTGATAATTTCCATATCGGTGATTAATGGCTTCAACAAGGAGTCATGGAATACAAGGCAATATGAAAGATAACAAGGGAAATCTAGGTCATGAGGAAATATTAAGGAAATTAAATGTGTTCAGCCTTAGGAAGAGAGATTTGAGGTAACCTGCCTGAAGTTTTAAGTTTATGCAATCCGTTGCCATAATTCATCGACGTATATCAACAATTATAGGGTCAAATACAAGGGGACCCAAGTTTATGCAGAAAATGATTAAGCTATAAATACAAAAGAATATCAGAATGTTATTTTAACCCAAAGGATAAGAAGTATAAATGTTCCCAGTTAAAACTGCTGAAGCAGACAATGTGAATATCAAATGTGTTTCTTGAGAAACGGACACAGTGAAATGTCTCTCAAGTGGATGAAGATGAATGGCGAGGATGATTCTGGGGAAAGGAAGAGATTGGTTGCTCCCAGGCACCTTTTCCTGTTCTTAGTTCTGAGATGGTCACGAAAATTTGACTCCCGCGTAGAAAACAATTAGTATCCAGCCATTTCTCAATGCTTGCTGTCCTTCCACTGTAGTGAGGTACACTTCCCATGTTGTTATTGGTGCCTACACCTACAATCCTATCCTCTGAAACTCAACACTCTTGCTCCTTCCCCCCACCCCACTCCAATGCTCAAAGCAAGTCCCCACCATTAGAGATCTTCTCAAACCTTTAACCAAACTTCAGTCTCCTCATTGAACACTCGCACAAAAATTTGTGGCCCATTTTTCTTGTTAAGGGCCTTAGGAATGTTTTTTTTTACATTGAAGGCACTATGTAAATGTATGCTTTGCAGGACCATAAGTTCCATCCACTTACCTCAACAGAATTGTGCGACATGGCCACTGCCAATAACGGGCTAGTAAGAGAAACATCACAAGATTGAATAGTGCTATAGCTACTTGTCATTAGTTCAGTTATGAGGTCACCAGTCACCACATCAAAAACCTGAAAGATAAAACAAAACGCTATAGAACTAACAAACGAATTGCAAAACAACAGACCTTTTAACATAATGAAAATAAATCATCAATTAAGAAAGAGCAGAGGCAGCACGCACAAAAATCTCTTCACATCAAAATCATTTCTGCACATGTAATCATGAACAAAAGCAGCATATATTTTAAAAAGTATTTTTAGTACCGGGCCAAATCTCCTCTGGCACCACTTGGAACACAGAATTGTACAATATGAGTATGCCTTGGTGGAGCAGCAGATTACATCATATGGATAGAATTAAATTCATTATCCATCACATCACGTTACCAATCTCAGCTAAATAATCACAGCCAGTGTATCTGCAAGTGGATTCAAAATAACATTTGTGGCTGCTTGGGGGCAACTCTTTTGTTCACTTTTCTTCTCAGCAGATGAACCAATATGGTGAAAAGGATAAATTATTTTCTTTTAAAAAAGTCACATATGCCAGAAATACTGTATTTGTGCCATTTTGATTCTGCCACTCGAAGTTTGGCATTTTAATATGACAAACTGGAATTAGCAATTGAAGATTGCTCACCCACTGAATATATTAGTTTAAAAACTGATCAGAATGCTGTATGTATTGTACAAAGGGAGAGAGATAAGTTGCAGGTCAATGTGGAGTTCACAAAGAAAATGACATTCTACTAAAAAGAGTTGTGACTAAATACAGCAATTCTCTACTTACATTTAGTCACACAATTTTAAAAACTTGGTTTAAAAATCAATGTGGTTTAATAAAAAAACTCTCAATTATTCAGTTCTAAAGAAAGAAAAGGCTGAAATAGACAATATTTATTCACTGCACAACTCAAAATGTACTTTATACAATATTATGGATAGAACAATGCAAGTATGTATTAGTCAGGTGCCGGAATAGGAGGATTTGTTTTGTTGCAAATTCTAGCTACATGCTAGCAGTTTTAAAGTAGACAGGTTCTATAATTAGCTGATTACTTAGCTAATTCTAGAATGTCTACTTACAACAGTAATTACAGTATAAGCAATTGAGCGATTGCTGCGTGCAGACTTGTTTGTGTAGCTTCACCCATGTTTTTCTCTGCATTAAATTCAAACTTTTTTTTAAAACCACTTGGTGTATTACTAATCATTGTGAATCATAAAATGGCATAAAGCTGACTTAGTTTGCTGTGCCAGCTCTAAGAGGTGAATGATTCCCATATCATCCATCTGGAGCCAGGTGACTCATACAAAAAAGAAACAGGAAGAAACAGATCAAAATTAGGAAGATGGAAAATATAAAATAAAGGGATTTTTTTATATTTACGTGTTTTTTAGATTACAATTTTAGTTGTCCCATCACTCCCTTTGATGTGATTTATACTAAGGGGCTTACAGCAAAATACACAACAATTTGCCAGAAGATAGTGACATTGCCAATTTTTACAAAGCAACACATTTGGACAAAAAAGACCAAAATACTTAAGTTCTTAGCATTTATCTGTCCAACCACGTCTACACATTGAGTGATTATTTCCATGGGAAAAAGAAATGAATCTCCATTGTAGTAGGTTCTTGTATTCTATTTCTACAAACAGTTGAATTTAGTAATATATCACTTATAAAGGTCCAATGTTTCCTTACTGTAAATATGTCAAAACTCGTTTTGAATTTATACTTTTTTGCATATTAAATATACAGTTTGTACTCTATGATAGGAATAACAATGAGGCTATCAATGTTCACCACTTTGAGTGAATAAATTGGACAGCAACTTCTGGCATCTATGCACATGCAGGAAAATATGGAAATGGTGTTGCTGTCAAATTTTCCTTGCACCTTGACAAGCTTCACAACATTGAAGTGCGTGAACAGCCTAAAGCTGGAGCAGTGGTCCATAAGTTACGTATTAAACAAGCCAAGGTCAGAGCTGGTGCATTCAAATGCAAGTGTATTTTTAATGACGTGATAAACCTTAATTACTGCCAACCAATACCTCCGGCCCTGAAAATTTAATTTTATAGGTACAGAATGAGATTTATTTATCATTGGAGATGTAAGCAAAATTATTATTACATTTTCCTTATACCTTTTACCTCTCTTAATCCTATTCTTTCTTTCCTTCTCTTTATTTTGTTTAGTGTACTTTATTTTGTATTGCATATTCTAGTTTATACATCCTTTCATCAACTTGGCATGTTTCAGCACACACACAAACACATCAAATCTGCATAATTAATTTTAAAGAGATTGATTTAGGTTTTTCGGTGTTAGTATCCCTCTCTTCTCTTCATTATGAGGATCTTTTTTGTTACATTTAAATGAAAATTTCTTATTCATTTTTCAAACATTTTGTGGCAAGAACTTTTACCTTTTTTGCTTACAATCCTCACACAATTTGTGATACATAGCAAAATATTTGGTTTTCGTATTCACCCCAATTCTTTGCCCTTTACTTTTATTAGATTGCATTTTAAAACAGAATAAATGATTTCATTTATTAACCAAATTTTCTTTTACAGTAGATTTTGCTTCATTCTGGATCTACTTCAATTGTCTGGATATGTGCACCTACAACATTGAGGAGATTTTGACACTACCTTGGATAAAATAGCTCGCTTGCTTAGTGCCCTCTTACTGAACTCAACATTCATTCTACCCATCCCTAAGCCATGAGGTTGCAGTTTAAATTATTCACAGGATGTTCTGCAGCAACCCAGTCCAGTTAGAAGGCTGTTCTTTGAGATAGGGGAATAATCACCAGGAGGTTCAGATGAATGGTTTTGACTGCTGAAAGGGGAATCTATGATTATCTTGTATGCCTGAATCCAAGTCACCAATAGTGCAAAAGGGATACAGGTGGTGCATTACTGAACATGATAAGATTAACAACGTATCCTCAAGCAGAAAAAATAGTTTAAGAAATCCTAAAATGAAGATTCACCTTGGTAATGCCATCCCGATGCCAATTAAACAGCAAAATAAGTGTCAGTGGGCTTTTCTGAGGGTACTTCAGAAGGAAATTAGAGTACAAAGGCATTCTGATCTTCTGACATTCATTTACATTGCTGGAAGTCATTTGCCTCAACTGGCTCATGATGCAAAACAACACCAATAGCACAGGTTCAATTCCTGTACTGGCTGAGATTATTCGTGAAGGTGCTGCCTTCTCAACATCACCTCCTCACCTGTAGTGATCCTCTTCAGACGCAGTCAGGCGTCTGAACGAAAGCCACAATGTATGCAATAGTATTCGAGAGAAGACAGTATTACTATCCCTTTGTGCCGCATCCATTTTTTTCAGATACTGATTTGGACACAATAGAAAAAAACTGTTTATTATGACTGCAGCGTTGGTCACATCAAAGTGAGGCTGTGCAGTACTGGAGTGGAGTGAAATAGGAAAAGGCTTAGTCGACCACATTAAATTTTGGCGAGTACATCCACAACCCACGTTGTACCCAACCCAGATTGGGTACAATCTGCTCTCTCATTCTTTTCTTACCAATTCCCCCACTTAGAGTATTTCACTGGCTGGTTGAATACGTTTCAAGGCATTTCTCAGGAATGTTCCTATCCGATCTATGAACAACTGGCCAGCTATCACATGACAAGACAAAGCTCAAGAACACATGCAGTGCTGGTTCCAAAGCATTTAAAAACCAGATCTATGAATTTTGTTCATTTCATAATTTTTGAATTATATGGAAGCAAAAAAAAAGCACAGCAGTGTAACAACCAAACTAAAAGAGCAAGCTGAAAGCAAATTAGGTCAAGCATAGCGATGGAAGGGTCAGGAAGAAAACAATTAGGGAGAACATCGTACCAGAGGGAACAGGACAAGCAATGAACTCACAGAAGAGGAAAGATTTGTATCCTCAAGTTAGTAGAGAGAAAGGATTTCACTTCCCTTCAGAGCACCATACAAAACAACAGTAAATGTCACAAAACCCAATCCATCAAAACCTATGAGAAATATCACAAGAAACTCCAGTAAATTCCAAGTTGTTTTAAATTTAGTGAGAATTATTTTCATTTTTTTAACACACTATTATATAGCAAATCCTAGTTTAGTAATGAGGCACATCAAATCTGATCATTCACAAATGTCGGAAAACACTCACAAAGATAATATTTTTTGCAGCTGCCATGATTTGAGATCCATCAGATGACCACATGCAGCACTTTAACAACACTTCGTCTTCTTCATCACTATCATCATCTGGTTTCTGGAATTGTTTACTTACATCAAAGCACTTCCACTCATTAGCAGAGGAAGTGCCCCATAGCTGCAAAAAACATAAAATAGTATTATTATGTCAGCTACTAAAGAAATGTAGCTATTTTCAAGATGAACCAAAGATGCTTTTATTATTTGAATGCACAGTATATGTGCATTCAATTTGATGTATTATCACATGTATTGGCATACGGTGAAAAGTATTGTTTCTTACAAAGCGTGCCATTCATACTGGAGAAGTTAAAGGCAAGGATGTAGAAAATTGTTACAGTTAAGATAGGATGATGAGAAAGGTCAGCTTAATATATGATAGGTCTATTCATAGTACTGGTATACAGTGAAAAGTATTGTTTTTTTGTATGCTATATCGACAAAGCATACTGGTCATAGAGAAGGGAAGAAGAGGGTTGCAGAAGGTAACATTATGGTCATAGTTAGGATGTAGAGAATGATCAACTTAATACAAGTTAGGTCCATTCAAAAATCTGATGGCAGTAGGGAAGAAGCTGTACTTGAGTCAGTTGGTACGTGACCTCAGACATTTATATCTTTTTCCCAATGGAAAAAGATGGAAGAGAGTATGTCTTGGAAGTGTGGAATCCTTGATTATATTGCCTGCTTTTCTGAGGCAATGGGAAGCGTAGACAGAGTCAGTGGATCAAAGTCTAGTTTGCATGATAGACTGGGCTACGTTCACAACCCTTTGGAGTTTCTCGCGGTCAGAGCAGGAGTTATAATAACCTGTAATTCATCTGGATAGATGCTTTCTATGGTGCATCAGTGAAAATTTGCAGACAATGCAGAGTGCTGTTTAGATAGATTTGCCATGCTAAATTGCCCCTTAGTGTCAGGGGGAATAGCTGGGGCACGTCCTCCACTACACTTCCTGAAGTCATTGACTATCTCCTTCGTTTGACTGACATCGTGCATTTGCATGAAGAAATCCTATTAGGATTATACAACTGCTGGTTACCATTTACATCAGTTATTACAAAAACTGCCCACTGAAAAATAAAAAAATGTCATCACATTTTACTGGCATTCTGAAAACTCAAAACGATGGCACAGAAATTCTCCTCAATGACTACCATAACTTTGATGGAAAAGCTGCAAAAGCCTTAGAAAATGGTATAACCTCTATTTGCTTGGGTTTTCCTCTACTCTTTAAAGACACAGCAAATGAACAGTAGAATCCCATGGAAATTAACCCCACAAGAATTTTTTGTTTAATTCATTTATGGGATTCGGGTATCACTGGCTAAGCCAAAATTTATTGCCCATCTCTAGGTGCCCTTCAGAAAGTGGTGGTGAGCTGCCTTTTTGAACCGCTGCAGTCCCTGATGTATAGCTTCTTCCACAAAGCTGTTAGGGAGATAATTTCAGGATTTTGACCCAAGAATTTGGGGGGGAGGGGGGGTTATCAGAAAGTTGCTCGGGTGAAAAAGGCTCTCATTTTCTCTCGGATCATCCCCACCATCCTTTCCCATGTTCCTTTTGACCCAAGAAATGAAGCAAATTCCTATTTGAAACCATCTGTATAATTTGGTTCAATGAACTGTTTTGGTAACTTATTCCAAAAATGACTGTACTTGGATCTTCTCCCATTTAGAGTTTCATAAATTTAAATTTATGCTTCCTGATACTTGAACCTAACATTGTGAATGATTTGCTTCTATCAATTCTGTCAATTTTCTTTCTAGATAATCTTGAAAACTTCAATTAGATCCATCCATGTCTAATTTCCTTTAATTTTTCCTCAGACAACTTACATTTTTCTTAATACTCAACCATCTGTATTGGTTGACCTTATGTCCCCTGGGCTCAATAATGTCTTGCCTGTGATAAGTTAAAAAGAGCTACTTGTAGTGCTCCAGATTAAGGTTTGACCATTGCCATATTCAGCAATAGCTTTATGCTTGTGACTATATCAGCCTTTTTTTGACTTGACTTTATCACTACTGAATAACTATGTTGACATTTTTATGGATTTATTCACAGTAACTCTGAAGCGTCTTTCTAGATAAAAGGTGGAGATACTTCCGCTTTACGGTGGCACAGTAGTTAACATTGCTGTCTCACAGTGCCAGGGCCTGGGTTTGATTCCAGCCTTGGGACCTGTCAGTGTGGAGCTTGCACATTTTCCACATGTCTGTGCAGGTTTCCTCTTGGTACTCTGCTTTCCAGTGATATGAATGTGTTGTTCACATTTTAACTCTCAGAAAATGTGCCTCAATTTAAAAGTTGTATTACCTAATTACTGTCTGTATGTTGATGCTTTACAGTGTGATCTTTTGTTTCACTCTCAGTCTCGCTTCTTCTCTAAATTTTATTTTCTGTCCTTTGTTTTACTTCTGTCTCCCTCTATTGTCCACAGGGTGAGATAAAGGGTGATACAAGATGATTAAAAAGGTAGAAGCTAATTTCTTTTCTTTGCGAGATTTTTGCTTCTTAGCTCTTAAATCAATGTACACCCTTGTACCTTTTCACAAAGATCATCATAGAATGCCTATAGTGCAGAAGGCAGCCATTTGGCCATCGAGTCTGCATTGACAACACTCCATCAAGGCCCTATCCCCACTTATTTACCCTACTTATCCTCCTGACACTAGGGGCAATTTAGCATGGCCAGTCAACCTAACCTGCACATCTTTAAACTGTGGAAGGAAACTGAGCACCCAAAGGAAACCCATACTGACATGGGGAGAACATGTAAACTCCACAAAGACAGTGACCTAAGGCCAGAATTGAACCCGGGTCCCTCGAGGCAGCAGTGCTAACCACTGTGCTACCATGCTGTCCATGTTTGTTCTGCGTTTAGTCTCCAGTGACTTACTACGATCACAACTTCTAATCCATCTTCAACGCCCCCTGTTTGCCATCACTCCCTTCTAACATTCCACACGCTCACAGGCATTCAGCCGGGTCTATCATCTCCCACCTGTTTCCCTTACATCCTGTCAATCCACCTGCCAATTTTGTGTTTGGTACTTAAAAGCCTCTGTGGATCATTCCCTTCCCCAAGAACCTCCAGGCTTCCCATAGCCAAAAAGTTTTCAGCAATACTCCAAAGGTTTCTACCAGTATTCCAACTTTCCTCAGGGAAATCTACATTCTGGCTTCCTGTACCAGTGACAGCAAATGGGCATCGAAAAACCCGCAAACCACTCATTTGTCACACACTGTAGGGAAATGGAAAGCTAAACCAACTAAATGAACTAACATATTGCCAGCAATTGGGCTGGCAAGGAAATAAATTAAGGGACTTTAACTCACTATCTACATGGTACAAGTCAGGAACGTAATGGAATATTCTCCACTTGGTGGGATGAGTGCAGCTCCAACAACATTCAGTAGTTTGACACTATCCAGGTCAAAACCACTTGCATAATTAGTAGCTGATGCAGTCATTCGCTCCAACACCAATGTAGTAGTAGCAATGTGTACGACCTACAAAGTGCTCTGCAGCAACCCGTCAAATAGCCTTCTGCAGCACATTTCATGAAGTTGACTCAGTAGCACAGAACTCGACAACTGCTGAAAAAAAGGGGCTTCCTTTGTTAAAGTTTTTCATCTGGGACTCATCAGGAAATTCACAAGAAAATGCCAATGGAGGGGAAACAGCATATTCATATGGTATGAGACAAGAATGCTGATTGGTTGGCAAGTGGACTTCAATATGAATAATTTCAGTGCTAATGTGATGCTAGATACGTAAGCTGTATTTCCACAAGATTACAGTCATGATGCAATTACAATTTCTGATTCTGATCAGAGCTCTTCACTCACCTGACAAAGGAACAGTGTTCCGAAAGCTAATAGCGTTTACTATCAAATAAATCTGTTGGACTTTAATCTGGCGTTGTGAGACTTCTTACTGTGTCCTAAAGATTGGCAGATTGTATCAAACAGCATGTCCCTTCCACTGTTTGCAATGCGCAAGGTACACACCCTAAATACTGACCCAACTAACCCATTATTTGCAAAAACACAAAAGTTTCCAACATCAGAGGTGATTCTGTGATTGGACAAAACTTATTAAATAATTGTGCTAACAATTACACTAACAACCAAATTAAATATTGTCAGGCTTGCAGTGTGACTGATTTGCATATACTAGAAGCTACGTAGAGTCCAGTTTTTTGTAGACAGAAAGGACATGTACAAACCATATACCCATTTCAGCTAGACGAAACAGAATAAGGTTCATTCCCCAGGGTACTGTCATGATCATAGTTAAGTTGCTTGATTTAAATGTCAAACAATGTTGGGTAATTAATCGTCAATCACAATTAACTGGTGCATTCTCCATGACAACATCAATCAGAGTCCACTTGCCAACCAACCAGCACTCTTTTCTCATTCAGTATAAATGCTATTTCCCCTGACATTGGTATTTTTGGGTGAATTGCCCTGTTGAGTGCTTCGATGGAAAATGTTTCATTTTCAGCACTACCTTGCAAGCTTATCACCTTTAGCAGCTATAAGGTTGAGGGCAGCAGATACATAGGAATACCAGCAAGCTCCTCTCCAAGCCACACAAACTCTGTGACAACAATATAGTTCCTGACTTGGAACCATATGCTGTCACAGACTTTTACAGCATGGAAAAAGGTCCTTTGGCCCGTCATGTCTGCACTGGCCATCAAGCACCTATCTAATCTAATCCCATTTTCCAGTACTTATTCTGTAATCTTGTATGATATGGTGTTTCAAGTCCTCATCTAAATACTTCTTAAATGTTGCAAGGGCTCCTATCGCCATCATCTTTCATGGAATGAGTTTCCTCACTTCTATAAACCTTCTGTCTCTTAACTTAAATCTGTGCCCCTGACTGATGTCCCCTCTGCTAAGGGGAAAAGTTCCTTCCATTCCATGCTGTCTATGCATCTCAATTTTTTTACACCTCATTCATTTTACACCTTTTCAGCCTTCCCTGCTCTATGGAAAACAAGCCCAGCTTATCCAGTTTCTCTTGTAGCTGAAACGCTCCAGCCTAGGCAACATTCCAGTGGATTGCCTCTGCACCATCTCTGGTGCTGTCATTTCCCTTCTATAACGTGGTAACCAGAACCACACGCAGCACTCCAGTTTTGGCTTAACCGATATTTTATACAGCTCTATCGTACTCTCCCTTGCTCTTACATTCAGTGCCTTGGTTAATAAAGACAAGTATCCCATACGCCTTTTTAACCATCTTACCTATCTGTCCTGCTATCTTCCGAGGTCTATGCACATAAACCCCAAGGTCCCTCTAATCCTCTGTACCTCCCAGAGTCCAACCATTCATTGTATGTTTCCTTGCCTTGTTAGTCCTCCTAAAATGCATTACCTCACACTTTTCAGGGTTAAATTCCATTTGCCTCTGTTACGTCCATTTAACCAGCCTGTCTGCATCAGCCTACAACCCAAGGCTTTGCTCTTCATAATTTACCACATCATCAATTTTTGTGTCATTTGCAAACTTACTTATCATACATCCTACAATCACTTCCAGATCATTAATGTATACTACAAACTATAAGGGACTCAGCACCGATCCTCATGGGACACCATTGGATACAGGCTTCCAGTTACAAAATCAACCTTTGGCCATCGCCCTCTGCATCCTGCCATTCAGCCAATGTTGGATCCAGTTTGCCAAATTGCCATGGAACACATGGGCTTTTATCTTCATCAGGCTCCTGTGTCAAAAGCCTTACTGAAGTCTAAGTAGACTACATCTACTGCAATATTCTCATTTACACAACTAGTCACCTTCTCAAAAAAAATTAAATTTGTAAGGCATGATCTCCCTTTGGCAAAGCCATGCTGAACATCCTTGATTAACTCTTGCCTCAGTAGGTGGAAATTATTTCCGTCCCTCAGAATTATTCCCACTACTGAAGTTAGACTCACTGCCCTGCGATTTCTTGGTTTTTCCTTACTTCCTGTCTTGAATAATGGTACCACGTTAATTGTTCTCCAGTCCTCTGGCACCTTGTCTATGGCCAGGGAAGACTTGAAAATTGTCAACGTCACTATAATCTCCAACCTTGCCTCCCACAGCAGCCTGGAATGCATCTTAGCTGGGTATGGGAATTATTATCCATTTTTAGGCATGTTAAAAGTGTTAACATTTCCTCCTTCTCAATGTTGCTGCTCAAGTAAATCATAATACCCCTCTCTGATTTCTAAACCTACATCATCCTTCTCCAAAGTTGTTCCTTCACTGTTGCTGGATCATTATCCCAGAATAACCTTTCTAACAGCACTGTGGGTGTATCTACATCACACGGACTACAGCAATTTGAAAAGATGCCTCACCAACAAGAACAATTAGGGATGGCAACAATGACCTAGCTAGCAATGCCCACATCCTTTGAAAGAACAAAACTAAATACTTGTATACTATTAAAAGTAGCCAACCATCCACAGACAGTGGGAGGGGAGCTATAGGTGTCCATAACAAAGGAATAACAGATCCCAGGATGTCATGCAGAGGACCAGTGGAGTTGAAAATAAAGGAGCAGAAATCAGGTAGGATTAATGTGAAAATTAGCTTTAAAATAAAACTTTGAATTTAGCCTTACCAACAGGAAACTGACCGAGACACACTGAGAAAAAAGTACTTAAACAAAACTTTGCTGCAGCACCATCTAGTGAAGCAAATCTGGGAAGTTGAGCTTTGAAATGCAGCAGCACCATGTAATGTTGGGAGGATTGAATGCTTAATGTCAATCATGCACACAGCTAAGTCAGTCCATTTAGGCATGAAGAAGCTGGTGCAGCAAATGTGAAATGCATGCTAGATGAAATCTTTGCTGCCATTGTTATTCGTACTCAAACACCTCCTGTGCCACTTG
The DNA here is from genome assembly GCA_024679065.1 of Sphyrna mokarran. NCBI lineage: Eukaryota > Metazoa > Chordata > Chondrichthyes > Carcharhiniformes > Carcharhinidae > Sphyrna > Sphyrna mokarran. Next base: position 17,556,820 of record JAGIQG010000019.1, on the reverse strand, counting down.
TGGAATTTTGTTACCCAACCTAACATCCTTAGCTGAAGATGCTGCTTAATAACACTCATTTTTTTTTCTCCATAAAATTCATATCAAAGCATAATCATAGTCAAAGCCTAAAATTAGTATATTCATACTATTCCAGATTTTATAAATAAAGAATAAAGAAGAAGGCACATCAAACATTTTATGCAGTTTGAATTTCTACTTCCCTGCACATAGAATACACATGATTATTTTATTAAAGAATTGAATTGAAAGAGTGCAATGTCATTTCTGTAACATCTGCGAATGCACATAATAAAATGCAGCTTAAACTGTAAAAGAACTTATGATGACGCATACCTTCACTGTTCCATCATTAGAGCAGCTGGCTAGATATTGGTCATCAGGTGAAAAACTGCAATGGTTAACATAACCCCTGTGGCCAAACAATGTGTTCCTACAGCTTTTCCCTTTCAGGTCCCACGTCTAGAAAACACAGAAGAGAACTAATATTAGATTAGTTGAAAGGGAAAGAAAATCTAGTTCTCATTTTGGCACTGCATTACAAGCATTTTACCCTCTGTCCTTTTTGGATATGTGAGAAGGCGGGTTCAGATTATAGATGTGGGTGATCAACCATGACGATAAGGAATGGTGGAGCAGGCTGGAAGGGCAGAATGGCCTGCTCCTGTTCTTATTTTCTAAGTTTCTCTGTTTTCTCACCCTGAAATAATTTGAAGTCAAACATGTAGAAAATGAAAAGCTCCTAATGCACAATACATTGCTCTTACTACAATAACTTTTTGGTGCAAAGATCTAATGCAATATGCTTTAAAAATTCACAAAGCAAAAACTAAAGTGATGCGCAACATGCACAGCGACTATTAAGACATTAAAACATCAAAAACGAACAAATTTAGAAAAAACTGCGTGTAATATTACTGGAAAACAAATTTGCTTTATACTTCCTAGATTATATGAAATGTCGCAAAAAACAAGTATATTGATTGCATGGTGCTAAGAATCCATCTATCCAAAAATAGCCTGCAACTGTGTGACACATTACTGTGCACAAAGTGATGCAGTATGTACCTGCTGGTGTTAACTCCACGAGAAGCTAATGCAACAACAAAAATGAAGCATTTTAAATGCATACTACTAAAAATATCATTTGCACGTGGTATACAGAATCAATTAAAAACTTATTTAATTGTCCATCGCAGTGTCTTTATCCATTTAATCAACTATTGTGCCACTGGCTTAAGTTTTCCATTACTCAATACCCACTTTAAATGTATCTTCATAAACTTCCTGAAGTATCCATCAGATCAGTTTAATATTCAGACCTGTTATATTATGGGAAGAACATCTGGCAGGCAATATAAAATGAGGGGTGCAGGAGTAGACAGATCTGTGTATACATTTGCAAAAGCAATTGAAGGTGGCAGGTGGAGAGAGGAGTTAAAATTTTATTATTAACAAGGGCATAAAATATGCAAGGAAGTTATGGTGAACTTACACAAGATAATAGTTAGACTCAACTGGAGTATTCTGCAAAGTTTTAGGTGCCACACTTTAGGAAGGATTTGAATGCATTGGAGAGAGTGCAGAAGAGGTTTACAAAAATGGTTGCAGGGTGAGAAATTTCAGTCATGAAGATAGATTAGAGAGATTGGAACTCTTCTCCTTGGAGAGAAGCAGGTTGAGAGGAGATTTGATGGAATTGTTCAAAAGGGCTGGACAGAATAGATGGATTACTTGAATATAAACAATGTGCAAAGGTATGGGGAAAAGGCAGGAGAATGGCATTAAATCATAACGTTCATTTACAAAACAGGTATAGGCATGATGGGCTGAATGGCCTCCTTCTGCACTGTAGCAATTCTGTGATCCTTTGAATTAATAACCACAACATATATACATAACATAAACAGCAAATATACAACAATAACAAATAAATTCTAATCAACATGATTTTGCACAGGAATATGTTATCTATAGTACCCTAGATTTCTTTAAGGAAATGATATTCCAAGGAGGCAAAGGAAACTTGGAATCTCAAAATTGTTACAGCATAGAAGGAGGTTCTTGATCATCACGTCTGCACTGGCTCTCCAGCAAACATCATGACTTAGTATCATTGTCCTGCCTTTTCTCCATAAACCTCCACATTGTTTTTATTCAAATAATCATCCAATCTCTTCTGAGTGCCTTGTTTGAATCAGCCTCTTTCAAGCAACACTTCCAGCCACGAACTACTTGAACAGGAAGAAGTTTCTCCTTGTGTCACACCTGCAACTTTTGCAAATCACTTAACATCGTTGTTCTTTTGTTCTTGATCCTTTTACAAACTGGAACAGTTTTGCCTAATGCAGTCCCCTCAAGATTTTGAACATAGCCCATATGACATGCTGCACTGGTTTCTCCAAAACCCTCTAATAAAGCCTAGACAGATACTCAAAGCAGTGGAAAGTCAAGGCAAAGATTGGATAAGCAGATAAGCAATCAACTGAAGGAAAGAAAACTGCAGGTAAATTCTGTACATACCTTGGTGGGGGAGTACTGAGTGGTCTGCTCCTGTTTTGGAAAAAAGTCTCTCCTGGTCTTAGCCAAGTTAATGATTTAGTTAGAGAAGCCTAATACAAGCTCTTCATATTTTCATGGATACTTCAGGAAGTTTATGAAGATGCATTAAAAATGGGTATTGAGTAATGGAAAACTTAAGCCAACAACTTGAATTAATAGAGCACATTTAATGTAGGAAAATATCCCAGGCACTTCAGAGAAGTAAACTCAGTCAAAAACAGGCTACAAAAGATGTAAGAGGTTTCAGAAATGGTGATCAAAAACTTGGACAAAAATGTTGGCTTTAAAGAGAACTTTATAGGAGGAGAAGGATATGGACAGACAGAAGGTTCAAAAAAGAGAATTCCAGAGTAAGGAGTCTTGATAGTTAAAGGTGATTAAGATGAAGGCGTGCATAAAATCTCAAGAGTTAGATCAGGAGGAAGGGGTTGCACAGCTGGAGGAACCTCCACAAATAGGGAGGGCTTCAAAACAATGAATGGATTGAAACAAAAGAATTTTGAAATGGAATTTTTGCAAGAGCCAACATAGATCAAGAAGGATAGGGGTAACGGGTAAGCAGCATGTGATTTGAAAGCAGAGTTTTGGATGAGCTGATATTTACAGAAAGTGTAGGATGGCAGACCAGACAAGTGAACACTGGAATGGTCAAATCTGAAGGTGACAAGACACCAGGTAACTAAAGGCCTAAAATGGCCTAAATACCAAGAGAGTGGTGTTGGTAAATTCTGCAAATATGCTGACAGATTCAATAAATTCAAGCTATTAATTGACAGTAAAAAAGAAATTAACTATTCATAACTACATTTTAAGGGCAACAGGGTGACACAGTGGTTAGCACTGCTGCCTCATAGCACCAGGGATTCAGATTTGATTCCCAGCTTGGGTCACTGTTTGTGCGGGGTCTGCACATCCTTCCCGTGTCTGTGTCTACGTCTCCAGTTTCCTCTCAGTCCAAACATGTGCAGGCTAGGCGAATTGATCACGCTAAATTGCTTTTTCATGTCCAAAGATGTGTAGATTAGGTGGATTAATCAAGGTAAATGCGCAGAGTTACAATGATAGCTGAGGGAAGAGCCTGGGTGTGATGCTCTTTTGGATTGTCCAGTGCACTCAATGGGCTGGAAAGTCTTTTTCTATACCGTAGGGATTCTATGCTTCTATATGAGGACACATGGATTGTATAAAAATAACTAAAAGGATAACTAAAGATATATCAGAAAGTGATATGGGTGCTTTGCAGTAGTAGATTCAGTGATGAATTTGTCAAATTACAGTTGGATTGCTATGAATGAAATAAGTAAGGTGCTTATATTTTATCAGAAGATAGCACAGTAAAACTGCAGTGTGCTGTCTGACTATAAGTTCATCTGTTCAGTTTTTAAAACATGCAAAAGGTAGTGTAAATTCGCTGTAATGGGTGCCCACCATTGCATTTAGCTTTTGCATTTTCCCTTATTCTTTTATGTGGGTGTCGTGAGCAAAGCAATTGTCCTTGAGTTGAGTGACAGCTAAGAGTCAGCAATATAGTTGACTTCTAACTGGTCGAGCAAGTCACTTAATTCAAGGGTAATTACGGATAAGTGACAAATGTTGGCCTTGCTCTCAACGCCCACGTCCTATGAAAGAATAAAGAAAAAACATGAAAAAGAAAATGCTTTGAAAATTCAAAAATCTCACTGGGTATCCTTATTATTTGCTTTTCATTGAATCACAGAATAACTTCACCATTTCTACATACAAGGATGGGTCATCTACCATATAACTTCAAACTGTCATTCAAAAGTAAATTAAAGAAATACAGCAAATTAACTATTTTCTTAAAACAGTTCATATATTCTGAATTCCTGCTTATTTTTAAAAAAAAACATATCCTACATTTTTTTTTGCTTCTACAGCTAATTACAGCTATATATAAATAGTTGTAGCCTATGTGTACTGGTATGTTCCTTTACAGTTTCAACATATGGTGCATGTTGCATGCCCTGTAAGCTATAGACAAGGATTAGGTAATCATTTTGGAACCTGAACATGTTATCATGTACATGCCAGAAATAGGGCACAAGTTTTCAGTCAAAAAAAACTTGGTCTGCTCATGGCAAGCCTTCTCCAGCAATGGACAGAATGTTGGGGGCAGAGGTCCAGTAGAGCTACACCTTAGCAAGAGTAATAGATTGCGCATTGCACGTTAAATACACTCATTATTACAAAGTAGCATTTTTGAATTACTATGAAGTACTGTCACAAGCTGCACTAGCATTTACAACAACTATACATTTTCAGAGTAAAACAAATCAAACTCCAAAGGTAACTCACTTACTTTCAAGTATGTGTCATTGGAACAGGTCGCCAATAAAATCCTGTGCCGTGAATGCGTAAAACGACAATAATTGACTTGCTCATTGTGCTCATGGTACGTCTCAAATAACTGTCCAGTTAACACATTCCAGATCTAAAGAGAAAAAAATGCATTAGCTAGTAGGGAGCGGCCAATGCTATTAAGGCAGGACAATTAAACAACACAGTGCACTGCATGAAAATGTGACTGAGAAAAACAAGTCATCCATTTCTGCTGATGGTCTCCTACCTTAACTTTTGTATCTGATGAGCACGTGGCTATGAACTTGTCATCTGGTGAAAATGCACAGCACAGAACTTCATCATCGTGTGCCAAGACTTCCAAAAGTTTCTCGCCTGTTTCACTTTTAAAAATCTACATCATAATTTGAAGAAAATAAAGAATTTTGAAACAAAGTTTTGCCACTTGGCAGAATCATTATTTTACTGATCCAAAGCAAACATTCTTAGACACATTCCTGAACACACTCATACACCAAAGGTAATTTCAAAACTTTCCATCAGGTTCAGATTTATTATATTCCTTGATTCAATTAACACTTTGAAGTGTGTATGCAGCAATGTACTAAATGGTATCTTGTACAAAGGGGACATCACAATATTATACTGTTCCTTGTCACACAGCTCTGAAGGGAAATACTTTTTTTTTCCCCAATTGACTTCTGCATCAAGGCACATTTTGATCTTTTAAATCAATGCATGACAACTTAGCAGTGGGCTTGACAGTGATCAGTAGGAATTAGTACTTTTTGTCCCATGGTGGCTGTGTTACTGGATTAGGGAACTGGATTAATAATTCAAAGAACAGGAATTAAAATGTCATCTTAACAATTTCAAAATTGGTATTCAGTTTTTTTTTAAAAACTGGGAATAAAAAGCTGGCACCAGTAAAGGTGAAGCTGGATAAAACTCCAACCACTGCACTCACATACCACAAGGAAATAAATCTGACGTTTTCACCCCAACTTGGTCTGTACATGACTCAACTCACACAACAGCATGGTTGACACTAAATTGTCTTTCAAGTGGTCTAAGCAAGTTTGTGTGGTTAAATGGAAAAAGCAAAAGTTTTGAACTTGATTTTTAAATTTCATATTAACTGTAGAGGAGGCAAATTCCAATACAAAATTACGACAGCTTTAAATTGGGTTGGGGTGACAACACTGACATCACAAGCTGTTTCTCAGGATTAATCTGCTCCCAGGTTGGCTTTTGGACTGTTTTAAGCATGTGCTCCCTACTCGTCCCTATGCAGCCTTTCCCGAGCATTCCCAATCACTGATGTCACCAGAGCAATACCAAAGGGACACCCAACTCAAAAGATCTCTGGCTGAGTATGTTTTTTTAAATGCTGAATGGGAATTACTTCAAATTAAAAAAAATCCTGCTAAGCTTTTCTCCCTTTTCAAAAGAATGGCAAAATATGTTTCAGGAAATACATAATAATAAATGTGGTTTCACAAAGTGGTTTAACTCCAAGTGGTGACACGGACTAAAACAATACAAAATAACATATGGTGTGATGTTTAAAAATCGGAGATAGTTTTAGGATAAGGGGTATCAAATTTAAAACAAAGTTCAGGAGCAACTATTTCTCCCAAAGGATTGTGAATCTGTGGAATTCACTATTCCAAACCGCAGTGGATGCTGAAACAGTGAGTAAATTTGAGGAGTTAGACTTTTTGCTATTGGTGATGAGTTGAAACATTATTGGGTAAAGGTAAAAAAATGAGCCTGAGGAGCATATCAGCCACAATCCAATGACAGAGTGGACTCGCTGGGCTAAATGGCCTAATTCTGCTCCTTTGTCTTAAACATTTGAGATGCTTAAAAATTCATTACAGTATTGCCATTTTGCCTCTTATTTTTTCTAGCACAAGAGCAGGATAACTCAGAACAGATGACATAATAATATATTGCCATTTTAATGGCAGTTATTTACCTGTAAGGTTTTATCTGCTCCACAAGAAGCTATCTTCAATCCATCATAAGAAAAGCAAGCATGGAAAACAGCATCACTGTGAGGTCGAACAACAAGACGGGACAAGTTCTGCAAGGTCTTCTTGTTCCTATTATTTGGAAATGTTTATTAACCTATAGCCAAGAAATACTTTGAAACACATTGTTCTAGCCATTTCTAAACATTACAAAATTCTGAATAACCAACTTAGTTAGAACAAACGCAAAGTTGAAAGTGGGGAAGAGGCTTCCACAGGAGGATGGGATACTATAAAGAAACATGACTCAGAAAAAGAGTTTCAACGTGAAATTGAAGTACTGCGAATGCTGGAAATCTGAAACAGAAACAGAAAATGTTAGAAATACTCAGTAGCTTAAGCATCATGAGTGGAGAGGGAAACAGAAGTTATTATTTCAAGGTATTCTCTTTAACTGGAACTGGAAAGTAAGACATGTAACAGTAGGTTTTTAGCAAGTACAGAAGTAGGGAAAAGAGACAGAGACACAATAAGAAAGATCTATAATAGAGAGGAGACTAAATGGCACAAAGTAAAAGTGAATGGTAATGGGAAAAGTAAAGTGAAAGATGGGTCTAGAGGAGCTGTTAATGGACAAAGCAAAATCATTACCAAACAAAAAATATAAAAAAAAGGAAAATAGATAACCAAACAAGTGATGGAGGACATGATTTGAGAGTTCCAGAGCTTGAGATCAACGTTTTTAAAGATTTTGCCACAAAAGAAAGATTCTCAAGATCGGTGGGGGAGAGAGGGGTGTAGGGGATGATTTCTTCCACAACAGTTGGAAAATAACTGGAGTATCCCCATCAGCTCCACAGGGTAGACCAATGGAACTGTGCCCCTCAGACAATCATCCCCAAAATTGAGGACACTGAGGCAGACGTCCTGCCCTAAGAGTTGCCGACTACTTAAAGACTGGCAGCTCTTCATTGCTATTAGCACCACTGGAAGCAGTGGAAATTACTGGTAATGCGTTCAACCAGATGCCCAGAATCATTGATTGATCTCAAATAGATCAATCACAAAATGAAATGGCAGCTTTCGATCTAATTTCTTCTGATCAACTTGTTGCAAAGATTTTAAGGGAAGATTAACATGTGAGATTGGCTTTATATAATATACTTATCAAGGACAGTTTGCCACCTTATTAAGGAATAATTCCACCTATACTGCCTGCTACTAAATTACCCAAGCAGCAGTGTAGTTCCTTTTTGCTCATAATTTAATCACCTCAAATACAAGCATGACTAATCCTCAAAAGACACCCATACCCAATAATACAGGGAAGTGTCACTGAGTAACAATGGTGAGGGAGCTTTCCTGAGCTCAGCAGAAATTTCCAGTTCAAAAGTGGGTGAGAATAGCTTGGGTGTCACAGGAAAGAGGACATGGTTGTCGGCGGCAAGGACAGGGGGTGGTGACTTGCGATGGCCCATCCACTTCCTAATTGCCTCTGGGAAGCCACGAGCGTAGCTGACTGGCTTTGGGAGGTGCAGGAGAACTGTGTGGCTTTCATTTAATCCACGGACCGCTAAACAGCAGTGGGCTTAGGGATAATTGGCACAGTTGGTTTACTAATGAGCCTAATTGACATCCCGACACCAACAGGCAGGATTCCTGCATCAAGCTCTTCCTGCTCCCAAATCAACTGGGGACAGTTTTCTTGGCACAGAGAAACCAATGAGCAACTCTCTCAAGTTCCTGCGCCATCACACTCACTCTGACAGACTCAATTAAATTCCACCCCAAGAAGAAGAAATGATCAAAGTTAGAAAAACAGAGTGTTAGTCGGGTGGGCTTGAAGAAATCACAGAGATAGGCAGGGAAAAAGCCATGTTCAACTTGTAGATGTAATGGAGCAGAGGAACTAATTGAGGTCAACAAGAGTAGGTAATGGGAAGCATAGTTCAGTGTGGGTGCAGCAGAAACTTAGGGTTAGAAGGAGGTTGAGAATTGGACAAAGGAAACATCGCAGAAGTCATGCCTTGACCAAAATGGTTCTGACTAGCTGGCAGGGCTAAAAGAAGAGTTTCAGAAAGTGAGCACTGGACCAAGGACTCGGAGTGGGAGTGGGGCAGAGAATTGAGGTGGCAAGCACCAGAAAGCTCAGGGTCACACATGTAGACTGAAGTTCCTGACCACAATACAGGCCCACACAAAAACTGCAACATAGAAAACAAGCCATTCACCCTAACCAGTCTCCATTGGAGTTTAACCTACATCAATGCAGTAATAATCTCGTACTTGGTTTCAGTATCCCTTTATTACCTTTTCTTTCAATCATATATCTAACCAATACTTAATACAGATATGGTCTTTCTTTCAACTTTCAACAATTTGCTATACTCCAAGGAACCTGCTGTTTCCTTTCAAAACAGAAAGGAATTGTGTAGTTTCAAACTATTTGTTCTGAAAATGCTTCAGTTCAAATTATGTAATTTATTCCTGCAAGCTTCTTTCCACTGAGGCACTCATCGTGATAAGAATAAATGAAACATAAAGGAAGTCAAAAAGCTTTGTTTTAGCAAACTCCTGACGTTATCTGAACAATCCATTATTACTGGGCTCCTTAAGGATACTTTAAATGAGTGTATCTTAAATTAAATGAATGTGTCTGAAATTAAATGAATGTATTTGAAATTAAATTAAGTTAATTTTATGTTGAAGACAGCCCCAAATCATAATCTTACAAACCTCATAAATTGCAACAACATTTTAAAATAAATATAATACAGAAATAACAGCAGCAGTCCGCTGTACTTCAAAATTTCAATCCACAAAATAAAACATTACTTTCTTCTCTAATGCAGACAAATTCTGGGTTTCAGAGAGGTCAGAGGATTGCACGTACTAACAGATTCAGCATGCTTTTCAAACAAAATAATCTCTGCTAGTCAAGGCCCTTTTATTCAAGAGAAAAATAAGTGCAGCAGATGTTTCTGATACAACACCATTTTGCAATTGTTTTCATCATTAAGTAAGATAGGAATAACAACATGGATTCGTAAATGTTATAAACCGTAGTGGCAAATACACCACTACAGTAACTGACTTCACTAGTAAGTGTTTAGGAGATTGTGTACCAAAGAAGTAAATCCATGTGTTCCCATCGGAAACCATGATCAGGGATATCCACTGTTTGCTGAAGTCCAGGTCTGAGGTGTTCAAGTCAGGCAACACTGATCTATACAAGCAATGATGTGGAGATGCCAGTGTTGGACTGGGATAAACACAGTAAGAAGTCTCACAACACCAGGGTAAAGTCCAACAGGTTTATTTGGTAGCAAATGCCAGTAGCTTCAGGCCCGTCATCAGGTGAGTGGAGAGTTCTGATCGCAAACACTCAGATCAGAACTCTCCACTCACCTGACGAAGGATCAGAGGCCCGAAAGCTGGTGGCATTTGCTATCAAATAAACCTGTTGGATTTTAATCTGATGTTGTGAGGCTTCTTACTGACTATACAAGAAAGCCAGATACAATCTAAGGAGGTCCATCAAAGATGCCAAAAGACAATACCGGTCTAAGCCAGAGTCCCAAGTTAGCCACACTGACCTCTGCCAACAATGCCAAGGTCTGCAAGACACAGAAAGCTACAAGGTATATAAAATCGCCGGCTCCAATGCACTGCTCCCTGATGAGCTCAATGCATCCTACGCCCTTGTTGAGCAAGAGGTCAGAAAAAGCATGCTCTCCACCCTGGAAGCCTTAGATGAACCTGTACATTGCAGATGTTGGAGCAGCATCCTTGAATATCAATGCACAGAAAACAACTGGCCTGGATGGGATACTTGGACATAGAACACTAAAGCACAAACAGGCCCTTCGGCCCACAAGTTGTGCCGAACACATCAAAACCTACCCAGCCATAGACCTATCTATAACCCCCAATCCCATTGGATCCCATATACTCATCCAGAAGTCTTTTAAAAGACCCCAGCGAGTTCGCCTCGACCACCACCGACGGCAGCCGATTCCATTCACTCACCACCCTCTGAGTGAAAAACTTTCCCCTAGCATCCCCTCTGTACTTGCTTCCCTGCACCTTAAATCTGTGCCCTCTCGTCGCGACCATTTCAGCCCTGGGAAATAGTCTCTGAGAGTCCACCCTATCTATTCCTCTCAACATCTTGTAAACCTCTATCAGGTCGCCTCTCAACCTTCGTCTCTCCAGGGAGAACAGTCCCAGCTCCCTCAACCTGTCTTCATAAGGCATGCCTCCCAATCCAGGCAACATCCTTGTAAATCTCCTCTGCACCCTTTCAATAGCTTCCACGTCCTTCCTATAGTGAGGCGACCAGAACTGCGCACAGTACTCCAAGTGTGGTCTGACAAGGGTCCTATAAAGCTGCAGCATTACCTCCTGACTCCTGAACTCAATCCCTCGATGAATGAAGGCCAGTACACCGTAAGCTTTCTTAACCACATCCTCCACCTGGGAGGCCGATTTGAGAGTCTTATGGACCCGGACCCCAAGATCCCTCTGCTCTTCCACACAGCTAAGACTCCTACCTTTGATAGTGTACTCATTCATCCCGTTGGATCTGCCAAAATGGACCACAACACATTTATCCGTGTTGAAGTCCATCTGCCACTTCTCCGCCCAGTCTTGCATCCTGTCGATGTCATGCTGCAACTTCTGACATCCCTCCAGACCATCCACAACACCACCGACCTTCGTGTCATCGGCGAACTTACTCACCCATCCCTCCACTTCCTCATCCAGGTCATTTATGAAAATGACAAACAGCAAGGGTCCTAGAACAGATCCCTGGGGCACTCCACTGGTGACCGACCTCCATGCAGAAAAAGAGCCATCCACAACCACCCTCTGCCTTCTGCAGGCAAGCCAGTTCTGGATCCACAAGGCCAAAGCCCCTTGGATCCCATGGCCTCTCACCTTCTCAAGAAGTCTTGCATGTGGGACCTTGTCAAATGCCTTGCTGAAGTCCATGTACACCACGTCCACTGCTCTTCCTTCGTCAATGTGTTCAGTCACATTTTCGAAGAACTCAATTAAGCTCGTAAGGCACGACCTGCCTTTTACAAAACCATGTTGACTATTTCTAATCAACCTAAACTTCTCCAAATGCTCGTAAATCTTGTCCCTCAGAAGCCTCTCCATCAGCTTACCAACCACTGAGGTCAGACTCACCGGTCGGTAATTTCCAGGACTATCCCTGTTCCCTTTCTTGAAAATAGGGACCACATCCGCAATCCTCCAATCCTCCGGAACCTCTCCCGTCTCCATCGACGACGCAAAGATCATCGCCAGGGGCTCTGCAATGACATCCCTCACCTCCCACAATAACCTGGGGTACATCCCATCTGGTCCCGGAGACTTGTCTATCTTGATAGCATTTAAAAGTTCTAACACATCCGCTTCCTTAATATCTACATACTCAATCTTTTCAGTCTGCCGCAAACTTGTAGTGCATCCTCCCAGATCACTTTCCACCGTGAATACTGAGGCAAAGTACTCATTAAGCACCTCTGCCATTTCTTCCGGTTCCATACAGACTTTTCCCCCTTCACCTTTTATAGGTCCTATCCCTTCTCTTCTCATCCTTTTACTTTTCACATATTTGTAGAAGGCCTTGGGATTCTCCTTAATCCTACCAGCCAAGGCCTTCTCATGACCCCTTCTGGCTCTCCTAATTTCCTTTTTAAGCTCTCTTCTATAAGCCTTATACTTCTCTAGATCCCCAACATCTCCTAGCTCTTTGAACCTTTTATACACCTTTCTTTTCTTCCTGACTATGTTCACCACAGCCTTCGTGCACCACGGTTCCCGCGTCCTACCAAAACCTCCTTGTCTCACCGGAACGTTGTCGTGCAAAGCTCCAGACAAGCATTCCTTGAATATCTGCCACCTTCCTTCTGTGCTTTTCCCCAAGAACACCTCCTTCCAGTTTATTCGCCCCAACATCTGCCTGATGTCTTCATATTTCCCCTTATTCCAGACAAACACCTTCCTAGCCTGCCTGATCCTATCCTTTTCCAATGCAAGGGTGAAGGAGATAGAATTATGATCTCCATCCCCAAGATGCTCTCCTACCGAGAGATCCATCACCTGTCCTGGTTCATTAGCTAGTGCCAGGTCCAGTACAGCCTCTCCTCTCGTAGGCTTGTCCACGTGCTGTGTCAGGAAACCCTCCTGAACACACCTAACAAACTCCTCCCCATCCAAACCCCTTACCCTTGGGATATTCCAGTCGATGTTTGGGAAATTGAAGTCTCCCATCACAACAACTCTGTTATTTCTACATCTCTCCAGTATCTGTTTCCCTATCTGCACCTCAACTTCCCTGTCACTATTGGGCGGCCTATAGAATACACCCAGCAACGTCACCGACCCTTTGCTATTCCTAACTTCCACCCACAGAGACTCCGTAGACATTCCCTCCTCGGTATCCACCTTCTCTGCAGCCATGACACTGTCCCTGATCAACAGTGCCACTCCACCACCTCTTTTGCCTCCCTCCCTGTCCTTCCTGAAACAGGATCTGAGACATGTACTCAGATCCGGTGCATATCAGCTGGTGTGGGTATTTTCAGACATCTTCAACAATCTCAGATCCCTATCTGCTTCAAGAAGACAACCATCATCCCAGTACCAAACAGAGTGCCTTAATACTATCACTGGTGGCTCTGATATCCATCACTGTGAAGTGCTTCAAGAAGTTAGTCATGGCACAAATCAATTCCAGCCTCTCAACTACCTGGATCCACTACAGTTTGCCTACCGCCGCCACAGGTGCACAGCAGATGCCATTTGCTTGATCCTGCACTCAACCTTGGAACACCTAGATAACACCTATGTCACATTCCTATTTATTGACTACAACTCAGCCTTCAATACCATTATTCCCACAAAACTCGTCTCCAAATTCCATGGCCTAGGCCTCGGCTCCTCCCTCTGTGACATCATCCTGAACTTCCTAACTCTCAGACCACAATCAGTAAGGACAGTCAACAACAGCTCCCCTTTGACCATCCGCAATACTGGTGCTCCACAAGGCTGTGTTCTCAGTCCCCTACTATACTCCTTATACACCTATGACTGTGTGGCCAAATTCCCCTCCAATTCGATGTTCAAGTTTGCTGATGACATCACTGTAGTGGGTGATGAGACAGAATACAGGAATGATCGGGTATCTCTCCCTCAATGTCAACAAAACGAAGGAGACTGTCACCAAATTCACGAAGCCTAAAGAAAAACATGCCCCTGTCTATATCAACGGGGATGAAGTAGAAAAGGTGAAGAGCTTCAAGTTTTTAGGTGTCCAGATCACCAACAACTTGTCCTGCTCCCCCCATGCCAACACTTTCGTTAAGAAAGCCCTACTTGCTTAAAACCAATGCTGTTACTTTTTCAGAAGACTAAGGAAATTTGCATATCAGCTACGACTCTCACCAACTTTTACAGATGCACCATAGAAAATATTCTTGCTGATTGTCTCACAGCTTAGTATGGCTCCTGCTCTGCCTAAGACTGCAAGGAACGACAAAAGGTCGTGAATGTAGTCTAATCCATCACACAAACCAGTCTTCCATCCATTAACTCTGTCTACACTTCCCCCTGCCTCTGCAAAGCAGTCAGTGTAATTAAGGACCTCATGTACCCCAAACATTCTCTCTTCCACCTACTTCCTTGGGAAAAAGACACAGAAGTCTGAAGTCACATACCAACCAACTCAAGAATATCCTTTTCCATCTGCTGTCAGACTTTTGAATGGATTCACCTAGCATTAAGTTGATCTTTCTCTGCACCCTAGCTATGACTGTAACACTGCATTCTACACTCCCTCGTTTCCTTCTCTATGAACAGTATGTTTTGTCTGTATAGCGTGCAAGAAACAATACTTTTCACTGTATACTAATACATGTGACAATATAAATGAAATGAAATCAAATCAATTATCAATTTTAGGCAAATAAACTGAGATGGAATTGAAGCTTCCAGGATAAAAGCCAAATAAGAGCAGAAAACAGATGAAAATCAAGTTATAAAAACAATTAACTTCAATCCCTTTTGAAGAAGATAGACATCAACTTATTATGATATTTGCTAAATTAAGCTTTTTTGCTCAATTAAGCTTTTTTTGTAACATTTTGCCACCTTTGGATACTGACATCCATTCCAAGTACACAGCTCCTTTTTTTGCCCATTCCACAGCCTGCAGCTTTGCCTGCCGATACACTTCGGAGGAATCCGGCTGACAAAGGCCCAACTGCACAATATCCGGGAAGGGTTTCTGCACAAGGAGATGGCCTTTCAAAGACAAGAATTCTTGAAAATTCTCCCGTACTGTGCTGTTCTGGAAAGGAAATAGTACATCAGTTTTCACCTTTATTATGTACACAATACAATATTAATAAAAGCCATAAAATATCAAAGCAAAATAAGCAGTGCTGAAAATCTGAAATGCCAACAGAAAATGCTGAATAAACCCAGCAGGTCTGGCAGCACCTGTGCTGAGAAAAACAGAGTTAATGTTTTGAGATCAAAACATTAACTATTTCTCCCTCCAGAGATGATGCCAGATCTGTTGAGTTTATCCAGCTGTTTTCATTACAAAAAAAAAATTACGATTTTTGAAAGGATAGCAGATTAAAACACTCTACAATGTGAACCTTAAATCTCAAAATCAATGGAAAATAATGTCATATCATTTGAAATATCATCTTATTGATCTGGGTTTTGGATAGAAGTGACAGTGAAACCATCAGCCTTCGCCTTTCTTACTCCTCATGGTCTTGCACCTTGCTCTTCAGCTTCTTCTAAGGATTACCAATTTTCAATTCTGAGCTGGCTAGCATCACAGTTCTCTTTCCCCTCTCTAGGTTTACATTCCTCTAATCTTACTTCCATCACCTCCTTCAGCAAATTCTCACATTGTAGAACATGGCCAATCCAACCATGTTGCCTTCCCTCGATGATATTCAGCGCCGATCTTTCCTTGATGATATTCAGTAACAATCTTCCCTCAACGATACTTACTATTGATCTTCCCTCGCTGGTACTCTCTGTCGATCTGCCCTAAATAATATTCACTATCGATCTTCCCTCAACAATATTTACCAAAGATTTTTCCTCAATGTTACTCTATTGATCTTCCCTCAATGATATTCACTAATGATCTTTCCTGTATATTCATTGTCCTCTCCACTATCCTGAAACCTCCTCCTTTGCTCTGACAAGATGTTTCCCAAGTACTTAAATTGTGATACCTGTTCTTGCTGTTGATCATTTACCTTGATCTCTTGCTTTCCCACTGTTAGACCTAACCTTCACTTGTTTTTACATTAATTTTCACTCTCTATGACATCATCATTTTATTATTGTAGGAAAATTTGCAAATGACTAGATCTAGCAGAAATCGCTAGCAAAGGATTTACAGATACTGATGAAGAGAAAAACTAACTTGGTGAAAGCTTACAAAATGAAAATGCAGTACATAAAACTGTTAAAATCTCTTGTTTAAGGAGAATAATAATGCTGAATAAATTATAATTGTATCAACTAGATTTCTCATGGGTATGGACCACTCAGGGTGTAAAAAAAGATTGGGTTGAATCTATGAGTGGGCAAACTATATATATTGTGTACAGAGAATGAAATTGATAGGTTGAATAGTTTTCCTTCAATCCATACTTTCTTATATTCTTATGTCTAAAGCAAACAATTGATTCAATGATGGTACAAAAATAAAAAGACAATGACACCCAGTATTTTTTAAATTATGATTTTAAACAGAATGAAAGCTTCCCAAGGTCAAGGCTTAAGGGAGAAAACATAGTCTGTGGTCACTGAAGCTTAAACACTAAGCTGTGTTCTAATCATGTTTCTCATTTGGTAATTGGATGCTTTGAACCGAATTTTTCAACTCCTTATTAATCGCATTAGGTGCCAGTCAGAATTAGAACTCCTATTCCATGAAAAGAAATTAACAAACCTATTCAAATCTGACCTTGCAATGTCATTGTACTCTGAACAAAATAAAAACTCTTCATTATGGTCCTTTTCCGTAGACAATTTAAGCAGTATTGCTTCATTAACCATTCTAACGTAGCTCAAATTCAAATTTATGATCCACAGAATCCATTTTATCTGCTGGTTTCAGTTGTGGCTCAGTGTTAGCACTAAGTCAGAAGGTTTATGTTCATGTTCCACTACGAAAATTTGTGTGGCAGCCTATATTTTATGCTCCGAGAGAGTGCTGCACTATTGGAGAAGTCTTTTAGAGAACACATTAAACAGAGGTTCCATCTTGCTCAGGTCGACATAAAAAAATGCCATGGATTCTGCACAAGAGCAGGGGACAGGATAAGTCTTCATCGTGTTCCAGTTGCTATTTATCATCAGGCAACACTAAAACACATCATCTGATCATTGCTGTTCGAGAGAGCTTGCTGAGTGCAAATTGTTTGCCACAAAAACGTGCAGGTTAGGTGGATCGGTCATGCAAAACTTCTCCCTTAATGTGAGGGAGACTAGCAGCCTAAATACGAGTGGGTGTGTTCTGGAGATAGGGCCCGGGTGAGATTGCTGTCAGTGCAGTCTCAATGGGTCAAATGACCTCCTTCTGCACTGTTGGGATTCTATGATTTCCTGCAGTACATTAGGGACTATTCTTGAAAAGAACTTAATTGGCTGCATAAAATGCTGGAAAAATCTCAGGAAGTGTCAAAGCATTTATAACCCTGCTGAGGATACCTGACGAAGGGGCATTCAGACTCAAAACATTGGCTCAACTCCTTCTCCACAGATACTGTCAGGCCTGCTGAGATTTTCCAGCATTTCTTGTTTTTGATTCAGTTCCAGTATCTGCAGTGTTTTGCTTTGGTTATTAAGTGTTTTGCGATTTCTCAAGATCACGAAAGACACAATACAAAAGTCACTGGTTCTATACTTTCGGAAAGATTAAATGTTCTCTTCTAGTTTGAAAGCAGCCAGTACAAGAAATAGAGTTGCAAATATTTGTAATAAAAATATATTCTTAGATTCTTACAAGAATCATGAAAGCTTCTTCTGTGCTGATGAACTACAACTGAGTGGTGTGGCAGTGGTGGTGTTGGATAATGCTGGTCAAGTAATCCAGGAATCAGAAGTTTAAATCCTGCCATGACAAGTTGTGAAATTTAATTCAATAAAAAAGATTATTTAGCTAGGAAGCAGCAGGGAAAAAAATCCTAATTGTTGTGTCCTTTGTGGAAGAGAATGCATTACCTCTAACTATCCTGTGTGTGTGTCTGGTCCACACTACAAAATTGACTATTAACTCTCTGAAGTGGTCCAGTAAATCACTTTATGGTACAATTGTTGCTGGATAGTAAAATGCTTATCTGTGTCACTTCTGAAAGTTAATTTGAAAAATACAAGGGGAAGTGCCTGTGCAATTAAAGTTCTATTCCCCATTCAATCCTCCCTTTTGTCATTCTGTTGCTGAGAATCTCTCAAGACTTTCTAGTTTCATACCTCATTTTAAGTTACACAGAGATACATGATGCTGGGTGTGTTAGATTCTACCCAAAGGATCAACAGTGACTTCCTAACAAAAATCTAGGCACCCCCTTGGGGTTGACATGTACAACAAAATCATTCACTGATTTGATTAATAAGACTTGAGGAATTGAGCAGATTTATCAAATCTGATTAAGGATAAGTAAGCTGTGTTTGCAAATCTTCCAGTTTTTGCTGCGATTATTAAAAATGGAAAATATAGTGACAATTTAATAGTTAAAATGTATCATTGTTTAATTAAAGAACATGAACAGTAATGTAACAAGATAGTTTCATAATACAGAAATTAACATTCCCATCTTAAGGTTAATTGGATTTTAAGTAATATGGGTAGTAGATATTATATGTACATTACTAAGGCCAAATATCCATAGTTCGTACCTGATTCTACTGTTGTCTTCCAGAGCTATTTGCACTTACGCAAAAAATAGCCTATGACCAAAAATATGCACACTGCAGGCCACCAGTCAAACACACAGAATTATTTTCAAATCTCTATTTGCACCATATTGCAGTGCAGTGCCTTGCCTCATATTAAATTCAGTTATTGTTAAGATCAAGTTATGCTGACGTTTCCTTGGCAACTCTGATTCTTAGCAGCATATGACCTTGTCTGTTGTACTAAGTGACAGTCAGAGTCTCTGCACTCAATCACTACATTGAGAGGCAAGATGCAATCAAAGCTGTCTCTTCTTATATTTGTCAGTGGCAAGACAATTAAGTAGTTAACTGAAAACACCGATGGTCAGATTGGGTCACCTCGTAAGATCACACTGATGTACAACAACTGAATGTAAAAGTCATTTGTAAATCTAAGGATTTTTACTAGTATGAGCAGCAATCCACAGATACCTTAGACATTAAAATCTGCCAACAATAAAGTATTTTAATATTTAAAATTCGTCACACATGATAACCTCCAAACTAATATTTACACATTCATTTAATTGCACAAATTTAAATAACATCTTTTAAACAGAAACTTCAATTGTAACTCCACTTCATTATTAATGGCTGCCAGTGAAAACATTTTTATTTCCTGAACATCCATTATAATAGCTGCAGCAAGTATTTGAAGTTGGATTGGAAGCTGTCACGCCTATTGCAGTTTAAACTTATTCAGAACTATGTTTCACATGTTGAAATATTTAGCAGCATCTCCTTACTGTGTCATTTCTTATTAAATATTCAGATAATTACTGCACTGTGTTTTGTGATATATGTTTAACCTTTAACATCGTACAAGGGCAGGTTTCATTATAACATAGCCACAGGGGCTCATCCCACTGACAAGGAATTTGTTAATTATTGTCCCTACTTACTATACCACTAATATAAATGTGTCAGGCAAATGGAAAGTAATAGATAAGCACGACTGATCTAATTGGAAAAGCAGATCATTACAATACGCCATTCACAGTTTTTACTATTAATGAGTTATGCAACTTTATTTCCATTGAGATTTCTAGGCGTATTCTATTTACGTGAATGACAGAAATTCAACTGCATTTCGTCATCCTGAAGAAACTCAATTTAGACCTTGGGACATTCGTGATAAATATCGTCTAGTAGCTTAAGAATTTTGGATTACTGAAGCCATTTACTGAACTGAAAGTCTTATTAATCAATTCAGATTCAATAAAGACAATTCAGACAGCATTAACAATTTACAAACCACATTACCACTTCTAAGTTCAAACATTGATAATTTTCATCTTCAACATGGTCTACACAAAAACATCACTCTTTCCTCTCATGTATGACTACTCAATAAGCAAAATATCAAATGGCTCTTTGTACTCTCCCAGTCATTGCACACATTGCTGGTTACTTTTTGGCAATGAGAAAAATAGGGAACACCTGATTCATTTACCTATTTCAATGTCTGCAACATTGTGCAGAGTGTGCTCAAAGGCCTCTTCCTTGCTGGTCACACATCTTCTCAGTAACATTCAACAAGCAGTGCACTCCTGAACTTGGCAGCAAGTTCAGGTTTCAGGCCTGGGGTAGGCAGCTATTCGAACACTACATAACTGTCACTTATTTTAATAAAATTGACTGACTTATTTTGCCCAAGTCTCTTATCCAATTGTTCCCAAACTGATCTTCCCTACTCTCTTTCGTTTGCACTCCACAGCCTCAGCTCTTGACATGTCGCCTCCACCGCAGTAGAAATAATGTTGTTATCTTCAGCACTAATGTGTAGAATCCTGCTCATGCCAAGCTGCTTCGGATTTTTTTCATCTCCAATCACAGACTTCTCTTCATTCAGTATACTATATTTACCTGAAAAGGTCCTCGATCAAGTCAAGAATCACTATTGACAAAGATTGCATCAGTAAGTGGTAGAGAAAGCAATCTTTAACATCACCTTCCACTGCAGAATCAATTCTTACTGCAAGGACTATAAGCTCACTCTCATTATTTTGCTCTGTTCTGAATTTTGGTCAATGCCACAAGGGACCACAAAACCCATGACTGGGTTTCAAAATTCCAAACAGTCAATGCTTCCTGCGTCTACTTACTGGACAGAAAATGATTCTCCATCCTTGCATCCCCCCATTTCCCAAAAAAGGGCAACACAGCTCTTGATACAAGCTCCAAGAAGGAGAAATCCTTTTTCGTTATAAACCTCTGGCTCAAGCCCTCTAGCACACAGCTCAACGAGAATGAGTATTTAAAACTGGCAAGCTATCTGGAGTCTGCTCTTAGGAGGCTCTTTACTTTGCCAACATCCAACCCAATTAGTAGTAGCACAGAAAGAAAGCCAAGGATACCAATCCCAACTAAAAGAGCCATTTCTTGCCAGGACCACATCCTTAAGTGTTTTAATAGATGTGAAGTTGACATTCCCAGGTTGCACTGCACATCATTCCAAGCAACAAAGTGTCAAACACGAGACAATTAGTTACCAAATGTGGGGAAAAAAAACAGCAATCATTTTTCTGTTTTCCAAGTGCCAAGTTAATATTTTGAACACTATAACACAGATTTCTGAAAAAGGATCATATTAGATTTGTAACATTAACTCCATTTCTCTCTCCACAGATGCAGCCTGACCATCTGAACTTTTCCAGCACTTCATTTTATTATAATGTCTTGAATACCATTTCCACAGGATGCAGTTTAAAATAAACCAGAATGTGATGGAAGAAAGCTGCTCATCAAATCGGACAATAAGTCAAATTGTCTTGTTGAATTTTAAGTCCAATACCATGTTAACTCTTAACACTTGACTGCATTCTACGCAAAGATACTGGACACTAATACAGCAATGTACTCTTGCCATGTTGTGAAATAAAAAGAGGACTGATTTCAAAAGGTAGGCATTTATTTCAATTTTCAAGAATTCACGTTCCCAAAAGAAATCACAAATAATTCAGAATATATGAATTCTATTTATCCGAAGTTCAGAAATCAGCATCACAACCACTGACTTCATCCAACATTTTTGCTACTCCTAAAAATTTAAATTTGTACCTGGCATTTCAAAATGCTTCAAATATAATGGAACAAGTAGGTGGGCAAATGTGACATCCATTTTGCACTATGCAAAGATACTCTAAACAGTTTAAGAGTGGTGATCTGTATTCCCAAACTCTCATCCATTCACTCCGACTACACTTCCTGCTATCTTGGCAAAGCAGCCAGCATAATCAAGGAACCCATACATCCCGGACATACTCTCTTCCATCTTTTCCATCGAGAAAAAGATTCAAAAGCCTAAGGTCACATACCAACCGACTCAAAAACAGCTTCTTCTTATAACATTTAACAACATTCAAAATAGTTTTAGTCATTGCACCAACTAGTTAAAGTTTCAGAATCCACAGAGCAGTCAATTGTTTCCAGTATTAACATTTATAAAGGAAACTAATAAATTGAAATAATGCAAAGTGGGGAACTTGGAGTGTGGTGAACTTTGAACATGCAATAGAAACATCGCAAATAAGGCCTGCTCTGCCATTCAACTACATTACGGCTAACCTCTACCTCAATGCCATTTCATCCACCATTTTTCTTGGTGTCTTTACTTCTAGCCTTCAAAACACACAACAATGCAGAATCGCCGAGCAGAAACTGATAGCCAAGTTCCACACACGAGGACAGCCTCAACTGGGGTCTTAGGTTCAAGACACACTATTTGTTATATAAAGTTATAAAAACATTAATCAGCACTCCAGCCTTGTCAAACATGCCCCAACTAGTATATTTGTCTCTTTTTATTGCAACAGATCAACCACGAACTGAGTAGGATGGTAAGGGGGAACAGGACAACATCGCAAGAGAGCCCGTTTGGAGGGGGGATGTGGAGGGTCCCCAAGGCAGCATGGGGAGGCCTGTGGAGGGAAACAAATAGGCAAGACGACCCGATGAGGAGGCCTGCTGGCGAGAGGGGGCTGGCGAGGGGGGAGGGGCTGGCGAGGGGGGAGGGGCAGCGAGGGGGCCCACGGTGGAGGGGTGGGGTAGGAAGGGCCAGCGAGGGGGGAAGGATGGGCAAGGGGGCCTGTTGAGCATTGGCAAGGTGTCAGGGATGGGAGACTAGCAGAGATTGAGAGGATGGGAAAATTTGCAAGGAGGAAAGTTTAAAAGGAGGAGAGTGATTGAGGGGGAAGAGTATGGACATCAGATTGGTCAAGTACAGGTACTTGTACCTGTTCCTGCCAGTCTAGAAATTGAGGTTGGACAGGAAAAAGTGGCCACTTAAGAGCCTTAATAGGATGAAAGGGTGGGTTTCTTGCATTAGTTCTTACCCACTCAACTGTGAAATTACATCTGATCATGACGAGCAGGATTCCAGGCAGGAATCTCATCCATACAATTTTACTTCAGGAGAAAACTAAAAAATATTTACAACTACTTGTTAAATTTTATTTCTTAATGTTCTCAATCAAGTCTCTGTTGGATTTTTGATCTAAGCTGTCCATTGTTTGGAAACACAAGAAAATTCCAACTTAAAACAACAGAAAACATTATCAATACTTAGCAGGTCGGGAAGCATCTGCGCAGAGAGAGATTCTCTCTCTGTTCTCTGTCCAAAGATGTTGCCTGACTGGCTGAGATATATTTTTCAGATTTCTAGCATCCGCAGAATTTTGCTTTAGTAATTTGACTTGAACCATTACTTTAGCAGTTCTCTTAGCAAGAGTTTCACAAATGCTGGCACGTGCAGCAAATATCTCAAGTCATGGTGAAACATACCTCTTCATCCAGTACGTGCCTATATTCCACAAAGTCATTTATCAACTGGGCTGGACCCATCAGTTCAGTCTTGGCCTTTATCCAATCCATTGAAAACAAGAGTGAATAGAGTTCCTGTGAAAAACCATTTATAACATTCAGCATGTTTTTTTCCTCTGATAACACAAAGGTGAAATACAATGAATACTCTGGAGATCAAAGGGTAATCAACATCATTAGTTCCTAGGAAGACAATATATTAAGCACAAATTGGTATTGAAAATGTTCAGATTGACTAAAAAGGGCAAGGGATAACAACCTAAACTGCTGCTGGTATTCAAAAATCTTCAAGCAAGACGCAAGAATTTATTTGATTTTATGCACTTGAATGAATGAGGCACCTTGCATATTGTACTCCACCTTTTGGGAGGTGGAAGCAGGGGTTACTGACAAGCTCACTCAATCTGGATATAACTTCCTAAAAGACAATCTCAAAATGCCACTGACGTAGCTCATAACAGAAGCCATTGTCCACAGCACTCTATATTATCAGTTGAGGGAATACATGTGGTGACAATTGTCACAGAGAAGGAAGTAAAGGACCAAACCTCAATCAAATTTTATTTATTTATTAGTTACAAGTAAGGCTTATATTAACACTGCAACAAAGTTACTGTGAAATTCCCCTAGTCTTTGTAGTCCAGCGCTTGTTGAGTCAATGTACGTCTTTCAGAATATGGGAGGAACCCGCAGCACCCAGAGGAAATCCACGCAGATACAGGGAGAATGTGCAAACTACACACAGGCAGTGATCCAAGCCAGGAATTGAATCCGGGTTCCTGGTGCTCTGAAGCAGCAGTGCGAAGCACTATGCCACTGTGCCACCTGATTTCTACATTTTCATTAATTTTGGATACAATTACTAGAGAAAATGACCCTAAAAGTACACAAGAATTTATTAGTACATGTTAAATAAACATAAACCATTGGAATAAAGTTCTTATTCTATTTCACTAGACTAGAAGCAAGATCATAATTTTAATTAGGTTCTAATTACTGGTGCACTGTGTAAAATGTAAAAAGGCTTATCTGTATTCATTATATTTTAATAGTTGTAGGGAAAGTTGAAATATTCACATCGAAAGCTATTATAGATTAAACCATTCTGGTGAAAATTACTGAGTTCCTAACTGTAAAAGCAAATTTATTAATCTATAAAATGAGAAATTTAGTACACTAGCTTATTTGAAATACCAACTCAATTTCTAACAGAACATTTCCATGCAAAAATTATCTTCTGATGTAACGCTATCATTTCCATTTGAAGCATGCGGATAGATTTTACCATTAGGAAACTCAATTGAAAATCATATCAAGAACTTTCTACTCGATTAAAGATCCCACCCAAGATTAAATAAAACGCCCTCCATTTTTTTCAAAAATGCACTTTATTTTCTTGCCAAATCTAACTGAGAAAGAGAGGGAGAGAGAATTCTTCTCCCAAGTATCTGATAAAAGTGCCTCTCAACTGGTTGCTAAGAACACATAACAATTGCTTAGTAAGGTTTTATCATCTGATTATCTCTCGGCACCATGGCAGAATGACCTAATGGTATAAATGCTAGAGTACTAACTCAGAAACTCAGCTGATGTCTGGAGACTCAGGTTTGAATCCGTCACGGCATATGGTGGAATTCAAATTCAGTTAAAAAAGAATCTGGAATTAAGAATCTACTGATGACCATGAAACAATTGTCGATTGTTGGAAAAACGATCTGGTTCACTAATGTCCTTTAGGGAAGGAAAACTAGTCTGACCTACATGTGACTCCAGAGCCACAACGATGTGGTTGATTCTTAAATGCCCTCTGAAATGGCCTAGCTAAGTCATTCAAGCGCAATTAGGAATGGGCAATAAAGTCAATGATCCCCACATTCCATGAATGATTAAAAAAAAAGATAGTAACTGTTACTGAATAGCATCAATATGCCAGAGAATATTAACTCAGCCGATTACACATCCATACCGAAATTTGCATTTATGTGACAATGTTTATATATACTTGCTGTATAACTGGTTGAATACAATTATTTTTGCAAAATAAATCTAGCACATAATTGAAGATCATTTAAATTTCCCATTTCAGTAATGTTATCTTATGAATGGACAAATATGAAGCAAATTAGTTTACAACTTCTCTTCCTCAACAAAACTTCAGAACAGCTCATAAAATCACACAAGCATGTATGTTAAATGTACTAAGGCCTAATTTTCTGATGAGACAAACGGATCAAATGAGTTTATCCATACAATACCAGATCTTGCATTGAGAACAATTAGGCTTTACGACACACGACAATGAAGAATTGCTGAGCAGGGACTGATAGTCAAGCTCTGCACACATGAGGACAGCCTCAACCGGGATCTTGGGTTCATGTCACACTATCTGTAACCCCCATGACTTGTCTGGGCTTACAAAATCTCATTAGCTGTCCTGACTGGAGGCAATTCACATCTCTTTAAACTGTGCTTAACCCACTCTCACTCACATTTCTATACCTGTAAAGACTTGATTACTTGTAAAAACTCACATTCCAACCATTATTTTGTAATTGAGTTTCTGTCTATATATGCCCTGTTTGTGAAACAAACTCACCTGATCAAGGGGCGACACTCTGAAAGCTCATGCTACCAAATAAACCTGTTGGACTTTAATCTGATGATGTAAACACCAAGATATTCAATCAAAAGGCTCAATGAAGCAAGCCCAGACAAAGATGGGAAATGCTGAGCAGAAAAGCCAGGTGAGAAGGGGGAATGGAAATTAGACGGGTAATTACTTTCTGTTATTTCTTTTTATTCAGCATTATAGCTGTCTTGAGCATACATTGATTGATGCCTGGCAGATGATAGATTCTGGTTTGGATTTTTTCACAGCATCAGAAATGGGAAGAACAGCTTAGATAAAATTGCACCCAATAAAGCTAATAGGAATTAGCACATAACTTTTGAAGTACAAGTACTTAATTTACTTTGTGGTGTATGGATCATACAGCTCACAAGTGTTTTATATGTTTAGAAAAAGGGTGCCAGTCAGAAGAAGATATCTAGAATCTGTGTTCCTCCAGTTTCTTAGCATGTCTAATTTTAATCATTTCAGCTTGACAGGCCCATCTTCAGCTGCCAAGGCTGTAAACTTAAAATTCCCTCTCCAAATCGCTTAGAGTCAGTCTTCTCCTTTAAGGCTCAGAGTCAAATTTAGTTTGATATCATTCCTGTGAAGCACCTTGGGTCATGTTACTATGTTAAAGGTACCAAATAAATATACTTTGGTGTTGATGGAAGCTATTAGTTACATTGCTCCTTGAGAAATAGCCAATGAAATGTTGGGATAAAGATGGAAAAACAAAATGGGATGAAGAGTAACAATTAGCATTTTGAATTACATATGCCATATCATTAGGATCCTAGACCAGAACTTCGAAGGTACATTGTGAAGCCAGACTAGACTCAATATTTTTTTCTATTTTGGCATAAATGTAAGGATAAGATATTTCCTTCCAAGACTGATCCTACTAACCAAGTGGAGATCTTTTATAGTGAAACAATTTTTATTTTGTAAGTCAGTTTAAATACAACTGTAACAAATGAATAAGTTTAATCATTAACAGTTAAACAATATTTAAAAATGAAAGAAAACAACTTCATTTTCTCATCTTTATGACTGCTCCAGTTCCAAATAAGACCCATTCATACATATATCAAATCCACTTTTAAATAAATAGTTAGCAAACCCAGGCATACTTGTTTTAATATCTATTAATAGATTTTGAGACTTCAAGGAGAAAT
This sequence comes from Sphyrna mokarran, assembly GCA_024679065.1. NCBI lineage: Eukaryota > Metazoa > Chordata > Chondrichthyes > Carcharhiniformes > Carcharhinidae > Sphyrna > Sphyrna mokarran. The sequence goes on along the minus strand of JAGIQG010000019.1, from coordinate 17,529,365 downwards.
ACAATGCCAAATGCCTGAAAAATCCTTTTAACTTCAACCAGGTTTCAGTTGCAACCAAATGCTTTCTACAAAAATTGTTTTCCTTTGTGCTACAGACCCAGCTCTAGTTCTTAACCACATCATCTTGTCAATCACTCTAACCAGAAATCCCAGGAGAACAGCAATAAACAAAGTCTATTATCTCTACTGAAAATAAGGTTGAAATGAGTAAGTATCCTGCTCTCCCAAAATCTGAGCTGCATTCCTGCCAGACAAACTGACTACCCTAGCATAAAGCTGACTTTTAAACATTCCCCTCAATTATCAAAAACTATATTTCATATTACAGATTCATTTCAATTGCACTACTATCGTCACGATGTTAGTCAGCTTAACCTCCATAAGAGATGCAGCAAACATTCAACTGAATGTTTTCTGCAACAGCTCTACCTAATCATGACGGACGGTGTTTTATATGGCTCACTCATGCCGCCACTGAGTAAACCGCTATTGGGGAGTTGCCTTTGGCAGGGCTGGAAGATTTCACCAGCAGCAAAAAAATTCTGCCCATAATATTACTTTTGTGATTCTCAAAAACCATACATTAGTCTTTAAATTGACTTTTACAGATTATGGTTAAGGTAATTGTATAGCCTGCACTAACCTTGTTCATATTCGCTTTAGCCATATGGTTGGCCAGAAAACTGTACCAATACATGCAATCTTCATCGGAAGGTGATGGAAATCGTCTTTTGTATGTCTTTTGATATTGGCGAACCATTTTTGCATGCAAATCCTAAGGAAAAAAACAAATATGAATGGAAGTCAATTCTACAAATTATTTCAAAATATTTTAATAAATCACAACAAGTCCTGCAAATAGATAAACATCCCATGCACCTATTTCTTGCTGGCCTCTGCTTAAGTATAAATACGGGGTCCTAAGATAACTGTGTGCCACAACTGTGATTTTCAGGCACAACTAGGCAGAGTTTGCACCATGCATACTCTGTTCATTGTTATCAAACATCTAGTGGTCTGACCAGCAAAATTTAAAAGGTTTCGGAAATATTTAATTCCGTGAATCTGTAAGCAGCAGAAACCAGAGACCATTATGACAATCTGACACCATTACCCAACCCCATCCCACTCGCAGTAGATTCCACGACCTTTTCATAACTGACAATCTGCAAAAAGGCAGCAATCAATGAAGAACCAAATCAAAAATGTTTCAGGCCTTCTGGTACAGACTCTGGCAGGAATTGGAGGAGGCCTAGACAACAGAATTTAGCTTAACTTGTCAATGTTCACAATATATGTATGGCAGTATGCATAATTATATGTTTATAGTAAACAGAATTAGCAACCAGCCTCAAACAGATTAAACCAGCAGTGAACCTTAATAGATAATTGACTAAGTAATTAACAAGTAGTTAAGATTGGATAATATATTAATATTTGAAGCTTAAAGCATTAATTTGCTGCAAACTAAATGTCTCTAAATGTACTGCTACTATCAGTAGGAGCAGAGAGCACTCCTCTACTGTCCTTGACAGTCTGGGGCAGGTGTCAGAGAATGAATGGACATTTGTACAAATTCAAATAAGAAGCAGGTCATGAAAATGTGAGGTCATCCACTTTGGTAGGAATAACATGGAATATTATTTAAGTAGTAAAAAATTGCAGCATGCTGCTGTGCAGAGGGACGTGGGTGCCCTTGTGCAGGAATCTCAAGGAATTGGTTTGCAGGTGCAGCAGGTAATTAAGAAGGCAAATGGAATTTTGTCGTTTGTTTCTAGAGGATGGAGTTTAAAAATAGCGAGGTTATGTTGCAGTCTTATAAGGTGCTGTCAAGGCCACACCTGGAGTACTGCATACAGTTTGGTCTTCTTACTTGAAGGAGGATACACCAGCACTGGAGGGGATGCAGAGGAGATTCACTAGGTTGATTCTGGAGTTGAAAGCGTTAGCTTATGAGGAGAGACTGAGTAGACTGGGGCTTTACTCATTGGAATTCAGAAGAATGAGGGGAGATCCTATAGAAATATATAAGATTATGAAGATAGTTGATAAAATAAAAGCAGAGAAGTTGTTTCCACTGGCGGGTGAAATTAGAACTGGGGAGTATAGCCTCAAAATAAGGGGAAGCAGATTTAGTACTGAGTTGAGGAGGAACTTCTCATCCAAAGGGTTGTGAATCTGTGGAATTCCCTGCCCAGTAAAGCAGCTGAGGTTACGTCATTGAATGTTTTTAAGGCAAGGATAGATAAATTTTTGAACAGTAAAGGGTGGGTAAGTGGAGCTGAGTCCACGCAAAGATCAGAACATGAACTTATTGAATGGTGGACCAGGCTCAAAGAGCCAGATGGCCAACTCCTGCTAATAGTTCTTATGAACAATCTCATTGTTCCAGCGCATGAACCAAGATAGGTTAATGGCTAAATCCAATAGAACTAACCCTGTACCAACAAATAACCGCTTGGCTAATTAAAATAGACCTGATTAGGGATAAGATAATAGTAATTTAGAGGTTAAAAATAGAGGTTTTGAGCAATATCTTTGCTGGCCAACATCGTATCAGAAAGGATTGGCACTGCCTCTGTACAGAGAAGGTGGTGAGTTCGAAATGAGTTCAAAAAGCTGCAAAAGAATTGAATGAATTAAGCATTTAAATTTCACCACCTATACTATAATTCTCAATTAGAACTTATTTTGTCTGAATAGTCTTGTGTATTACTTTACTACTCCATCTTTAAATAAACTTTCTAATTTCATCACTAAGTCTTATGGGCTATCCATTATGGTTAAAACTTCAAGAGTTGAAATATAAAGAAAACTTATGAAGAGTTAAAATTGATTCAGATGCACAAGTTATATATCCAAAAACCTTAACAAAAAATCTTAACAGGAGGCACAACCTGGCCACTGCTTTCAACCCATTTCAGCCAGAAGTCAAAGATTAGCCCCGTTGACCTAAAGAAACTGTAATCTCACAAATGTAATCTGCATGCACAATATCTAAAACAGTCTACATGTTATTGTATTTAAAATACTGATATACACGTGCTGCAGGATTTGCAAGCTTAAAAATGATATTTTCACTCAGAGGCCAACTATATAAAGGAAGCAATGAGAAAATGATCATGGAGAAAGAATAAGTTAACTATTAAAATAACCTACCGGAAGTCGATTGCGATTCTGTTCAGTTAGAAAGTCCAATTGTAAGTCATGCAGGTAATACTGAAAAGATTTTCCATTGCGATCACAGAATAGTAAAGATTTGTTGACAAATACTTGTAAGATGTCTTCTACTTCTTCTGTATCCAACGCCCACAGAATACACAGAACCTGTTCCAACATGGAAATTTACAGTAATAAATGAAATTTACCACAGAAATAACTATTTGTATTTTTATAGTGCATTTAACATAGCAACACATCCCAAGTCACTTCAAAACAGCTTTGTTAAATAAAACATGACACCAAGCACATAGAGATATTAGGGCAGACGGCCAAAAGCTTTGTCGTAGAAAAGTGCAGGAGGAGGCCATTTGGTCCATTAAGCTTGCCTAACAACAATCCCACCCAGACCCTATCCCTGTAACCCAACATATTTATTCTGCCAATCCCCCGGCGGTAAGGTACAACTTAGTATAGCCAATCAACCTAATCCACAGATCTTTGGAGTGTGGGAGGAAACCCCACTGACACAGGAAGATTGTCCAAACTCCACACATTCACCCAAGGCCAGGATTAAACCTAGGTCCTGTGCTGTGAGGCTTGGGGGAGCATTGGGAGCTGAAGGGACAGCCCCCAGTGATGTAGCTATTTAATAAGGAAAATTGAAATTCCCAGAATTGGAGGGGAGAAGGTACCTGGGAAGGTTGTATGGTTAGAGTGTATTATACAGATAGAGAGAGGTAAAGTTATGAAAGGATTTGAAAATAAGGATGTCAATTTAACCAGGAGCCAATGTAGGTCAGTGAGCTGATTGGCGAATGGAATTTGTTATTACGATTTTTCAGCAGCTGACAGTACGAACATTCCTCAACGTAACTTATTTTCAAAGAACCATCAATGAAATCTCCCATTTCCTTCAATCAGAACCAGCTGTGCCCTTTGTGCTTTACAAACCTATACGATGCTTTAGAGTTTCGAACAAAGTCAATTAAAACAAATGCATGCAAATGTAAAAACTTCCAAAACTGACTTGACTGAGAGCATGACTGTGACAAATCATGTGCATTTGTTAGATATTTTAGCTAGCATTTTATCTAAATTACAGGAATAGTATGCAAAGAATTAACTACAGCAACGTCATTTTTGCAACAGAAAATCATTGGTTTAGGTCAAGGCCACTACAATGGCTGTCTAAGGTGCCAAGTATTTAATAAACCTAGAGTTATATATACAATGACAAATCTATTTCAGTTCAAAGATCGGCTACGTTCAATACTGATGAACAGAGATTTGTTCTCATGAAATTACAAGAGTTGTGGACGCTGTCACATTTGTTTGCGGAAGTCTATAGGGATCCCAGATCAATGAGATGTGGAACATAAAACAGACTGAATCTCAGATAATCCAAACAAAAGAAAGACTATCTTCCTCTTTTAAAACAGCCTGAAACATGAAACAAGTATACTCAACATACATTTACCCAAGTTTACCAAAAGACAAGGAGGATGTGGATTATGTCTGAGCTTTTGAATTGACAGCTAGTTGTGACCTTTTAAAAAGAGATCAGGAATATTGATTCATTGAAGTCTTCAACGTTTGAATGACAGATTGTGTTCTTATGTAACAATTATATTGAGAGTCATAACTAGGTTCTGTGGTCAAAAGCTTCAGGAATGTACAGCAGTTAGCAAACACTGTTAGGTTGGTGCAATCTCAGCTGATGTCATTGCTGGACAAGTCAAATCCCAGGCAGAACTCAGCTTGCTAGATCCTAACACTTACTTATTTGGATACATGGAAGGCAGTTACTGAATAGAATCACAAAAGTCAGCTGATGAACATTTAACAAAAAAATTAAACATTCATTGAGCAAGATTAAAGATATACATTATTTCTTCACTCCAACTATACCTTTATTGGTATCTACAGATGCATAAGGATAACCCAAGTTATAAATTCTAATTTGTATTTTCACTAACTATACAATCCATATAAACCAATGGGCAAATGTGGTCAGACAAACCACATTTTGAAACCAAGTGATAGATTCTACCCAAGCAACTTCTATGGATTTCTCATCAATTCCTCCAAGATGCGTGCCATGCTATGAACCAAATGGTCTTGAGGGTTTCAAATTTCCACTCTCAAAATACACATCTTGGGAATCTCCTCCCCGACAACTCACTTGCCAAAATGTCTTCATCACAGATGGACATTTGAGGTTTCAACCCCTCCATTCAATGTTCCTCTGCCTTGGAGTGCCACGTGCATTCTACATGGTGCTAACAGAACACCATACTCTCCAGGCCCATATTAAGGAATTGTCAACCTTCTGGACACCTTGGATCTTTGGCTTCTCGCAAGCCAACATCCCCAGGTCTGACCTTGCAGCCCTGTCTTTGAATCAGAATTTCTCTCTGCTCCTCATATTCAACTTTAATGAAAGAGTCCTCTTTTCCGTTTCCTGTTCTTTGTTTCATGGCTTCACAATCTTCCTGGAACTTTCTTCAGTCCCATTCCAAGCTTTTGGAACTTTCCTGTTCTTTAGTTTGGGACTTGTTTTCTGTCACCTTGCATTACTCCATCTGTACTGGCAGTGTCTGTGGAATGCTATGTTCTTCTGAGTTACCTTGTTCCAACTGCACTTCAACTGTATTTGTATTGCTGTGGGTCCCTGGTTGCTATTTATTCTGTTTTAATGTCATAAAACCTCATTAAAATGCAAGCACAAATACAGAAAGATAAATTAAGCTTAAACTTAAAACTATTGCTTATGCTTATGCTATTGCTTATTATCTAGATCATATCTATTTCCTACCAATGCTACATATTTAAAGTTTATATATATATATAAGAAAGCAAATAGTATTTCGTTAGTTTATGCACCAAGGAGAAATGCATATTTTACTGAGCTGTATAGATTACTGCCTTATTTAATTAACACAATATTGGTCCAAAACCTGTGTTGTGATTTGGTAATAATAACGTCAAAACCATCTTTCAAGAAGAGGAGAAACACATGAAGATGTTACTGTAAGCAAGATTAAATAAGTATTTTGTTCAGTTGAGCTTGTAAGAATCAATAAATAATGGGCAATGTTAATTCAGTTAAAATGGATCACATTCTTTTGATTTGAAACTTAAAATGGTTCCAGTTCTGACTGACTAGTGCTTAAAGAATCCATGTCTTACCCACACACTAAAAAGCAGAACCTAACAACTTAAGATCCACAACTGAAAATTATTTAATAGACTTATTAAAACTATAGCAAGCATTTCTAATGAATGAAAGCAGTGAGAAAATTTCATTTTTCACAAAGATTTTCTAAGTTCTCATGTATTGTATAATGCTGTCTTGTACAATTTCTACGTGTAATATTGTACACTGATTATTTTAACCAGTTACGCTCTGGCCCAGCAGGTGATATTTGCACTGATTCAATTGGATGAATTACATATTTACTGTAACCAGAATAATAGTTAATCTTAATATTTAACCAGGGCTGTTCTGGCAAACAGTAAAACTGGAAGTAGCCAGCCAGTCATGCAGCATTTGAGGAGAAAAGCAGAGTTAACATTTCAGATCAGTGGCCATTCATCAGAAGGATTGTGATGAAGCTTCACTGACCTGAAATCTTTGTTTTTTTTTCTCTCCACAAACACTGCAAGACCAGCTGAGATACTTACATTTTGTATTTCCATTTTATCAAAGGTGTTCCCCTACAGGAGTAACATTGATCAGTTAGTGAAAGTATGATGTGAACATTGAAAAAGATGATGATTTTAGCAATGAATCATAACAATACGATTAAGTGGAAATTCAGCTGAATATGCTTTTCATTTAAATAATTTACTAGTGGTGTTTTTGAAAGCTACTTTCCTATGATCCATTTGCAATTCACTTTCCAATGCTTTCCAAAAGGCTGTCTAAAGGATTGATGTAATGAAAATCCCATTGCTCATTAAAACAAATCTTAAAATGATTTGGCACAATGAAGTGATATATTTCTATAAATATAAATAGGTACCATTCTACAGATATTTCTGCTCATCACTTAAATCTGAAATCACTCATCACTTATCACAGCTTTCTGGTCCAATGTTATCACTTGTAAATGAGCATCAGAGGAAGATCAACAGCTTTGCACTCATTTCAAATACCCTTAATAATAAACTTAATATGTAAGGGCAAATTTTAATCTACTATAATAGCAATCAATCAACTTTCTTTTCACTTCTCCACTGGATATTGGCATTGTTGGCAAGGCTGGCATTTACAGTTCACCCCAAATTACCCTTTAGAAGACTGATGAGCTAAATTCTTGAACTGCAGCATACTCTGGTGAATGTACTCCCACAGTGAAGTCAGATAAAAGGGTGACAGATTTTTGATCCATTGATAAACGGCAATGTATTTCCAAGTCAGGATAGTGTGTGACTTGGAGGCAGATTCACAGCTGGTGGTTTTGCTATGCATCTACTCCCCTGGTCCTGAATAGTGGTAGAGGTCACATGTGTGGGAGCTGTTGTTGGAGAAGCAGTGGCAAGTTGCTGCAGTGCATTTTACAAATGGTACGCAATGCTACCTATGGTGTTGAAGGATCGAAGTTTGAAGGTGCAGATGGTGTGCAAATCAAGTTGCTGGCTTTGTCCTGGATGGTGTCAAGCTTCTTGATGTTTGCTGGAGCTGCATGCATTCGAGTAAGTGGAGAACAATTCATTACTGGCTTGTGCATTACAGATGGCAAAGCTGCTTTGGGGAATCAAGCGATAAGTAAATTGCAGCAGAACTTCCAGTCTCTAGCCTGCATTTGTCACCACTGTGACCGCTCAAGTTTCTGGTTATTAGCAATCTCCAGGATATTGATGGTGGCAGACTCAGCAATGTTAATGTTATTGTATTTCAAGGGGAGCTGGTTAGATTCTTGCCACTGGTGGAGATAGTCAGCAGCATGCTTTTATTTAGTACAGATATTACTTGACATTTAGCAATCCAATCCTCAAATGTTCCTGAGATATTGCTGCATCCAGCATTGCTTCAATATCTGAGATATTGCAAATCGAACTGAACACCGCATGTTCCCATTTCTGACCTTATGATGAAGGGAGGTGATTAATGAAGCAGTTGAAGATGTTGAGCCTCAGGCACAGTCTTGAGGAACCCCTGCAGCGATGCCCTGAGACTGAGCTAATTGGCTTGGAAAAAAAACAGCTATTTCCCCTGAGCTAGACATGACTTCAGCCTGTGGGGAGCTTTGCACCCCCCACCCCCCCCTTCCTGATTCCCATTGATTTCAGCTTTTAGCAAAGCTCCTTGAAAGCACACTCTTGATGTCAAGCACAATCACTTTCTCCTCATCTTTTTTGCTTGATTCAAAGCTATAATGAGGTCTGGAGTTAAGTGATTCCGGCAGTTATTGCTGAGTAATTGCCACTTGACAACACAATTGACAACCCTGCCATCACTTTGCCGATTATTAAGAATAGACAGATGGAGCTATAATTAGTTAGATTGGAATCATTTTTATTGTGGGAGTTCACGCATGGACAGTTTTCCATTTTGTCAGGTAGATACTAGTGTTATTGTTGTAGTGAAGCACCTTGGCTCGTGACATGGTTAGTTCTGGAGGACTATGGCTAGTACGCTTTTGATGTCCACAGCCTTTGCTTTTTCCAGTAATCTTACTTATTTCACAATATTAAGTGAGAACATTGAATTGACCAAACACTGGCATCTAAGGTGTTGGGACCTCAGGAGAAAGTTGAACTGAATCATCCACTTGCTCATTGAAACTCAGGACAACCCAATCCCAAACCTCATTATAGTTCTCATGCTTGCATCTTGCCCATAAGTAAGAGCAATCCATAGAAACACAAACCTAGGCTTTCCAGCAACACACATCAGTTTATTAACTGATCTGGAATGAATGGGATTGGGAAAGTTTTAAAAGCCACACTTCTGGCATGGCCGGTGGCATAAAATTAATCTGCTTTCATACAAACCACATTAAATACGTTTGTATTTCCCATCAGTTGCCCTGAATCCAATCTAAACAGGTCACTCAAAGCATGCAGCACTCACAGATCAATCCAGGTGCCTTCATGTTTATTTGAAATAGAATTGGTGCAATTGCTTTCTGAATGTTGCCAAAGTAAAAGGCACCAAGAACAACAACCAAAATTTTACTGATAAAACCTTTAAAAATATTCAGGCAACAAAAACCCAATGCAGCATTATCTCTGACCCAGAACTCTCAAGCCGAGATCAAGGGGCCTGCCTCTCACATGCAACGAAATCAAGGCCGGAAAAACTGGCCTAGACAAACTGAATTGCCAACTCCTAAAACTATCACCAAACATAAAGCACAGGCCTTACTTTCTAAAAACACATGCAAACATATAAACATGAGCGGATAATGGAAATTAAGCCATTTCCCCGGATCAGCAGGTAGTGTTGAAATGAAACAGGTTTCCATAACCCTACCTCAGTTGGCACTTTCACATCTTTTGCAAGTATAGAGAGATCCTTGTAGTATTCTTTATAGTCCTCCTTCAACATCTCAATGCTTGCTGCCATGGCCTCGTCAAGTGCTTCATAATCATAGGAGGAGGATTTGCGAATTCTTTTGAATTGTTTACTCTGCAGCTGCTTGAGGTAATAGGTCCAGCGCCTTGGAAATTCTCGCAACAATGCACCAATGAGAGAGACAACAAGAGGTGAACCTGCAAAATCATTAGTATGCATTTTTCAGTTTGTTTATAAAGTTTCTTTCAAAACGATCAAGTAAATTTTCATGATAAACTCATGGCTAGAGATATTTCCAGCCATTGTTCAGTGCTGGTAAACAGTACATTATATTATCAGATAGAATCTTGCCATCTAAATTATCTTCTTACTACTGTATCAACTTTACAGATTTTCTTTCACTTACTTATTTAAACAAACTGAAGTTTGAATCTCAAGCATCATGATGAGAGTTAGTTGAATTAGCTTGTATCAGGCCATTTTTATTACTGCAATAGTTCAGTATGGCCCCACTCCACTCACTTTTTCAGCTCTTCCATCGTCCAATCATCCCAATGTTCAAACAATCAATAGCATCTTCAACTCATAAAAACAGATACTGATGAAAGTGCCACTAGGTTAAGATTCCCAGCTTCAGTCAAATAAATATGAAACACAGGAACAGGGAGAAAGCCATTCAACCCCTTAATCCTGCTGTATATTTCAAATAATAAGCCAATCTTTGCCTTTACAATATTATGGACAACTCCATTGGAGAAGCAAATCAGTGCGAGCATCTTTTAATAAACAAGTGTAAACTTACAGTCAAAAGAAGCGAATAATCATTTACAGCATGACTTGGATCATTGCAACTACTGTTCAATGTTAACTATGGCTAGTAAACAGTCTATGGAATGGAATATCAAGCCAGACTTGAGCACAAAAATTAAGGCTGGTACTTCAGTGTAATACTGAAGGTGTGCTGCACACTCCGTTGAGACTTTAAACTAAACTGCTCTCTCAAGTGGACACAAAAAATCCAATGGCATAATTCTGAATAGCAGGGGTAATGTCCTGGCAAATATTCATCCCTCCGTCAACAAGAACAAAAATAAAATTATTCGGTCACTATCACATTCCTGTTTGAGGAAGCTTGCTGTGCACAAGATGGTCATCATGCTTCCTACATTACAGCAATGGTATTTCAAGAATTAATTAACATTAACGCACTTTAGGATGTCAGGTCATCATGAAAGATACTAAGTAAATTCAAGTCTTTCTCTATTAGATCCAAGATCTAGACACACACCAATAGTCAGGCTCAGCGAATAAGGGACGACACATTTACTGGGGTCTAGAACATACTATCTGAGGAGGTAGATTCAATCTTGGCATTCAAGAGAAAATGAGACTGAAATCTGAAAAGGAAGAACGTCCAAGGTTATGGGGAGACGGCAGGGGAATGGCACCAGATGAGCTGCTCAGAGAACTGGTGAAGATACAATAGATCGAATGGCCTCCTTCTGCACTGCAAGAATTCTATAAAGTCAAAAACATGTAAAATGCAGGACAGGAACAAATCATGCAAGCCATGCCACTAGTTTCTAAAACTAATGGCCCACTCTCTCGAATACCTATCCGATTCTCCCTTAAGTTTTTCCAGACTATCTGGCTCTTCAGGTAGTTCATTCCATAAGTTTAATATCCTCCATTTGAAATCCAATTGTCAGTTCATCTCTTTTTTAAGCTTGATTGTGGGTTCAAACAAATCAGAAATTGATCCTTAAGAATTTATTTTAAGAATCCTGATCGCTTGAAGATGCATCCTCATCCTTTACTTCTCCAGACGGAATAATCTTTGGTTTTCCAACCTCCCCTCAGGTACACAATCCTTAAACTAGTTGTCAATTTTGTTATCTTTTTGGAACTGCAACCAATGGCTGGACATCCTTGCTCCAGTTCAGCAGACAGAATTGCAGAATACGCCAGGTGTGGTTGTATTGGTGGCCTGAACAAAATCACTACTTTTGTGCTATATCGTGCCCATTATATATATTAACATCATAGGATGTAGGTCACCACAACCTGAAATTTTAACTTGGCTTTTCTCCACAGATGATGTCTGACCTGCAAACTATTTCTGACATTTTCTGTTTTTATTTCAGATGACTGCAGTATTTTGCTGTTGTCCTAAGATCTGGTTTGATTGTCTTACTGTTACCACAAAATATGTTGCTATTTGTAACAAGCCATTTCTCAATGCCCCTAGTTCACTCCTGTATTTTGTCCATGGTCTATAGCGGTTTAGTTTGTATTTCTGTTACTTATTTCCTTCCTCGCCTTTGTAATCTAATGTAAGCATCTGCCATTCAACAGCCTGCCTTCCCAAACCAAATTTGGGCCAATTTTAGATTGCTGGGTTACTATTCAAAAACCCTTCTGCCCAAATTCATCCTCAATCTGGTGCCATACGCAAATCTGGATCTCAAGAATGGCCCTTTCCATGCCAAGTTGGGCAATCTTTTAAATTACAAAAGGAGATTAACCACTAACATGCTGAAAGAAGCCCTGAATTTTAGCAGGAAGATTGCTGCATTACACAGTTGTGACCTGGCATTGAATCTGAATATATAAAAGGACACAAGCAAGCAGGTTGCCCCTTTCAAATCCACATAATTTGTTGAACCAATCATGTCACCCATGTTTGCTAATTCAAATCCTTCATGTAGTTGGGACTCAGCGACTTCGCCCAGGACTTCATGTTTTCTGAGTGTCAAATACAATCAAGCGCTATTGTTGACTCTTCGACTTGCTGACACCCCGGAACCATAACCCAACAAAAGATTGTGTGCCTTAAAGAATAAGGGAAAGGGACAAGAGAAAATTCTTTGTAACAACTTGATTTCTGCTAAAAATGCAAGACAGCCAGCACCGTCCTCCCCGCCCACCCCTTCTTTAGGGCTGGTTGAAAAGTCTGACTTAATTGCACAATTTTTTAAAATTAAGTTTTAAGCAATTCAGTAAAAGATTACAAAAACAATTCCCGGCATTTGATGAGATGTCATAATCAATTTTCAGGATTAGGATTTATACTTTCAAACCACCAGTCCAAGGAACACAAAATTCAATGGGACTGACAACAATCCAATGATTGAAGTGAGCAAATGTGAATAATACATCAAACTCAGCAGCAGGATTTCATGACGTTAGCAAAGTATAATTTGTGCAGAACAAAATTCCAATTTAAAGGAAGCAGAGTATGAGCAAGCAGTAAAATTATGCATTACTTGGGGCAGGAAATGTTCCAGCAGCACAAAAATAAAGAAGAAAACTGTGTTCCAAAGGATGGGTCTAATAGGAAAATGGCTACCTTCACTTGCAAAAGTAAGAATCTAAAGTTTGATACCCTGGTGTTTGCTACTCTTGGAAAGTTAGTTACAGGAGAAGATTGTGGGATATTGTAGAAATAGCTAAAAATTGACAGTCACTGTTGTGAAATAATTGGCCCTCAAAAAAGGATATAACTGACAAACTGAAGAGACACTGAAGTCAACTAAATTATTCAGATGATAGATGTATTTGTGCAGCACCTCAGCAAAAAGTATTTTAAAATGAGCAAGTCCATTCATGAAGGGGGAAAATCCCCCACCCCTCTCCCCAAGAATCGTATACGTCTGAATTAAGATCGCCTCTCATACTCCTAATCTCCATGGGTCTACAGCCTATCTGCTCAATTTTTCCTCATAAGACAACCCCTTCGTGCCAGAAATCAGCCAAGTGAATTTCTCTGAATAGCTTCCAATGGAAGTGCACCCTTTCCTAAGTAAAGAAATCAAAGTTGTGCACAGTATTCTGGGTGCACTCTTACCAGTGTTCTGTACAGTTGTAACAACATTTCCTTATTTTTATACTTCATCCCCACTCTGATAATAAATGTCAACATTTCATTTGCCTCTTGATCAATTGCATGCTAACTTTTTGGACTCATGGACAAAGTCACCCAGAACCTTCTACACCTATATTGTATTCTGTAGTCTCAAGCCATTTAAAGAATATTCTGTTTTTCTATTCTTCCTGGCAAAGTGCAAAACTGGACATTTCCCCACATTATACTCTAACTGCCAATATTTTTGCCCTATCTTCTTTAACATAGCCAACTGTCTGGGCATGGCAATGGAGCAGTGGAGAAGGATAATCTGTCAGTGCAGTGCCAAACGAGTGCTGCACTGCCAGAAGTGTCAATCCAACAAGACACTGAACCAAAACCTGACTTCTGGAATGTAAAAGGTTCCACATAATCAAAGGCCAGCAGAAGTACCATGTCTTGCCCACAGATATTATTCCGCAATTATCACTAAAGCAAGACCAATTATTTTTTATTTCATTCCTGTTACTTGGGTCCACGTGCCACAGTTCTTATGTTACAACAGTGGGATGTCAAAAGAACCTCCTTGACTGTATGGAGATTGTAAAAAGAGCTACACAAATGCAAGTTATTTCTTTATACAATCAAATCTGCACCTTAGATGATTAAACGGATCCATAAGGAACAAAGCAGCCACCCTTAGTGAATGAAAGATACCATTTTCCTCAAGATACGCCAGAGGCCTTCTTGGAACCCACACAAATAAGCTCCTTTGCCATCTATTTTTTCTTTAAGCATTTACTTGAAACTATGTATTACTATGTATTCTAAGTTATGGCAGGAACCAGGTGCAATGTCACTTCAGGATAGGAGTCAAGAGCACTAGAATCTCACTATTCTAATCCATAGCAAGGCCATATGGAATTCTAGCAATTTTCATCCTTATGTTTTATACAGATATATTTTAGAACTGCAATTTTCCTTAAGTGCAAACAAATCCTGTGCTGCAATCACATTGCAATTCCACAACATACATTTGTATCCAACTCATGTACTTTCTACTGGAAATACCATCAGGTTGTCCAATGACAAAAATAGAATCTCAATGCAAAAATCTATTCTTGTGCTTTATCCTTGATTTGCATGATGGAGTGCTGGATAGCTAAATTAAAAATGTGCCTGCATTGCTTTGGTACAAGGGCTAATAACATTTACCAGGTCAATTTTTTTTGTGATTCAGTCTGGATCCAGGACAGAGCAACCCATTTGATTGGCACCTCTTCCACAAACATTCATTCCCTCAACCACTGACAAATAACAACAGCAGTGTGTGTCATCTACAAGATGCACCAATGGAACTCACTAAAGTTCCTTAAGCAGCATGTTCCAATCCTCTGACCGTTATTATCTAGAAGGACAAAGGCAGCAGATACATGGGACCGCCATTATCTGGGAGTTCCCCTCCAAGCCACATACATCCTGACTTGGAAACATATCATTCCTTCACTGTAACTGGGTCAACGGCCTGGAACTCTCTCCCCAACAGCACAGTGGGCACCTTAGGACTGCAACAGTTCAAAAAGGCGACTCACCCCCGCTGGCTCAAGGGCAATTAGGGATGTGCAATAATTGCTGGCCTAGCCAGCAACACCCATATTCCATGAATGTTTTTTTTTAAATTACCAAGTAATAGCAAAATATCTGGCACAATGACGAATTTGCTGACTTTTTGATCATTTCCAAGACAGTCTAGTAATCATTTCTAGATTCCTGTAAATCATACCACCAGAAAAATCGTCCAAAAGAGATTGTGATTGTGGATTGCATGTGCTGTAACATGTTTTATTTGAATTCAAAGGGAGCAAAGGAAGTACATATGTCAATTCTAACAGTTTCAACAAGCTTTAAAAGGTTTCCCAAACCATTTGCATAAACAAACTACATGATTGTGATGGGGGAAAGCAGAGCAACAGTTCAGAAGAGAGTGTTCACCTTCATAAAAATTCCTTTGTATGAGGTTTTAATCTTAAATACAGGATGCAGAGTTCTTGGACAAAAGAGCTGACCTTAAAGCAAGTCAACAATAAAACACAGGTGATGGTAGAGGAAGCCAGCTTGTCTAAGAAGCTTTCAGAAGTCAACCTATTCATTTATGTTAAGGAACAAAAAATAACAAATTGAAATAAAGAGCAACACATTTTCTCTAGATCTATTCATCAATATCTCACATGACAAGCTCTCTAAGGCAAAAACTGAAAACTTGTATTTAAACCTTTTGATAAAAGCCAACTCAAATTCATCACAGGCTCATATTCAATTCATTATCAAAATTACATGAATTAAATATGGTTACGAATATGGACATAATTTAGGTGTATTGAAAAAATACATAAATAATTGATAATTTGAACATTGAGAAAGGCTTCAACAGGTATGCACTATAGTCGGTCATGTTTGAAATAGGTCTGTTTTTCAGATAATATCTATAGAGTTTCTTTACTAAAATAAATCCTTGGATTTATGTAGTGACACACGTGCATAATAATACAAAATTTGACTCCAAGGCATTAAGTCAGTTGATCCTAAGTTTGGTGAAAGATGATACGTTTTTAAATATAGCTTAAAAGAGAAAAGAGAGGTAAAAAGGTTTGGGGAGGGTATTTCAG
Organism: Sphyrna mokarran; assembly: GCA_024679065.1. NCBI lineage: Eukaryota > Metazoa > Chordata > Chondrichthyes > Carcharhiniformes > Carcharhinidae > Sphyrna > Sphyrna mokarran. Next base: position 17,513,170 of record JAGIQG010000019.1, on the reverse strand, counting down.
AGTTTATCGCCTTGCGATCTAAAGGCTACCTTCAGTAAGCGGAACAATTCAAGTCAGGGTTGTTCAAGGGACCAGAATTAGGTGAACAGAGACATCCTGGAAGGTTGTGGGGCTGGAGGAGATTTCAGAGACAGCAAGGGGTGAATGCCATCCAAAGATTTAAAACAAGGATGGAAATTTTTAAATTGACACATTGCTTGACCAGCAGCCAAGCAAGCACAGGGGATAATAAGTGAATGTGATTTGGTGCGAGTAAGGGCACAAGCAGCAGAATCTTGGATAATCTCAACTTTATGAAATTAAAAGGTCAGCCAGGAGTCCATCAAGGCTAGAGGTAATGAAGGCAAGAATGAAAATTGCAGCAAAAGATTAACTGAGGCAGAAGTGGTATTAGGTGATGTTAGAAAGGGAAGCAGGCCTTCTCTTGGCACAGATAAAACTACTTCATAACAATATTGGCCTTAGTAAACATTTAAAATTTGTCGATTAACTTTTTTTCAATTATTTTGAAAACAGTTAAGTAGATATTGCTGGAGGCATGTTTGACAATTGGACTAATTAAATGATACATGCTAGGAAACTCTGACTACAAATGTGCCTCTAGAAACAGCTGCAGCTTCACAAAAAACATTGAATCAGGGAGAAGTTAAGGCCTTGAAGTAAAGATTTTAATAAAGGCATTAAGCAAAAAAAAAAGATAATTGATGGGAAAAATATTAACAATATTTATTTACATTTTTATTTTGATGGCAAACCTGTTTTGGACAAGGTAATTTTTATGAGAGGCAAGTTTAGACAAAACTGTTGCCTCTTAATTGTTTCAAAGTTAGATGTATAAAGGATACACTATTTTAAACTATAAGTGATCAGAAGTGATTCCCTGTGTGAGAAATAGGGAGCGACACCTCAGGGAGACAAGCATGAATGCACAATGTTAAAAACGACAACAGAGATGTTCAGGAAACACACGCAATAAGTAAAAACTTTAAATGAGTCTCAAGGCTCATAATCAATGGAACTCCTGCAGCTTTGCTCATGATGAACTAGATCATACGCTGTTTGAATGCTTATGAGTTAATTATTCTACTGCTTAATTACTGTTATGTAATTACATTTGATTTCTCTCAAATAAAAATTATGTTTGTCAAGATCACTCGAATTACAGACATTCACGCTTTTATGTTTAATGATTACCTTCCTTTCTTTGTACTTGATTTGAATTACGACATGAAAATTTAAATTTAACACTTCAAAATGTGAGGCAGGAAATTTTTATAGAAGTACAGATTTATGGAACTAGAAAATCAGATCAGCATTAGTCACAGTGAGGACGTAAAATGCACTGTTTCATAAGGATGGCAACATTTTATTATATATCAATATATCATTCTGCCACTGACATCAAAGATTCTGTCTCTTTAAGGTCACAAGGTCCAAACGCTTTTAAGTTCATAATGGGAGAAACTAAGAAGCTGCAGATATTCAGCCTCAAGTTAATCTGTTTCTGTTTAAATTTGACCCTCAAATCCAGAAAGCAGGCAGCATGGTAGCCCGAGTAAGATGCTTTTTTGGAAAGCTGGTGCAGATTTGATGGACTGAATGGCCTCCTCCTAAACTGTAGGGATTCTATGAATGTGAATATAATAAGATGGAGCTATGCTATTTTGTCTGGCAAAGAAAATTATACTTTGTAAAAACGGGGGAATATGTTATTTTGCTGCAATGTTTGTGCTCCATTATGGCAAAAATAATCAAATTAATGTAATGTAAACAGCACGTGGGTTCGCTCAAAAGTTAATTTTTCAGCCTGAACCTTAATTCTGAAAGTGAACCAAGAACAAACATATCTGGTGGATCTGGTAAAATGATAAGAAATTCAGCCTTAATGCCACTTTCCTACTGGCCCCCATTACCCTAGATATCTTTTCAGATCCAGCCTCCACTGCTCCCTGGAAAGAGAATTCCAAAGATTAACAACTTTCTGAAAGAAGAAATTTCTGCATATTTGAGCCTTATTTTGAAACTATGCACCCTCATTCGAGATTCCCTACTGAGAGAAAACATCCTCTCAGCATTTACCCCATCAAGCCCCCTCAAAGTCTTGTGTATTTCACTAAGATGCATTTAGGGAGGTCAAACACTGATAGGCAACACACATTAAATAAGAATATACTCAAAAGGGTAAAGTGAGGGATCTTGGCATGCAAGTTCAGAGGTCCCTGAAGGCAGCAGTTCAAATAGACATGGTTGTAAAAAGGCACAAGGAGTGCTCTCCTTCTTTGGCAGAGATATAGAATATAAAAGTAAGATTATAATATTAAACAAAAGAAGAAAGAAAAGTACAACACAGGAATAACCTCTTTGGCCCTCCAACCCTCTGCCGATCATGATGCTCTAATTAAAGTAAAAAAAACCTTCTGCCCTTACTTGGGCCATAACCCTTTTTTGCCTTTCTATTTATGTCCAGATGCCTCTTAAACGTTGCTAAGATACCTGCTTCCACCACTCCTCTGGGAGCAGATTCCAGACAATCTCCACTCTTCATGAAAAATTTCCCCAGGTGCACAGTTGGAATGGTATAAAACACTGGTGAGGCTCCAATTGGAGTACTGTGTGCAGTTCTGATCACCATATTATAAGGACGCAATTGCTCTGGACAAAGTATGGAAGAAGTTTGCAAGAATGTTGCCAGTGCTAGGAAACTGTAACTGAGGAGAGATTGGATAGGTCAGGGTTATTTTCCTTGGAATAAAGAAGGTTGAAGATTGACTTAAAATTGTTTCCCTTGGTGGATAATTCTAAAACCAGGGGACATAGATTCAAGGTAAGTGGCAGATGGTGCAGAAGGATCACAGCAAGAACTTTTTTATGCAGAGGGTGATGGGTGTCAGGAATTCACTGCCCAAACTGATAGTGGAGGCAGAGACCATAAAATCTCTTAAAAAGTACCTGATTCTCCACTTCAAGTGCAGTAAGCTACAAGGCTATGGGTCCCAGTCAAGAAGGGTCACCTGGGTGTACTCAAGTTGGCATGGACAAGATGAGTTGAACGGTCTCCTTCTGAGCTGTAACTTTTCTATGGCTCGAAATTCAACTCTCATTCTTCTAAACTTCAATTAGTATAAAGAGCCAACCTGCTCAATCTTTCCATATAAGGCAACACCTTCATCTCAGGAATAGCCTTGTGAACTTTTCCTGAACTACTTCCAATGCAAGTACATCCCTCGGTAAGGAGATCAACACTGCATAGCGCTCGAAGTCCGATCTCACCAACACTACAGTTGGAGCAAGGCTTCCCTATTTTTATACTCGATCCTCCCTGCAATAAATGCCAACATTCAATTTTCCTTCCCAATTATTTATTGCACTTGCATCCTAATTGTTTGTGACTCATGAATAAGGACAACTAAATTTCTCTGTACTGCAGCATGCTGCAATCTCTCATTGTTTAAATAATATCCTGCTTTTCTCCCTGCCAAAGTGGACAACTGCACACTTCCCCACATTATACTCCATCTGCCAAATTTTTGCCCACTCATATCCCTTTGCAAACTCTTTATATGCTGCGCACAACTTGCTTTCTGACCAATAATGTACTATTGGGAGGAAGCTCTTTCTGTATATTACAAATGACTCCTGTGTTGTTTCTTTAAGCACGAAGCAGAAATTGCCATTAGACAGTGCAACATCTGAAGTACGAGGAATGGTAAATGGAAAGAAAATTCAAAATATAATACTGCTCCTCAAAACGCAATGACATTTGAGTCCACATTATGCCTCAATGCACATCATCCAATTTCAGAGCCAATCAACTCAACTTGCACTGCCAAAATCATTAGCCAAATCAGAATGAAACTGAGACTGCATCGGAATATATTAAAAGTCCACAGGGAGGTGCACATTTCAAAAATATATTGCCTCATGAATGATTTAAATCACCTAAACCCTTTCAGTATTCCTACCATAACTTATAAATCGTCTTACATGTTATACTAAATTTTAGATATGTAATTACTGTGCAGAAAATAAACATATTCTACAACGTTGCAAGCAGCTGGAATTAGGTTCAGCTATATTACCATACAGTGTATTTTAAGGTTGAAATTCAGATTTAATATACTGCCATTCAGTGGCAAGAATAAATATTGCAGCAGCAAGGCTAAACAAATAATGGAATCCAGCTTAGTAATGGAAGTGACTTTGCTTTGGGCCACATAATATACAACAGTTATTGATGCACTCTGAGGTACAGAACTACTGGCAATCTTAAATACTGAGATAAAAGCAAAACACTTCAGATGCTGGAAATCTGAAAACAAAAACAAACTGCTGAAATAACTCAGCAGGTTAGGAAGCATCTGTGGAGAAAGAAACAAAGTTAACGTTCAGAGAATCCCAGAACTGATTCTGTAGCAGGCATAATCTACCCTTTTGACCATAGTTTCAGTTATGTCAAGTCATACTTCCAATTCTGCTTGGTATTTGTTTCTCATCAGCAGCATGATTTGGGGATGTTATGTATGTTAGCAGTCCACTAAGAGATTTACCTTTGCATTCCTCTACTATGCTGTGCGCCTCTTCTGGCAGCGAGGACACCTTTGAGTTAACAAAACGCGAGAGTATTTCTAGTCCCTTGTCGTTGCTCAGACCACTTTGTACAGATACGAGGAAGTTATTACCTGCAGAACATTAAAAAAGTTTAATGAGCATTTTTCTGCAAGACATGCTTATTCAAATTAGTAAAGCTAATTAGTATCATTACTTGGTAACTACCAAGGCGATTCAGCATTTAAAGTGATAACTGAGAAACTCATCCAATACCCACATCATTAAAATGGTCATTCTCCATTTATTTTTTAATTTCCTCTTCTGAAGGTGGTAATTAAAGTTTAGACACAGCTCTATCTGTGGAGTCATCATCTCGTACTCGATGGAGCACTTGTAGAATTTTAGAAATCACAACATAGGAGACCATTTCCCTCACTGTGCTTCTGCAGCTCTTCAAGCAAAACTTTCTACTCTATTCCCATTGTCTTATTATTTCACTGCATACTTTTCAACACCATTTTAAATGTTACAATCAACAGCCACTTATGGCATAACATTCTAAAGGGCCTGGCATTTATTTTCCCCAAACTTTTCTCTCTACTCTTCTAACAATGCTGAAAGTTTAACTTAGTCATCAATTCACCAACCAGTGGAAACACACTTTCACCATTTACATTCGAAGGGCTCTTTAGCATTTTGGTGCAAAAACTTGGATGAAAGGAGTTTGCCATAGGGATGGCTTTACTTTTTGTGATGTTTAATAGCAGGAAAATGCAATTTGTTCAAGACTGGATGTTTGATAAATAGAACGCTTGCTAGCATCTCTCTGGAGTCCTGAACTCAGAATAAATAGAATAAGCTTATTTTCTCTGGAGTTTTGAACAAGTAGCGGGGCTCAAAATTCTTTGAGAGCTCCGGAGCTGGAAGGACTGGCACTAAGAGTCAGAATATCAGGATAAGGAATTGGTCTTTTAGGACTGATATAAAAAGAAATCCATCCACTCAGAGGGTTATAAATCTTTGAAACTCTCTACTCTAGAATAAGTTGAGTTGTTGCACACATCCTTCCTTTCTGATGTACTTCATTCACTTTCCTTTAAGTGCATCTGTACCATACTCAACTTACCTCACCTCCTCCTTGGGTACATAAGCTTCCCCTGAATTCTACAGTTTTGTATGTGAAGCCCCTTGAACTTGTTGCATCCACAAGTGAAAATATATTTTCCTCTTTTACTTTATCAAACTCAAAATTTTGTTATCTTAAAGATCTTTGTCAAGCCAGCCCTCGCTCATCTTTCTCTTTCTCAGAGATAATAAAGTCCCATCCCTTTCAATCTTTCCTAAATACATACCACCTCTCAGTTCTGGTTTCGTTCAACACACTGTTAGTTTATCTTTTTCTCCTCCGAAAGGCAATATGCAAGGGCCGCTAAAGAGCTATAATTTTACAAAAACAGACCAGAAAAACAAAACAGATCACTCCGCTCGATCTTTGCTGAGCTACAGTGCCCAAACTGAATATCTTACCTCAGGTGGATTCTGACTACATCTGATCACTCCCAACCTCCTTGAAGTAAAGCCTCAGGATTTGATGTCAAAACAACAATGAGCCAAATATCCTTACCACTACATCAGACAACAATTTCAGATACAAATCGATGAAGAGTAAATATGAAAATCCAAAAGATGCTGTTTGAGATCTGCTGTTAGGTTTGCAAAAATGACATCTTGCCATCTGCTTTGCCATTATAGAGCACTGATAATGTGAAGTTGCTATATGCACATGATAAATACAAATTAAGTTATGGCACGTACATTTCAGCCCAGCTAACCCTTTTAATTGCTGCCCATCAATATCTCTGGTGTTGAAAAGTTGTTGTATGAATCCTCATTTCTTCAAATTGGTGATTTTTTAAAAGCTAAAGTAACACAGACAACCATTACCTTGCAATTGCGTCTCTACTTATATATATGCTGTGTTTGTGAACCAAACTCTTCACTCACTTGAGGGAGGAGCAGCGCTCCGAAAGCTCGTGATTCCAAATAAATGTGTTGGACTTTAACCTCACGTGGTGAGACTTCTTATGTAATCTAATTTATGTTTCCTTATTTGTTCCTGCACTGTCCATTTAACAATCTGATTGATTAAGGGGATAAGTGTTTGACTGCCCTGTTGACTCGGATGCGGGACAGAGGTTGCCTCGTGAAATTCATCTCACGTATCAGGTAACTTACAATGCAAAATATCATAGGGATTAAATAGGTACTGCAAAATCTAACTAACACTGGGTGCCGTTCACAGACTGGGTAGAGCAAATTTTGGGCCATTGGTCATTTTGATTATATTTTATATATGTACAATAACTTGTAGCAATTTGGACACTTGAATCCACCAACTCTTCCACAGCTCTTACTCTTTTACAGTTAAGAAAATGTTCCAATTTGTCCTCTTCAGAACCAAAATGCATAGTCATACTTCCCCACAATCTCATCAATCAGGTAACCCATTCTGTTATCCCTGACTCCAAACCAGCTATCCGCTCTTATGACAACATTAATGCCAATTCCATTTTCATTTTTGTTCTTCATCTTCATTGAAGTATGTTATCAAATGTTATTTAACAACACTCCCCTGTGCATATGCTGGTCACAGTGAACAAAAATCTCCTCGCTTCATCAGCCAGAAGTTATCCTTCACAAAGTCAAAGCTCTCTTCAATCAGTCTCTATTCTAGTGCCTTTCCCACGATTGGCAATAAACTGACAGGGTGCAGTTACAGTACCTAGCTTCTCCCTCCATCTCTTCTTAAATAATTCGCACATTTTGAATCTTCCAATTCAAAGGCAAAACTGCTGAATCTAGAGGGCTTTGAAATATCATGACTAATGCACCTGCAATTTTCTCACCTTTTCTTTTAATGCCCTAGGGTGCAAAACTACCAGGCCCTGAAGAGCTTTCTACCTTAAATGCTATTATTTTCACCATTATCATTTTTCAAAACCTGATGTTAAATCCATTAGACTTCTCCTTTTGACATATTTAGTTTTGCTTGAATTGACAGCACGTTGTCCTCTTCTTACACTGTAAATATGGATATAAAGTACTTGTTTAACAGATCTGCTATTTTCTTATCCATTTGATTTTGCCTGCACTTTCCTTTAATGGATCCATATTCTGCTTTACCAATCTTTCTCTCAAATATTTAGCCTTAACGTCACTTGCAACTATTTTTCCAATTTCCTTTTTTTATTGCTCATTACTTTCTTTGTAACTGAATTGTTTAATATGGTTTTTCACAGTCTGCTGGATTTCTACTAATTCTTTTCCTTTGTCTTGATTCTGTCCCTTATAGTTAACTAACCATGGTGAATATATGTGGAACTTTTGTCTTTTAAGCAAACATCCTGGTTCTGTAGCTTACTGGGACAAATGGTAGCACAATGGTTAGCGCTGCTGCTTCACAGCACCAGTTCCGACCTTATGTCATTGTCTGTGCAGAGTCTGCTTATTCTCCCCATGTCTGCATGGGTTCCCTCCCACACTCCAAAAGTATGCGGGTTAGGTTGATTGACCATGCTAAATTGCCCCTTAGTATCAGGGGCACTAGCAGGGTAAATACTTAGTTACAGGGATAGGGCCTGTATGGAATTATTGGTGGTGCAGGCTAATGGCCGCTTTCTGCACTGTGAGGATTCTACAATTCTAAAATATTTCTTTAAATTTTTCCCAACTTATCCTCATTTTGCTAAATAATTCTTTCAACACTTCCCACTGTGTAGGACTACCTCATGAAACCCATGCTTCTTGTCAAGCATGTTCAATTACAATCCACATTGAATCTTAGAAAGACTTGATCAGTTTATTCCCATTCATCTCCTTAGAAACACTTCCTGCAAGATAACCTACAAAAATGTGAATAGTCTTTGAATAAGTGATCCAGTCCCAACCACAGAAAATAGCCTAGTCCAATCTGCAACATTCCAGATAAAAGCCTTCAGATCTGGAATACACGAATCCTGTGGAAACTGAATGCCGACATAACTTTCACCCCTTATCTTCGCCACATATCGCTGCCTGCTTTGGACCATATCCATTTCTATTCTGATAGAAAATACACCAACAACAATCTCACCCAGGTCTTAACCTCATAACCGCACATATTTACCTTGCTAATCCCCCCTGATAGTAAGGGGCAATTTAGCTTGGCCAATCCACCTAACCTGCACATCTTTGGATTCTGGGAGGAAACTGGAACACCCGGTGGAAACCAACGCAGACACCAGGAGGACATGCAACCTCCATGCAGTTACCTGAGGCTGGAACTGAATCGGGGTACTTGGCGCTGTGAGGCAACAATGCTAGTCACTGTGCCACCTGTACATGCTGGAGAAGCAGCAGTTATCAGGGAACACTGCTAAGCACTCTGGTTACGATGTTTTGCCAGACCTCTCGAAAATTTATCTAGAGGCCAGTGGGGACATCAGTTATCTCAAGACTCATCCATATCTCCACAATCTGTTGATGGTACACATCATCAAAACTCTTAAAATTCAAATGCGTGAAACAACTTAAAGTGGCTTGAGCTAAAGACACAAACTTTGTTTCTTACAACTTAAAGCAGTTTGGAAGAGGCACAAATTACAGGATCTGTGAAAAACAATTATTTTAGGAATAAAACCTCATTACCTGTAACTGCTTCAGTGATGCTCTTATCTCTGCTGGTGATTAGAACACGACATTGAACATCAAAACATTTTAGCACCCAGCTGTCCCAGACGTCATCCAGAACCAGAAGTGATCTAAATTAGATTGAAAAAAAAGAACCACTTGGTATGCAGAATGTTTCACACCCAATTAATTGCTTTAAGTTGTAACAATTATTAATTATATTGGGGAAAAAAAACAGATTTAACAAACACAGCTTTCCAGATGTACATCATTTTCTAATAGTGAAAAGTTAAGTTGCCCTTTATTCTCTCACTCCAACTTTGGTTATTACCCATTGATGCCAATACATTATTTCTGAGAAATGTACTAAGCAAACACTGGCATGTCAGAACACAATGGGTGAAATTCTCCTACTTGAGGCTAAGAGTCAGACTATTCCAGCAGTGCCTGTCCCAATGACCAGAATAGTAGGATCCCACATCAGATTTTGCACTTGGAAGTTGATTAATTATGCACAAAGTGAGTTCCCCTCCAACTTTCTTAGCAAGTGGGCAACTGATTCATCCACTCGCCCTCAGCTGACAGCTTTGAAGGTCCTCGTGCCATATTTAAATGCTGGTCCAACATATGAATATCACTCTCTCCAGCCCACCAGTCTTCACCAGACTGCAGGATGTCAGCAACCAAGGGGAAAAAGGCCAGCAGCCGCATGAAGAAGTTGTTCCTTGCGTTCAACCGCTGCAGTAGGGAATGAGTTGATGAACTTTGTAACACTTAAGAGGATGAGAAAAATATCAAGATAAAATCTAGTAGCCCTGTTTTCATATATTTCTGATAAATGTAACTTCGTTTTCATATGCCCAAACTGCAGGCTGTCTCCCTGTTATTGTACACAAGTTTTAGGTGACCCATTCAGGGATTATACACAAGTTTATGCTAAGCCCACTCAGAAATGTAGCTGACCCAGCTTGTAGTTTAAGTAACTTTCGTCTAATATAGAGAAGCCTGCATTTCTAACTATATTTCATATATATATTCATTATATACTGTTTATGTGTCATGTACCAACATATTATACATATACATATGTCATACAACTTATGAGCATAGATTGTTATGCCGTCCCGTTAATTTTAATTTGTCTTGTCAGTCTGCACGTTGGTTAAGGCTAATCACACACATCAATTTCGACCTTGAGATAATCATGAATATATGGTTATAAATACATGCTCTTAACTTGTATTCGGTGAGATGCCTGGGGAACCACTGTTAGGTGCCAGGTGCAACTCCCAAAAGCTTTTGAATAAACTGGCTGTACTTTGACTCACAATTCGTCTCAGAGGTATCTTTAACTACAACAACCACCTTCCCTCCTCCAAACCCATCACCAGCGAGGTACTTCTACCCACTACCTCTGAACGATCATCTATCTCCTTCCATTAAATGTTGTGGTATCCTTTTGAGCCTTTTGTTTGTGAGCTTTTCACGCACTTTTGTCAGGTCCAATTTCCCTCCATTGATTTTCCCTCTGCTTTCCACAGTTCGTCATCTTCATCCACCTTCTTCCCCCTGTTTATGCTATCATGAGCCCCCCCACTCCCATCTTGGTTAAATCTCACCCCTCTCAGGTCAGTTCCACTTCAGTTGAACTTTGGATCTTTGTTAAGGGCCCATGTGTCCAGCAGCAGAGTGCTTGCTATCCATGAAGATCAGTTTGGCATGGAGATGAAAACAGGAATCAGTTTGCTGCAGCACAATGGTGAATAGCACATCAGGAGAATCACAAAATCATACAGTGCAGAAGAAGCCCTTTGGCCAATCAGATCTGCACTGACATGCAAGAAACATCTGACCTCCCACATAATCACATCTACTAGAACTTGGCTCAGCACTATGGCAAGAAGTTATTGCATTCATCCCAAAATCTCTGGCAAAATGAGGTCCATCTTGCACAGATTGCTCATTAGCAATCAGGTTTGATGCTGACCTAAATTCCCGCTGGCATGATGCAAGGTTGTAAGGCCTGATGGGATGCTGGTGGGCAGCGGTCTTAATGAGCATTCATGAGATGCAAATGAATGTAACTAGCATGTGCTTCACTTACCAGTGGGATGACTGTCCCACCATTAATGCACCACTTGGAGAATTGCAGTGTGATTTTACACTGGCTTGTTCCTAACTTTTTGGCTCCTGTTTGATACACTGTGCCTCACCGCCACCAAAGCTGCTGTGGGCTGGTTAGACGGTGGCCTAGTGGTATTATCACTAGACTATCCATCCAGAAACTCAGCTAATGATCTGGGCATCCGGGTTCGAATCCTGCTAGAACAATGGTGGAATTTGAATTCCATAAAAAATACCTGGAATTAAAAATCTACTGATGCCCACAAAAACCATTGTTGATTGTTGGAAAAACTCATATGGTTCACTAATGTGCTTTAGGGAAGAAAATCTGCCATCCTAACCTAGTCTGGCCTGCGTGTGACTCCAGAGTCACAGCAATGTGGTTGACTCTCAAATGCTCTAGGGCAACTAGGGATGGACAATAAATGCTAGCCAGTAGCGAAACCCATGTCCCACAAATGAACAAAATAAGGGAAGAACTCTGCCCAATACTTTTTAAATTGGTCCTTCACGCTTTGAAAATTCACAGTTGTAGTGCGCACATTTCATAGCGAGTTCTATATTTTTTTGAAGCATTGTGAAGCACATCAGTATTGAGGAATGCGAGACTTTCGTACTGCTTGCACTTTGTCCAATCTGAAATAACTTGATGTAGGCACTAAGTGCAGGTTCAAGACACCCAAGCTCAAAAAAAATCATAAATCAAATCCACTTTTTACAACAGAGCCTCTCTCCAACTGGAATAGTAGATTCCAAGCATTTCTTGCTATGAACGAAGAGCCAGGCTGTCACTAATCAGGTTCGTAAGGCTATTAAGTATTTAACAACTTAAAACCGTTTGTCAGCCAGATTCAAACCCAGATCCTAGAGTTGAAGTGAGTTAAGCCTTTGCATTAACCAGTTGTAATGACTTTAATCAGGCAATTGAAGTGGGCCTGTTAGAGTATGAACTCTCTGATTAAGAGCCAAATTGATGGGATAGTCAGGGAACTTCTTGCTTTGTACTTAACCAGGACTGTCAGTTCCTCTGAGACTCCTGCAGATTGCTAACTGAAAACACTCTATATACTGCTGTCAGACCTGTAAATAAAGGGATTTTGGCGAAGGAATTTCTGCCTCTGAGGACTTATTACACCAGCCCTTCTCTTCCCCAAATCACTCGACACACAATAATCTAAAATCTATTTTTACATAAAAGCACTTTGTCCAATAATTTGATGTAAACACTGAATGATGCGAATTTTGTGCTTACAATTCTAATCATCAGATCATCTGAATTATACGTGAGTAGATTGTGCTGCGTTCATATTTCAAACAAAGTTCGTAGCCTATTTCCTGCAGTTACTTGTACTTAACATTTCAGTAGTGATGTTTACTAGATTACTTAGAACAGAACGCTTCAGATTCCAACGCGTTTCTGCAAAAAAAAAAGACATTTGCATCTCTCCCACCTGGGGTATTTACGTGACATCAAGAAACGGAGTCGGTCCTTGGCTTCCTCAATGTTTAAAGGTGGACTTGGGTAAGACTGTGATCCCTGGTTAAGTCGGCTGCAGAGATTCTGCAGTTTAACAAGAATACCTGCACGATCCTGTTTTCCAACTGCGACCCAGTGCACTCCTCCAGGAAAACACTCTGTCAAATTACAGTTCCGAAAGATGTAATCAAAGTAACTGATCATGCCAAAGAAATAGTCTTAACAAAGCTGCAGAGATGTTTGTAGCAATTGAAAAATCATGTGGGGTTAGGGATAATTTATTAGCTTGGTAGAACACTGGCTAGCTGACAGAAAGCGAAGAGTCGCGATAAATGGGTTTTTTTCTGGTTAACAAGATGTAACCAGTAGGGTGCTATAGGGTTTGGCCTTCAGCGCCCCAACTATTTACAATCTATGTAATGTCTTGGATGCAGGGATAGAAGGTACAATAGCTAAATTTGCAGACCACACTAAAATAAGTGGGGTAGTGAGTTGCAAAAAGGAAATAAGAAATTCACAAATGAATATAGATAGGTTTGGTAAGTGGGCCAAAATGTGGCAGATAGAATCTAATATGGATAAGTGTGAGGTTATTCATTTTGGTCTGAAAAATGGATAGGCAACTTATCTGAATGGAGAGAGACTTTGGGTGTTTTGGTGCAGAGGAATCTGGGTGCCCTCATGCATAATACACAGAAAACTGGTATGCAGGTACAGCAGATAATAAAGAAAGCAAAAGGAATTTTATATCTAATGAAATATAGTATAAAAGTAAGGAAGTGTTGCTGCATCTACACAAGGCATTGGTGAGGCTTCACCTGGAATACTGCGTACAATTTTGGTCCCCTTATTTGAGCAAAGATGCGGTGGCATAAGAGGCAGTTCAGAGGAGGTTCACTAGACTGATTCCAGAGATGAGAGATTTGTGGCATGAAAAGAGATTCAGCACTGAGGCCTATACTCTCTAGAATTTAGAAGAACAAGGGGAAATTTAATTGAGGTATATAAAATAATAAAAGATATTGACAAGTAGACGTAAAGCGGATGCTTCCTTTTGTGGAGCAATCCAGAACAAGAATTCATAATTTTAGGATAAGGGGCAACAGATTTAGAACAGAGGTGAACAAAAAAACAGTACTGCACAGGAACAGGCCCTTTGGCTTATCAAGCCTGCGCTGATCTCATTGCCCTACCTAGACCACCTGTACCCCTCTATACCCCACCTGTTCAGGTGTCTATCCAGATAAATCTTAAACTCACTAATGTATTGCCTCAACCACTTCACTTGGCAGTGCATTCCAGGCCCCCACCGCTCTGTGTAAAAAAAATCCCCCCACACACCTATTAAACCTTCCCTCCTTTACCTTGAACTTGTGGCCCTTATGACTGTCTGCCTTTCTATTTCTGCCTTTGGAAAAAGCTTCCAACTGTTCACATTTTGTACACTCTTCACAATTTTATAAATGTCCCCCTCATCTTCCGTCTTCCCACAGAGAATAATCCCAGTTTATTCAATCTCTCCTCATAGCTAATACCAAGCAACATCCTGGTAAACCTTTTCTGTACTCCCTCCAAAGCCATGGCGAACTTCTGACAGTATGGTGACCAGAATTGGACATAGTATTCCAAATGTGGCCTAACCAATATTTTATACCAGGAGCAGATGCTACTTCTCTCAAAGGGTTGCGAATCTGAGGAATTCACTACTCCGGAGTGCAATAGATGCCAGGACATTGAGCAAATTTAAGGAAAAGATCAGACAGATTTTTAATTAGTAATGGGTTGAAGGGTTATGGACAGTGGGCAGGAAAGTAGCATTGAGGTCCAATGAAATCAGCCCTGATTATATTGAATGGCAGGGCAAATTCAAGGGCTGAACTACCTAACTCCTAATTTTTATTTTCTCAACTACCGATATGCAGATTTGGGTTTAGTGGCACTAAAATGAGGTATGATAATAGGCCAAGAAGAAGAAACTACACCTGGGATTAGGCATAGCAGTGAGCTATATAGTATATTTTTAGATTATGTACTATAGCCTTATATGAATTGGTTACTGTTAGTCTGTTATTTTTGCACCAATAAGAACTGTGATTGTGATCGTAGCTTTATTTCTTTTGGTAACTGGTATTTGTAAATGTGAGGTGCAACTTAAGGAGATAATCAGAGATTATAGAATGGATACAGAATGTTAGATAAACACTCGACTGAAGGTGCTGTAAGTTTCCCTCCCACCTCCTCCACAATTCTCAAACTGCTGCCAATGGAGCTGCTACCTATCTATTCATGTCTCTGATCTTCTGCTTCAAGGACTTCACCTTTTTTCCTACACCTTCCATGTCAGGGCTATCAAGGCACAGATCTCTTTCAAAGAAAAGAAGTGGAAGGCAATGCGTAGATCATAATGTGCCAATCCACCTGACCTGTTCAAGACCCCTGAATCCTCCTATCTTGTTAAATGCTGTTACATGTGTGAACATAAGATACCCTGTAAAACTCCTCTGCTGCGCAGGTGTCAGAGAAGACAAGGAGTACGGGTTAACATTTGTCACCAAATAGAGATCCTAGAATCTGCCTTTGATTTTGAAAGGTACCATACACACTAGACTGGAGCAACATGAATGAGTCATGTCTACTCCCTGAATACTTGGCATGAATGAGGACAAAATTACAATTCTAGCTGTAAATCAATTGAATATTTAATAAGTAAAGTCCCTTTTGGTTAATTAAATGATGAGAGTTCACATTTGAGGCTTCAAATCACCACATCCACACAATGAAGTACTCTTGAAAAAAACTTCAATGCTATAAAATGATTTCAGCAGCTGTCTGGCACAACAATCAAAGAAGATGAACTGAGGTACCATGACACAGAAAGCATTAGTCACTTGTCTTATGCAGCAATGCAGTAGTAATTAAACTGTCCTACAGGGAATGTTTGACTGCTTTCTAACTGCTTTCCAAAATTGGGCTGTCAAACATTTTCAGTATCAAAATAGAGAACACATTTTAATTTGGGATGTTGCAATGTTGACACAAGGCTGTCAAGGCACAGGTCCCTGTATGTTTTTTTTTTGCATAGCCATTAAGTGTTTTTACACTAGGATTTCAATGAAGCGTAATAGTGGATGTGTGAAATATTTTACATCAATGTAGAATCCATTCTTCCAGAAAGTAGTTGAAACCCAGCCCATTTTGAGTCAAACAAGACTAGAGTTACATGTTAAGCACTAAGATAAGCAAAACACTGCGGATGCTGGGATCTGAAAGAAGAACAGAGATTGCCGAAAAAACTCAGCAGTTTTGACAGCATATATAGGGAGAGAAAACAACATTTTGAGTCTATTTAGCACTTCGTCAGAACTAAAGAAAGGGAGAAATATGTTAGAGATTAAACTATGATATGGAGATGCCAGCATTGGACTGGGGTGAGCACAATAAGAATTCTCACAACACCAGGTTAAAATCCAACATGTTTATTTGGAATTGCGAGCTATCAGAACACTGCCCCTTCTTCAGGTGAGTGAAGAGTTGCGTTCACAAACAGGACATATAAAGACAGACTCAATTGCAAGACAATAGTCGGAATGTGAGTCTTAACAGGTAATGATTAGCTGTGAGAGACATCAACAAGACAAAAATCTGGTGTGGGAGGGTGGAGGGAAAAGAGAAGGTTATTGCATTAAGATAACAAATTTATGGGATTTTTAAAAAAAGAATTCAAGATGGAGAAGAAAGGTCACAGTTTACAGCTGTTGACTCAATATTGGGTCCTGAGGGCTGTCACATGCCTAGTAGGAAGATGAGATAATGCTCCCCAAGTTTCTGTTGGGCTTCACCTGAAAGATTGCTCAGAAGTCCAAGGATAGATATGCGGGCACAGCAGCAAGGTGCTGAGTTAAAATGGTAAGCAACAGGAAGGTGGAAGCCTTGCTTGCAAACTGAGTGAAGGTATTGCACTCAAAGGCCATTCAGTTAGTCTCCCCAATGTAGAGGAGACCGCATTGGAAACAGTTAATACAAGAGACCAAACTGAAGGAAGAGAGGAGTTACTTAACTAAAGACGTACAGGGTAGGTGGATTGGCCATACTAACTTGCCCCTTATTGTCCAAAGATGTATAAGATCGTGCATTAGCTATGGTAAATATGCTGGGCTATAAGGACAGAGCAGCAGCTGGGTCTGGGAAAGATGTTCTTTTGGAGAGCTCAATAGGCCAAATGGCCTCCCTCTGCACTGAAGGGATTTCATGGTTAACCCAAATGAGTATTTTGGGATTTGAGCACTAAGGAAGAAGGAAGTAAATGTAGAGCTGTTGCATCTTCTATGATTACAAGGGAAGGTGCCGTGGGAAAGGGATGGGAATTGAGCACAATGGAGGAGGAGAAGACCAGCGTGTCATGAAAAGAGCAGTGCCTATGGGGTGATGAGAGGACGATGTGTTTCGTACTGGCATCGTGCTGGGGTTGGTGCAAGTGGCGAAGGATGATCCTTTTGAATGCGGAAGCTGATGGGGTAGACAGTGAGGAAATGGGACATCCTATCATGGTTCTGGGTGGAAGAGGAAGAGGTGAGAGCAGATATGCAGGAAATAGATTAAACCTGGCTTCGTGCTCTGTAAATCACAGGTGGAAGAAACCTCGGAGAAGGAAAAACGCAGACATATCACAGTTGTATTTTGATGGCTACAAGTAAATTGCTATTGTGGTAATTGTGGAAGCAATTTAAAACAATGAACTGAAGCCATCATACATCAAAGTGCATTGGCCAATGAGTGTATTGCTGCCAATATACTAAAAATCAGTCTAGTGACATTAGTTCATTCATCACAACTATTAACAAGGAGTTGCAATGCAATACCACACTGTAAAAACTTGCACCTGTTCCAAAAACTGTGTTTTACCATTTAATAACACATGCACCTTAGCCAGTGAGCTCAGTGTCAATGATAGTACATTCTGGCAAAAACTGGGAGAAAGCCAGAGGTACATTGAAACTCAGTGTCCACAACTTTAGGAGAGATGTCTAAAGTCAGATGTCAACTATAGCTCAGGAGGTGGTATTCCTGCCTCATAATCAAATGTTCTAAAGCTGACACTCCCATTGCAACAGTAAGGAAATCTTGCACTATTGGAGGCACTGTCTTTCAGATGAGATGTTAAACCAAGGTGGATGGCAAAAATGCTATTTAGAAGAGGAGCAGGGGAGTTAGTCCAATGTCCTAGTCAATTTTTATTCCTCAACTAACATCAACAAATTATCGGGCTATTATCACACTTCTGTTTGCAGAAACTTACTGAAGAAAACTGTCTGCTCTATTTTTAACACTGCAACAGTATGTCATAAAACAGTTTTCCCTCATTCAGCACTCCTAACATGTTCTAATAAAATGGTGGGAGAAGAAAATGGGCAAAATTGACCTCACTTTCCCATAAGAAAGTAACAAAAATGGGTTATGTTCCATTCCATAACTTTTATATTAAAACCGTATTGGCTGCCATGAATCTAAATGGCCCAAAGATCATTTTTCCACTTTCTACTCACCATCCCCTCATCCCTTCTAGTTTCTCCCTCACCCTTTCCTGTCGCCCTCTCACCTCTTTCTGCATCATGTGCATTACTTGCTCTCTTCCACCTGGGGGGAGGAGCAGCGAGGGGGTTGGGAGAAGAAAGACAAACTTGAAATTGCAATGGCGTTAGGAGAGACAATGAGCAGAAAGGAACATGGGTGTCCAGAAAAAAAAGGCTGTGAGGAAGTAGCAAATGAGACAGAGAGGGATGGTGAGTGAGAACAAGCCAGGGTGGGTGGGTTAGTAGAGGAAAGCATCGAGTAGATATCAAGACAAGAGTGGCAAATCGGAGGCAGCAAGTGGGATCAAGAGAAGGAAGCAGCTAATGAAAGGCAGCAAATGAAATCAGTAGGTGCTTAAGAAAGAAAACAGACCAAGCATGGGCAGTTGTGATGCAGTTCTTGGCGTATGTACAATAACCATGCTAAAATATTGAGGTCAACGACGCCACTATTCAGCTAAGTTCCCTAATTCACAAACTGTGCTAAAACATGTTTGCAGAACGTGCTTTAAGTTGGGGGAGGGAATACATCATCAATTATCAGGCATTTGTAATGTCTTGCAATCATGAAAGCTATTACATAAATACAGTTTTTCTTTAAAAAGTATCATTAACTACACTTACCAGTTATAACTTTGTGATTCCTTAGGGCTTCGGCTGCTAATACTGACTTCCCGCAACCTGCCATTCCGTGTATTGTGATCCAGCCGGGATCTTTTTCCAGTTTATAGAGAACATTTCGGATGGATTGCACAATCTCAGGACGATCAACAAACACAACAGGGCGTTGTGGCACACCACCTTCACAAAGTATAGTTTGAACTGGGGAGGTAGGGAAGGGGGGAAAAAAATCACAGGGCAATTGATATTCTCATTATACAGTTGACTGATCTAGCAAAATTAAGTAGCAGTCAATTGCTGGGGCACTGAAAACATTTATTAGTTTTTACTTCTGTTGTTCTGCTGTTTCTTTCATCTTTAACAACCAAGTGTCTGAATTTATTGGCATGGTTATATGGCTGCTTAGTGTTAGGAACAAAATGTGGTTAATCACTAAACTGTCTGAATGATGGGAGAAATGTGCTTCATCCAAGGTACTGAAGAGAAGTTCAGCAATATAAATAGAAAATGATGGAAATACTCAGCAGATCTGGCAGCATCTATAGAGAGAGAACCAGGGTTAATGTCGACAACCTTTCATCAGGGAGTTTGGTAAATTTTCTGCAAAATTGCATATCAATCCATTGAGTTGAAAGATGTACAGCCTTCTTCCTGAAGACACTTTTTTGCTCATGGCTAACTGGTAGTCGGAGAGACGTGGCGAATAAGAAAGACTGCAAAAGATTAAAGTGAAAGGAGTTGGGTGTAAGGTATTAATCTGGATACAGGATTGGTTCTCTAATAGGAAGCAGAGAGTAGGAATCAATGGATGCTATTTTGGTTGGCAGCTGGTGATTAGTGGAGTGCCCCAGGGATCGGTACTGGGGCCTGAACTGTTTACCATATACATAGATGATCTGGAGGAAGGGGCTGAGTGTAGAGTAACAAAATTTGCTGATAACATGAAGATGAATGGAAAAGCAAATTAAATGGAGGGTGTGGAAAGTCTGCAGAGAGATCTGGATAGTTGAGTGAACGGGCGAGGACCTGGCAGACGGAGTATAACGTTAGCAAGTGTGAGGTTATCCACTTTGGTAGAAATAATAGTTGAACGGGTTATTATTTAAAAGGCGAAAAACTGCAGCATGCTACGGTGCAAAGGGACTTGGGGGTCCTTGTGCATAAATCGCAAAAACCCAGTCTGTACGTCATCAAGAAGGTGAATGGGATGTTGGCCTTTATAGCGTGGGGGACAGAATATAAAAGTAGGGAGGTCTTGTTGCAACTGTACAGGGTGCTGATTAGACCACTGTTGGAGTACCTTGTGCAGTTTTGCCGCCGCATTTACGAAAGGATATATTGGCCTTGGAGGGAGTGCAGAGAAGGTTCACTAGGCAGATACCGGAGATGAGGGAGTTAGCCTATGAGGAGAGATTGAGTAGACTAGGTTTGTACTCATCGGAGTTTAGAAGGTTGAGAAGGGATCTTATAAAGACATATAAGATAACGAAGGGGATGGATAGGGTAGAGATAGAGAGATTCTTCCCACTTAGAAAGGATTGCAGTACGAGAGGGCACAGCCTCAAAATAAGGGAGGGGAGGGGGAGCGGTTTAGATCAGAGTTGAATAGGAACTTCTTCACTCAAAGAGTGGCGAATCTTTGGAATTCTCTGCCAATTGAAGTAGTGGAGGCTACCTCGCTGAATATATTTAAGTCATGGGTAGATAGGTTTCTGATAAACAAGGGAATTAAGGGTTATGGGGAGAAAGCAGGGAAGTGGAACTGATCCACTTCAGATCAGCCATGATCTTATTGAATGGCGGGGCAGGCTCGAAGGGCTAGATGGTCTACTCCTGTTCCTATTTCTTACGTTCTTATTTCTTATTAAATGAACAGAGTTAGGAACTACCGGCTGAATTTGAGCAAAGAAAATGAGCAAATAGTGCAGCCTCTGGGTTGACACCTATAATCACAAAAGATGTGATGAGTAATCCAACTGTAAACCCTCCAGGATTGCACCTCCTTCAAAAACCTCCTTCTCTATGCAATGACATCACAACACTTCCACAAATGAAATTTCAAGGATGGCACAGCACACCACTTATCACGTGGATAGGACTGTTCACACATTGTAGATGAACGTGGCTTAAAAAACTGCAGTAGGGTTCATGGCAATCCACATAACAACAGTGCCGTGACTTGAGCTTCCAACTTGTAAAGCTGTCTGATGTCATAAAGAGATGACTACGTTTCTTTGCTGATGCACTTGGACAAAGAGTTGAAACATTTTCTTCAATACTTGAAGATTCTCTCTTTCATTTATACTCATTTTCCTCTGACTGTTCTGTTTTCTTCTCACTTTTTATCCTTCTTCTCAAACCGATTTTCTTCGACTTATTTTTCATCCAGTAAATTTCATAACCCCTCTCCCTCTGCACATACCTGGCACATGCAGTATTACGTTGACAATTTGTTTCAAAAAAAAATTATTAGCCATGTATTTGGATTATATGAACTCTATCAAATCCACCAGTATCATCACAGATCACCATCTTGGTTTCCTGTTAAGTAGATAGTCCAGTTCAGGGAACTCCAGACAAAGACTGATCTAAACTGAACAGGTTCTATTTTATGGAGTTTTCTCCATGGTACAACTTGTCTGCTAGAAAATTGCTTCAAATTCTTAAGCACATTGGAAGGGATGGAATTTGTACGACTGGAGGAGATTAAAGTGATCACGTTACTTTTGAAAATTGGTCAGGGACTAGGAGAAGTTGCAAATACAGACTCAGCTTGCACGAAGGTGATAGGAAAGAAGTGAATCTATGAAGTAGTAGGATAAGACTGGGTCAACGAAGATATAGATTGGCAATGCCTGCCACATGTAACTGCATATAGTTCTGATAAGCTGAAGCTCCAGAAGATGAAGAATAAAGACAGACCAGGAGAGTATTGTAATATTCAAGTCTGTTTCAGTTGAAGCAAGGCTAAAGGAGAGGTGCACAATGGTCACAACAAAAATAGACATCTTTGTATGAAGTGAATGTGAGGCTAGAAATTCAGCTAAACGTTGTAGGATGGTGAAGATCTTTTTAAAACTCCAGCAATGCAGCATCTGATGTTGTCCTTATGATTGGTGTTATGGTGCACTTTTGGGGAAGCAGGCTTAAAGCTTTAACTTGTACCTTGCTGCATTGGATGTTCGCAAAGGCTGCCAAAAGAGACAACAGTTGACGTTGGTTATAAATGGCAAATAACCAAAAATATAAACAGAAGGGAGAGTAGCATAGATAACCAGATTCAAACAGCAGCTAGGGAAAAGGCAAATTTAAAATAATACCTGACAGCAACCATTTTTAATTTGGTTTAATTTTCCATCTAAAGAATCCTGGGCTTTAGATAACTTAATGATTTTTTGATTCTGAAGCATACAGAACTGCAAAGTCCCCAGGCTGAACTTTGAATTCTATGAAGAAATTAACTAATTTCAGCCAGGACAGCAGTGGAAGCAAATATCTTCAAAGTTCCTGGGCTGGGAGCAGGGGGAAAAAAAACCAACGGTTAGTTAATGTTTCTGCTTCTGCTTCTGATTTGGTGATTGTACAAATGTCACTGAAGGACAGGGTCAAACTCATTCTAATATCAGCTCTTTTCTCTCCTTATAGATGCTACCAAGCCTGCTGAGATCTTCCAGCGTTTTCTCTTTTTGTTTCAGATTCCAGTACTGCAGTATTTGCTTTTATCATTCCCATTCTTAGTTGCTGATATTCATTTGTGCTACATGAAAAACTAATATATGGATCAAGATATAGAACCAGATCATTTTAAACTTACAAAAGAACGTAACAATCTCAATATGATGTTACATCTGTTTTCTGATAAATATACCCAGATTAACATGATAGTTAAAGGCACAACTGGAGAAAGGATCTAGTTTACATCCCACTGGAAAAGACACAGAGACTGTTTAAGACTTTTAAAAGGCCTTGGTGCAATGTGCTTGCAGACACACACAAGCATTTGAAGAGGCACTCAGAATGCTGCTCGTCATTTGCCTTGCTAATGACTGCCCACAGACTTTTTGTGAACTTGTCAGCTGAAATTTCATCTGGTGCTCATTGCAATGGAGATCTGTAGCTTCTATGAACGAATGAAGAAACAGTGAGACTCTTCAACCAGATTGAAGAATTCTCACTGGGACATGTTGAGTCTAAATCTGGACAGGTAAAGCGGGAAATATGAGATTTAAATGAAATACAGAAAGCAAAATAAAAAAAAAGGAGAGTGTAAAGAGATACAAAAATATTGACAAAATTTTGATTTTTATATTTGCCACATTAATTTTCTACTGACGTAATGAGACTCCTGCTTGTACAATTCATTTTTCAGTGCAGAGTAAATTGTTCATTAATAATTAGTATTGACTACACTATTAAAAACTCACATCAATTATTATTATTTATTACACCATTAAAAGCTCACTCTTGAATGTATCAGTCTGTACTTTCACAGCCCAGAATTGGAGGGCAAGTTCATGGCTTTGCAATCATTTCAATGTTGAGGCCATCCTTGGGAGGACTGCAACAATGCATCCTGTGGAGTGGCAGAATGTTTGTGACACCAATCTCCAGATTTCTGCATTTGATCGTGCACATGTACACTCTCGAAATTACTGTCAAATTTCCTTCACTAGAACAGTCAGCATTGATAGTTGCACCATTATTCTCATCCCAAATTCCAGGCTGACAAAAGAAGCTGTTGCAATTAGTGCAAATTAAATGAAAAATCTGATGGGGATATAAGATTGCTGTGTGTGTCCTGTGCTACTAGAAAGAATACCTCTTAATCGACTAGCTAAATTCTGGTGAACTTTATGGACACAAATCAATAAATGCAACCAACTCAGAGCCCTGCATCAGATGGAGGCAGTGCATCTAGTTCAGGATTGTGTATATTAGTGAATAAAGCTTAAGAATCTTTTTGGAAAGGAACAATACCCATTTATATTAGGCCAGTTCAGGCATTCCCCATTCAGGTCACTTCTTGGAGTGATGCAAACCATCCATGTACTACTTATACCATGGTGGTGACAAATCTTGACAACTTTACAATTTTCGCAGTATCATTTCAGACCCTGCTGCAAAGCCTCTATCCTACATACTGAGATTCCCAATGTACTCAATCGCCCAATTGCTGAGCTTTACAATGATAAAATATCACCCAAATCCACAGCCTCAGGACGGCACTTCAATTTAAAAGATGACTCATTTCCTTTTCTCAGATTTCAGTCACAATGCACCTGGAGCTCCAACAACGCTGATCTGTAATCAGCTGTGTGGCAATGTACAAAGAAGTTTCTCTCTCTATCTCCCCCTCCCCCCTCAATGGACAATTGCCTGTGCTCTCCATAGCAACAAGGACATAATTCAGGCAAGGAAGCAACAAGCCTCCATTAAAGAATGGCAAAAGCACCCAGGCCAGAAAAAACAGACTTTCGGGTAAACGTTCTTCAAGGGGGCCTTCACGACACACGACAGCGCAGAGCCGCTGAGTAGAGAGTGATAGCCAAGTTCCGCACACGAGGACGGTCTTAACAGGGATCTTGGCTTCATGTCACACTATCTGTAACCCCCATGACTTGCCTGGATTAGCAAAAAACCTCACTTACTGTGCTGTCTGGAGACAATACACATCTCTCTAACCTGTGATCAGTGCTCCTTCCACTTTACATTGTTAGCCACTTTAAGACTTGAACAGCAGGTTAGGTGTAAAGATTTGCATTCTAATCAGTAATCTGTAAACTGTCTGTACTGATGTGCGTGCTTTTGGAGACCAGAACACCTCATTCACCTGACAAAGGCTATAAAGCCGAAAGCTTGTGAGTTTACTATCAAATAAATCCATTGGATTTAAAACTGGTGTTGCAGACTTCTTACTGCAGAAAAACAACCACAGGACAGAAAGAAAATAAAGCCTTAACATTCAATAGCACCAGTTAGATTATCTACCATCAATAGTCTGACATTTTTAGTCATTTATTCAATCCACGTAATAAGTCAGTTATACCTAAGTGGTGCCAAAACCTGAAATTTTTAAGGCATCTATGAAGCACCAAGGACTTGAAGCATTTGCCACCTGGAACTGCTTGAATAAAGCAACGATGACTTATTAATCAATTCTGCTGCTTGTAAGTAAGAAGTAAAGAAAAAAAAACACCTGTAAATCAGCTGAAAGTTTATAATGGGATTATTTTAAAGCCTTTTTCTTCTCCTGAACAATTCCAAATCCTTAAGGATAGATTACATCACCAACCACCCAGGAATTTTACATTTTTACACAAGTTTCAGAACAATTTGCATTTTAAGCCACGTAAAGAGGCATTAGGACAAGTAAATAAAACCTTAGTTAAGGAGTTGGATATTGAGAAGTATCTTAAAAAAAGAGGTTGTTTGACAGGGGGAAATTCCAGAGCTTGCAAGCAAAGCAGCTGAGGCAGAGCCACCCAAAGATAAAGCAATGAAAATCAGGAATATGCAAGAGGTCAGAACTGGAGGAGTGCAGGGATCGCGAAGAGTTATAGGGCTAATGAAAGTTACAGAAATCAGAAGAGACAAGGCCAAGGCAGGATTTGAAAACAAGAGTGAGTTTTTTTAAATGAGGTATTACCAGGAACACCAGGTCTAAGAACAAAGGAGAGTAAATACAGAGTAAATACAGGGACTGCAAGTGAGATATTTTTGGATGAGCTCGAGTTTACTGAGAATGCAAGATGGAAGGTTTGGTAAGAGACAGTACAATAGTCTAGTGCAGATACAATAAAGGCATGGGTAAAGGTTTCAGCAACACATCAGCGGACATAAGGGGCAATATTATGATGTTATGGAGATGGAAGCAGGTGGTCCTGGTGAGTGAGTGGACATGAGTCAGAAGTTCAGCTCAGGGTCAAAAAGGGATAATAAGTTTACTAAGATTCAAAGTCCCAAAACACTTCATAGAGGCGTTATAAAGCAAAATTTGACACCAAACCTGCTAACGTATCATTCAGGATGGAATTGGAGGAGTTTACAGAGGGATGAAGCATAGAGGGATCAGAATGCAAGGATCAAAATTTTAAAATCAAGGCACTGCTTAAGTGGGAATCCAAATAGGTCAGTAAACACAGAGGTGACTGATGCAACTGGACTTGGTGCGAGGAAGCACAAAGGCAGCAGAGTTTTGGATGACCTCAAGTGGAAGGAATGCCAGGACTGCATTAACACAGTCAAGTTTATCGGTAACAAAGACAAGAATGAGCATTTGAACAGCAGTGACCGTGTGTCAGTGTGAATAAATGTCAGTGCTATATGACAAGTGCAAACATCAAGTTCTTTAATCAAGTATTAAACCAGATTTGAGATGATCGCCAAAAGAACCAAAGGCAACATGAGAAAACATTTTTTTATACAGCGAGCGGTTAGGATCTGGAGTACGCTGCCTGGGAGGATGGTGCAGGCAGATTCAATTGTGGCTTTTTAAAGGGAATTAAATAATCATCAAAAGAAAGCTTGTACAGGCTTACTGTGAAAGACAGGAGGATGGCGGGGGAGGCGTCCGGGAACTAGCTGAATTACTCTAGCAAAGAACCAACATGAGTTCTGTGTAGTGGCCATTTTACAATTCTAGAAATGTGCAGCCAGACAAGGTTATCAGCAAGAATGCATGTTGTGTCTAAAAACATTCAAGCACCATTTCCAATCAGTGCCTGTCAGCTCAGGTTTTAGATGTGATAACAGGTATCCAGCTATTACGTATTATTGAGTATATCCAAGTTAATCAGTGAAGCCAACAGCAGCAGATATCATTGAACCAATCTGTTTCTTAATATATTTTCCACGGCATGGCTTTTCCCTTTCTCTTTAATCTCCTCCAACCCTCCGAGATATCCATTCCTCTCTGACTCTGGCTTCTTCAGAGTCCTAGATTTTAATTGTTGTAATGTTGGTGGCTATGTCTTCATTGTTTTTTATCACTAAACTCCACAACTCCCTCCATTTACCACTCAATTCTCCACCTTGCTTTCCTCCTTTATGAAGATCCTTAAAACCTATTTCTTTAGTCATCTACCCTTGTATCTCCTTATGTGGTCTGGTATATGTTGTTTTATAATTCTCCTGTGAAACACAGAAGATGCTAAATGCAAATAATGAAACACCATTTGCGACTGCAGTGGAATTCACCATCACCTTTCTTGGTTACTCAGAACCAAAATGGCAAAGAACAGCACAGTAAGTACCTTGAACATGTATTGGCTTAAAATTCATTGGAAATATTTTAAGTGGCTGACATTAGATATTTGTCTATGCGAAATAGCTCAAGCAGTTCTCCATGCAATTCAGTAATTAGTCAAACGAGCTATAACAGCATTTGTGAATGGTGTATTAAATGATGTGAGACAATGGAGACGGGGAGAGAAATAAAAAGAGAAAGAGAGTGATGAGGATAGTCAGTAATTATAAATTAACCGTTGGATTGCCCTTTACTTCACAAGGAAAGGAAGTAAAGGTAGAAATTTCAGATATATACTGCTCATAATTTTCCAATCCTCTTTAGGCATGGTTGGTACCAGAGAACTGGAGGAATGCAATTTTACGCAACCTTGTTCAAGAAAAGGAGAAGACTAAACCTGGCAACAATAAGTCAGTCAGTTTAATGTCAGTAGTGGGAAACTTTTTAGAAGCAATACAATTACAATCTGGATAAGCACAGATGAATAAAGAAAATTCAACACAAATTTAAAGGCAAATTACACTGGATTAACTTAAATGTTTGATAAGATAATAGAGAGGGGGATGAGGGTAGTGCAGTTGGTGCTATAGATGGGGCATTTCTAGAGATGTTTGATAAAGTACCATATATTCATCTCGTTCGCAAAATCCCATGAGGTAAAAGGGAAAGTAACAGCATGGATACAAAACTGGCTAAGGAAGTTGTGGTGATTGGCTATTTTCCAGACTGAAGGGAGATATACATTAGTGTTCCCAAGGTTTAGTATATTAATTACACTTCCCTTCCAGAAATGTCCACCTTGAGGAAGTTCTACTCCACTCTGACTGGATTTACATTTGTCCTCTTTTATCTTGTTCACCTTCATTTCTTTCCTATCCCTTTTCGACTTTAATCAGGTAACTATCAAACTCGCTTCCACGCCACCTCTCCTTCCTCAGTAACTGTGTCTGGCCCTATTTATTCCACAAGGATTCCAACTGAAATTTCACAGTTTGTGTATTGGATCCATCCACAATTAAATATCTCTGAGACATTTAATGTTCCACAAATCGTTGCACTTGCCGTGAGAGCTAAATTCACATTCCATGCCAATGCCGCCACACTGACACTATTGACCTCTCTTCAGCAGCAGTGAGTATCTCAACATCGTCGTATTCTGCAGTTTCATTTCATCTTTTGTTTCATCCACATTTTAAGAAAAAAAACATTTTTCTTCCTTTCAGGTGTGAAGAATCATAAACTACATGGTTAGCAATGGCCATCTGCATCATTCTTCTCCTTCAATTCCCATTGACATCATCCCTTCTTTTAATTTCACTCCTTGCCATGTATTCATAATATCATCTGCTCTTTCCCTCTCTGATCCTGAACCATCTGCTCTCAACAAAGGCCTCAGATTCATCCCTGATACCTTCACCTCAATGAATTTTGGCCTGACTCCTCTTCTTTACATCAACTTCTTTGGTCAATAGACTTCTCCCCACCCAGTAGAGTAGTATCCATCTCCAGTATTTTTCCTCTATCTGGAACCGCTCCTGTTGTTCCCTTACCCTCTCTAGATTTTTTCACTGAGAAATGCCAGCGTGACATTCGCTATTTTAATTTCCCTGCTCCCACCACTCATTCTCATCTAATCTCTTCTGATCTTATGCCCTCAATTCTCTCAGGTTCAACCCTAACTAATCTTGCTAACTAAAAGTGGTGCAATTGTTGTTTGGCAAACCAACCTCTACTTTGTAGAGGCTGAATGCCAAATCTCCAAAACCACCTCCTATCTGCCCTGGATTCTAACCCCACTATTGAACATCAAATGATTTACCTCATTCCCAGGACAGGCGCTGATCTTTTCTTGTCTGGAGATCTTCCCTCTTCAGCCACCCACCTTTTGGACCCTCAACCATCACAGGACAGGTGATGGCCTAGTGGTTTTATCACTAGACTATTAATCCAGAAAGTCAGCTAATGTTCTGGGGATCTTGGTTTGAATCTTGCCTGGCAGATAGTGGAATTTGAATTCAGTAAAAAATAAAGCTGGAACTAAGAATCTACTGATGATTATGAAGCCACTGTCATTTCTTGGTAAAATCCATCTGGTTCACTAATGTTCTTTAGGGAAGGAAATCTGCCATCTTCATCTAGCCTCCATCTGACTCCAGAGAAACATCAACGCAGTTGACTCTCAACGGCCCTCCAAGGATGGGCAATAAATGCTGGTCAGCCAGCAACCCCTATATTCCACAAATGATGCTTTTAAAATTAAACAACAACCTGTTTCTATCTCCTTCCCAATATCTACAGCAGAATTGTTCTGGTAGACATAGCATTTCACAATCTGCTCCTGTCTCACTGACTTGATCTCTCTCTATCAAGTATATTTTTTCTCTCCTTATCCAGTCTCTTCCCGCCTGTATCCATGACTCCGATGTCTTCTGTCACTAGTAGCTTTTTGGCCTTATTTCACTTGCTTAAAAGCTATTACATTTCTAACTTTTCCCAGTTTTGATGAAAGGTCAAGCACCTTATACGTTCACTCTGTTTCAGGTCCTCTGAGCATTACCCTGGGTCTGTGGATTACTGGTCCAGTGACAATGCCACCTCATACTATCCACCCCACTTTAACACCGAGATGCATTGTGCTAAGGATCAGATGCTACTGGACCTGTTGAGCATTTCCAGCACTTTGTTTTTATTTCAGATTTCCAGTATCTGCAATATTTTGCTTAAGAGGAAGGCTGATTTGAAAATTATGAAAGGTTTAGATGGAATAAATAAATAAAGGCTGTTTCCAACAGCTGAGGGGCTGATAATCAGAGGTCATAATGATTGGTAAAAGGACTTGAGATGTAGGGAAAAATATTTTTAAATGAGTAGCCAGGATTTGAAATGCACTGCCTAACAGAGTGTTGGAAACAGTTTCCACTGGAGTTTTCAGAAAAGGGTGGGATAAATACTTGAACGAGGAAAAAAAAACAGGGAAATGGGCTTACAGCAAGAGAGTGGAAGCGGCATTGCTGTTTGAAATTGCCAGCACAATCTTTGGGCCAAATGCTTTCTTTGTCCTTGATTCTCAGTGCTAAGAAAAGAGATACTTGTGCATAATAATCCGAGATTCTAATTGTCGCACCACGAAGTATGACAGGGCAATCAATTACAATTCCTGAAGGATTATGTTGAATAAACGTGACACAATTACATGAGACTTACTGATACTACAAACAGAAAAAGCATCTTTAAATAACTAAGACAGCTTCAAGTGCACATGACAAGCTCATGAAAAATGAGATTCAAACTCCAAATAATCAATCAAATATTTTTATTTTCCCAGTCAACCTTCAGCAACTACACTCCCACTCAACAATCCCCAATTCTCACATTCGGTTACAACAAGAACACTCAAAGTAGCTGAGACCTAAGAAGGGTAAAAACTTGAAATTCATATTGCTCTGTGTGACGTCACAATCCAGGAGTCAGATTCATTACCAGGGAACCAGTCACCCAAACACATGGCACTTTAATGCTGTAAGTTCTTAAAGCGCCATTTTATCAACCCCATCTGGAATGAAGTGACCTTGTCATCTCATTAATTTTGTTTGTCTTTAAATAGAATTGAAAATTAGTTTGATACTCAGGCACTTGTTTTGATTTCACCTTTTCCCCTCGCTTTGTTTTTACGGCAATTTTTCCACCTCTTTATTTAATTCTCCTCTCTTGTCTTGGACTCAAACTCACAGCATGACAATTTCTCATACTCTTGCTCATGCCTGCAATGTGGATAGAACAGGCCAAGCTTTCAATTAAACTTTCAACAACAATGTTATTTTTGGATATCCTAACCAAATGTTTGTTTTTATGTGTGGTAACAAAACTGTTTTCCTCCTCTCCAGGAGATGTCTCACCTAGCAGCCCAGCAGGATACTATCTTCATTGTGTGTAGAATAAAAGAATGAAGAATCATGCAATTCTGCAATCTAAACCCACAATGATTACACTAATGGAAATGAATTCCCCAGGACATATCACTTTAATGTCAACTGCTCTGTAATTGCTTCAATTCCATTTAGCACTTGACGTCATTAGCAAGATAAAAACAAAAATACCACAGCACGAAGAATTGGAAAGTCTCCCTTCAGTACTGGTATTAAGTGTTAAATGCCCCAGTGCCATGTTAACAGAAAAGTGGTGAAGCAACATTAGGTGGTGTACAGATAGAAGATAAATTAGTGGCTTAATTAAGCACCTACAATCTTTTGATGTAAATACATCACAATAAAACGCAATAAGATACTTAATGACAAAGTATAAAACGTTGGTTCGACCTCATTTGGAATACTGCGTCCAGTTCTGGTCGCCCTACTACCAGAAGGACGTGGAGACTCTGGAGAGAGAATGGAGGGGTATAGAAAACTGATTTAAAATAGGGATCATGAGCCTTGGGAGTCCCTGGGAAGTATGTAAACAGATGATGATATTGATGTACTTGTTTTTATCCTAGAGGTGCTTTGGTCCACCTTGTTGTCTAACGAGGGGCATACACGCGATGGGTCGTGAGAGGGCTGCTCTTGGATTTTTTTTCGAGAGTATCCTAGTGCTTCACGTCGTTAGTGTATGCTTGACCTGGACCATTTGATGGGCAACATGACAGCTCAGTGACTGTTGTTGTGCTGTGCAGATACATGGATTTGGGCCTGTGTCTGTGGGAGTTTGCACAATCCCCCCGTGTTTGCGTGGGTTTTCTCCGGGTGCTCCGATTTCCTCCCACATCCCAAAGATGTGCTCTTAGGCTAACTGGCAAAATAAATTCTCCCTAAATTGTCTCAAATTTGGTTTTTAATCCATAGATCTATAAACATGGACAGGGATCGCAGGTAGAGGTGGGAACATCGGGGTGACGGTGTGGGCTTGTTGGGCTGAAGGGCCTGTTTCCCGTGCTGTTTTTTGTTCTTCTGTATTGTTACACATAAAATATACTTACCATAAGCAGTCGAACCATTGATAGAGCTTTTGGTTGTAGATGTAGAGATAATTGGAAGACCATCTTGAAGTAATGCAGCAAGTTCCTTGTATCCTTCATTCAACAATGCATTGTAGAAAGATATGACAGCATAATTATCCTTCTCAAGGATTATATTTAGAAGTAAAGCAGCCCTCTCTTTCTGTGTAGCCTGGAAACAGAAAAAAAAATCTAAACTGAGGGCTCCTAAAGGAAGGAAAGTAGTTAACCAGCAAGTACATTAAAGAACATTAGTCATAACAATCTACCTAGTTCACTATCAACACCAGACTTTTAATTCCAGATTTTTATTGATTCAATTCAAATTCCACCATTTGTCATGATGAGATTCAAATCCAGGTCCCCTGAGCATTAATTACCCTGGATCTGGGGATTACTGGTTCAGTAGCAAAGTAAATGTTTAAAAATCATTAAGTTGGCAGCGAGCGATAAACATATTATCTGTTTACGAGGTCGGACTTATTAGGTTAGCAACATAGAAGAAGTAGGCCATTCAGTCCGCTGAGCCTGCTCCACTTCACCACCGTCTACCCCACTTTTAATGCCAAGATGTGCTAATATTCAGCAATGTGTAAGAAATAAAACAATCTATTGGATTCACCAATAAATGATTACATAAGTTTTTTTTCTGTGTGCCAACATCAAGGAATAAAGGAATGAGTAAATCAATTTGACAGCATAGCAAACAGTGACTGCACATGAGCTTCAGTGCAACTATGTAAATTAACCTTGGACACATCAATAAGCAAACCTGCCATGAACATCATTAATGACACTCAACTATAGACAATCACCTGATTTTTAACCTTCTGTTCATCCTCTAGACTCAGAACTTCTTCACTTATTAGGTGATCCATAATGTACGAGGTCTTGATATCTCGCTCAAGTGCAGAGCGATTTTGTAACAAATAACTGCGAGTTCGTTCCTCCATGATAACAATAGTTTCCAGCTGAAGCAGCCTTACTGCATCCCTAAACATAAAAACAGAAATACTGCAGTAGCAAAGTAAATGTTTAAAAATCATTAAGCTGGCAGCGAGCAACATACGTATTATCTGTTTACGAGGTCAGGCCTATTAGGTTAGAAACATAGAAGTAGTAGGCCATTTGTTCCACTGAGCCTGCTCTGCCACTCAACTGAATAATGACTGATCTTCCACCTCGATGCCATTTTCCCTGCACCAACTCCATATCCTTGATGTCTTTTATATCAAGACACCTATTGATCTCTGTTTTGAATAGGCTCAATGTTTGAGCTTTCACACTCCCTGGACAGAGAATTCCAAAGCTTCACCACCCTGAGTGAAGAAATCCCTTCGAACGTCAGCCTTAAAAGTCTTACTCAGCCTTACTCTGAGACCATATCTCTTATTCTAGATCCCCACAGTCAGAGAGAACTCCCGCCTGCATCCACCCTAAGAAATCTCACAACACCAGTTAAAGTCCAATAGGTTTATTTGGTAGTAAATGCCACTAGCTTTCGGAATGCTGTTCTTTCGTCAGGTGAGCGGAGAGTTCTGTTCACAAACAGGGCGTATAGCACGGCATCTCCACATCATGCATCCACCCTGCCATGCCTCATGAGAATTTTGTATGCTTCAACAATCAGCTCTCATTCTTCTGAACTTCTGAGAACATAGGCCCAGTCTCCCCAGTAGGACAATCCTGCCAACAGAGGAATCAGTCGGCTGAATCTTTGTGACTCTCCCTCTATAGCAAGTATTTTCTTTAGGCGAAGAGACAAAATCTTACGCAGTACTCAAATATTACACTTTCATGTTTCAAGTTGGGAAGTTATCATCTGAAAATTAGTACACAATCATTAGAGGATCTTCCAGTCACTGCATTTCTTTTTTTATTTTTAGAAGGGAAGTTAAATGAAACTTAAGCACTTCCTCGTTGTGGTCTACAGTGCCCAACTTGAACAAAATTGATGATATGACAGGCTGACTTTAATGCTGTAACTTTACCTGAATATTATTCCTCTATCCTCATAAGAAGACTCTCTGCCGTTGACCAAAGGCATTCAGTAGAAGAATGGTGTTGCTCCAGCAGTCTCAAAATTAAAGTGCATTTTAGAAATTCAAGTCTTCTCTACTGGCATTGCTCAATTTAAAATGTTATAAAATGAAAATGCCTGTAATGGTACCTTGGTTTCTTTCTCCTCTGCTCCTACGCAACACACTGTTCTGTAGCACAGAGAAAATTTGCTTCCTGGCCATTTTCTGGATCCTTAACCAGTAACTTGTATAACAGTGAGGTGAGACTTTCTTTCTAACTTTCCCTTGCAATATGCTACCTGCCATGCCAAATTACTTTGAATGGTCACAATAAGAATTTGCTGTTCGGTAATATTATGGGAGATAGTCCTTGTCACAGAGCAGCACGGCACATCAATATTGGGTTTTTTCCACTAATTTGATCCCTAATTTGTCATTAGTATTAACTCGTACTTTATATTTCAAATTAAAAAAGGAAAGGCATTTCTTTCAAAAATCAGGATTTTTTTTAGGCATCTAACTGCTCAGTATTTCCTGAAATGTATTATCGTTATAATATTAAATATGGCCAAGGTTTCACAAACGGCACAAAATAAATACCAGATATAATGGGCAGTATTCTCAGATCTTGTCCGTGGCCATCCTGCTGCCAGCAAGAATAGAGAATTTGTGCTCAGTCCAAAATTCATTCACTGCATATTGGGCACCAGAGAATCCGGGCTGCAGGCAAGGTTGAATGATTTTGGTGAATGTGTTTCACTGAGTTCAGTACACCAGGCAAACTGCAAACCCTCACCAACATCTGCACGTCCCCTCCCTGCCTCCACCCCAAATCTTCAAATAATTCCTTTGGATCTGTCCAACTGAACAGGCTTTGGGATCCTCCCGTCTGAAAGATAGTGCTTTTGACAGTACTGCACCCCTTCAGTACTCTGCTGAAGTGCAAACCTATATTACATACAGGAGCTTCCAGAAAGAGGCATGGATCCACAACATTGACTCAGGGTGAGAATGTTACCACTAACATCTAAATACTGAAATATTCAAAACACAAGTGAAGAATGTATTTAGCCAAGCGCATACCTCAGCTAGGATGTGTTACCCAATGTTATTACAATTACACAGCTTTCCCTTTAAGATTTTTCCCTGCCTGGTTGATGCTCCATAACCACAAAACTGAAAAAAGAAATATTTTCATTAAGAGCTTCCATCTCACTGAGGCAGTGTAATGCAGCAACCTGTTCAGAAAACTCTGCTCACGTTTTGACGGCTGTGATAAATTTTACCCCAGCATTCAAAATCAATCATCAACATTCTAAATAGTACATGCTAAAGCATTCTGTAGGATGGCACAGTGGTTAGCACTGCTGTCTCACAGCACCAGACACCGAGTTCAATTCCAGCAATGGATCATTATCTGTGTGGAATCTGCATGTTTTCCTCCAGATGCTCTGGCTTCCTCCCACAATCCAAAGATGTGCAGGTTAGGTGGACTGGCCATGCTAAATTGTCTCTTAGTGTGGTCCCAAGATGTGTAGGTTTGGGGGGAATTACTAGAGCAAATGTGTGGAGTAACAGGGATGGGTAGGGGTTGGACCTGGGCAAGCTGCTCTTTTGGAGAGCTGGTGCAGACTCAATAGGCCAAATGGCTTCTTTTGCACTGTAGGGATTATATATGATTCAAAAAATGTCAATTCATCCCATCTCCTAATGTTAACAGATTCTTCAAAAATCTAATAATTGCCAAAATCTAATAATTTATTTCTCAGCTCATGTCCCAATGTACAAGTTTCGCTGAAATCTGAGATATATTGTTTGCAAACAAACCAATAAATTGTACAAAAATATTACCTCCACCTACTTCAGTGGTGAAAGGGAAAGAAAACGATGCTGTGACACAATTGCATGCTTAACCGCAGAGTTCCAGTAAGCAGATTTCCGCCACAATACTTTGTTAAGCTACTTTCAACCTGAGTCATGCTAAATTTTTTTTCTTCATCCAGGGAAAGTATCAAGAAACAGAACTGCACTTCAGGCACACATTTCTTCTTCCCAACTTCTCAATTTTCACAAGTAAGCTCCTGTGACCATAGAAACCTGACAGTGCAGAAGGCGGCCATTCAGCTCACTGAGTATGCATAGAAGACAATCCCACCCAAGCCCTATCCCCAGAACCCCACACATCCACCCCAATAATCCTTCAAAACTACGCATTCCAAAATATTAAGGGGCAATTTGGGCAGCCAGTTAACCTAACCCACACATCTATGGATTCTGGGAGGAAACCGGAGCAACCAAAGGAAATCCACACAGATACAGGAAGAATGTGCAAACTCCATACAGGCAGTGACCCAAGCCAGTATCAAACCCAGATCCCTAGCACGCGAGGCAATGCTAGCCATTGTGCCACCATGATACTATGCTATCAATATACTTTATGTTTAAGAGGGACTACTTTAAGAGGCAATGTTTTATTACAAGCAATCAGTTCATCTAACAAGAATGTAGCAGAAGTTAAAAAAGCAGGAAATTACTCATTTTGACCATGTGTTTATTCAGCAGAAAGCTTAATGGAGTGTTTTTTGATAAAAATAATAAGGTGAGTTAGGGATGCAGGGACAGAGTCATGGTAATACTAGAGTTAGGAGGAGGCATGCTTGAAGAAAAAAGTTTCATTTTCATTTTAAAATAAAGAGCAGTTACTGCCTGAAGCTGGTACAAAGAAGACACCCTCTGTCTTATTCTCTCCAGAAGTTTTCTGAAAACTCGAAGCTAGTATGCCTTGCTTTGCTAAGTAGTTTTAAAGTGGAGCTCTGGCTGGGAATTGCTTGAAGTCAGGGGTCTTCTGCAAGCTGCTAAAACTCAATATCTCTCTGAAAGACTATCAACAAAGGTTAAAGCAAGCATGCCCGTGTTTTGCTAATAGTGTTTAAAGTGTTTTTTTTTAAATATTGCTTGATTGGAACTGAGATAGTGTTCAGTCAGAATTTAGTAAAACAATGCTTAAAATGAAATAAAGCAATTCCGTTAAAGGTTAAGCTAATTCATTTATTATAGTTAAATTGCGTTGTTAAATAAAGTTTGTTTTGATAACAGCTCCCTAGTTTGACAGTGGAATCACACCTGGAGCAAAACATCTTATCGTCACATTTATGCCAAAATAGAAAAATTGTTGGGTCTAGTCTGGCTGTGTAACGTACCATGGGAATTCTGAACTAGCACTCTAACGCTCCCAACAATATCCGACAACTTGTAATTTTACAGCACAATCCAGGTCCCGGGTTACTCTCTGATACATTTAGAACACTAGGGTCGCCTTTTATTATTTGTCAGATTGCACAATTGAATACCTGAGCCAAGGATGGTTTCCTAAAGTTCAACAGGATATACAGGCTTTACTTCAATATAAATAAGAACACAATATAGCTGCTATACAATTTCAACACCAAATGGTCCAATAATCTTATCTAGCATTCATACGTGAGGTCATTCATTTCATCACTTCACCCGCAGGAAAGCACATCCATATTAAAATCAGGATTCCAAAATTGTTGTCATAGCTAACACTCAGAATACGAGTAGTAAGATCATTTGCATTGTCAATTACATAAAATTTCTGTGGGTTATTTAGCTCCTTTTCAATTTTCTATGACCAGGAACAAGGACTTCCAGTGGCAGACTACAAGAATTCCAATCAAAGGATCAAATAATTGTTATAACCAGAAGGTGGCCATTCAGCCCATGCTCCTTGCTGGTTTAGAAGAGTGAGAGGTGACTTGACTGAAACAAATGAGTGATCTTGAAAGAGTGGACGTAAAGAGGATGTTTCTTTGGATAAAAATAAGGTTCGCCTACTTAAAACAGAGATTAAGTGAAATTTTTTCGCTCAGATGTCAAGCATCTTTGGAACCACCTTCCTGAAGAGGTGGTAAAGGCAGAGTCCTGAATATTTTTAAGGCTGAGGTGAATAGATTTTTACTAAGTAAGGGGGTGATAGGCAGAATGTAGATTTGAGGTTATTATCAGATCAGCCACGATCTTACTGCATGGCGGAGCAGCCTTGCGGGGCTAAATGGTTTCCTGCTTTTTTTTATTCTACAATCATTTCCCCGTAAATATATCCCCAATAGTGCAATTTATCAGTGCAAGGTCTCTTACGTACCGTTACAGATTTGTTAAAGGTTCAGGACATGTTTTGCTGTTTTCTTTCACTTTAAAGAAAAAAACCTTCCACTTATATATCTTATATCATCAGATGACTCCCAAAGCACTTCCCAATCAATAGGTTAGTTTTCCAAGTGCAGTAATTGTTATAACAGAGTCAAACTAAACTGCCAACTTGCACACAGCAAGTTCCACAATCAGCGTGAGATTAATTAGTTGATCTTTGGTGGGGTTGAGTGAGGAAAGGAACATTACCTTTGTTGGATAATAGATCTGGACGAACGCCAGAGACCTAGATGAAAAGGGTGTATCAGTTCTCTGTAGATCTGACTGATTCTCTAAATCACTGTTTAAAATTAAGAGGTCACCCATAGAACACAGAACAGTACAGCACACTACCCTTGAAGTTATACTGAGCTAGGTCTGAACCCAAGATAAGCTATCCCACTCCCTATCATTCTGGTGTGCTCCATATGCTATCCAATAACTGCTTGAAAATTCCTAAAATGTCCAACTCCACTATCACAGCAGGCAGTGCTCTCCACATCCCACCCATTCTCTGAGTAAAGAATCTAAATCGGACACCCCACCTATATCTCCCTCCATGAACTTTACAGTTACGCCACCTAGTAAAGCTACATCCACCTGAGGAAATAGTCTCTGCACGTCCACTCTATATATCCCCCTCATCATCTTATAAACCTCTATTAAGTCAGCTCTCATCCTCCTCCGTTGTAAAGAGAAAAGCCCCACCTCCCTCAACCTTTCCTCATAAGACCTACACTCCAAACCAAGCAGCATCCTGGTAAATCTTCTCTGCATTCTCTCCAATGCTTCCAAATACTTCCAATAGTGAGCTGACCAGAACTGCACACAATATTCCAAATGTGGTCTCACCAAGATCCGGTATAGTTGCAGCATAACCCCACAGCTCTTAAACTTAAACCCCCTGTTAATAAACGCAAACACAGTATAAGCCTTCTTCACGGCTCTATCCACTTGACTGGCAACTTCAAAGATCAGTGAATATGAACCCCAAGATCTCTCTGCTCCTCCACATTCCTCAGAACCATGGCATTGACCCTGTAATCCACATTCAAGTTTGTCCTATCAAAATGAATCACTTCGCACTTATCAGGGTTAAACTCCATCTGCCACTTATCTGCCTAGCTCTGCATCCTATCAATGTCTCTTCGCAGCCTGCAAGAGCCCTCCACCTCATCCACTACTCCACCAATCTTGCTGTCATCAGCAAATTTACTAACACACCCTTCAGCATCCTCTTCTAAGTCACTGATAAAAAACACAAATAGCAGAAGACCCAGCACTGATCCCTGTGGTACACTGCTGGTAACTGGCCTCCAGTCTAAAACTTTTCCCTCCACCACTCTCTGGGTGTTCTATGAGAAAGCCAGTTACTTATCCAATTGGCCAAATTTCCTTCTATCCCACACTTCTTTACTTTCTTCATGAGCCTACCATGGGGAACGTTATCAACCGCCTTACCAAAATCCTTTATACGACATCAACTGCTCCACCTTCATCTAGTTATCTCCTCAAAGAATTCAATCAAATTTGTGAGGCAGGACTTACCCCTCACAAAACCATGCTGACTATCCCGGATTAAATTGCATCTTTCCAAATGGTCCTAAATCCTATCTCTCAGGACCTTTTCCATTTAAAAGAATTGAGGCAAAATATTTCTCTGAAGGTTTGGAGTCATTGGAAGAAGCAGTGGAGGCAGAGCGTTTGAGTATTTTTAAGCCATAAATGGATAGATTCTTGGTAAGCAAAAGGGGTGATAGGTTAATGGGGACAGCAGGATGCAGATTTGCAGTTACTATCACATCAGCCATGATCTTATTCAGTGACAGAGCAAGCTCAAGAGGACCAATGGCCTACTCCTGCCCCTTGTCCTCATGTTCATAAAGATCATTTTTCATGTAATATTGTGTTTTCTTAAAAATTGCCATTGTTTAAAGGTTTAAAAACATAATGGCATAGTTTAACTAGTTTTGAACCACAATATTTTGAAGGAGCTATTTAATGTTAGGAAGGTTTAAAACGGAATCTGTAGAAATAATCACAAATTAAATGGAAATATCCATTGGAAATGCCTGAGATTAGATATATGACCAGAAAAGAATGACTTCTGGAGTGAATGGCTGGAAAGAGAAAGTATAAATTAGGTCGAAGGCAGGTGATATTTACCAGTGTGGATTTCAAGGATATTAACAATTATTGACAGACTTGTTCATATTTAAAACATTGAGATATTTAATGCCTATTTTAATTTATAAACATTGAGCTTTTTTAAAAATGACTCTCTTATTTAGCTGGTGATTTGGTGTTTTTTAAGGTTCAGGGGAAAAATATGAAATTAGAGAGCCTTACACTCAGAGATTACATAGTAGTTGTAAAGAATGGTACAATCAGGTACAGTACCTACAATTAAAAGAGAAAAACAGCCTTCTAAAGAAAGATGTAGTTTCAGAAACAAAGATATTCACAACAAAAATGCATCCTTTCAATGCCATGTCCATGTTTATTTGTTGCTGCTGCTTGAAGCCAATTATAAATAAATAACAAACTCATGAGAAACTTCTTCACCAACAGAATGGTTGGGATGCTCACAAAAGCTAAAGCCAATTGTTCTGCTATTCTAATCTTAGTAAGAAGTCTCATATCACCAAGTTAAAGTCCAACAGGTTTACTTGATAGCAAACTGTTGGACACTGACCTGGTGTTGTGAGACTTCTTACTGTGTTTACCCCAGTCCAACACTAACATCTCCATATCATTCTAATCTTGATCAGGAATGGAGCAAATCTCTATTGGTTATGCTACGCTGTTGAAGCATCATTTCAGTTGAACTGGCTGCAGACAAACAGCAGTACAAGAGGACAGAAAGTTACCAACTACCTTTCCCAAGCTTCAACTTGAGTCACCATAAGAAAAGTAATGTTGGTTGTTACAGTATTTGGGTCACTTCACTGGCAGAATATTCAAACTCAACACAAACATGAGTTGCCACCAGCCAGCAGAGGGGTGCTCCACTGGCAACAATGGAGAAACTGACATAGTGACAGATACACAGTGGGAGAGTACATGGTGATCTTTTGACCCCTAGCTACATGTTTCTGACAAATATACTGTCGGTATAGACTGTATTCACTATCCTGGGACAGCACGGTGACACAGGGGCTAACATCACTGCCTCAGAGCGCTAGGGATTCGGGTTCAATTCCAATTCCGGCCTTGCCTCACTGCAGATACGGAGTTCCTCCCATGCCTGTGTGAGTTTCCTCCACGTGCTCCAGTTTCCTCCAATAGTCTGAAAGACATTCTGGTTAGGTGCACTGGCTAAGCTAAATTCTCCCTTCGTGTACCCAGAGGCAGTGGCAGAGTCTGATGACTAGGAGATTTTCACACTAATTTCATTGCAGTGTGAACATAAGCCTACATGTTATCTATTATCTACCTATTATCTATTAATAAATAGATAAAGTTAAAAACTTAGAGAGTTTTCCACAATTCTTGTTCCACAGTCACACTGGTTTATATCACAATGATAACTTCTTCCTCAGAGAGAAGTTTGACAGTGTCTCTCTGGGATCTTCAGCATACACCAGATAAGGCTGATCCATTCTGACCCATCATCAATGAGCTTACATTAAGCTCACTGCTTAATAAGGAGCACCCGGAGGAAACCCACACTGACACGGGGAGAACGTGCGGACTTTGCACGGACAGTGACCCAAGCCGCGAATCGAACCCGCGTCCCTGGCGTTGTGAGGCAGCAGTGCCATCCACTGTGTAACTTTATGTTGCAGAATCCCACAACACAAGACTGGACATCAATAAGTCGCCCACTGGCTGTGAGGGCTGGGGGTAAAATTGCATTCTTCCCCCACTGACCAGGAAATGAGTCCATTACCTCTTGGGCTTCAGTGAGGACCCCAGGGCCTCATTCACACAGGGTGAAACTTGTATGTGAAGGGGTGGGGCAATGGCCTTTTCCCTCCCTGCTCCCCCCCGCGGGTTACCTCTCAAACTTACGCCAGCGGTGATTCCCTGGACCAGTGGCCGGGTAGATTCTCCCCCCCTCCCCGAGGTGCAGAGCAACAGCCGGGAAAGACCACAACCGCCTCAGCTGCTGCTTCCTGGTGTCGGCCTGCGTGCGCGCCCGGGCTGGCCTGCGTGCGCGTCCCCGCGTGGCCAGGTCTGAGCTACGCGCACGCACGACCCCGTGTGGCAAGGCTGAGCTACGCGCGCGCCTCAGCCCGGCAACGCTGACTTGCCCAGATGTGCATGCATGCAGTCTGAGTGAGGTTCCAGCTCTCCTGTGTCAAAGCTGGGCTGGGGTGGGGATGGTGTGGAGGTACCGGCGTTGGATTGGGGTAAACACAATAAGAAATCTCACAGCACCAGGTTAAGGACTTTAACCTGCTGTTGTGAGACTTCTTAGTGGGGTGGGGTGTGCAGCTGCAGCTTTGTCCTCGTCCTCCTCTGTCTTTCTCTCTCTCTCTCTCCAGCATTTCACATTTTAATTGTACATCTTGCATTATTTTGTATTTGAAATTTGGTCTCCACTTTTAAGTTTATTTTAATAGTGTAGACTTACATTAACACTGCAATGAAGTTACTATGAAAATCCCCTAGTTGTTACGCTGCAGCATCTGTGCGGGTTACACTGAGGGAGAATTTAGCACAGCCAATGCACTAACCAGCATGTCTCTCAGACTGTGGG
Organism: Sphyrna mokarran; assembly: GCA_024679065.1. Classification (NCBI taxonomy): domain Eukaryota; kingdom Metazoa; phylum Chordata; class Chondrichthyes; order Carcharhiniformes; family Carcharhinidae; genus Sphyrna; species Sphyrna mokarran. The sequence goes on along the minus strand of JAGIQG010000019.1, from coordinate 17,469,992 downwards.
AGGGAAGCGGAGCACCCGGGGGAAACCCACACAGACACGGGGAGAACATGCATACTTCACACAGACAGTGACTCAAGCCTGAATCGAACTTGGTTCCTGGCACTGTGAGGCAGTTAGTGCTAACCACTATGCCATCCCAAATCTTAAACTAATACCTTAAACTAGTCCAGCAGCCATGGTCCCAAATGACCATAAGCTGCTCTCTCCCCTTTGAGAGAGAGAGACTGGTGGTAATTTAACCTGAGGATCACCACACCTCAGGTGAGGGGCAAGGTTGAGAAGGTAGGGTCTTCATGAATAATCTCAGCCTCATAGAATCCAAACTGAGGAACTGAACTTAAGCTGTTGGCATCGCTCTGTATCACTAACCAGCCATCCAGCTAACTAAGCTAAACCGAACCCTTAACCTTGTCCCGGACTTAAACCTCTATTACTATCTAATTTTCCATATGACCTGTAAGCTGGCCCTGTAAACATCAGGGAATGGGCCAGTTCCTCGGCAGCAAAGGCAAAACAAGTGGTCTGGTCAAGGTTTTTGGCCCTGTCATAGCTGAGGCTAGAGGCTGGCCTGTAATGTAGTTCCCTTGCCATAATGCTGGCCTGGTTGCTGAGGAAATTTTTTATTTTAAACTTTTAAAAGTTGCATGGAGGCAACACAAGGTGGAGGTTTAATTGGGCAATGAGTCTACTTTCCAGCCACTAGTTGGTCAATTTGGTTAACATGAATGCCGAATGACTGTTTCCCACACACTGCAGCATTGTGACCCCCATTTGACCCCAACATCAGGATCCCGATACAAAACGTAAAGTCCTTACGTGTAAACGATAATAAACCTCCTATTGTATGGTCATTTATTAAACTGGTTTTACCACAATTTTTAAAAAGGCCAGAATTCATCAGAAGATGAAAGGGAAGTTATATGAAATTTCTGGAAGCTGATGGGCATGCAGCATAAGACAATAGGACATAGGAGCAGAATCAGGCCACTCAGCCCATCAAGTCCACTCCACCATTCATTCATGGCTGTATTTTTCTCACCCCCATTCCTCCTGCCTTTTCCCCTTAACCTCTGAGCAATATCATTCATTACAATTTCTCTGCCCCTCTTACTCTAACCAACTTCCTCTGGAATTGTGACACCTCTCTCTCAGGTACAACCTTGACATTGTCATTAAACCTGCTGACAAAGACATTTACATTGTGGAGGCTGAGCACCAACTGTGCAGCACCTCTTCCTACTTCTCTGGATTATAAAACTGCCATTGTTTCTGAGACATTAGTTACCTCATTTGTTCTAGAGATCTTTCCCTATGGCTTCCAATTGCATAGACCTCAATATCAAAGACCCTTCCCAAGATCAAGAAATAGAACTGTTCAAGTAGACCCATAGTTTCAATCTGATCTTGCCTCTCAAAATTTCATTCCAACAGAACCCTGTTTCTCCCTTTGTGTGATTTCTTTCAACATATATACATGATTCTTCTTACCCCTTTGCCATCTTCACAATTATCAGCTTTTTTGATCCTAACTACCTCCTTTTCACTCCTCCGTCTTTCTCTTAAAACTCACAAGAGCAATCTAAATGAGCGCAGCAACAATGGACCTTTCTATTTCAACACATTCACAGAAATAACAATTGATTTATGGAAATAATGAAGTGAAGGAAACTCTTTCATCTCAGCATTAAAAGAAATATCATTTGGAGTGGCACTGTGACATATTGGTCAGCAATACTGCCTCACAGTGCTAAGGACCCAGTTTTGATTCCAGCCTTGGGTGACTGTGTGGAGCTTGCATGTTTTTCCCATGTCTGCTTGGGTTTCCTGCAGGTGTGCCAGTTTCCTTGCACTGTCCAAAAATGTTTAGGTTAGGTAGATTAGTCACGGTAAATGCATAGGGTTAGGATGAAGGGTAGGCCTTGGGTAAGATACACTTTTGGAAAGTGGGTGCAGACTTGATACGTCAAATAGCCTTCAGGAAGGATTCTATAGAAAATTTCTATGTTTAAAAAGTTACCAGGAACTACCTATGCACTGTTAAAATATGGATTTCCACTGGACTAGATTTACATTGTAACTGTTGAAAATTTGGAGGAGGATGAGGTGGTTTCTACCATCACTTAGCTTCAGTTCATTTGGTGTTGAGTCAGAAACTGTCACCTTAATTGTGTAATCACCATTCTTACTGATGCTCTGAAAACAGTCCCAAAACAATTATCTTTCCTTGAATAAGGTCTTTAAAAAATTCAATTCTTGCCATTTTTATAAAAGAAATTTTAATTCAAAATGTTGACAATCTATGTGAAGTACATATTGTGTAAATCACTGACAATTAATAAAAGCTTAGCTGCCATACAAAAATGTCAAACTTAACTGGTTATTTTTCAAGATATTTACAACAGTGTTTTTGTCCATGTAATGGGTTAAATTCAATTTTATCTGTGACAGATATCACAAACTTCATAAGGCGTGCTTGATGCTATTATATTGTATGAGTCCATAAAATTTTCTTCTCATATATATTCATTGGCTGCTGTAGGAGACATGTACATAAAATGGTAATATGATTGAAAGGCAATAGTACACATAGAAGCAGAAAACAGAATTGCAACCTTTCCAATCTTACCATTCTTCCAGAGTGTCTGCCAACAGCAGGTAGTAAATGCAAATAATGCAGAAGCAAAATGCTGATTTCAAAAATCCAGATTGCAAACTTGAGTCCTAGGCAACAAACTGAGAAAGGAGCAGCTATCTTTGTAGTTTAATTGCACACTCACTCAGCATCACAAAATCATCCAATGTCTTGGTGGAGGTTTAAGTAGCTAGAGTTCTCTCAAAAATGTATATTACTTGTAATATTGATACAAGGCAAAGTGCAGAAATTACAATAACATCCAGCTATGCGATTAAATAAAAACAGAGATCCCAAAAATATATAAATGCTTGACTTAAAACAGCTTTGTGATGGTAACTGATTTTTTTTTAAAAAGTAGCCGGATCCACGGGAAAAAAATATTGGCAATATTAACTAGGAAAACTATATTTAAAAATAAAACCACCTTAGAAAATTTAAATATGCATGGGGATACTACATAGAATGAAGAAAATATATATTCCATTTAACAATGCTTATGAAGACCTGCATCACAGTAATTTTACAAGGAGGTTAGTTTAAAAAAAAAGCAGAAAATTAATAGCAAGCCTATTAAAAGACAACAGAAAAAGCTAAAGAATAAATTTTCATTATTAAATCTGAAAATTTCACCTTTGGAAAAATATGTCTCATCAGAAATCAAACAGGAGTGAAAAAACAAGTATAACAAATTTGGGTTATTTCTGCGTTACAGCAGTTATTTTCCATAACACGTTTGCAGTAGAGTGGAACTGCAATTGGGGGAGATATGTGGAGTGGATTGGATCTGTTCCAAAATATATAAAAATTTCACTAATCTACGAAGGAGTAGGAACAGAATTGAAGGGAAGGATTTTTAGTGGGTCTGTTGGCTGAGACTCTCTGAAGGATGCATTTTCTCCGCTCCTGCTGGAGCCAATACAGCATCTCCACTTTGTCCCGCTGCATTTTCTCGATGTATGGTCGGCCCTGTAATCAAAAGTTTGAGAAAACATCATTTCAAGGCAAATGTGTACACCGATATAAGAAGTAGCACGGAGCTACAAAGTTGATGGAAAATAAATTGAAAATAATTTACCGGTCCTTTTTTTCCCAATCTCCGTTATAAACTAGCTTAATTTTAACTGATTAAACATTTTTTAAAAGATCTCATTAAAACTCACAGAATACTGAAAAGCCGCAATAGAGTGGATGAGGGAAAGATGCTTCCAATTAGTAAGAGAGATTAGGATCAGACAGCACAAACTCAGACTTTTGAACTGAGATGAGAAGGAATTTCTTCAGCCAGAGTGGTGAACCTGTGGAATTCATTGGCACAAAAGGTTGTGGAACCTAGGTCAATGAATGTATTTAAGACAGAGAGAGACAGGTTCTTGGTTGATAAGAGGGTCAAAGGTTGCAGGGAAAAGGCAGAAGAACGGAGTTGAGAAATTTATCAGAAACAATTGAATGGTGGAGCAGACACAATGAGCTGAATGGTGTAAATCTGCTCTTATATTTTGTGGTCTTAAATCAAAATGTCTGAGGACAAACCTTAAATTAAAAAAAAATTCTAGAGTTTAAATCCCAAGTCCTTGAACAAACAAAATAAATGTGGAAAACCTTATTTACAGTTTAAACAAGTTATTTAATTAAAATAAAGATGCCAAATAATATTGATTAAATTTCTCAGTTTAGTGCAAACAAAGAAGTTCCCAGTACAAAAATACATCTATTCTTACACAGAAAACAAAGATTTTATCACAATCATAAACTACCTTAAAGGAAACTACATCCTCAAAATTGTTTTCGATTTGTGTTAAAATTGGTACCAATTGACTTTCTATTTGTGACATTTCAGAATAAAATTTATCCCTCAGTTTGGACTCTTTTAATCTTGCAGTTGAAGTTCCCCAGTAACCTGTAATACACAAAATAGTGCAACATTATCACCAATTTTCTCCAGAAGAATAGAATTTATTCAGCTTTTTCCAACAAAGGTGCTATTCAATGTTGCAATGATGACACGGATATTGCATTGATTACTCCACTGAAGTTGACAGCAATTTCTGGGTCTACTCATATTGTCAGCGATTCTAAGCTCCTTCTCAGGGCACAATGTTGAAATCAGCCGAGAAATCAATGATTGAGTGAAAACTTCCATTTTGATGCTGATGGTCTCACCATTAAAACCCTTGAAACGTTTTGAAAAACCCCCATGCGAAGTTTACTGCTGAACAATTTAACCAGCCTGGAAAATTAACTTTATGGCCAGAATTTCACCATCACCTTGCCACAGAAATGGGAGCGGACGAGGGCTGGACCATGGAAAGATCCGTTGACCTTGGGTGAGATTTTACAGCTTCAGGATGAATCAGGCCATAAAATCTCACCCTATATTTCTGCAATGTCAAATTTATCCATTATAATAAAATAAATTCTATATTTTTAAAAAATAATTTTGATAAAATTTTAATGATGTTGAATTTCTACCTAAATGTAATTATCATATGCTTTGCTATCAGAAAAAAATTAGAATAGAATATCAGATAGCTTAAAAAATTTAAAAGTGAAAGATAATCAGAGCTTTTAGTTTGCTGATTTGATATTTGTGAAAATAATTCAATGAACTGCTTACTGATATCCCTGTTGCTGAATGCCTGCACCTCATTTTAATATACCATTGAGAAAACCATTGATTTGATTTGATTTATTATTGTCGCATGCATTACTATACAGTGAAAAGTATTGTTTTTTGCGTGCTTTACAGACAAAGTATATAATTCACAGATAAGGAGAGAGTGCAGAATATAGTGTTACAGTAATAACTAAGGTGTAAAGAAAAGTCAACGTAATGCGAGGTAAATTCATTCAAAGGTTTAATGGCAGCAGGGAAGAAGTTGTCCTTGAGTCAGTTGATATGTATCCTCCCTACTTCTTCCCGACGGAAGGTGGAAGAGAGTATGTCTGGGGTGAGTGGGGCTCTTCATTATGCTGGAAGTTTTTCCAAGGCAGTGGGAAGAGTAGGCTGGTTTGAGTGATGGACTGAGCTTCGTTCATGACACTTTGTCGTTTCTTGCGGTCTTAGAGAGAACAGCAGTGATACAACCAGAAAGAATGCTTTCTATGGTGCATCTGTAAAAGTTGGTGAAAGTTGTAGCGTACATGCCAAATTTCCTTACTCTTCTGAGAAAGTAGGTGGTGTTGGTGGACTTTTTAACTATAGTGTCTGTATGGTGGTGCCAGAACAGGTAGTTGGTGATCTGGACACCTAAAAACCTGACCATTTCTACTTTGTCACCCTTGATCTAGACAAGAGCATGTTCTCCATTATGCTTCCTGAAATCAATGACTATGTTCTTAGTTTTGTTGACATTGAGAGCAAGACAATTGTCATCGCATCAGTTCACCAGATTCCCTATCTCTTTCCTGTACACTCTCTCAATTGTTTGAGATCCAACCCACTATGGCGGTGTCATCAGCAAACCTGAAAATCAAGTTGGAGTGGAATTTGGTCACATAATCATAAATGTAGATAGTATGGGTTAGAAAACACAACCTTTTGGGGCGCAGATGTTGAAGATGATCATGAAGGAGGTGTTGTTGCCTATCCTTACTGATTGCGGTCTATGGGTTAGGAAGTTTAGGATCCAGAGGGAGGAGCTGAACCCCAGTCCATGGAGCTTGGAGATGGGTTTTTTCAGAATATTGGCGTTGAAGGCTGAGGTGTAGTTGTTAAATAGGAGCCTGACATAGGTGTCTTTGTTATCTAAGTATTCCAGGATTGAGTGTAGGGTCAGGGAGATGGTATCCTCTGTGGACCTTTTTCAGCAGTAGGTGAATTGTAATGGATCCAGCTAATCTGGAATTAATTCATGTCATGACAAACCTGTCAAAGCACTTCATAATGATGTCAAAACCCCCAGATGATAGTCATTAAGGCATGCTGTCTGGCTTTTCTTTGACACTGGGATAATGGTTGTCTTCTTGAAGCAGATAGGGACTTCAGATTGTTATAAAAAGAGAAGAAGATTCTGCAACTATTCCCACCATCTGGTCCACCCAGGATCTGAATGTTCATCCAGATCCCACATCTGGGCCAGTTGCTTTCTGTGGGTTGACCTTTGAGAAGGATGTTCTGACATCTACATTGGTGACCTTAAATATAAGTTCATCTGAGGCTTTCAAGATAGAGACCGTGCTCTCGCTGACCTCTTGCTCAAAATGGACATAGAATGTATTGAGCTTCTCAGGGAGGGGTGCATGGTGCTGGCGATTTTACATACTTTCATCTTGTAGCTTGATATGTCTTGCAGACCTTACCATAGTCAATGGGGGTCCGTGTCGTTAGCCTGCGACTCTAACTTGGTCTGGTACTGTCTTTTGGCATCCTTGATGGATCTCCTTAGATTATATCTGACTTTCATGTATAGGTCAGGATTGCGTGATTGGAATACCTCAAACCTGGACTTCAGCAAGCAGTGGATATCCCTGTTCATCCATGGTTTCCAACTGGGAAACACACAGATTTGCTTTACTACAAAGATTGCTAGATCCTTTTGAGAGGTTTTTTTTTGAGGATAGTGGAAAGCCCCATTGCTTCACTGCTGAATGCAGAATATAGTCTAGTAGTAATCAGTAAGAGAAAGTTTTTTTGTGAAATAATTAAGAAAGACTGTATCAACTGAAAATCTGCAGAAAAGACAAAAAAGACTGGAAATATGAAGACTAGTCACCATCTCAGAAAAGGCAAAATCTCATCAAGGCTTGGACTTTCATAGCATGGTACACAATCAATCAGCCTATCATGGCTGTTGGTTCTTTATTAGAACAAATTAAATTGAATTACACCACCATCCTCTCTCCCCATTGTTTTCTTCAGAAGGGACTCTTTAAATGCAAACAAAATATAAGAAAACTTACTCCAACTTATAAATCAAAGAAAGAGTTTAATAAAAAAAAACTTCATTACTCCAAACTTGGGCCTCACCCAGCTTCCCACAATTCCCAATAGAGTCTTATTTATAGTGAATCAGTCAGTCAGCTGACCATCACATCATTCTGTAATTGGCTCCCTGGTTTACTGGGTCAGCTTGTTACTATTGGTCACATTATAGCCAATGCAAAGTTGTCACCGGTTACGTTTTAATACCCATAGCCTACATAGTCCAAACTTTGAAATATTTAGCCAGTTTTACATTTCAAAACTACTTATTAAATGTTAAGCACTTTGGAGGCCGAGTAATTGCAAAAAAGCATTATATAAATATAAGTGCCTCCTTTTTCATTAATCCCATAAAAGCTGTAATAGATTTTGCTTCAACTGGTGAAGATATTTTCTTACTCCTTCTCACGCTTTCTCAATTGACAATTTAAATTAATGGCTGGGATTTTCTGGTTCACGTGATGTGCCTCCTCACAGCTTCCCATTGGCTACAAGTGGGATCTTCCGATTCCACCAAAGCCTACAGCATTTTGCATGGTTTCATCTTGCTGTGGGGGAAGCCAATGCCGGGGTTGCCATCAACAGAATTGGAAGATTTTATTGGCGGGAAGGGCTGGAAAATCCAGACCATTGTCTTTTCTCCTTATAGGTGCTGGATACATTTAATGTTGCAGCTTTTTCTGCTTTTGACTATAAGATCATTTGCTGAGTTATGGATCACACAAATTTCTGAAAAGTGCTATTAAGAAAACTTGAGGTTTTTTTATTCATTCATGGGACAAGGGTATGGCTGGCTGGCCAGCATTTATTGCCCATTCCGAGTTGTCCTTGAGAAGGTGATGGTAAACTACCTTCTTGAATCGCTGCAGTCCATCTTCTATGGGCTGACTCACAATGTCACTAAGAAGGAAATTCAAGGATTTTGACTCAGTGACTACAAAAAAAGGCGGTATATTTCCAAGTTAGTGGCTTAGAGGAGAACTTACAGATGGTGTTCCCATGTATCTGCCACCTTTGTCCTTCAAGATGGGAGTGGTCGTGGGTTTGGAAGGTGCTGTCTAAAGATCTTTGATAAATTGCTGCAGTGCATCTTACAGATAGTACACACTGCTGCTACTGAGCGTTGGTAGTGGAGGGAGTGGATATTTGTGGATGTGGTGCCAATCAAGCAAGCTGCCTTGTCCTAGATGGTGTCAAGCTTCTGTAGTGTTGTTGGAGCTGCACACATCAGGCAACTGGGGAGTATTCCAACACACTCCTGACCCGTGCTTTGTAGATGGTGGATAGTGGATGGTGGGGAGTCAGGTGGTATGTTACTCACCGCAGTATTCCTAGCCTCTGATCTGCTCTTGCAGCTATTGTGTTTATGTGGTGAGCCCAGTTGAGTTTCTTATTGTCCAAATCTTGCTGCATTTGAACATGGACTGCTTGAGTATCTGAGGAGTCATGAATGGTGCTGTACATTGTGCAATCATCAGCAAACATCTCCACTTCTGACCTTAAATATGAAGGGAAAGTCTTTGACAAAGCAGCTGAAGATTGTTGTGCCTAGGACATTAACCTGAGGGACTCCTACAGAGATGTCCTGGAGCTGAGATGACTGACCCTCCACAACCATCTTCCTATGTACCGGGTATGACTCTAACCAGCAGAATGTTTGTCCCCTGGTATCCACTGATTCCAATTTTTCTAGGGCTCCTTGATACCACAGTTGGTCAAATGCAGCCTTAATATTACTCTCATTTCATCTCTAGAATTCAGCTCTTTTGTCCATGTTTGAACCAAAGCTGTAATGAGGTCAGGAGCTGAGTGCCCCTGACAAAAGCCAAATTCAGGGTCACTGAGCAAATTATTGTTGAGCTGATAGCAATGTTGATGATCCCTTCCATCACTTTACTAATGATCAAGAGTAGGCTGAGCAGTAATTGGCTGAGTAGGTTTTATCCTGCTTTTGTGTACAGGACATACCTGGGCAATTTTTCACATTGTTAGATAGATGACAGTATAGTAACTGTACTGGAATAGCTTGGCAAGGAGAGCAGCAAGTTCTGGAGCTCAAATCTTCAGTACTATTACCAGAATGTTATTAGGGCTCATTGCCTTTGCACATGCAGTGACTCCAACTGTTTCTTGATATCACGTGGAGTGAATCGAAATGGCTGGAGACTGGCATCTGAGATGCTGAGGATCACTGAAGGAGGCCGAGATGGATCATTCACTCGACACTTCTGGCTGAAGATTGTTGCGAGTACTTCAGCCTTATTTAGTGGGATTAGTTGAAATACTAGAACAGCCATTTTTACTAAAGGTACATGCCTAAGTTTTCAACTTGCTCCCAGGCTAAAAAACTCATGTGACACTGTCCAAGTATAAAACTGAAGTTGGACTGTCTGGATGTAAATTGCCCAATGTTGCCTGCATATAAAACTAGAGTGCCAATACTTAGGTGTAAAAGTGATTTGTTACAGAAACTGCCTGATTTTGAATGCCATCACTTTCATTATTGAGTCAATGAATGATACAGCTTATCCGGAGTTCGGTATCTATTTGGCAGACAGTTGAAACTCTTAAAGGTTTAAGTTAGGGGTACCCAGACTTCACTGACTTGAGATCTATTTCTTCAATAGTCATCTTAACACAATTTACCAACTAAACAACTCCCCTCTTCACAGGGACATGCAAATATATTGCACAATATAAGCCTTATATTACCTGTCTATGGATAAAAACAACAAAAGTGCACGAAAAACACTCCTGCACACAAAGTCTGACTAGAAATGTCCTTATTTTATCACTTCCCTGGTGCAGCAGAGACAAGATATCCTGTTAAAGGCAGGAGCAGGTTGGGGACTTTAAACACAGAGTGAGCTTCTGCTGAGAATGTGGTGTACTATGTAAAAATGGCATAGATCTTTTGGTTGTGTTAAGAAGTTAATGGGGAATACTTCTTCTGTAATTGTGTATTAGTTGCCTACTAAGTAGTGTTTAATCTATGTTGGTTTTAATTATTTTGTTACAGTGGAAGTCTTAAAACATGAAATCTTGTGTGATTCTTTACACTGACACTGGAAATTGCATATTTCTTTTTGAAAGTTATTGGTCTTCACAAAGATCGTAACAATGCAAACACTTCCTTTGCTACAATAGTTGAGTTCAGATATCGTATCCTGAGGCTAAAACTGAAGAGGAATATTCAGCTTTCTTTAAATGCATCAGCCAAAGCAATTATTGACACATTCTTCACATCACTTTCAAAAATGCACAAAATGCTCATCCTTAACCTCCTCTAATTTAAGTTATTCATATACACTGACTTTAATACTTAAATTGAAATAGAAGAATAGATCAGAACTAAACTCCACAATGCATTTTTTTCTTAGCCAAATCTAAAATGGTGCAACAAAACAAATAATTATTGCAAATTAAAATTTATCAATCCCCACACAAAAAAAATCATCCATTTGGAAATTTCAAAGGACCAAACCCAGTATGACTCAATCCTGGAATGTCACAAACATATCCCACGAAGTTATCCATCTCCAAAAGAAAACCTCTTTATCACCAGATAGGAAAAAAAAATCCTGTTTCTACAGGTAATATTTTCATGAAACTTTTCATCAGTTGTCTAAATCAGCAACCTACCTTTTACAAAAAATCGGTTAGGGTTTGATGAAAATCTCTCAAATTCCTCAAGTTTTTGCAAAACAGACTCTCGTTCTTTAATCAGTTTCACCGCGCTTTCCCAAGCCTCCAGACTCTACAACAAGAGAAAGCTCAGTGTGCAATTCCAGCAGTCACAATACTGAATAAACACAGACCACATACAATTAGCACAATATCCATAAAGACAAGGTGGGTGATAACAATTGACTACATATTTATTTCAGTGTTGAATATATTTTACATCATCACCATCCCTGAAGCTACCTTAAACCATGTCCAATTCTTGCCATTTCTGACTATTAATTTAATTCTCTATTCTCAGAGGGCGTTTAAAGAATGTTGCCGCTGTGGCCGTCTGAGGTTTAATGTGAATTAATTGAGTTGCCTTGATGCTGAACATGCTCTCTCAGCACAGCAGCCCTGATTTATGGAGTTTGGATAAGGTTACAGTTTTAATTACAGAATATGGCACTGTGTGGAATTAAGCTACGTTATATGCATAGTCACCTTGAAAGTTTCCATTGTAATGAGAACTAAAAGCGTTCTAGGTACATACTAATTAGCATTGGCACTCAGCACAATAAGAGTTTTGTCACAGACATTCAAAACTACTTTGTGAGGGAAAAAAAGACGTACCTGTTAGTCTTACATGTTAAAGAAAGAGCTAACCAGTCACTTTTGGCTGAAATAGCCATCTTCTTATAGGATGACACTTACATACACTTGATGCATTAATATATTCAAATTGCATAGTGATTAGCACTAACTGCCTCACACTGTGAGGGACCTGGGATCTATTCCTGGCTTAGGTCACTGCCCATGCGGAGTCTACATGCTCTCCCTGTGCCTTATAGGTTTCCGCTTGGTCCTCTGGTTTCCTCTCGCAGTCCGAAAGATGTGTCAGTTAGGTGCATTGGCCCTGCTAAATTCTTCCCGAATAGGCGCAGGAGTGTGGTGACTAGGGATTTTCACAGTAACTTCTTTGCACTGTAAATGGAAGCCTACTTGTTAACTAATAAAATATAATTCGGAACGTGATTAAAATGATAGCGCAGCCACGAAGGAACAGGTGAGCTGAACATGTGATCAGAGTCTTATCCAGTCACACAACTGAACATTTGGTCAATTTACTGAGAGAACGGTTGGCTCCATGTTGTCCCTACTCAGCTTCCTGAGGAAACGTCAGCAGCAGCAGAAAAATCGCACAATTTCACAATAACGTTCGGGATCGCAAATGTGACTGGATTTGGCCGAGCAGCCATGTCTCTTGTGATCCATTTGCGAGAGTTGGCATGTCCATCGGAATACTTGGAATGGAGTAGATGATTGGAAATGGAAGTGGGGCTTTATGGCTGGGGAAAAAGCAGGTCAGACGATCCAGTGGATCAGCATAGATGAGGCTGGAAAGTGGTGATACAGAGAGGCAGGCCAGAGGCTACGAGTAGCATAGAGGACTAAAAGATTTGCGGATGCGGGGAGAAGTAATGACTGAGGCAGCCACATCCAAGATCTGGAGTAGGCTCATGATCACAGGACTGACAGGATAGAGGATGCCTAAAATGTCTGAGAGCAAACTCCAGAAAACTGGTAAGATAGCAAAATATTAAGAATAATACTTTAGAAAGTCATATCTTGTTCAAACCTGCTAACTGGCACACTGGAAGTTAAGAAATGTAAACTGTTCCACAGCAACACTCAGTGGTTAAATCTTGCAACTACATTTAGATCCTGCTGCTGCTTCTCCTGCTATTCCTGCCAGATTTAGGCCAGAAATTTCCGCACCTATTAATGTTGAGCAAGTTCGGAGAGGGGAGCAAAAAATATCACATGGAGGCCATAGCTGATTTTTATGTTGGTGTGAAAGCTCGCTGTGATTGTTCTCTCTGCACATCTTTGGTGGTTTGGTAGGTCATATTCCAGTCCATTCAATATAATAACTTGCATTATTAGGTCCACACGTTGGAATCATACCTTCCCATTTAAATATAATTCATCCATAGCAGCATGCTGTCAGAACAGCCTGAATTACAACTGGTTTCAAAATGGATGCACTTGGTGAACATACCTCAAGGGGACCTCACAGTGACCGCGGCACTTGCAGAGTTGACTCAGGGCGGCGGCGCGGGAGTGGGGGGCAGGGGGGTGGTGGATACCGGCTCTGAAGCAAGGGGGCTATAGGTCTGATTCAGGGCTGAACAAGTATTAAGGGCCTTTACACAGGGGGGGTCAAAGTTCTCACTCAAAGGAAGCCACGGTCTCACTTGAGGGACATGGTAACACTGGAATGGTATTGGATGGTTGACTCCAGGGTATTGAGGGCCTAGTCAGGAGGACCATATTGGAAAAACTCCAGGGTATGGGGAAAAGATTGTGGAAGATCACAGGATGACTCGGGAAGCTGCAGGGGCTACCAGGGACAAGCCTGGACTCCAGAAGCCCCCGTATCGTCTGGATGTGGCATTAATGGCTTCCAGCAAGTACCTGCATTATGCAGGACAAATGCCTTGCACCAACGTTTCCAAGGCAGCCATTATTCTACCCATGTTCTCGTAATTGTGTTCCAGTGTCAACACAATCACTTCAAACAAAAGATGGATAGATTTTTTCTTGAAGATCTTTAAATCCAAGGTGCACCAGACATTCCTTCCTGATTTTCCCAACTTTGTTCTTTTTTTGGAGCTCCAGCAACTGAGGCATGATTAAATCCAGAGGCTCATTGTTTAACTGAGACTCAGAAGGTTTCTGACCTCTAGGAATCCTCAGAGTGCTGGCAACCTGGAATGGGGTGTATGTGTGTGTGCATATGTTGCTCCATTGACATTGCAGCCCTGAATGAAACGCATCTTGCCAATTTGGGGGAGGTGGGATACACTTTTTTCTGGAGCGGTTGTGGCAGCTTCATGATGCTGGAGTTAGATTCACTATCAGGAATATTCACCTTGTTTGGAAACTTGCTAATCTATCCAAGGGTGTGAACAACTGGCTTATGACACTACAACTTGCGCTAAGAACAGAAGTCAAGCCACCCTGATCAGCGCCTATGCCCTCACAACAAACAACACAGACAAGATGAAAGACAAGTTCTATGAAGAACTAGATGCCCTACTATCAACAGTGAGCAGCACCGACAAGCTGATCTTGCTTGGCAATTTCAATGCAAGAGTAGGGTGAGACTCTGCAACCTGGCAGGGAGTCACTGGGAGGCATGGCATGGGCAGGAGTAACAGTAACGGCCTACTCTGAGTGAAGATCTGTGCAACACACAACTTCTTCATCACCAACACACCTGCCATCTGCCTACCCGTAACAAGACCTCCTGGATGCATCCCTGCTCTAAGCATTAGCATCTTATTGACTATGTCATTGTCAGGAGAAAAGACAGGCAGGATGTCAGTGTGACTAAGGCCATGTGTGGTGCTGACTGCTGGACAGATCACAGGCTCATTGCTTCCAAAATATGGCTCCGCATCAGACCCAAGAGGCGACCATAAGGAAGCAAGGTTATGAAAAAAATCAATGCGACCAAGCTAAAGAACACCAGCATAGCTTCAGCATGGCTAAAGACTTAGAAATCAAGCTTGCTGACCCACACCTCGCAGGCAGTGCTGAGGACAACTGGAAATGCTTCAGGGATGTTGTCCATTCATTTGCACTGAAGATGCTCGGGCCTTCTACCCGCAAGCAGTATGATTGGTTTGATGAGAATGATGAGGAGATACAGGCTCTACTTGTTGAAAAGCACTATCTTCATTGGGCCTGTCAGAATGATCCATCATCAGCTGCTGAAAAAAATGCTTTTACCAGTGTTTGCAGGACAATCCAGAATAAATTGTGTAAAATGCAGGATGCCTGGCTGAGTGCCAAGGCAGATGAAATATAGGGATAAGCTGACAGAAACGACTTGGAAGAATCCTACAAAGCCCTCAACACTCTCTACGGACCTCAATTTCTGGGAGCTCCCCCTCCTGGGTACAGATAGTACAACTCTCATTACAGAGAAGGCTCAGATTCTGTAGAGATGGGCTGAACACTTTGAAACCGTCCTCAACTGACTGTTATCTATTAATGATGGAGCAACAGACAGGACTCCCCAGGTCGATATCAACAATGCAATGGATGACCCACCGGTAGTAGCTAAAGTCATGAAAACTGTCAGCCAGCTATCCAGTGGCAAAGCCCCAGGGACGGATGCCATACCTTCAGAGATCTAAAAAGCTGCTGGTCCTGTACCTATTCAGAAGCTCACCGAATTGTTCTAGTCTTTTTGGAAGCAAGGATCCATTCCTCAGGAACTTAAAGATGCTTCCATTATACACTTTTACAAGGGGAAGGGCAATCAGCAAGTAGATGACAACTACCACGAAATCTCACTACTCCCCATCACAAGAAAAACCTCGCAAGAATCCTGCTAAATCATCTCGTCACTCAACTGAAATTGGGCCTGCTTCAGAGTCACAGTGTGGCTTCTGCAAATGTCACAGGACTATTAACATGATTTTTGCTGCGCGTCAACTTCAGGAGAAGTGTCAGGAGCAGAATCACGAGCTCCACACAACTTTTATTGACCTCATGAAAGCTTTCCACACTGTCAACCTATATGGCCTGTGGAGGATCATGAAAAAGTCTGGCTGCCCTACCAAATTCATTCAGATGGTATGCCAGTTCCATGATGACCAGTGCACTGGATGGCGGAGAATCCTCTGAGGCATTACCAGTCACCAATGGTGTCAAACAGGGCTGTGTGCTCGCACCCATACTGTTCAGCATGATGTTTACTGCCATGCTGAATGATGCCTTCCAGGACAGTGCTGCTGGAATCAGCCTCAAGTACAGAGTGGATGGGAAGCTCTTCAACCTGAGGAGAATTCAAGCTATTACCAAAGTGAAGGAGACTGTTCTGAAAGACTTCCTCTTTGCCAATGACTGCGCCCTGTATACTGGCTCAGAACCAGAGATGCAGGTCCAGAGATGGACAAATTTTCCATGGCTTGTGACAACATTAAAAAGACTGAAGTTGTGCACTAGCCTGCTCCTCATGCACCATACATAGAACCCACAACCATAATCAAAGGGCAGAAACTATAGGCAGTGGATCAGTTCACTTATCTTGGCAGCACCCTCTCCCAAGCAGTGACTATTGATACAGAAGTTAACAGCAAAATAACAAAGGCAAGTTCTCCTTTCAGTAGACTGTGCTCCACTATATGGGAACACTGAGGAATCAGCTCAGCAACAAAACTGAAGGTCTACAGCACTGTGATATTTAATACCTTCCTGTACGACTGTGAAAAGTGGACTGCGTATCAGAGGCATGCAAGACAGCTCAATCATTTCCACATGACTTGCATCAGATGTATGCATCAGATGACAAGACAAAGCACCAGACATTGAAGTTCTCTCTAGAGCAAGTCTACTATCATTCCACATTGCTGACGAGAGCACAGATCCATTGGGTAGGTCATGTCATCCGTATGCCAGATGAGCGCATACCCAAGCAGCTCCTTTCTGGGGAACTTCTGCTGGAAGATGCTCGCATGGAGGGTAGAAGAAATGTTACAAAGACACACTCAAGGCCTCCCTGAAGTCACCTGACATAGACACGAGCACCTGAGAAACACTGGCACAAAACTGCCCTACTGGCGCTGCCTCATCTACAAGGGCTGTCAAGCTTACAAAGCAAGGTGCATGGTTGAAGCACAACTTAGGCGTGAGCTACGCAAGTCCAGAACCACCAACGCAACAACTATAGTGCCTACACAAGGCTGCCCAATATGTGCCAGAACATTCCATGCCTGACTTGGCCTGATCAGTCATCTTCAGACGCACCGCAATCAGCCTCAAAATAACTAATGGTGTTGAGGTCCTCATCGACAACAATGGACGAACAACGTATATTGCTCACTAGGTTGTGACCCTGAGCTTCTCTAGGACTAAGTGCCACCAAAGCGTGTGTTTGTGTGCCGATGGAGGATGAGGATAAGTGCTTTGATAGTTCTTCTCTATCGGGCTCTATGAATAACCTCCTCTGTGTTGCTGTCAGGGGTGGACTCAAGGACCTGGCTGGTGGACTTCTTGCGTTGCTTGCCAGATGTGCCTGAGAACGAGAGGAGAAGTTATTCATGCATGGCACAGGCCTTCAGAAACAGGAAGCAGGACTCACAGCATTGCTGTCTGAGGAATGATGCAGTGCTAGATCTTCACTTGGTTAATTGCAACAAATCTCACATTGGCGGAGGAGCAGTCGACATCCTCCCCAGCCAGCTGGATGGTTCTATCCTAAATATCGATGAGGGCTTTGTATCTGACACCCCTCTGCCTGTCCTCTGTAGTGTACCAGCTTCTCCTGTGTGAAAACATGACCCGCAGAGGAGCTGAAGGTGTGTCCATGGGTGTGTGTGTATATGTTGGGAGTGATGAGAAGAGTGACTTACTCTGGCAGAATGCATTCTCTTGTGGCACTGGATGACTGTCCTTTTTTCCAGGGCATTGACATTCATGACCATGCCACCACCTCCCATGCTGGCTCTGTGACCTGGCTGCCAGGTTTCCACCCTGAGTGTGGGTTGATATATAACATTCAGCCACATCAGCATTGAGAAGTCTCTCCAAGGAGATGTCATTGAACTTCAGGGTAGATATCCTAGCAGCCATCATTTCCTGGTGACCTGCAAATTAGATCTGGTATACCCTGGGATGACCTTTAAATGTGGTGCCCCATTGATTGGGGTGATGATGGGTTGGGCAAATCAGAGGATGTCCTGCCAACAATACAGCGTGGAATAAGATGCTGAAAGTATTTGGCACTTAGTGCCACACCTTTGGTAGGAAAAGTCACTCCCCCTGCCACAGACATCGGGAACTCCACCTCCTCCCAGCCATTTTGACATGGGTGTGCCGCCTGGTAGGGAATGAGGACACAAAAGTATAAAGCCTCACAAACATTTCCCAAAAACCAAACAGTCACTATAAAATAACAATTACACCACCGCACCAGGCCTTAAGCTATGGAATTTTCTTCCTATATTTCTCCACCTCACTTTCCTCCTTTTAGAAACTTATTAAAGCCTACCCCTAAAATGAAGCTTTAGGTCATCCAACCTAATATCTCTTTATATGGCTTGGTGCCATATTTTGTTTTATAGTGCATTTGTGAAATGCCTTGGGGTGTTCTATTATGTTAAAGGCATTATATACCGATATGTCACAAAGGCTGAGGGACCCAGTTTTGTGCGCACTGAGGTTGACTCGTATAATGCAGGCCACAGTAAAAGAAATTGCTATCAAACTTCAGAAATCTCAACTGCAATCATATTACTTCATTCTACGCAGCACCAAACATCACCCTATCCAACACCAAAAATCTACACCAGCACATCATTCACACAAGTCCAGGATACATGTGTGTTGGTCCTTTGCAGGATGCAGAGCTTTGATATGAGAAATTGCATACCTTAAGCAATGAAGACCATTGATGTGCACAGATTTCCTCAATGATTCACCATCAAAACATCAAAAGTTAGATGCATGCAAATTTCTTTCAAGAAGAGCGTATATGCCAGTGTAGTTACAGAAAAAGATTCTAAGTTAGTCCAGCATTGTCCTACCCATATACCTTTGTAACATGATCTGCCTGTTTATATGAGCTGTATTTAATAGCCATATCAAGACGCTCTGAATCAGAGACATGCAGAGTAGTCCAAATATGTCGCAATCTGCTCTGGACATCATCCAGATCTTCAATGTTGGGTACTTTCCCAAGCTTCTTCTGAATCTCTACATATTCCTAAAGTAGGAAGGGAGAATTGGAAGAATAAACAAAGCAGTTAGAGGTTGTACATTTTTTCTTTTACATACACTTCAACCATTTTTATATTTTTAAAGCCTTTTGGGAAATATTGCTCTATGCTAAAATGCTTAGCTGATTTTCAGATTCTGAGCCATCTGTCATTGTGATTTGGTCCTGCAGCATCGACAGTAATGTTTTTGGCTTACCATTAGGAGGGTTACAGCAGGCATTGTTGTAGGGGCTGAATGGGTGGGCAGTTGGGAGAACGACATACAGGGAACAGGATATGAGAGGATCTTCTGATATTTCCTCCCTCTAGTGAGGAATCACTGGTGATAGTGTAGCTGCAATCATGAATTCAGAAAACGAGGGGTTAAAATGATGTTATTAATATCAAGATGGTGAAGCATGATCAGCAGCAGCTGTCAAAAATGAATTCAGAAGGAAATCATATTTAACAAATTGGGTAAAAGTTCTTTAACAAATATAATGGATACATGGACTTTTATACAGATACTATTGAAGATGATTAAATAAGGAATTAAGAAGGGGGTAAATTGAATGAAAACCTAGTTGGCAGTAAGCACAGAAGCATGGTTTCTCAGAGTGATTGGAAGCAGGTTGAAATGTTTCAAAAGAATTCTGTTCTGAAACCACTTATATTGATTGTCACATTAAAAATATGTGGCAACTAGAGGCAGTTATTCCACATTTGCAAACAATAGTCAAGTTTTAAGAAGCATTGTAAATGATTCTGAAGACTAAAGGAAGCTGCCAGGTAATATAAATGAGATGTCACTATTTAATAAAAAGTGATTGAAGGAGATTGTTCCAATGAACATGTCTCAGTTCATTTACAGCTACAACCTGCAGTTTGAAGCATATCTACTTGGTTTAAGCACCAGAGGGTGAGCAATCTCTATGAAATTGTAGCCGAGCAATAATCTGCAATTTCAGGAGGGCAGATGGAGAGAATCATTCTCACTAATCTTCGGAGGTGACAAGGCAAATTGAGGAAGTTGAAAAACATATGGATTTATAAATAAAGGAATACAGTACAATAGCAAGGGAATTGTGCCAAGCCTTCATAAAATGTTGGCCGAGCCTCAGGAAGAGTTCTGTGTTCAATTATGGGCATAACACACTGGGAAAAAAGTTAAAGGCTAGGAGATTGTGCGAAGATTTACTGAAATAATACCAAGGAATAGAACCAGGAATGAGGAACTTCAGTTACACGGACTGCAGAAGTAATGCTTGTTCTCTTTAGAACAGAGAAGGTTAACAGAAGATTTGATAGACACATTCAAAATTGCGAAAAGTTTTGAAGAGTTAATAAGGAGAAACTGTCCAGTGGCAAAAGAGTTAGTATCCAGGAGACACAGATTTAAGGCGATCAGCAAAAGAACCAAACATGACAGGGGAGCGTGACTAATCGCTTGGCTTTTCTGAAAAAACGACAAAGGCATGTTAGGCCTTCATTATTGTATGATTCTATTCTTCTAAAGGTGAATAATGGGATTTAGAGAAATTAGATGATGGGGGGAACAATCTTCAGTCCATGTTCTCCATTGGCAGGATTGACAGCAGGGGCTCAAGATCCGGCAAAATCCAGAAATCATGGAAATCTAGGGAGAAAGCCAGTTAGTCAGTCAGATCCTGATGCTTTGCCATATTTTGCTAAGGTTTTGCCCAATAATGATTGTTCATGTGCAAAATAAGCACCAGCTTTCTGTACTGTTATTCTTTTACAATCCAATGCAAACTGGCACTCCAAACATGTAGCAATGCAGGATGGGATCCCAATCTGGTTTATTTCTTGAGTAATCTCCCTCATTATAAAGTATAACTAAATCTTTTTCCAGCTTTCCTGATCCTTAAAAAATGAAGTCAGACTGAAGCTAAGTGCTAATAAAATCAAAGGCAATGGTGATCAAATTTAATCAGCAAAAACAATGCAAGTTATAACTGTGATTGCCAATTGTCTCTGGGTGCAAACAATAACTTTGAGCAATTGTCCTTATAATTGACAGTATACAATTATAATGAGTGGACAACTGCTTTTCATCTCACATCTCTTAAGACTTCATTTTAACAATCTGTTCCTGTGTTTTCTAAATTTAGATTAACAGAGTCACTTTTGCAAGTAAAGGATATGCATGTTCTATGAGACTTACCCAAATTTGATTCTATTCTGTCCTATTCATATGAATATTTTAGCTGTTTAGTTTATGGCCCCTTAGGTATGTGCCTGCCCATGTGGTGGTAACTCAAAAATATTGCAAAAACATCTTGATGATCAATTATATGATGCAAGTGGATCAATTAACAAAGAATTGAAAGAAGGCAAATGTAAAGCTTCAGCAGCAAAGGGAACAGTAATGATATCTTCAATTACAATAGTTCATGAAGTCTTTTCCTAAAAAGGCCCAGAAAGATCATGACCAAATTTTGAATAATTCAATATCCTTACATGTTCTGTAAGGATTTCTGGCAAGTTATATGATCAAGGTCTTCCTGAAATTAGAAAATCAATTAATATTTTGTGCTTGTCATTATTATGACACATGCATCAATATATAGGTTCATTCTAAAGGATCTATGCAATATATGTGTGATTATCTTCCTCTATAAGTTATTTCAAGGCACTTAGACCTACTGGCATGTGATCTGCATTACAACAGAACTTAAAACAATACGACATAAAAGTCATTACCTTTTCAATTGCAAAGGACAGTCTTACCTTGGCAGCTGTAAAAACAAAGCAAAAAAAATTATTAAGACTGAGATTATACTAAAAGAATTAATTTTAAGAATTAACTATATTAATTTTAGCAATACAATTTATAACAGTATTATTATGTACGGTCAGAGATTGCAAACAGAAATAGCAGAATTTGTACCATATCAATGTGTAATTCATATTCTTCACATTTTATCACATTAACAATTATAAAGAACAGAACAATAATATTCAATTATTAAGAACATCTAAACACAAAAATACAAAAATAGATTATACACTAGAGAAGAGCATTTAATTGAAATAGCTTTAGTGTTTTTAGTTATTTATTAGAGTCACAAGTAGGCTTACATTAACACTGCAATGAAGCTATTGTGAAAATCCCTTGGTCACACTCTTCAGGGCCTTTTCAGGTATATTGAGGGAGAATTTAGCTTGTCAATTTACCTAAGCAGCACTTCTTTTGGACTATGGGAGGAACCCGGAGCACCTGGAGGAAACCCACGCAGAACATGCAGACTCTTACAGACTATGATCCAAGATGGAAATTGAACCCGCATCCCTAGCACTGTGAAGCTGCAGTGTTAACTCCTGTGTCACTGTGCTGCTCGGTGACACTGAATTCCAAAAATCTGATTTTCCCAATTTCACATTGGATATCACACAAATGATATCTGGAGATACCAGTGGGTTGTGTTTGGTCTGGCATTCTAGAGTGAGTGTCTTATGTTTCAAAATATACAGTCTTCAAATTATAAAATTGGCACATTTGTACTGTCATACCACAATATTAGCTGCACATTAGCTTTTAATTTATTTGTGATTTCTTTTCTTTCACAAAATCACCCTTCTGACCACACAGTCAATCCTTCAACCAAGATTACCCGTATGTTTTCATTTTTTCATAACTTTTGTTAGTAGGATAAACGTCATAGCAATCAAGTATATACAGCACAGTTTATTCTCTGTGCAACCTGGAATGCATGCAAAGGAAAATGATTACAAAAATCTGAAAACATCATGGCCTAAAAAGACACTGTTGCATGACTGTAGCTGCTAGGCCTCCAACATGGTGTACAACATGGGCATTCCTCTCCTGCTCCAAAATGTACCATCCACCATAGTAGATTAGGTTCTTCCATAAGCATCGGGGTGCATGTAAGAAATGTGTAATTGGATACTTCAATATGGGTTGTGTATTTAATGTACAATGAGACCCATACTGCAACCAGAAACACAGCCACAGTGCGTACCCAGACTTAAGGATGATGTTGCACAATCTTTCCGTCATGAGAAGTGAAGTTTTACAACCAGCTGGGAATCAACTAATGAGATAGGAGGAAGGTCAAGAGTAGAAGAGGGGAGGAGGATAATCAATAACAACTTCGACTTCCAGCAAATTTCCATGCCAGACCTCTTACAGTGTGGTATATTGAAAAGTGTTTTATCTGAATAAACCCATTCATGCCCAATATGCTAACATTCTACAATCCTCACTACTTATCTCACGACCCCTTTCTTCAGTTCACATCCATGGATTATGTTTTTTTTAACTTTATAAAGATAAAAAATACATACAATATCATATGGTCCATAAAGCCTCAACGCCTGTTGGAATGAGATTTGCTCTCGGAGCTTTGATACAGGTTCTCTAGTGTACATATTATTGTCAGATCAATGCCCACCCACCTTCCTCTAATAGCTTAAGCCTTTGAAGTCAGCAACTTGAATCCTCTACACTCAGAATACGTACACAAGCACTTCCTTCAGCAGTACAATAAGACATCCTAACCCACTGCATTATTTTAATGAAATTCCAGTCCAGTGCTCCCATGGGAATGGGAGCAGTACATTTTTTCAAGCATGATCAAATTTCTAGGCCAAGTCTTCTAATAAAGTTCCTCCAGGAAATTTTGTTATTTAATACAGAAAGGTTTGTTAGGAACTGAAATTCTACCGTCTGATCGAGGAAATTTTCCTAGGCCTCCAAGCATTACAGTGTTAATATTCCATGATCCGGGGATAAATTCCTCTTTTATAAGGCGTAATTCCATAAATTCCATTTCTTCTTTCCTGTTTTTGGAAAGGAAATAGATAAAATTAGATCCTTAATCCTACTATAACGATTGAAAACAAAATACATAGTGGCCCAGATTTGGCAGAAATTTGATGCCAAAAGTATTGGTTTTCACCATCATTTACATCACTAAAAATAGTAAAAATTTCAGGATTTTGCATATTCACAGATTAAGGCAGAAATTCAGCTGCTACTGTCAATCATTCTCCAAAGGATCTCCCAGAGAGCAACCCCACAGCATGCAGTGAATTCATGAAACCTTCCAATTTTACGCCATTAATCCTGCTGTTAGAATCCTCTAAAAAGTCATATCTTATTAAATGTGGTGTACCTGAGTTTTTAACAGTGTGATAATTTAAGAATAACTGCTAAACACTCTAAAAATGCCATAATTTTACAGTTATGAAATGTCAAATTATGGTTAAAAAATGTTTATTTTAATGTTTCAGCTTCAGCTGAATCCAATTATATATAATTTATTTTGCAATCTGCAAGTTTACATTGTTGAAAGCAAATGCTAAAATGCTTTTAACTTGCTGGTTTGCTGTCTATGAGAATACTTCAACATAACTGGATACTTACTACCTGCTGACATTACTGCTGTTGCAATCAGACAGTCCCTAAACTTAAATGCCAGATTTAAACTCATTTCAGGAAAGGAAAAGTCAATGCAAAAAATATCTCTATGATATTAAGGTCAGTGCCAAATACTATTCTTTTGCTGCTGATGGCAGAATTTAGCCCAATTTAATCAATATTTTAAATTATGATAGTTAATTCTAATTTTAAATGCTCTATACCAACAGAACAAGTTCTCAACAGAAGCTGCTTACTTTTTCAGTTCTGCTTCTTGAGCAATAAGTTTCCTTCTTTCCTCTTCCTTTTCATCCTCACTGTCATATAAATGAAAGGCGAATGCTAAGAAATCAGTGCCCTGTAAAAACAAAAGAAGGCAAGAAATCCTAGCCATTGACATAGACACCATTGTATTGCTTTATTTTGTTGTTGCCTCCCTCATGTGTGTGGAGCTTGGCTATCAGTCTTTGCTCAGCAGAAACTGATAGCCAAGTTCCACACATGAGGACAACCTCAACCAGGATCTTGGGTTTATGTCACACTATCTGTAACCCCCATGACTTGCCTGGCCTTGCAAAATCTCACTAACTGTTCTGGCTGGAGACAATACACATCTCTTTAACCTGTGCTTAAGCCTCTCTCCACTCACACTATCTTTACAGACTGATTACCTGTTAAGACTCACATTCCAACCATTATTTTGTAAATTGAGTTTGTGTCTTTATATGCCCTGTTTGTGAACAGAACTCTCACTTACCTGATGAAGGAGCAGCACTCTGAAAGCTAGTGGTGGCTTTTGCTACCAAATATACCTGTTGGGCTTTAACCTGATGTTGTGAGACTTCTTATTGTCTCAACTTGATACCAGTGGTCACATTACATCTGATACAAAGTTGACACCAATTATATTCTAACATTGTATTCTATTTTCCTCTTCTTATCAACCTTTTTGTTATTCTTTGATGCTCTTCATATTCTATTCAATCTTCTGGCCTGTAACTTAGCTTTGTGCAAATATATACCTTTTTTTCAGTATAATGCGACCTTTAACATATTTAGATAATTATGATGATAGGCCCTTCCCTTGGAATTTTTCCTTTGGATTGAAATGTATCTATTCTATGTATTCTGAAGGATCCCTTTAAATGTTTGCTACTAACCCCTATTGATTAATCCCCCAAGTATATTTATCAGTTCACTTACCATCTACCTTAACTTGCACTCAACAGGCAAGCCGGGTGGGTCTGAAGAGTAAAGAAAGCTCCCTTTGCCATAATGCCAAATAGAAACAGAACAGTCCACGAGGAAAACAAGAAAGGAAGATCTTGAAAATCTGGTACATCCTACTCAACCAATGATCACTATTGTTCTGACAGTATATAGTTTTACTGTTAATAAATGTTCTTTCTTCGTTAATAACTGGTGGAGCCAAGTTAGTACATTTGATGATGAAGTAAAAAGCAGCTGTGCTTGCAACAGCCTCAGCACAGAAACTGGTCCAGTCAAAGTCAAGCTTGTGAAGTAAAAAAGAGATGTCTGATTTTGGAAAGTGGATTGTTTCGACTCCTCTGTTGAGGTGCAGTACCTTGAGTGTTTAAAGTATTTTTTCCAAAGTGAACGGAATTGAGTAGGAGGGCAAGAGGAAGACGATATCAATAAGCATATGTGGGACCCAAATCTGTAAGTCTTACATAGTCTTACATCTCGGAACATGCCTGACACAAGCTCTTTTACAGAAATCATATAATTGGGCATTCCCATCCCAAACCCTCTGTGATTTAAGTTTAATTCAATGGGGGGAGCACTAGGGGAGGGCTAAGGAAGACGATGGAAAATTGTGACTCTGGGACAACATTAAATGAGATGCTGAGTAATCGACTGGTTTGAAGAGTAAACGAAGAGGCAATAAAGAGAATTGCTAGCAGAAACCTAGACTAATTTAGAAAAGGCACTGGAAAAAGTATTAGCCATGGAGAGTGTTGAGAACGGTGCCCAGAAACCTCAGAGGGTGGGATTTTCTGACCATGCTTGTCCCAAGAGTCTAGTACGACTCATCGCCGCCATCTCATCACAGCCCACTCATCGCCGGCCCAACTCATCACCACCCACTCATCGCCTCAATGAACTTATGCTAAAAATCAAAATTCACTGAAAGACACCATTATTTAAAACACAGTAAATAACAACAACAACAATTACTTACCCAATTACCAACTCAACTATTTGTCAACTTAAACGATAACTTTAGTCATTAATAACCTTTCGGTGCTGGCAACTTTGTTTAAAATTTATTTCAAAAACCCCTTTACAATGGAGGGAGTTTTAAGTCAGCGAGGCAAAGAGAAGTTTTCACATAATGGCTATTTGTTCATTTTTGATAAATTTAGTAAAACCGACAGTGATTTGATGTTTTGGCGATGTGAACAACTCAGCATACGTAAAGCAAGAATCCACACAAGATTTGGAAACGTAGTGAAATTCATAAATACTCACACCCATGACTCTTCACCAATAAGAGTAGAAGTGGCAAAGACGACTACAAAAATTAAAACCCGAACTGAAGAGACAATGGAAAACCCAAGTGTAGTAATTAACGAAGTTTTGGCTAATGTTTCCCAAGCGGTACAAGGGTCGCCACCGTGTTCATCTGCTCTAAAGAAAACTATTTGACGGAAACGGAATGAAATTAGCGTCCCTCCGCCAGACCCAATTGACCTTCATCAGTTAGCAATCCCTGATGAATATGCGACCTACGAAACAGAGCCAAACCAGAAAGAAGATTTTTTATTAAAAGACAGTGGTATCGGAGGAGACAGAATCTTGCTATTTGGAAGGAGAAGTTGGGTGCAACATTTGGTTTCATCAGAAGTTTGGTATGTAGATGGAACCTTTAAGATAGCTCCAAAGTTATTTTCTCAGGTGTATATTGTACTGGCTCAAAAATTAGGAGGTGTCATCCCAGTACTTTATGCTCTTTTACCTAACAAACAGAAAGTTACATATTCAAGGTTATTTGAAATGATAAAAGAAATTGAGCCCACCATAAACCCGAAATCAATTGTTGTGATTTTGAACTCGTGGCATTTAGTGCAATCAAAGAAATATTTCCAAACTTAGAATTAAAAGGTTGCTTCTTTCACCTTAGTCAAAATATGCAGAAGCACATTGCAGCTTCAGGTCTAAGTTCTTGTTATAATAACGACAGCAATTTTTCGTTACAAGTAAAGATGATACTGGCTCTTGCATTTGTACCTGTTGAACATATAGATTGCTATATGGATGCCTTAGCTGACATATTATCTATAGAGCATATGCCAATTCTGAATTGGCTCAAAGACAATTATATAGGTCGGTTAAATAGACGCGGAAATAGCAGAAGTGCCCCACTCTTCCCAATAGAAATATGGAATTTGTATTTTCGTACTTCAAATCAGGAAGATAAAACCAACAACAACGCAGAAGCAGGAAACAGAAGACTCCAGATGGAATTAGGAATGGAACATCCAACAATCTGGAAATTCATTAATGCACTCAGGAAAGTTCAAAAAGGTCGAGACAGTTATTTGGAATCGCTTATAGCTGGCAGTGCACCACAGGCGAAATTAAAAAAATACCTAGATACTGATAAGCGCATTCTTAGAATAGTCCAAAGCTTTAATCAAAGGGCTCCTATTGAATATTTACGCGGTATTTCTCATAACATAAAATAAGTCTTTTCATTTTTTTTCTTCACCTTCATGGTTTTTTATCTTTAGCTATAAAGCATTTTATTTATATTTTATATTTACTAATATTCCTGCCAGTACTATTATGAATAAAGGTGTTTTTCATTTCCACTGAATTTTTCTTAGTCGAGGCGATGAGTTGGCCGGCGATGAGTTGTCCCATTTCGTGCCCCAACGCCTGAACCTCCCACCCAAGTTCAATGGACTTTTACATGGTCCGATCCCATCTGCCACAAGTTCTGTGGTGAGCAGGATGGGAAAGTTTCCTATTTTGCGCTCTCTGGAAAAATTCCAAAGAGTGCAAAATAGCACATTCCACCAGTTAGGGTCAAAAACTGCAGACAGCAGTGGCACAAAAAGTAAAGACATCAGTTTAAACTGCAAAACAGATACCAAAACTGGTAAAGTTAGGAGTTTCAAGAGCAGGAATCAACCCTCTAGGAACATTACAGATTGTTACAGGTGTGGTGGAAACCATTCCCCAGAGATGCAGAATACTTTGTCTTCCACAAAAAGGGCCATTTGAGGCAGATGTAAGCACAGCCTGCCTAGTACCAATAGTGTGGACAGATTAGCACCAGTACACATTGTTTAAGATTTTTTGGTCAGAGGTCAGAATTTTTTTCAAGTGAATAACATAAAAATGGATCTATTGTCATTGGTCAACGGCAGACCATTAAGAAAGGGAACATCTACTACTGTGATAGTAGGGCAGATCTATAGATACCTTTGAGAAGGGTTCAGCCTACAGTCCGCCCAACTTCCAATAATTATGGAGTCTGGTCAAGGACCAAGCCTTATGGGCCATGACTGGCTCTATGAAATTCAACTCAACTGGTTGGAAACATGAAGTAATCTGGAGTTTTTCAGGGTGAACGTGGGGAAATTAAAGGCAAAAGATCAACAAGAAAATTAAAGGCACAAGGACCCAGAAGCCAGCCCAAAATTTTGCAGATCTAGTCCTGTGCCGTCTGCTTTGGAGAAAGTAAATACGGAGCTAAAAAGGCCGGAAGAACTTGTATCATCCAACTGGTTCAGTTGCAGAATGGAAAGCCCCCACAATGCCTGTAGTAAAACCAGATAAAACAGTCTATGGAGATTATAAATCAACAGTAAACTAGGCAGCTAAACTGGACAAATACATTCTCCCTAAAATAAGGATTTATAGCAAGACTGTCTGAAGGACAATCATATACTAGATATGAGTCATACATATGAACAACTAGAGTTGGATGATGCTTCCCAAGACTACTAAAACGCACAAAGGATTATACCAGTATACACACTTGCCCTTTGGCACTCCATTAGGATGCATCATATTTCAAAGAACCACGGAAAGCTTAATGCAGGAGATGCCACATGTACTGTATATTTCAATGATGTACCAATTAGGAGGAAAAATAAAAGATAAGCACTTGTCCAATTTGGAAAGCTACAGAGAAGATTTCAGGAGTTTGCCTGAAAGGGGAAAATTGCACTTTCCAGATGGACAAAGTAGTTTACCTTGGTTACAATACATAAGTGTTACATCATATAAAAAACAAAGTATGGACAATAAAGGAGATGCCAGCTCCTAGAAACTCCTCAGAGCTCAAATTATTCCTGGGGTGGTTCCTGCCAAACCTGTCAACGCTGTTGATTCCTTTACACATTTTATCGAAGAAATATCAGAGATGATTTTGAAAAGTACCACAGCGAGAAGTATTTAACAAAGTCAAAGACTACTGCCTTCATCGTGTATTTTGGTACATTTTGACTCACTTAAGAAGTTAGTGCTAACAAATGGTGCTTTCCCATTCAGCACTGGGGCAATTTGATGGTCTGAGTGACCTATGGCATATTTCTCAAGAATCCTTTCAGAAGCCGAGACAGGTTACTTGCAAAAAGCTCTTTTTCTATCTGCAATGTATGGCTTGAAAAGATTCCACCAATACGTCTGTGGTAGATATTTTACATTTGTTATAGACCACAAGCCGCTGTTGGGTCTGTTCAAGGATTTCAGCACTGGGCATTGCTCTTGTCAGCCTATGAGTACACATTTGAATACTGGCCAGGGACACAAATAACCAAAACTGACACCCTTAGCCATCTTCCACTGACAGAAAGCACACCAACAACAGATTATGATGGCAATGAATTTCCTAGACACTTTGCCAGTCTTGGCACAACAGATAAAAGTTTGGACCAGTAGAAACCCACTGTTATCAATGATCAGAAACACAATATTAGTAGGTTGGTAGAAGGAGATAATTTCTGAAGATGTACCTGTGTAGAAATGTAACGTAAATAATCACGCGTTGAAAGATTTTCAGATTGATCCACAGGTGCAGTTTCAGAAGATTCAACTTCTTTCTTTATTGCTAAATATCTGTAAAATATTCAAACAGTTGATTTAAATAAACGTATGAAGTACTTGGTTCTCTTTAAAGAGTTGATGCTACATAGTGGCTGCATTCCTTGCTTCGTGTTATTAATAATCAGATTAGGACAGTAAATCACATTGATGTACGAACAGCATTTCAGATATTTTTACAGTAACATTCATTTTAACTAAAGTCCCAGGCAGTTGAGGAACTGTGTGAAACAACATTTAAAATGCAGCGCATTTTGATTTGGGAGTAAGGCTGTTCTTCTGATTAAAGGGGCTACTTGTAGTCAACGTGAAAGGGTCCCAAACTGCTCATTTTGTTTTCTCCACTTCCAAGGAAAGTTTAAACATCATTCACTTTTACTGACAAATGTTGCAGTTGTGTGTCACCCACATGTCTGTCACAGGGAGGGGTGTACTTATGGAATATAGTGATTGTTTTGGATGGTCACTCTGATTTATGGACTTTTGGTGTAATGCTTGGTTACTTGTATGCAAGACCTGATGTCAATGATACAACATCACCTACGTCATGCATCAGCATATCCCTTTACACTACACCCCTGCCAATTACGCAGTTCACTTTTTAACAATATGAAAATATCAATCTGAAATTCCACAGAGTGGCTGCTTCGTCTCTAGTTACCTACCTCGAAATCCAGGCAATCCTTTTTTTGGTGGAGGTCATGTGGTCAGTGGGAGCAGGTCAGTTGGTGGCAGGGGGTGGCGGGGGGGTGGAATTGGCTGGAGGTGCAGTTGGCTAGGACTGTGATCAGCAGGTCTCTTATAAGTGTAGGGATCATCATTTGGAAGAATTGAAGGGAGAAGTCGGGTGGGGAGAGTTAGAGGAATGGGTGAAATCTCATTGGGAGTCAGAGGAAAAGGGGAAGACTCATTGGAGATCAGCAGGGTGGGAGGTAAAAAGAGGTGCGGGGCATGTCTCTTGGGGATGGAACTATGCAGGGATAGCTGGGAGGAAAGGGTGGAAGCGTCCCAGAGAGGTCAGAGAGGTTGTTAGTCATCCCGTTGAAGGGATCGATTGAGGTCAGTAAGTTAAGAACTCTACTGATATTAAAATGTGAGGATATCGCAAAACTCAGAAGAGTAACTTGGAGCACCGGCTCTTGCCGATGTATATTTTCACTTTGGTACAGTGTGAGAAAAAATATACAAATCACAGAGGAATATTCCAGTCATTTTGTGATTAATAAAAAAAATTAACTTAAGAGAAAAACAGTCTAATACACTATATTAGTCCATTCCCACTGTGTCACGAAGCTATCTCTTGGTCCCCAAATACCTATGTTTCCTAACTTTGAGACACTCCTTTTCCCCAAACAACATCCAATATTACATAACTCCACAAGATAAATAGCTTGCCTAGGTTATTTGTCCATATTTGGAAAAACTACCTTTAGTCTCAGTTAAGACATAATCATTTCTATTCGAGTTTTGGATTCTAACCAGTTGCCCTGTTAGCAATAACTTGTTTTCGGGAAAGATGTTTTCTGCAGTTGGGTGTGGCTGTGATAGTAGCCTGCATGTCTTTGTCCCATTTTGTGCTTTGGAAATATCATTTTTTCCTTGATGTTTCCATCCTGTGGACCCAGCTTTAACATATAAGTGCCAATTCTGTTGTCTCTTCATTTTGAAGTCACGTCTTTTACATCCATTTTGCTCACCTAATTACAAAGGTAAATACTTGCTTTTCCCAGTCAGCTCGCCTATCAAAACTTCCCTTCTGACAGCTTCCCTTTTCATCCCCATTTCAATTTTCCTCAATTTTTAGCAAGAAATCAGTTTTTCATCCTGGACACCCACGACTAGGCCTTCACAGAATCCTACAGTGCAGAAAGAGGCCCTTTGGCCCATTGAGTCTGCACCGAACACAATCTCACCATATCCCTACATATCCCATATCTCTATTTATTTTACCCTCTAATCCCTCTAACCTCCACTATCCTGGACACTAAGGGGCAATTTCTTAGCATGGCCAAATCAATCTAACCCGCACATCTTTGGACAGTGGAAGGAAACAGGAGTACCTGGAGGAAACCCACTCAGACACAAGGAGAATGTGCAAACTCCAACAGACAGTGACCCGAGCTGAGAATCAAACCCAGGACCCTGGAGCTGTGAAGCAGCGGTGCTAATCACTGTGTTACCGTGCCCCCATGGATTATGTTGTCCTTCAGGACCCCGTATCCAAAAGAACCAACTAGGCAGTATATGTTGGTAAAAAAAAAACAATTGAACTGATTCCCCAAGTTGTTGGGACCTTTGGTCAAAACATGTTTGCTCTATTACTACGTTTCACTTCAGACTAAAATGGCTCTTGAAGACTTTGAGAATGATCTCGAAGTGCACAATGAAATCCTCCAAGCCCTGCCTCTGGGGAGTGCTGTTTGCTATTGGATGTACAACACAGAGAACTGACTAGATGGTTTTGCTCTTTTGCATGGAGGCCTGATATTGCTCAATATCAAAAGATATGTCATTTCTATAACTGCCACTTTTGGCTTCCTCATGGGAGCTTGTGAGAGTAATACAGGTGGGATAGGGACAGGGACTGCTCACCAGGTACAGTTAATATACCTCTCTCCAGTATGCCTCCTCCTTCCAACGAGTTGTAAGTATGAACAACTATCAAGTTTGCTTTACCCTCTGGCAGCGGTTCCATTGATGGCACCAATGTATTTTTTACATTGATGCTATTAAAATAGCAGATCAGAAACTCCAAGATATATAATGAAGCCAGACTAGACTGTAACAATTTTTTGTTTTGGCATTAATGTGAAGATATGACTCCATTAACCACAGGACTCTATCCTTGTCAATCAACCTAATCAAAAACTCACATGATTCTGCATACTCAGTCTAAAATCCCAGCAGAACTTCAATAAACAAAAAGTCCATTAACTCTACAAAGTAACATACCTACCTACAATCAGTTATTATCATGTACTCTTCGCATCTGCTACATGTTTCCCAGAAAAATCGACTCTTGTAACAAAACAATGCCCGTTAAAACAATTCACCTTAAACATAAAATATATCAAAATAGCACAGTATCATCACACTGGCTTTATTGTTGCCATCATACTGGATGATCTCTCAGATCTGTGGATTCAGTATAACTGTTGGTTACTGGAAAGGGTAAACTATCAATCCTCAGTCAGGCTGCAATTGTAGACTGACACTTGCTCTAAAACAAGTTTATTAGTATTACATCTAAACAGGTTAGAATATATATGTTACAACAAATCATGGTGGGTTCCAACCTCTCTCTCTCTCTCTCACACAGAGAGAGAGAGAGAGAGAGAGTCTAATACATGATTGACTGATGTCAATAATACATCCTCACCTATACCATGTATTACAGTGTCCATTCTGTTAGCCCTTACATTACAGTGATTATGGCCACACCCTAATTGCTGCATGGCTTTGCCTCAAAAAGATACAAACTTCCTGGGCAATTCCCTCAGAGATCAGTGTGTAAGAAACTCTGCAAGGACATGACATGCATCTTGGGTCATAAGTATGGTCTCTAACAATCCAGCAACTGGAAAATCTGGGTCATAATATTTTTCTTTTTCAAATACTGATCCAATTGCCTTTCAAAGTCAGGTGAGGCAGAGCATTCCACAATTGGATATTCCTCCAAGTGTAAATCATTTTTCTGATGACCATCCCCACCCAGCCTCACTCCATACATTTTGTTGTTCCAATGATTATCCTCAATCTGTTCCTCTCGCTACTGAGTCATTAACTACACACAATATTCAACTACAACATAGCCAACCATTTGTACAAAATCAATATGATAAAGACAATTGCACAAATTAATCATAGAAATGTGCATTATCATCATTTCAGGTTGATTTATGGAATAATAAATTGAAATTATTCTCCTATTAAAGGATACTCATGCCACTTGTAACCAATGCAATATTAAAACATTCATTAAGAACTTCCATGACAGTATTACTAATTTTCAAAGCAAATGAGTGACACCCAAATCTTACCTTTCAGTCCCTAAAGAAGGCTTCAGTAATTTCAGCTTTGGATTAATGGTACGCTCATTTCTCCTTTTGGACAAAGAGGAAGATGCAAAACACTTAGGAGGATCTACATCTGCTGCTGGAGGTATTATCACTGGATCCTAATGAACAGAGTCCAAACATATTTAACCTGTGTCTGTGTTATTTTGATAAACAAACTGTCATACATTTGAATTTGTTTTGCCATACTGGTTCACTCAAAATACTTTTACTTTGAACTGCAACCAATAGATTCCC
Organism: Sphyrna mokarran; assembly: GCA_024679065.1. Lineage (NCBI taxonomy): Eukaryota > Metazoa > Chordata > Chondrichthyes > Carcharhiniformes > Carcharhinidae > Sphyrna > Sphyrna mokarran. The sequence continues at coordinate 17,435,203 of JAGIQG010000019.1, read as the reverse complement.
AAAGTGCAACTCTTCCGAGAGGAGCTAAATGTAAAACTACAAAGACTCACTCAAATTGGCTCCCTGTAAGGTCGACTAAACTCAGACTTTGGCAGCTGGTCTTAGTGAGTCTTGCAGTTTGCTATTGGACTTCCATGAAAAAATATTGGCAAGTAAATTCAAGGAAACCCAAAAGATGTTTTGTACATATGCAAAGAGAAAGGAGAAAGTAAGGCCCAATTATTAGACATCAAAAAAGGAACCAGAGTGTGCAGAAGGCATGGGAATTTTTTTTAATGAATAATTTATGTCCCTCTTCACAAAAGAGGAATGATGAGACAATAGCCTGGATTTTGCAAGTTTTGGATTGAAATAGAACTATCAGCATTAATCTGCAGCCCTCCATGACTAACCATGACTTTGGTAATTAGCAGAAACTAACATGGAAATCTTGAAGTTGCAAACCATCATTCAACACTCCATCCATTATGCATTGTGATTCCACACTTCCTACTCAGCCTGATCCAAAGTCTGAGTGTAAATCATTCAACAGTTGGTGTGCCCTCTTCCATTCTCATATTGCTATTAGAAACCCAATAAAAGTTATATCTTCTTTAATCAGATCTAACTGGGTTTTCAGTGGCAGTGGATGGGATTTTTCGCCCTTCCTGCCAATGTGATCTCTGGGTCCCGCCGAAGAACACACCCTATGGTGGGTTCCCTGGCACAGCACTGGGTGAGCAACGCAAATGGCCATTAAATTCAGAGGGACCGGAAACATCCAATATTGGAGAATGGATAATCCCAGCCAAAGTGATCAACAATTATTGCTAAACAATCTAGCCTTGAAAAGATAATTATATACTTGTGGAGCGTTGTTAAATCTTTCCGTTATCATTAATTGTTAGAGCTTTTAAGTAAGAAGTATTTTCAGAATATTTCGGCTTTTAAATTCACTTTATGTTTATGCTCCAGTCTTTATTTTTCTCTGTAAAATTTTTAAAAAGCGATTTGATTTTAATAATTTTCATTGCCTAATTGGTTGTCGATGGGAATTCTTTAATGTGATTGGCTGCTTGGACAGTTGATGCATCAGTGTAATTCTATGCTCAGAATCTACATTAAGGAACATTACAATCCACTGCACTGACAGGAGTTATAGTTCTCACTACAGAAATCACTCCGCGAGGCTTCCTTGAGCAGCATGGTAGAATAGTGGTTAGCACTGCTGCTTCACAACTACAGGAACCTTGGTTTGATTCCCAGCTTGGATCACTGTCTGTGTGGAGTTTGCACATTCTCGGGAGGAGGAGACAGAGGGTAGTAGTGGAAGGCTCTTTTTCCGGCTGGAAGCCTGTCACTAGTGGAGTGCCACAAGGCTCAGTACTAGGTCCTCTTCTATTTGTGGTCTACATAAACGATTTGGAAGTTGGGGTAGGTGGTGAGATCAGCAAATTTGCTGATGACACCAAGATGCTTGGATTGGCGGGTACAGAGGAGCAGTGTCAGGCAATACAACAGGACATAGATAGGTTGGTAGACTGGTCAGATAGATGGCAAATGGAATTTAATCCGGATAAATGCGAGGTGATGCATTTTGGCCGGAAAAATGTAGAAGAGAGTTATAGGATAAAAGGTAAAACTATACGGAGCATAGAGACGCAGAGAGACTTGGGGGTGCAGGTTCACAAGTCTCTGAAGGTGTCCTCACAGGTGGAGAAGGTGATAAAGAAGGCGTATAGTATGTTAGCTTTCATAAAAAAGGGTATAGAATACAAGAGTAGGAGTTTGATGTTGCAGTTGTATAGAACGTTGGTTAGGCCTCACTTGGAATACTGCGTCCAGTTCTGGTCGCCGTACTATCGGAAGGATGTGGAGTCCTTGGAGAGAGTGCAGAGGAGGTTTACCAGGATGCTGCCTGGTATGGAAGGACTGTCTTATGAGGAACGATTAGATAGACTGGGGTTGTTTTCCCTTGAAAGACGTCGGCTTAGAGGGGATCTCATAGAGGTGTATAAGATTATAAGGGGTATAGATAGAGTAAATGGAGGTAAACTTTTTCCACCTTCAGAAATGGATAGGACGAGGGGTCATGGCCTTAGGGTGAGGGGGCTATGTATAAGACGAATATTAGAGGGCAGTTTTTCACACAAAGGGTAGTGGGGGTGTGGAATGCACTGCCGAGTAAGGTGGTGGGAGCAGGCACGCTGGGGCTGTTTAAGGGCCTCTTGGACAGCCACATGAGCAGTATGCAGATAGAGGGATATATTAGGACTGTTTAACTACGGCTTTTTTTCCACAGGTAATTCGGCCCATACTTGACCAACATTGAGCATGCATTCGGCAGGTGGTGCGGGTACAGCTCTTGGATGTTGATTCATGGGTTGCCTGGTACCTCATGTCGTAAATGAGTGCTTTAGGTGGACCATCTGAAGGGCACCATGACAGCTCAGAGACTATCGATGTGGCTGTGCAGACACTTGGAATTGGGCCGGTGTCTGCGGGAGTTTGCGCGTTCTCCCCGTGGTTGCGTGGGTTTTCTCCGGGCACTCCGGTTTCCTCCCACAACCCAAAAATTCGTTCTTAGGCTGATTGGCAAACAAATTGTCCCTATAGTGAGAGTCTTCCATATTAGGAATAACCTAAATCTATAATAGGATAATGGATTTGCTACTATATAGTTATGACGGCGGCGCGGGCTCGTTGAGCCGAAGGGCCTGTTTCCCGTGCTGTGTTGCTCTAAAAAAAAAATTCTCCTCATGTCTGCGTGGGTTTCCTCCAGGTGCTCCGGTTTCCTCTCATGGTTCAAAGACGTGCAGGTTAGGTTGATTGGCTATTTCAAAATTGCCTCTTAGTGTCCTGAGATGCATAGGTTAGAAGGATTAGTGGGTAAATATGTGGAGGTAGGGCCTGCGTGGAATTGTGGTCAATTCAGACTCGATGGGCCATATGGCCTCTTTCTGCATTGCAGGGTAAGTATGATTAGCAGTGAATATCTTTGATTTACTACTGACTACAAACCAGAATTTTATAATTAAGAAGGAGTGTGAAATGGGATACAATAAACAGAGTGAGCCAGAAAATGTCAAGGCTATAGAATCTTTGAAATGAAACAAATCGCCAAGGCTGGATCCCAGCCTGTTAAACAAAAGAAAGAGAAGAAATAGTAGGGGCCCTGACCATCATTTTCTAATCTCCCCTGATTAACAGGTGTAGACACAGTAAGAAGTCTCAGATCACCAGGTTAAAGTCCAACAGGTTTATTTGGTAGCAAAAGCCACTAGCTTTCGGAGCACTGCTCGTTCATCAGATAAGAGTTCTGTTCATAAACAGGGCATATAAAGACACAAATTTACAAAATAATGGTTGGAATGCAAGTCTTTACAGGTAATCAAGTCTTAAAGACGCAGACAATGTGAGTGGAGAGAGGCTTAAACATAGGTTAAAGAATGTGTATTGTGTCCAGCCAGGACAATAAGTGAAATGTTGCAAGCCCAGGCAAGTCATTGGGGTTACAAATAGTGTGACATGAACCCAAAATCCCCACTGATGCTGCCAGAGACTTCTCAGATTGTAATGTTGTTTAAAATGGAGGAAGGGATAGTCTGGGCATTTGGAAGCCAATTGCAGGCAAATTATTGAAAACAAATTCTGAGGGACAGTATTATTTGTCATTTAGAAAGATGTGGATTAATCAAGGATAGTCAGCATGGATTTGAATCACAGAATAATTACAGCGTGTAAAGAGGCTATTCGTGTCTGCACTGGCTATCTGAGTGAACAATTCACTTAAAGCCACTCTCCTACTTTCTCACCATAACCTTGCACATTCTTCCTTTTCAGCTGACAGTCTAATTCACTTTTGGAAGCATCGATTGAACCTCCGTCTACCATACTCATCCATTATATTCCAGTTCCTAAAAACTTGCTGAGTTAAAAAAGGCTTTTCTCAAATCACTTTTCCTTTTTTTGCCAATTAGTTTAAATCTGTGCCTTTGTTCTTCATTCTTTCCTAGTGGGAACAGTTTCTACTCTGTCCAGACACCTTATCATTTTGAATATCTTGATCAAATAAGATGGCACAGTGGCACAATGGTTAGTACTGCTGCCTGACAGAGCCAGTGACCCGGCTTCAATCCCGGCTTGGGTCGCTACCTGTAAGGCATCTGCATGTTCTCCCTGTGTCTGTGTGGGTTTCCTCCAGGTGCTTCAGTTTTCACCCACAGGCCAAAAGACATGCAGGTTAGGTGCAGTGGCCATGCTAAACTCTCCTTCAATGTACCCGAAGAGGCACCAGAGTGTGGCAACTAGGGGATTTTCACAGTAATTTCATCGCAGTGTTAATGTAAGCCTGCTTGTAACAATAATAAATAAACTTAAACTTAGAACTCTCTTCTCGGTCTTCTTTCTTCCTGAGGAAACAGTTCTAACTTCTGTAACTATCTTCATAACTAATATTCCTTATCCCTGGAAATATTTTGAATCTTTACTGCATTCTCACCAATACCTTCACATCTTTACTAAGTGCCATGCCCAGGACTAGACGTAATACTCCAGCTTAGATCAAACTGGTATCTTATATAAGCTCAACATATGCTCCTTGCTCTTGTATTCTACTTTTGTTTCTGTTCCAGGATCTGGGCACCACCAGCATTTACTGCCCATTCTTAATTGCCCTTGAGAAGGTGATAGTGAGCTGCTTCCTTGAACCTACTGCAGTCCAGGTGATGTAGATACACACTGCTATAATTTCTCAGCAATATGATGATGAAAGCTGCTTTTGAGGCCAATGGCTTCAATGCTGCTTTCACCACCCACTGCTGCACTCTGTATAAAAGGTCATTTCTACCCAATAACTTTTCAGTAAGCGGGATTTAGTAGTCTTTAACTCGAAATTGTGCTGTTTTACCACTTTTGCTTATGTTCTAGATGTTCATGGTACTTTGTTTGCATTCTGCGGATAGGGTCTTTCTCATCATCAGTTTTTAAGAAATCCTGCAATCTGTGTCACAGTGTTGTATCTTTTCTCATTAAATTATGTATTGACTATTGTCTGTTATAAGTACAACGTTTTGTCTGTATAATTTTCCTCAAATTGCTGCTTCTGTTAGAAATCAGACTTTCTGAATTATTTATATGTATAAACAAGCCATTGAAAGATAATTATCAACCATACAGAGAATAAGTACTTATGAATTGAGCAAGGAAAGTTTTGCATATCAAAATTTCTAGCATATACAGTTATCACAAGTTTTGGAAAAACAATCTTAAACATCAGAACGTTTGCTTTCATCTTTGGAAATTCTTCTAAAATTCCCATATGGATAATAATTAAAAGTTTATTTATTAGTCACAAGTAAGCTTACATTAACATTGCAATGAAGTTACTGTGAAAATCCCCCAGTCACCACATGCCAGCACCCGTTCAGGTACACCAAGGGAAAATTTAGCATGGCCAATGCAACTAACCAGCACATTTTTCAGATTGTGGGAGGAAACTGCAGCATATAGAGGAAACCCACGCACAGACACAAGGAGAATGTGCAAACTCCGCACAGACAATATCGAACCCAGGTCTCTGGCAATGAGAGGCAGCAGTACTAACCACTGTGCCACCGAGCTATCCAAAACTTCCAAATTAGATAGCATTTGGTAATGGATCCACAAATGAGAATGAACATTTCCTACCTGGTCAAATAATAGATAGTCATTTGGAATATCATTTGAGATGTCCTTGTAAATCTCTTCAAGTTCTTCCCCCTGGGTCAAGTTAGCATCCAACTGTTTTACTACTTCTTCGTCAATCTTTAAGGAAATTACAAGAAATTTGCTTGTGTCATTTAACTCATTTCTTTAACAAGTAAATTGAACTAGTATTAACATGGAGCTTTGCAGTGACTTTCCAGATTACTGGTTTGTAAAGTTAAAATGTTAGTACATTTCAGGTACCATTATGATTGCACATACAGTTACTCTTGGCTGTAATTGTGCCAAATGGCATTTTTTTCTAATTAGAAATTCACAAGTTCAGGTTTTATATGTGTTACACATATAGTATGAGATGCTGTCCTTTACTCAATGGCAGTGCTCTTGTCTGAATCAGAAAATTGTGGGTTCAAACCCCACTCAAGAGGCTTGAGCACAAAATTTAGGTTAATATATTAGTGCAGTGTTGAGAGAACACTGCACTGTCAAAGATATAAGGCAGAATCTTATTACCGTTCACACCAGCAGGATTTTCCATCCTGCCTCAGTGAACATAGACTTGGATAGCCACCAAATTCTCCGATCTCACTGTAGTCAGAGCCTGGCATATTTGGCTGGCAAAATTAAGCCCACTGCCTTTGGATGAGATGTTAATCACAGATCCCATTTATCCTGTCAGGTGCATGTAAATGATCTAATGGTATTATTCAAACAGCAGATTATTTTGGTCAATATTTATCCCACAATCAATATCACTAAAACAGATTATCTGGTCCCTAACACATCAATGTTTGTGGGACCTTGGAAGGGGAAACCTGCTTGTCACATTTCCGACAAGTTACTGTACTTCAAACGTGCTTCTTTAGCTGGAAAGCATTTTGGGATGTTCTGAGACATAAAAATCACTGAATAAAGGCAAGTGTTTCCTCTTATTTAATGATATGTACTCAATTTAAATTATTGGGCCAGATCTTGTTGAGGCAGTACATCTCACAACTTACACCAGAACTTTCTCTGCACACTTCCATGCCAATAGTTTTGTCCTCTATCCTGCTGGAAATGTGAATTGGTAACAGTTTGGTGAAGGCAATTAAGCATCTGAAACCTAAATGCCAGATGGGACCAACAATTTATCTTCTTAACTAATGAGACTTGAGAATTCAAAAGAAAGGAAAAAATTACAGTCAAATTTGGTGTAGAAAGATGAGTAAAGAGAGGGAAAAATGGATTAACAGAGAGAAAAATAAGAGGCACAGAGGAAGAGTAAGAAAGAAAAGTACAAAATTTTAACATTCCCAAAAATCAATTTATACCTGAAAGAATGAGATTCCACAATTTAATTATTTTCTTTTTGGGCAGAAATGTTATCGTTGCATTAACAATTATCAGATTGCTGAAAAATGCTGGCAAACCTTTGTACTTACTAGGATAGATTCAAGATGCAAGAAAAGGGATGGTGACTGGTTGGCAAGTCAGCCCTGACTGGCTCAGTATTGCTATGGTGAATGCATCAAGGAGCCATGGCAATGTCTTGCCAACCAATCAACACGCCATTTTTCAAGCAGCATAAATTGTTGTTCCCTTTAAAATCTGGCATTCTTGCTTCTGTCCTAATGAGTGCAAGATGAAAAGCTTCAACAGTCTGTCTCTTTTTCAGTAATTTTCAAATTCTGTAATACCATGTGGCTAATTATCGGATTATTAAAACAGGACTGATGCTGCCAATACAGTTAATGGGCAATTCAGGTGTAAATCCACTAAGGTCTTTAAAATGTCAGGGAGTTCAGGATGAAATATCATTTGTCCAAACTAAAAGGTCCAACATAACCAACCAGTAGGTTTTGGACATTCGCAACACATATCATTTCTCTTTAACTCTCTTCCTGAACTCTCCTAACGGACAAAACATTAACTATTGAATACGTTGCTAACTCTGTTTTTTTCCAGCAAGATCTGGCCTCTCTCAACAATAATTTTCTTAAGTGTTCAAATACCTCTCCCTCCACATGATTGTAGATGGCTGGGAATACTTGGAGATAGACTGAGTCCATAATCTTTCTGTCCGATATTCGAACATCTGCTGTTCGTGCTATCAACCTTTTAGATACCCTCATGTTGAGAGTGGCAGGTTGTGCATGCTCTGCCTTTTCTTGATCAATTATCTTCTTTAACTTTTCTTTTTTCTCTTCTTCTTCCAGTTGCTAAAAAAAAACATATTTTCTATACATTTGTTGAAATGCAAATTCATCTAGGCATCCTTGAAATGCATAATAGATTTTCTTTATCTTTTCTCCATTCTTACTTGTAGCCAGATTATTCCTTATAATTAATTTATGCTTTAACTGGGGAGTGTATTATAAATAGATCTTGGGTAAATAAGGATTAATAAACAGCTCTTGCACAACATAGTCTTCCAAAGTTTCCATGCAGACAAATTTATTGAAGATGACCTCATCAGAAGGATATTGTATAATCTTACTCAGTTTACTTCTCAAGTTTGAAATATAAATTTTGTTAAAGCAATGATGATTTGGACACCTTCCATAAAGTCATGCATATACGTGTACAATATTAAAAACAACTTCTATTTATTCAACTTTTGTGTTGAATATTAAAGGAATAGTTGTTGATGAAGATGATTAAATATTTCACAAACTATAAAGTTTCCATGCTGTGAGGATCATTAAAAGTGTCCAATGCACTTGATAAGGCTTGAATTAATGAAGATACAGATATCATTAGCGCAGTGTTTCTTTGTGCTTGTGCACTGGGGACAAGAGTACCCTTTGCATTCATAAGGATGATAGTGGAACTGGTTTTATCACTATCAGGATCAAACACAGAGCCAGTCTTACAATGCCAGGAAGATCCTAGAATGGAAGCTTGACTCAAAAGACTGTAACTTTTACCTGTTTTTTAGAAAACATGGATGAAGTCATAGGACAGCCAATTACTTCTCAACAACAGAAAACAAAAATGAAAAGTTTAATTATAATGCAATACTCCTTCACCCCATCACTCCTTCACAAATATTTGCAGATTTTAAGAATAATACAGGTCACAAAGTATATCTTATGCTATAATGTTCGCAGTCTATTGATTGACAGGAATTGTGTACTTGCAAAGTGTGGTCGGACACGACACACTTTGAAACGTCTGTGGATTCTCCCTTAAATCCCCTTAGATGATTATTATATTGTGAACCAACTGGCCTCACTGTACTCTGGCTTCCAAACAAATGTCTTCTAAACTCCGTTCTTGAAAAGATATATCTTAGAATTTTCTTCCAAACAATGTGTTCTTTTAGCTTTTTTCAGCAAGGATCCACTTCCAGCATTTCCAAATCTTTGTGCATTCAAGTTTCGACATAATCTGTCAGATACTCAACCATGCCAGTAGAACACTACTGCTTCACAGATTGTATTAAGGTCACCAACCTAGGATAGTCTCAGATTTCTGGCTTCTCACTGCCAACTGTATTGGGTTTGCACTTTCTAACTTTGCCTTTAACTTTAGTGAACAGTACCTTGTTCAAATTTCAGTTCTTTTTGTCCTGTTGACTTCAATCTTTCTGGGATGTCTCTTCTCATTCCCTGGTTTTGAGAACTACATGTTCTTTAGTTTCAGGGATTTGCTTTCTTTCCATTACTCCATCGTTCTGCTTTTCTGTTTCTGCAACTGGCAGAGCTGTAACAGCTCACTAGCAACTATCAAGCTGCTAAACTTTAACTGTCCTGGGTACATTCAAAACTAAACTCAAAAGGTTTTCCTAACTTAAAGATGGTCCTTTAAGCAACAGCTAAATCTTTAAGCTCTTGTTTGCTTTTCACATCATAAACCATTTAAGCATAATGCTGACAGTCTGAAATGGAACCAGAACCTCCATACGTGCAAACACCTAAAGTTGAATCCATCTAAAGTTTTAACACTTCCTTATGCAGAAACTCTAAATTAAACTCACTTAAATCGATATCGTATTTCTATACCCAACAATACAAACAGATCATTAAAACTACCTCTGCTTCCTGATGCAAAGTGCAGCCAATGTTAGGGTAGTCTGATGCATGAGGACACCAAGATCTCATTGAATATCCATCTCTCTCAATTTACAGCTATTCAAATAATCCCTGTGAAGACTGATATATATAGTCAGTGGGCAATTTACACTGTGAACTATGGAAGAGAAATTCTCCATTTAATTTTTAAAGTAACTGAAAATTCACAGCATAATGATATGTTGTACTGAACCCAGAGGGACACTTATTTTCCTCAGAACCAGCACAACATTATTCTCAGTACCAATCTCTTGTTTCCTTTCTCTTCCTTTTCCAGCTGGTTCATTTCTCATCCCTTAACTGACTTTCACGGTAAAGGTTACAATGGAAATGCCACCTCCCCCCCACCCCAGCCCAGGCTAAGTAAGCCTTCCAGCTTCTTTTAAATCCTCATACACTCAGTCTCTCCAATCTGAATATTAGTTCCCACCAACATTCTGCATGATGGACAACAGAATCAGTATTTTCTCAGCTTCAGATGCAGGTATGGCTGCCTTTATCTCCTCTTGTCCTCTGCAGACAGACTTGTGACTCCAAGGTTCAATGGCACCTTAGGAAACTTTCAACTCCACATTACAATGGCTTTCCATCAGTGTTTCTCCTCCCAAAATCCATCTTCATGGTAATATGAATCACATGGGTATTCCATCCAGATAGAAATGCTAACTAGCTATATTCTAAAGCCGCAAATCCATTCCATTTGGAATTGAACAGGCAGCTTTAAGTATATTCATTTGTAAAACCTGATATGCCAGTATTTCCCTATTAAACTTGGAGACCAACAGTCTACCCTAGTTCAGTATAACTATTCTGTCCATTTTCTACTAGTGCAAACATCTTGCAGCTTCTATCCAGTAAGTCAAACCAGTGCCCTATTGTCCCCAAAGCACCCAAGCCACACTGGCTTGTTGTTGGGCAAAATTTGGAGTAGATTATATTAAAGGCATTATTCCTCGATTTTACCTTAAAGAGACATTTCCAAAAGATAATAATCCTATAAACTTTGTACTTGTAACAGTACCCTCAGCATTTTCTCTTGTTTTTGTTTTTTAATTCCATGCGTGTCAGCATATGTGAGTACTTCAATCAGAGGAGGAAGAGTGGTTTCAGGATCACTGTCTACTTCATCTACTGTGGAAACTTCCAACAACCTGCAGAAACACATGAAGTAAGTTATATAAATTATGTTTATTGACTATATAAATTAAATTTTGTAATTAGGGTCACAGTGCTGGATGTCCTGATTTTTAATTGACCCGATGACATCATCCTACGACAGCTGTACTAAGCCTTCCAAAGACATCGTTCCCTGCTGGTGTGCAAAAATAGAGCTTTAGGTGATGCCAAGTCAGCCACTCTTATTGCCATTCTGCTCAATTCAATTGTTCTTGCAAGCAAAAGCTTTGCTTCAGTCCAACAGGATTGGGAGGGAAGATGTGATGTTACAGTGTAAATGTGATAATATAATCATTGTACACGTGTACGAATATTGATTGGGTAACTATATCAAAGCACCAAGTCATAAATTTATGATTGGTAAACGCAGACAATTATCTGCGCGACAATATAAGAATAACATATTATAGTTGAGCAAGAAGCTTATGCTCCATCTTTTATGGGATAGCTTGCTTGCAGCTGTTTGAATATAAACTTAAGTTATTTGTTCACCTGTTTAAGTTTTTAAAGTTTATTTATTATTGTCAACAATTAAACTTACATTAACACTGCAATGAAGTTACTGCGAAAATCTCCAAATTGCTATATTTTGGTGTCTATTTGGGTACACAAAGGGAGAATCTAGTATGTCCAATGCACCCAACCAGTACATCTTTCAGAATGTGGGAGGAAACTGGAGCACCCAGAGGAAACCCACACAGACAAGGGGAGAACATGCAGCCTCTGTACGTCAGTGACCCAAGCTGGGAATTGAACTCGGGTCCCTGTTGCTGTGGGGTAGCAGGTTGATCCCTGAGAAATTGAAGGGTATTGATTCCCTCTCTTTAGTCGTGTAGGCAACAGGATCTGCCCAGCCCTCGTAAAGGCAGAACAATGATCTGATGATTATTGTTTCATTTGAAAGAATACTCATTGGTATCAGAATAGAATGCAAGTCTAACTGGGTGGGTCCAAACTGTAAACCTGAGACTCAGGTGGATTGGGGCTACTTGTCCCAGGGGTGAGCGAATCTCTGAATGCATGGAGTGGCAAGTCCTAGGGAGAAAATGTGTCCATGTTTTGTGTGTGTGTGTGTGTGTTTACACACTCGCATGAGTCCACAAACAAAGCATGCTTAAAATAACGATAACCAAGAAAATGGTACTTAAATTTGTTGTCAGAGAGGGGAAACAAAGAGATTGTGTCTCTTTACCTCACCCAGGAACAATGTTTTCTTATCTTTCCTGGAGCTCATGATCTTGGGACACTTCTGATACTTTGGGGGCAATCTTACATTCTCATCCTACCAGTCTGTAGGCGGAGGTGAGATCTGGGTGGAGGCATGGAGCGGTGGGGTGGCAATTAGCCAAGTCAGGCCTGGTCAGGGGGGCAAGATTGTGCAATCAACCAGAGGTGGGTAGGGGGACTGATTGGCAAGGGAGGTCAGTGATTGCATTAGCTGTCAGCTTTCTACCAAGCTTAGGACCTGCCCCTTTCCCCTGCTGACAGGAAACAGCTTGTGCAAATGCAGAGTGGCATAAGGTCGAACATTTGGCCTTGTCAAATAAACGGAGCTGAAACTCTCCCGTTTTTTACACTCATTCTGGACTTAGAATTTTTTTGGTTAGGTTACCCTCTTTGAGTTCATATCTCTAAGAATATCTGGAATTATGAAATCTGGAATGTTAATTTAAGATTTATTTATGGATTTAAGGGAACTCAAAATTTCAAGCATAGTCTGGAGGAATTTGGAATAAGTGTGAGAATTTAATTGTGGTGTCATTTCAGCCCCAGTTAAGAACAAAAGATTCTGCAGGTGGCAATAAATTTGACTGAGAATTTATCTGAGATTCTGAATTAACACAGATTAGATGAAGTCAGACATTGGAAACTGGCTTAAAAATAGAACAAAAATAAGTTATAAGTAAGGAATATAAAAACCGACATAACAGCTTCTTTAATTCTATGAAAAAGAAGAAGTCAAAGTAAACATAGGTCCCTTAGAAAATAAATTTTGGGAGATAGGTGTGGGGAACAGGAAAATAGAGAGGAGGTAAACTGGTATTTCGCATCAGTCTTTATAGTGGAAGATACTTTGAATATCCTATTAATACTAAAGAATATGGGTGATAAGTCAAGTACCATCGCCATGACAAGAGAAATAGCATTAAAGAAATTGATGGATCTAAAGGCAGATGAGTGCCATCACCCTGATGGCTTGTGTCCTAAAGTCCTAAAAGAAATAGCTAGAGATAGTGGATGCATTGGTTGTAATTTTCCAAAAATCCATGGGTTCTTGAGAAACGTCAGAGGATTGGAGTATCACCAATGTGATACCTCTATTCAAAAAGGGAGAGCAGAAAAAATGGGTAACAATAGACTGATTAGCTTAACATCTATTGTTGGAAAAATATAGGAATCAATTATTAAGGAATGCAAATGAATGTGAATGGTATTCATGCCACCTGGTTACAGAAGACAAACCCACTATTGGGAAAATTGCAATATGATTTTACATCAATACATTTCTGACTTTTTGGCTCTATCGAGATTCATTGCGCCCACCACCACTATACCCATAGGTTGGGAGAATTCAGCTCACAGTGTCTCATTAATTACTATAGCTTGTCCCCCAAGTGTTTAGTTTTACCGATTGATTCACAACACCGTTGATATCTCTGGTTTTTGGGTCAACCCAATATTACGTCAGCCAATAAGAACTTGACCCCTACAAACTCCAGAGTATGAATCTTGATGACACCTCTCAGTTTTTGCCTAATATCTGAGGCCACAATGATATTGGCAAGGGAAATTATTAAATTTAAAATCCTAATGATTCATCTTTGGATTTATTCAATGACTGGGATGCCAATGACTCCCTGTTGGGAGTCTTTAATAGACCTCCTAAAAGTTCTAGAGAGGTAGAGGAAAGGATTGCAAAGTCGATCCTGGACAGGAGTGAAAGTAATAGAGTAATTGTTATGGGGGACTTTAACTTTACTAATATTGATTGCAATAGCTATAGCTCTAGCACATGTTTTTGTACAAGGTGTGCAGGAAGGTTTTTTGACTCAGTATGTAGATAGGCCAACTAGAGGTGAGGCTACATTGGATTTGGTGCTGGGCAATGAGCCAGACCAGGTGTTAGACTTGGAAGTTGGTGAACATTTTGGTGATAGTGACCACAATTCGGTTATGTTCATCTCAGTGATGGATAGGGGTAGGCATGAAACTGGGGGCAGTAGTTATAGCTGGGGGAATGGTAATTATGAGGCCATAAGGAGGGATTAGGGTGCATAGGTTGGACTAGGAAACTACAGGGACTGGGAACATCTGGAATGTGGAGCTTATTCAAGGAGCAGCTACTGCGAGTCCTTGATAAGTATGTCCCTGTCAGGCAAGGAGGAAATGGTCGAGTAAGGGAACCATGGTGTACCAAAAAAGTTAATTCGCTGGTTAAAAGGAAAAAGGAGGCTTATGTCAGGATGAGGCTTGAAGGCTCAGTTAGTGCACTGGATAGCTATAGATTAGCCAGGAGGGAGCTGAAGAGTGAGTTGAGGAGAGCTAAAAGGGGACACGAGAAGACTTTGGCTGATAGGATCAAGGAGAATCCTAAAGCTTTCTTTAGATATGTTAAGAATAGAAGATTGGTTAGGGCAAGATTCGGGCCAGTCAGAGACAGCAGTGGGAAGTTGTGCGTGGAGCCTGAAGAGATTGGAGAGGCACTAAACAAATATTTCTCTTCGGTATTCACACAGGGAGATGTAAATGTAGTTGTGGAGAACACTGGGATACAGGGTTGTAAACTGGAAAGTATTGAAGTAGAGAAGGAGGATGTGCTAGATATTCTTGAGGGTTTGAAGTTAGATAAGTCCCCTGGGCCGGACGGGATTTACCCTAGGATTCTCCGGGAGGCGAGAGAGGCGATTGCAGAGCCTCTGGCTCTGATCTTCAGGTCGTCGTTGGTTACGGGTATAATGCCGGAAGACTGGAGGATAGCGAATGTGGTCCCATTGTTCAAGAAGGGGAATAGAGACTTTCCGGGGAATTATAGGCCGGTGAGTCTTACTTCTGTTGTGGGCAAAGTATTGGAGAGAATTATTAGGGAGAGGATTTATAGTTATTTAGAGAGAAATGAATTGATTGGGGATAGTCAGCATGGTTTGTGAAGGGTAGGTCGTGCCTTACTAACCTTATTGAGTTTTTTGAAAAAGTGACCAAAGAGGTGGATGGGGGTAAGGCGGTTGATGTGGTATATATGGACTTTAGTAAGGAGTTCGATAAGGTGGCCCATGGAAGGCTTCTGCAGAAAATGCAGATGTATGGGATTGAGGTTGATTTAGCTAATTGGATTAGGAATTGGCTAGCAGATAGAAGACAGAGGGTGGTGGTTGATGGGAGATATTCATCGTGGAGTTCGGTTACAAGTGGAGTACCTCAGGGATCTGTTTTGGGGCCCCTGCTGTTTGTAATTTTTATAAATGATCTGGATGAGGGTATTGAAGGATGGATTAGTAAATTTGCAGATGACACCAAAGTCAGAGGAGTGGTAGATAGTGAAGAGGAGTTTATAGTTTGCAGAGAGACTTGGACAAGTTGCAGAGCTGGGCCGAGAGGTGGCAAATGGAGTTTAATGTGGAAAAGTGTGAGGTAATTCACTTTGGCAGGAATAACAAACGTGTAGAGTATAGGGCTAATGGTAGGACTCTTAATAGTGTTGATGAACAGAGGGATCTTGGTGTATATGTTAATAGATCCCTGAAAGTTGGCAATCAAGTCGATAAGGTTGTTAAGAAGGCATACGGAGTCTTAGCTTTTATGGGTAGGGGGATTGAATTTCGGAGCCGCAGCGTCATGTTGCAATTGTACAAAACTCTAGTGCGGCTGCACTTGGAGTATTGTGTGCAGTTCTGGTCCCCGCATTATAAGAAAGATGTGGAGGCTTTGGAGAGGGTACAGAGGAGGTTTACCAGGATGTTACCTGGTATGGAGGGCAGGTCTTATGAAGAGAGGCTGAGGGATTGGAGGTTGTTTTCGTTAGAAAGAAGGCGGCTAAGAGGAGACCTTATTGAAACATATAAGATGATTAGAGGTTTAGATAGGGTGGACAGTGATAGCCTTTTCCTAGGATGGAGAAAGCTAGCACGAGGGGACATAGCTTTAAATTAAGGGGTGGTAGTTATAGGACGGATGTCAGAGGTAGGTTCGTTACCCAGAGGGTGGTAAGGGTATGGAATGCCCTGCCTGCTGCAGTTGTAGATGCGCCAAGTTTGGTGGCGTTTAAGAGGGTAGTAGATAAGTTTATGGACGAAAAGGGAATGGTTTAGGTTAGAGGGTCATTGCTTTTTCCGAATTGGTCGGCGCAACATCGAAGGCCAAAGGGCCTGTTCTGCGCTGTAATGTTCTATGTTCTATGACAGAACATGACAGGAAGAAGTAAACAAAACATTGTACTTCACAGAATTATTCACTAAACAGTTTTGATAGTTTCACAGACAATAAAAAAAGCAAACTTTATCAAATATAACATAATTGAACATTACTTAAAAATGAAACTGTCTGAAACAGATATAAAAATTGATGAAAGCAAAATACTAACGGATGCTAGAATCTGCTAGAAAAACAGAAAATGCTGGAAAATCTCAGCAGGTCTGACAACATCCGTGGAGAGAGAATAGAGCCAATGTTTTGAGTCTAGATTACCTCCAGATGATTTCTATCTACCACTCCAGTCCCATTCTATAGCAGGTTTAAATGATCTCATTTATTCAATAGCTCTCTTACTCAGGCAGCAGCCTTATTAAAACTGTCAGAGTCCTATGAATACATCCTGATGGGTCCTGATATGATTTTAGTGACCAACTGAGCAGCATACTTACTATTTGTTAGGAAAGAAGTAGAGACTGTAAAAATTCAGTTTTAAACCAATCTTAGTGGAGCCAAAAAGAGCAGGAGATTACTGCTTTCAATTCAAAGGAGCAATTTTGGGCCTGTGCTGTTCCAAACAACATTCCATGTTGAATCCATACATCCCGTTGGCCTGGATCCCACACAACTTTTCCAATTGCTGGCATGCAACCCTTCGGCATCTTCTGATCTTTGCTTGCCAGCAATCAGCCATCATTCCCTTGCTCAGGGTCAGTGGGATTTAAATTAAGTTAATCACAGCTAAGGCTATTGGGGAATGAGGAAGGGAGAAAGGAGTGGGGGAGAGAGCCCAGAATGAGGACTAAGTAGAAGGCTGAGGGGATAGAGGGATCATGCAAAAGATGTGGGGCCCTGGAGAAGGGGGCTTTCCTTCGAGGAGGAAGGGGAAAAATGGTAGGAGTGAGATTTGACAGAGGGGAAGGCAGATAATAATGTATTTTGCTGGCTTCCTGCCTGGAGAGTCAATTCCACATCTATTTCTTTATTTTTTTTATGTATAAAGGATAACATTCTGATATGTTTGTTCAGCAAGTTGTACTTCTCCTTCCCAAAAGCAGCAGAGAATTTCCTGAATACAGAAACCCTTCAAATATATCAATTCAGTGATCATTCATCATGCAAAAGATGATATGAGAGTGTCAGGGCAACCAATCTTGAACAGTATTACGAGAGACCCAATTAGCTTTTCTCCTGATATCCTCCCCAGACAATGGCAGAAACTACTATGTATATTCGAGTCTTGTTAAAATAGAATATTTTCAGTGCAGAAGGAGACCATTCCGCCCATCGAGTCTGCACTGACTCTCTCTATAGAACATTCCACTATTCCCATAACCCTATGCATTTACCCTGCTAATCCCCTAATCTACACATTTTGAGACACTAAGACACCATTTAGCAAAGCCCATTCACCTAGCATGCACATCTTTAAACCATGGGAGGAAACCGGAGCACCCAGAGTAAACCCATGCAGACATAGAACTCCACATAGACAGTGACCCAAGGCCAGAATCAAAGGCTGTGCCATCCAGTGGATTTAGTGGATAAACTTCAGCAAAAAATGTTCTCAATATCTTGACACCAAATTACAAATACATGATTTATCTATACAAATTATATTTTTTCGGAATATTTTGTAACTGAGAAATCAGAAAAGTTTTGATATCACTCTGCTACCATCTAATTCAGTCAATAATAGGTGCTTACCTCTGGAGGTCATCAGCAATTGACAAATGTTTTTGATCATTTCTTTCAGCTTCTGTATCTTTGTATAAACTCTGCAACGTGCTTTTAGCATCTTCGTGATGGTGTAATTTTTTTCCTGCCTCTGCTAAAGATTCTCCCACACTGGGGTTTAAATCGGATTGAAAATTCTGAAATGAAAATAGACTGTATGTAGTTAATCAGCACAGTGGTTAGCACTGCTGCCTCACAGCACCTGAGTCTCAGGTGACTGTGTGGAGTCTGCACATTCTCCCAGGGTTTCTGCTGGGTGCTCTGGTTTCTTCCCACACTCCAAAGATGTGTAGGTTAGATTGGTTAACCATGTTAAATTACTCCTCAGTATCAAGGGAATTAGCAGGGTAAATATGTAGCTTTGTGGGGTTTGGGCATGGGTGGGATTGTTGTTGGTGCAGTCTTGACGGGTCGAATCGCTTCCTTCTACATTATAGCGATTCCATGATTTAAAAATATTTATATTTTAATAGCTCCTGTTCACTTCTACTTTTTACTGTGCATGCTCAAATTAACAAAAGTGATGAGCATCTCGCTGTTAAACAATAATGTGACATATTTCTACTACCAGATCACAACTTCATAGGCCCAGCAGCAAAAATAGTCAAAGCTCTTCATCGAATTTCTCAACAAAGAAAATCAAACCTATTGTCTTCCACTTTTAAACCCCTCTAAGATGTTACCGTCTCCAGAGATGAGACCAGAACTAAGAAGGGCTGTGGATATGACTTTTCACAGTTTTGCATCATTAATATTACCTTTTGAGGTGTCTGGTACTCTGGCTGCAAAGCTTTAGTTTGCAACTGTTGTTCTTTGTGTTCTTTCAGAAGATGAGCAGGTCGCACAGCAACAACTGTAAAAAGAGGAGACAATATTAAATGTGGTTAAACATTTACTCAGCAATTGAGAAGTCTCACCACCAGAATCAGAAGTGGGAGTCAACGCCATGCCAGCAGGTAGCTGAACCCAGGGGGCAGGCAGCATTTTAATGGCAGTGGTCTGACACTGTCCAATTGAGGATGGTGACCTGCTTCCCAGTACTGCCAGCTACAAGGCGAAGGAGAGAGCACCTCTATAGCAATGCATTCTTGAAGACAAGGTAAGTTTACTTAAAAGAGTCACAGTTAGTTAGGGGGGCTCCAGTGGTCAGCGTTGGGGCAAGTTTTAAGGTTACAGTCAAGCAGTGGTCATATGCCATCACAGGTGTACTGTCATGGTTCAGGAAGCAGCCATTAAGGAGGATGGCCTTCTCCTAGCCAGTAACTTGTAGACTGCCATGTATAACCCAGAGGTTTCCACATGTGAGGGCAGGGGTGGGAGGCCCGCCTTTCTCCAACAAAATCTCAGAAGGGGAAAGAAGCTGTTCTTCAATTTGACACTTAAATGGCTCAAGTAGTTGCTTGGTCAGCAGCCCACTACTGATAATATGCTATGGCAGCAAGGGGGATGTCAAGGTCCCCAGTTGCAACCTTGCCACCCATATTACCAGCCCTCCTGCCTCCCATTACAGGATAATAGGAGTACAATATAAGGGATAGGAGTCTTAGCTGTGTTGTAGAGCAGAAGGATCTCGGGGTCCATGTCCATAGGACTCTTAAAATCGGCCTCTTAGATGGAGGAAGTGGTCAAGAAGGCGTACGGTGTACTGGCCTTCATTTGGAGAGAAAACTGGTTTGTGCAACTGGAGGATTACACACTAGTTTTCTGACTGACTGAGCCTAGCACTTTGACAAGTTCTAGTAAGATCACCCCCTCTGTCTCCTGTTAGTTAGCAAATTTCCTGACCAAGTAATTTAATTGTCTTCAATTCCAAGAGCTTCAACTTTACCCAAAGTCTTGCATGAAAAACATAATCAAAAGCCTTCAGAAAGTCCAGATAAATAACATCCATAGCTATTCCACAAGATAATTTTGTCTTTAATTAATGCTAGTAATATCCTCACAATAGATGTTAGTCTCTCATTCCCTCATTTTCCTCAGTCACCTTAAATAACAGAGTAACTTGTACCATTTTCTAACCTGAAGGAACAGTTCCCAAATCAAGAGAGTTTTAGAAAATTATATTTAAAACATTTGCAATATTGTCACCTATTTTCTATAAAAGCTTGGGATGGAAATCACCTGGTTCTGGGGAATTGTTAAGAAATCTCACAACACCAGGTTAAAGTCCAACAAGTTTACATGGAATCACGAGCTTTTGGAGCACTACTCCTTCATCAGGTGAATGAGCAGTGCTCCGAAAGCTCATATTTCCAAAAAAAAACCTGTTGAACTTTAACCTGGTATTGAGAGACTTCTTACTCTGCCACCCCAGTGCAATGCCAGCATCTTCACATACGGGGGGGAATTGTCATTCTTTAGTGCCTTTACTTTCTTAATTTATGTTTTATAGATAGAAATATTGGTAGCTTTCTGTCCCTCATTCAATATTAGTTTCCTCAGGATATGTGACATGCCAATCTCTTCCTCTAACTGCAAAATGTAAAGTTGTTATTCCTCATATCTGCTATTTCTTTATATTCATTGATTATCTCATTGGTGTCAGATTTCAGTGAATGCACATTGCTTTTGACCACACTCTTTTCCCAATATAACTGTAAAATTATTTCCAATAATTTTGATATTGCTGTAAGTTTTGATTTATGCTCACATTCACTGAGATCTGTGCCATGTGTTTATCATGTTCATATGCGTTGTTCTTTAGTTTTAAATTGCTCATTAGCTTTTTGTCCATGGCTATTTTTTGGTAAGTAGAATTCCTACCTCTCAGGAAAACATAGTATATTAATTTTTTTTAACAATTTCCATTTACTCTCTACCATTAGCCATTAACAGATTTTTTTAGCATAGTGGTGAACAGAAAAACAAAGTTATTCCTAACCCCTTCAATCTTTATTTCATCTCCATAACACAGATCTTTCAAATTTGTTTCCTACAACTATAATTTGCAGCTTAAATTCAAGCGTCAGAAGTCCCTGGCTAATACCAATTCTTATCAGTTTATAACACAGCATCCTATGCCACTGAGATATGTAAATTCTCACTGGGATAATCACTTTGATAAACATGTTTGTTCTCATTTTAAATGTTTGTCTTGTAGTGCATTTTCTTCCCGAATCCTTTCCAATGTGTGCCCAAGGTTTCAGCTACACCGCATTTGCATGTGCATGCATGCACATACACACTCTCATCTCTCGTTCTCGCACTTGTGCACCGCCACACTTCTCACACCCATGCGCTCCTGCACCTCTTACGCTCATTCTCTCTTATACACACACTCAATTCTCACACACAAAATGTGAGTAATGATAAGGGGTTCTTTCTCAGGTTGAAGGGCAGTAACCAGTGGAGTGCCACAGTGATCAGTACTCTTCAGCTCTTCACATATTTATCACTGATTTGGAGGAAGTAATAAAGTATACTGTGACCAAATTTGTGGGTGATATATAGATGGGAGGGAAGGCAGGTTGTAAGGAGGATATAAACAGTTTACAGAGAGATATTGACAGGTTAAGTACAAGGCAAAACGTTGGCAATTGAAAGAAAGAATGAGGAGGATTATTATTTAAAGGAGAGAGAGACTGCAGAAAACTAATATACAAGTATAAAAAGGCTGCAGTATCAAAGTCGAGGTTTTGCTGCAACTGCACAAGGTACTATTGAGGCCACATTTGGAATACTGTGACAGTTTTTGTTCCCTTATTTAAGGAAAGATATATTATTAGAGGCAACATAGAGGAGATTTACTAAAATGATTCCAGATATGGGGGAATTCCTATATGAAAAAAAGAGTAAACTGGTTGGGTTTGTGGTCCTTGGAGATCAGAAGAATAAGAAGTGATATGATTGAAACACACAAGATTCTTAGGAAGTTAGACAGGGTAAATGTTGGGAGGACATTTTCACTCATGGAGTGTTGAACCAGAGGGCTTGGTCGCAGAATAAGGCAGTGCTAATTTAACAATTTCTTTCAAGAATGGTGAATCATTGGAATTCTCCACCACAGTAAATTGTGGAGGTCAAGTCCTTGAACATTTTCAAGACTAAAAATCGATGGCTTTCAAAATCAGTAGGGAAATTAAAGGTTTCAGAGAGAAAGGAGGAAAATGGACTTAGTGAGTTTTAGATCAGCCATGATCTTATTAAATGGCACAGCAAGCTTGAAGGCCTGAATGGCCTAATCTTGTTCCTATTTCTGAAGATCTTATGTTCTTAACTCTCTCTGAAGCTCAACTCCCCAGCACCTCCATTCCCTCTCGCAGGCAGAACTGGCCATGCCCCCTCTTCCCCATTCTCTCTCGCAGACTGTGCCCTCATCCTGTCTCTGCTGTCCCACTCTCCTGATTGCTGTTTCTAATTTGTCCAATCAGAAGCTGGATTCTGGAGAATCTAGAAACAATTGGAAACAGCATAAGACTTAAATTGTGTAGATCAGTTTACCCTGGCGTAGAACTGCTGAGAGTGCCTACGGAGCCCAATTTGGGAACCCCTGGCTTAAGATATATATATATGTTAAAATGTATTTGTTATATATATGTTTTTAAATATGGAATTATTCATCAGTATGCTGCAATATAACAATACACAAATCAACTTTTCAAAACAACATAATGTTTAGCAAACTTCTGAGTCAGTACACAATTCAATATTCAATTACACCTCATTCAACAAAGGTGTAACTTTTTATATTGAGATGACTGAGCACAATTTTTTGTCAAATCATAACTGAATAGAGCTTGTAGTTTTGGGGAGTCTCAGCAATGCACCCTCTGGAGAAGAGCAGAGTCATTGACTGCAATTTCTGGATTTCCACACTATTCTGTATGTGTGCCTGAAGTTGCTGTCTGATTTGGTGAAACCATTTTGATATTATGACCACAGCAAAATTTGGGCCATTGTTGAATACTTACTTTCTTTTACTTTATGATCTACAGTTGATTCAATCTTATCAGCCAACACATTATAAATCTGTGTCATGTCCAGATCTGGCATTTTTTCATTCATCTGTAAAGAAATATTACATAAATGTGGGAAGAAAATAGTTAATTCAACCATATTTTGTAAAATAAGAATTTACAGTTCACATTATAATATATAACTCACCTCTTGAAGATCTTCTTCTATTGTTTGTTCTTCTGGTTTTGGTGTTTTCTTGGGTCGGCTGAGGTTGAAGAGATACTTGAAAGAAAACCGAGCTTCAGGAGACGTTGATTTGATACCCACATGTTTATATCTTTGTAAATATTCACTTTCAGAAGCTTCAACATCAAAAACTGCTGGTTTACGTAAAGCCTTGATTTCACGAGAAATCTCACGCTTTATAGCTTGTATTTTCAAACTTGAAGAAAAATCAGAAAAATACTATTTGAAAACAGAACTAAACTCCAATATTTAACTTATTCCTTTGATTATATTAAAATCATTCTGCACTTCATGCTTTTTCTTAGCACTCTGCGCCCATATTTAAGTCTTCTGGTTCAGTATGATAGGGGTTAGCTAAGTTGGCTGCACGATTGGTTTGTGATGCCAACAGCATTGGACTCTATTCCTGTAGCAGCTGAGGTTATTCATGGAGCCTCTGCCTTCTCAGCCTTGCCCCTCACCTAAGGTATGGTGATCTGTAGGTTAAATCATCACTAGTCACAGGCCATGGTCATCTGGGATTACAGCGACGCTTTACTTATGACAGCTTGTGAGGAAATAGCATAAGTAACTTGTAAGTCCTGAGAATACTACTGGAATTCCTTCACTCCTGGGAATTATTCAGTTCACAATATTATTTTGTTAAACAAGTTGATTCAAAACTTGAATACAGATTACATACTTTATATAAATAATTTTAAGGTATTCAGAATGTTGCAAAGTTCTACCAATAGAGACAGTAATGCAGCAGTTATTACCAGAATAACAATTCAAAGGTATAACTGTATAAATCCCATCAAAATAAATTTAAATCCCATCATAATAAATTATGACAACAAAATCAATACACATGGTATGAATGGAACTAACACTGGCAAAAGTAATCAAAGTTCTTAGTTTGGTGCAAAAACCCATTATTGTCATTCAGGGAATGAAGTTTCTTGCCCCTATTTGGTCTGACATACAAGTGATTTCATTCCCTAATAGAATGACACTTAAAGCTTTCTAAAATAGCTTAGCTGTATGGAATAAAGAAACACTATTCCCATAAGAACCGGTTGAAGGAGAACAAATAAAACTAAGCAATAAATGCAATCATCACCCACGTCCTAAGAGTGAAGATAAAAACCTTTCTTCTATATCAAAGCTGTGATTTCTTGAATTAGAGGAATATTCTTTCTTCACTTTTTAAACATTTCCTATTAGTTCACCCTTATTCTTTGTTATCCATCAACAACAAGTATGTTTTAAGCTACCACTCATTTGAGCTGTGTGTTCTAGCATCTTCAGTGTCAAGTAAGTAGTGTCAAGATTAGGCAGTAACCAACAGTTGTTATGCAGATAGGAATAAAAAAAACGGAGGGAAAAGAAATTAAGTATACGCATTTTTATGCAAGTTAAGTACCTTCAGGAAAGTTAGTTCATTTGTAACACAATAAAGTAACATGAAAACCTTGCAAGTATTTACCTTTCAAATGGTTCCATAACTTGCGAAAAGATAAAAGCATAAATGGGAAGATGATTTATATTAATAATAAGTAGCTAATAAATATTATCTTCAAACAAGTTTGAATTAACTTCATTAAACACATTCTAATCAAGAACCAAGGGAGACAATTGAGTGTTTGAAGACTGGCATTGGGAACAGTGATAAAAGCTCAACCTTCGTGACAACAAATGAGGTTATGATGAAAGGTTGGAGAAATTTTGGCATAGTGAGGTACAACTTTATAAAATTATACAACATGTGAAAGGTGAATCCCAAATAATTAAATATATATTCAAGCTAAAGAGTACATAGGCTCAGATTGGTGAATGGTAATTTATCACTGATATCAGGAAGTTCTTCACAAAAAAAATTTAGCATTCAGAGAGATAGATCATCAAGCTAGTAACCCTGGAATCATTTCAGAAACAATTAGATGTAACAATAATGGATTGATTGAGATGAGCCAAATGACCTCCTTCATCTAGAACCCGTATCAACTGACTTATGTGTTTTGCCTAGTAGGAAACTGAATATAAATAAATACATGCAATTATATACAACTGAAATAAAATGTTTTGTAATTTCCAAAATTTATTACAAATCAACTATTCATAACATTCAGCACATTCTGTGTTTTCAAATTATTTTTTATGGATTTTATGTCATAAAATTAAACATCAGGAATGAATATAAAAAGATAAATTAAAACAGCAACACCATGCTTATTTTCATTGACAAACTTACTACTTGGTGCAGTCAAGAGCAAGCTGAGCCTTTAGCCTACTAAGATTAGCCTCATCAGTGAATACAGCGCGCTGTCTCACAACATCCACCATCTGAAGATAATGAAGGAAAAGCTGTTCACACACTGTGATAATGTGTGTAATAATTCGTCGGTTGAGTTCCTTGTTTTCCATGTTTGTCAGAGTAATGTCTTGAGCAGAGTGCACAAACTCCTTCCAAAGCAGCTTTACATCTGCGACAATCATTCCTCCCTAAGAATAACAATGCCAGCTAGAAATTAATCTGTTCAGAAGCAGAGTATCTTTCCAAAAATAGTATTGTATAATCACTTCTAAAGAGATATTGTTTATGTTATAGTAAAATTATATTGATAAATGCATATGATATGTATGCTGAAAGATAAAACCAAAAAGATCCAATGTTTTGACTGTTGGTTCAAAATGCAAATGCAAATCTGAGTCATGCACAATAATAGGAGTTATGTAACTGGTTTCAGAATTGCCACAGTATTAGCGAAAGGGACATCTAGGAGTTCTTCACTTCACAGTCACTAGAGAGGTGGTGATTAATAGGCTAATGGAGCTGAGGGCAGATATGTCCCCGGGACCAGAAGGAATGCATCCCAGGGTCCTCAAGGAAATGGCAGAGGTGATAGTGGATGCCCTGGTAATTATCTTTCAAAATTCGCTGGACTCCGGAAAAGTGCCGGAAGATTGGAAAACGGCTAATGTTACGCCGCTGTTTAAAAAAGGTAGCAGACAGAAGGCAGGGAAATATAGGCCAATTAGTTTAATGTCTGTAGTAGGAAAAATGCTTGAATCTGTAGTCAAAGCAGAAAGCAGGCACCTGGATACGAATGGTTTGATCAGGCAGACGCAGCACGGATTCATTAAGGGGAAGTCGTGCTTGACAAATTTATTGGAGTTCTATGAGCAAGTGACTAGTGCAGTAGAGAGAGGGGAACCGGTGATGTGGTGTTTTTGGATTTCCAAAAAGCGTTTGATAAGGTGCCTCACAAAAGATTGCTGCAGAAGGTTAAAGTGCAGGGAGTCGGGGATAGGATGTTAGTCTGGGTAGAGGATTGGTTGTCTAATAGGAAGCAGAAGATAGGTATTAATGAGTGCTATTCTGACTGGCAGCTGGTGACTAGTGCAGTGCCCCAGCGATCGGTGCTGGGCCTCAACTATTTACCATTTACATAGATGATCTGGAGGAACGGGCTGAGTGCAGGGTGACGAAATTTGCTGATGACACGAAGATGAGTGGAAAAGCAAAATTGCGTGGAAGGTGTGCAAAGCCTGCACAGGGATCTGGATAGGTTGAGTGAGTGGGCGAGGACCTGGCAGATGGAGTATAATGTTAGCAAGTGTGAGGTTATCCACTTTGGTAGGAATAATGGTAGGAAGGATTACTATTTAAATGGAGAAAAGCTGCAGCATGCGACGATGCAGAGGGACCTGGGGGTCCTTGTGCACGAATCGCAAAAACACAGTCTGCAGGTGCAGCAGGTGATTAAGAAGGCGAATGCAATGTTGGCCTTTATAGCTAGGGGGATAGAATATAAAAGTAGGGAGGTTCTGTTGCAGCTGTATAGGGTGCTGGTGAGGCCACAGCTGGAGTACTGTGTGCAGTTTTGGTCACCGCATTCGAGGAAGGATATATTGGCCTTGGAGGGGTGCAGAGAAAGTTTACTAGGCTGATACTGGAGATGAGGGCATTGGATTATGAATAGACTAGGTTTGTACTCTTTGGAGTTTAGAAGGCTGAGGGGGGATCTTACAGAGACGTATAAGACAATGAAGGGAATGGATAGGGTAGAGGTTGAGAGACTCTTCCCGCTTAGCAAAGATAGCAGGACTAGAGGGCACAGCCTCAAGATTGGTGGGGAGGGGGGATGGTTCAGTTTGGAGTTGCAGAGGGGTTTCTTCACGCAAAGGGTGGTGAATCTTTGGAATTCTCTGCCTGATGAGGTGGTGGAGGCTTCCTCACTGAATATGTTCAAGTCAAGAGTGGATAGATTTTTAATTGACAAGGGAATTAAGGGTTACGGGGAGAAAGCGGGAAAGTAGTACTGAACCACTGCAGATCAGCCATGATCTTATTGAATGGCGGGGCAGGCTCAAGGGGCTGTGTGGCCTACTCCTGCTCCTGTTTCTCATGTTACTTATTACCACCTAGCAATCTCATAAGAAATTAATGTTAAACAATGACAACATCAGGCTCAGCTCTGATAGCTCTCACAGTCCAACAGTCTGCCAGCATCTGTAATTGCACAAATGCCCAGCTGGTAGTAATCGGTGGGCTGCCACTGGCCACCAACTGAGTCTGGTTGGAAGTGAAAGCGCTGTAGTGAGGACACCCAAAACAGAAATCCAACTTTTAACATCAAACAGTAAAAAAAAGTATGAATAAAATGCAACATACAACAAATGGTGGAAATCGGAAACAGGAATATAAAACGGAAAATCAGCAGCTGCAGGGAAGTCAGAGAGTTAATATTCCAGGCATAAGTCCCTTAATGTGGTTGTGATGAAAGCCATTGGCCCAAAGCGTTGAGTGGTGTTGACTATTAAAGCATCCTTTTAAAAACTGATCCACCTACCAGTGCCTGTTGAGTTGCTATAGAAACATTTGAAACTTCTGATTTTGCAGCAATCCTTCTTTGAATCAATTGACAGAGATCAGTCAGGCTGGTTGGGGCTGACTGTACACTTTGATCAATCGGAGTTACTGGGCGCTTTAGCTGAAACACTAACAATAATAAGGACATACTAATAAAGGACAAAAATGAATACCATTAATGTACCAAATCACACAACCTAAATTCAATGAAGATATCATATTTTTAAGATATCCTAAATGCCACATTCATATTGAGTATTCAGATATAGATGCCTTTTGAAATTGGCTTTAGATAATACAAGTTATACTGCCCTGTTTGCACTGTTCTCTGCCAAAGGAGAGTTCTGTGCGATTAGATACACACCATGGTTTACCATGTGAGAATGCAAATTACTGATATTTTAGAACTTTAAAAGGGATACCTGTTTCACACTGGTGATCTCACACCACTTCTGGCACAATGGTTAGCACAGCTGCCTCAGAGCGCCAGGGTCCCAGGTCTAATTCCTGGCTTGGGTCACTGTCTGTGTGGAGTTTGCATAGGTTTCCTCTGGGTGCTCCAGTTTCCTCCCACAACCCGAAGATGTGCACGTTAGGTTGATTGACTGTGGTAAATTGCCACTTAGTGTCAGGGGGATTGGAAGGGTAAATGCATGGGGTTATGGGGATAGGGCTGGGTGGAATTGTGATCAGTGCAGATTCAATGGACCAAATGGCTTCCTTCTGCATTTTATATCCTATGATTTTAATTCAGCTGCCTTGAAAAAAATGTACATTGATATAATGAAAAATTGTTTTCAGATAAATGCAAATTCTTCACTGTACTTGCCCAATACCTTTTAGGATGCTAAATTTAATATCTCTTAAAGGAATGTTAACTCTAGTTGGACACAGAGGCTTTATGACATGATCACTTGCCTCTAACTTGTCATTTGCTCACCTAACATGGCAATCTTCATGATACACTGGCCAATTGAAAATTGAATAAACTCCTTAGTTGGAACCCAGGAAAACCCACAGAGAAGCTGGTGGGCCATTGGAACTTCCAGTCACATTGGCAGGACCACAGGATCCCATTAGTATGAAGTGCTGTAAAATTTCAGCCTTAGTTATTGATTGACAGTTCCAAAAGCACTTCATTGGCTGTCAAGTGCTTTGAGAAGTCCCAAGGTCATGAAAATTGCTATACAAATCCCTTTTTTTAAGAGAAGCATTTTGTTCTGCGGCAGGATTTTCCCTGCTGCTGGAGCCAAAAACGGACTCTACTTGCTACAAACACCTTGCATACCTGTTCCCTGGCTTCCTCTCCCTGGATCAATTTCCCAAAGGCTAGTAGAGCTACCTGTCCCCAAACAGTGGCAGCCAGTGGAACTAGGTAATGACCCCTCAAGGCAGGAGGCCAACTGGGATTTTTTCCAGTCATTGGGTTTCTACAGCAGGGGACAACTTTGCTTCCTTGAGGCATCCTCACAGCAGCAGACTGTGAGACCAGCAAGTAAGGCAAACTTAGAGGTCCTCCCCATGTGCCAGGGTTCAGCAGCAGTTGTGGTCACCCTTTGGTGGGCAAAGGTTTTTTCTTTAAGTTTGAAAAAGTTGGAGAGATTTCACCTCCATTTGGAAGCAGCCACTTTCTTTCACATCCCCATCCAGAAGAAAGGTCAGTCCCAATGGACCAACTTTACCACTTTAAAAAAGGTTGCCTCACAACAATAACACAATGGATGTGACCTAAACAAGTTTACAGTAGGACTTCCACCTCTCAGTGCAAGTCCAAATTCAAACAGCTACTAGCCTATCTCATTGGTCAGTAATTCTAGCTGTCCCAGCAATGCCAGAATTCAGTTGTGGTTGCTGCTAGGTCTGCAAGTAGGCCATTAGATAGATGAAGGTTACATGGATCATGGATCCAGGTAAGTTAGGGGTTTCGGGGGGGAAGAATTTGGGAACCAAGGGAGAGGACTAGTGGGTAGGCAGCTTGGGTTATGATGGCCAAATAGGAAGTGACAAAGTGGGTGTAGCATCTTGAGGAGAGTGACCCTGGTGCATACACATCCTGATGGGCATAACCCTTACCTTCCTGCCTCTTAACCAGTTTTGTTAAACTCCCAACTGCCTGTCCATGCTAACTTTACTCTGGCACATGCAGTGTGATATTCAAGTCAATGGGCTTGTTAACAAGCCCTATTAATAATCCTTCAAAATGGTGGGACAGCTGCTGCTTTTGGTGCCTGTCTGCGTAACGCTTTGGGTTACGGGCAGATTGGGAGTGAAGGAAGCAGGCAGGAGAGCCAGCCATCATACTTCATATGCCACACTCCCCTGCTGAAAGCACACCTGGCTGGACATCATAGAATCTGGTCTATGACACTTAAATAGAGCTTATCCATTCTTCAAGAGAGTTTACATCTACTCCATCAATTGTGAATTCAAACGCTGCATTCAAGTCCCTTGCAACAGCCAGACACTGGGGTCTATTTGAACACAGCACATAATTCAAATGGCCTTGCTGAGTTCTGGTTTCCCTCCTGTGTGATTCATACCCTACTTCCCTCGTCATGCTGACGAAAATTAGATCAGTCACAAATGGGGGCTGGACTTCTCATAACAGTTCCTCACACCATTTTTAAAAATCTGTGGATGCTTCCCAACTCTGCAAAATTCTGGCCCTGGTTTGTACTTTTATGAATATATATTATCCAGGGAGCAGAGTTCCATGCACAAACCTCGAGGATGATCTGCAAAATGTATGTTGTATTCCACTATAACAGCAGCCCTAAAATTGCCTGATAATAGTTGGGTTATTTTCCCAAAACAATTCCTTTTAATTTTAAAGTACAAATTTTGTACTTTACAGCAGCCACTCAAGGGCAGCTAACAAATGATTTGTAATTCTTCTGACACAATTACATTATACAGGCGGTCAATCATGTAAGATATGCAAATTGTTTTCACATAAATGTATCTGGTACAAGAAATGAGGATTGTTTGCGAAGCAGGAAAGGGGACTTCTCTGTAATGCTCTGCCCCATATTTCTCTCTCAAACAGCTTCACTAAATGGATGATCTCATCATTATCTTGCTGCAGTTTATGGGATCTTGCTTTGTGCAAATTGGCTGCACATTTCCAATATTAAAACAATGTTCCTTCTAATTTTTCCTTCACTGTGTGTAACCCATTTGATGCACGACACAGTTCCTTAATAATGGTACATGGCAGCATTTGTACACATCTTAAAACCTTCTTACGTGCACCGTTTGTTCCCTGCACAGTGAGTTTTGGATTGCAGCAGATGGTTGGGTCCAGTGTAGTTTAGATGGAATATCAGTGATTGCACCGTAAAATACTTTGGAACATCCAAAATTCGATTGAAAGTTACTTTATAAATTAAGTTTAGTCTTTCTTTGTCACTAACCTCACCCTTTTTCCCACAGCATCGCAGAGGAGAGAGATCATCTTACTGCCAAAGTATATTTCCAGCACACAGATAATTACAAATAATTTTGATTGATGTAATAAAATTAAGCAGTTGCAGAGACCAACAATCATTAAGTTGCAATATCATGTAGGGGTACCTGGCGGCTTTACGTCTTCAGTGCCAGATTTGAAGAGGCTCAGCGGTTCCAGCATGTCTTTATATCTTTGGTGGAGTTCCTTAGCTGCAACTGTGCTGCGCACCATAGAATGTAAACCATATCTTTTTGATAGCTTGCTGCTTTTATTTTCCATAATTGTTACACCAAGATTTTTGGTCTTCATTGTAGGAAATCACTATCGAAAAGAAATTGCAACTTGGCAATTTAAAAAAATATAAAATATCCTGCATCATAGTCATAACATTTGTCAGTGTAAAGTCAGCTTCCAAACGTATATTGGTGACACTCAGCTGTAACTATCCTTCACTATCCTCACCTTCAACTGCACTGTCTGACTATGATCCAAAATCATCATATCTGAACTCTATCCAACTTAAAAGGATGTCATATTGCTGAAGGTTTCTGGTTCCAATACCGGTGTCAACAAGTGTAGGCTTGTTGAGTTTTGTTTGCTCAGAGGATCACTGGCTTTCCCCGATGTAAGGTGGGTGGTGCAGTGAGAATGCTGATTAGCATTTTTGTGATGTTTTGTGATGACTCCTTGATGCCCCACAGTCAAACATTGCTTTGATATCAAGGCCAGTTACTTTAACCTCTCCTCAAGTTCAAATGTTTAGTCTATGTTTGGACCAAGGTGTTAGAGGCAAAGTACTGGCATGGATAGAAGACTGACTGACTGACTGGCAGAAGGTAGAGAGTGGGGATAAAAGATTTCTTTTCAGGGTGGCAGCCAGTGACTAGTGGAGTTCCACAGGGGCAGTGTTGGGACCACAACTTTTCATTTTATACATAAAAGATCTAGATGAAGGAACTGAGGATATTGTGGTTAAGTTTGCAGATGATACAAAGATAGGTGGAGGGACAGGTTGTATTGAGGAGGTGGGGAAGCAGCAGAAGAACTTGGACCGGTTAAGAGAGTGGGCAAAGAGGGGGAAGATGGAATACAATGTGGGAAAGTGTGAGGTTATACACCTCGATAGGAAGAGGCGATGCAGATTTTCTAAATGGGGAGAGAATTTGGGAGCGCAAGGGGACTTGGGAGCCCTTGTTCAGGATTCTCTTAAGGGTTAACTTGCAGGTTGAATTGGTAATTAGGAAGGCAAATGCAATGTTAGTATTTGTTTCAAAGGATGAGGACACAACAGCAGGGATATACTGCTGAGGCTTTATAAGGCCCTGGTCAGACCACATTTGGAATATTGTGAGCAATTTTGGGCCCTGTATCTAAGTAATGAAGAGGGTCCTAAGGAGATTCAAGAGAATGATCCCTGGAATGAGCAGCTTGATGTATGAAGAGCTCTGGGTCTGTACTCGGAGTTTAGAAGGATGAGAGAGGATCTTATTGAAACTTGCAGAATACTGAAAGACCTGGATAGAGTGGATGTGGGGAAGATGTTTTCATTAGTAAGAGAGGCTAGGATCCGACAACACAGTCTCAGAGTAAAGGGGCGACCCTTTAGAATCGAGATGAGGAGGAATTTCTTCAGCCAAAGGGTGATGAATTGATGGAATTCATTGCCACAGAAGGCTGTGGAGACTAGATCATTGAGTATATTTAAGATAGAGAGAAGCAGGTTCTTGAATAGTAAGGGGAACAAAGGCTATGTTGAAAAGGCAGGAGAATGGGATTCAGAAACTTATCAATCATGATTGAATGACAGAGCAGACTCAATTGGCCTTATGGTCTAGTTCTGACTGTATATCTTATTGTCTTATGGTAATGAGGTAACCTGGCTGAGTGTCAATAAGCAAGTTACTGTAGTGTATGTGTTGCTTGACAGAACTGTCACGACCCCTCCTTCACTTTGCTGATGATCGAGAAGAGGCCAATGGGACAATAAATCACTGGATTGGATTTGTCCTGCTTTTTGTGGACAGGACACACCTGGGCAAATTTTCCACATTGTTGAGTACTTTCAATGCAATTATTGTAGCTGAATAGTAAAATGTGCAAACAAATTACTTGAAACAACTAACCTTGCAATCCTACCTCCAAAATTAGTTAATGAACCTGTATATCAAGATAAGAAAGATGCTATCCAACAATGTGCAGTAACATTAGGCTGTTGGTGCTTTACTCTCCCTTTTTCAAAATCACTATTATTTTGTAAAGTATGTTTCTGATATTCTAAGAACTGCAAAATTAATCTGGTAATAATAATAAATATAGTGTTCAGTAATCAAATGGCACTACAAGAATTTGTTCATAGTTGATACTCGATCAGTGCATTTATATATGGTGGCTGAACAAATAATCCATTTACTTTATGGCGACGTGGTAGCACATTGATTAGCACTGCTGCCTCACAGTGCCAGGGACCCAGGTTTGATTCCAGCTTTGGGTGCGGACTTTGCACATTCTCTCTGTGTGAGCGTGAGTTTGTTCCAGGTGCTCTGGTTTCTTCCCACAGTCTGAAAGACATGCTGGTTAGGTTGATCACGCTAATCTTCCCCTTAGTGTCAGGGGAAATACGTGGGGTTACAGGGATAGGGCCTGGAAAGGATTGCTGTCAGTGCAGGCTTGATGGATTGAATGGCGTCCTTCTGTATTGTAGAGATTCTATGATTTTATATATAAATATGTATAAATATGTGTGTGTGTGTACATACATACACACACACACATATATATATATACACACACATGTACATATATAAATATATACATAAATATAAAAGTATATATGTAACTCAAAACTCTGTGCAGAAAGATTAAAATAAAACGATTAAAATCCAGACCTGTAAAGGTCAGAGATACCTGCTCAGATTGTTCATTTCTAACTAAATTAAGTATTATACTTTACTCTAATTGCAATCAATTACTGTGTCAAAGTGGATATCATCACACACTAACACTGTGGTGCCTCTGAGTCATCATGCATCCTCATGGCCACTGAGAATAAAGGTGAGAAATGCCCCCCAGCCCCTTTACCTGAGGGTTTGGCTGGTGTATGACGGACACACACCTCAGGCCCCTGGCTCTCAGAGGTGGCAGTCCAGCTTTGACAGCGGCCTGTTGCTGCTTCATCCTCCGCCGCCTCCGAAAGGGGGGGGGGGGGGGGGGCGGTCAGAACGCTTCACTCAGCTTTCTCCGGCCGTCTCCCTCCGCCCTGCCCTCCCCTCGCTCTTCGCGGTGCGGCGGAGGAATCCCACAGAGAGAGAGAGAGAGAGGGCTCCGGCTGGTTGCTAGGAGACGGCCGGACGCAGTGTGGCTGTGCAGGTAAAAGGCGCAGGTGAGAGCTCCTGTCGAACACCGCCTTGAGAATTGCTTAATTTATGATTTTTTTTTTAAATGATGGTTTCACGCTGACCCGCTGTGGAAGACAAACTTCAATGGGACGCATTTGCATCTTGCCTATGTGCGCATATGCAACCCCTTCCCCACAAGCAGCTGGAGCTTATCTCCACTGGAGACCTTCCCATACAACATCCCCATATACAGTCTCACTCTGGCCCACTCCCCAACATCCACAAACCACACTGATCTGATAAAGATATCACTTGAGGCTTTGGCGTACTGGTTGTCATCGCTGGTCTATTAGAAAGAAACTGGTCAAAAGACTGTTAAAAATAAAAAAAGATGCAAAACTCTGGGATCGTGCACCCACCCGACTCAAGAACCTCTGCCCTCCTGCCATCAGACTTTTGAGTGGACCCAAAATTAAAATCAGGGACACCCAAGAGGCTGGAATTGGAAAGTATACACATATCTCAAAGGATTATAGAGCGGGAGTTAACGGAGATAGGGAAGGCCATGGACGGATGAGAATTTTAAAATCAAGGCAATGTAAGTCAACAAGCACAGGTGTGATTGGAGAAACAGGACTTGATTTATTATTGGCACACATTAGGATATAGTTGAAAATATTGTTTCTTGTGCACTATACAGCCAAAGCATACCGTTTATTAGAGTATATAGGGGAGAAGGAAAGAGGATGCAGAAAATTATGCTACACAAATATCACAGCAAAATATTCAAACCTTGGCAACTGCAGTACTAAAACAATTGTCACGTCTCATAAAATACATTGCTAAGGCCCCAGAAGAATTTGTTTTGTAATCACATGAATATGTATTTGCAATAAAACCACTGCTGCACAATCTAGTGTATAAAAACGAGTACAGACATTTGTTAGGATGTAAAGAAAGATCAGCTTAATATATGGTACGTTCATATAAGGACAGTTTTCATGATAGTTGGTCCTCCACACGGCTGATGCTGTTAACTTCTCCCTTTTTATCTAGTTTCTTCCTGCATCAAAAATGTTCTTAGCCATATAAATCTGTGACCTAGGGTCATCAATTTGCCCAGTATCAATTGCAAAAATAGGACATATCTACTGCCCTTGCCTAGCAATCTTCACAGCCACAACAACTCATATGTTGAATACATCTTATCACACACATTGCTTACTCAGCAGCTGATTCTGCAACTATAGCTATTCTCATAGTTCTTGCTTGTGTAAAGTTGACTACTTTTTCCATCGTGTTTTGTGGATGTTTAGCCGTTAACTATCCAGCTACAAGATCCTTGGTAAAAGCCAGTAGAATTGGTACAGGAAGAGGAGCCATTGCAAGTGAAAAGATCAGAACCAGGTTAATCCAATCTCACAAAGCTAGATGTGAATAAAGAGATGTTGGAGAAGGATGGTGTGGTCAACCATATCAAACAAAGATTGCAGACAAGATTGAAGATCAAGCAGGGAAAGTTTACCTTTGTCATGGTCCCAAAGGATGTTATTTTTGACCTTGATAAAGACTGGTTTGAACCTACGGTTGAGGCAGAAACCTGATAAGAAGGATTCAAACATGAAGTTCCAGAAAAGATGGAACACTTTCAAGGGTTTTCTGGATAATAAATGGTAAACTAATGTAGATGAAGTATGATACTCCATCCCTCAGATTCTGTGTGAATTTTAGTAACAGTGCAGACAGTTGAAATGCAGCAGGAATATCTAACTTGATTTGCAGTAGCTTTGTTGTACTGCAAATATTGAGATTGAAAAACACTAATGATTAAATAAATCACAAAAAAGGGTTGTTTGGTATATAGTAGAAAACATATCGCAGCAAAATATTCAACCTCGGCAACAGCAGTACTAAAACAATTGTCATGTCTCATAAAATAAGGCCCAAGATGTATTTGTTTTGTAATTACATGAATATGTATTTGAAATAAAACTACTGATGTACTATCTAATGTATAAAAATAAGTACAGACATTTGCTGTTCGCAAACTTCCCTATCTTTGATTGTGAATTTTGATCATTCTTTTTATGTTAACATGCTAGGTAATGTCAATGAAAATTTCTCATGCAAACAGACTTAAGCAATGGCATAATTACAAATTGCGAGTTAAGTGGCATTGTAGCTTCACTGCATCCTGCATCACTTACATGACCTGCAGATTCCCAACATTTTCAGCTTTTTTTCCAGCACCTGCTCTATTTTGCTTTTGGTTTATATATATCTGTGTTCCTATTTACATGATATCTTTTATCCTATTCAGGAATGCTATGTATTTCCTACCTACGCCTCATCTGTTGACTTTTTACAAAGGCAGCTTTTTTGTGGTAATGCCATTCTCCATCTATTTACCTTCTTAATATTTTTGTGACCTGCTCTCTTTTGCCAAACACTATAGATTTACATTTATGTAGTACTTTTCATGACCATAGGGCATCTCTACAGTGTTTTTCAGTCAACGAAGTACTAGTCATTGTTCGAGTATAGGAGCAGAGATATCTTGCTGCAGTTACACAGGGTCTTGGTGAGATCACATCTAGAATATCGTGCGCAGTTTGGTCCCCTTATCCAAGGAAGAATGTTGTTCCTATGGAGGGAGTGCAACAAGATTTACACAAACAAACAAAGAACAACAAATTTACCAGACTGATTCCTGCAATGACGCAACTGATGTATATGAGGAGAAATTCAGTCGGTTCAGATTATGTTGACTGGAGTTTTGAAGAATGAGGGAGGAATCTCATAAGAACCTATAACATTCAAACAGGACTAGATTGGGTAAATGTAGAAAGAGTTTTCCCAATGATGAAGGAGTCCAAAACCTGAGGTCACCAAGGATATGGGGCAGCATGGTGGCACGACGGTTAGCACTGTTGCCTCACAGCACCAGGGACCTAGGTTTGATTCCAGGCTTGGGTCACTGTCTGTGTGGAGTTTGCATGTTCTGCCCACAGAGTGAAAGATGTGCTAGTTAGGTGCATTGACCCGAACAGGTACCCTTGTGTGGCAACTTGGAAAATTTCACAGTAGCTCCAATGTAAGCCTTACTTGTGACTAATAGATAAAAAGAAACAAATTTTAAACTATTTAGGACTGAGATGAAGAGAAATGTTTTTATCTACAGTGGTGAGCCTGTGGAATTCTCTGCCATGGAAAGTAGTTGAGGCCAAAACATTGTTTGTTTTCAAGAAGGAGTTTGATTTAGGTCTTGGGGCTAAACGGATCAAAGGATATGGAGGGAATATAGGAACGGTTTACTGCATTGGACGATCAGCCATGATCATAATGAATAGTGGAGTAGGCTCAAAGGGCCAAATGACCTACTTCTGTTCTTACTTTCTATGATTCTATGTGATACAAGAAAAACAGCTGCTAAGTTGTGTACAGCAAACTCCCCCAACCTAATTCCTGGCTTTTAAAGCTCATATATTTGTAATTTGTTCTGATGTGAAGAACTACCACTTGGTCCCTATTTTCCCCCTTCAGAATTAATTCCAACTCTTCAATGTAAGATTATACTAGCACCAAGAAGTCAGCTCATAATCACATTTGTAATGGCTTTGTACTGTGTTTAGCGACATGTTTTCCTGAATAAAGATTCCCTAATATCTCTCCGAACTGGAAACTCTCAAAGTTGTAAGTTTGCTTAATCCATCTTTATTTCTAGGATCTTGCTTTGGTGTTGCAATATTTTGAACAATACCTGTCATCTGTTCGTGGTTTCAGGGATCTTAATCGCTTCACTATCTTGCCTTCTTTCAGCATGTACGTCTTGGTCATAAGAAATCCATTGTATTAATCGCCAAAGTCTGAATGTTCGCGTTCAAGATTTGCTGTTAATCTGAACAATAAAATTACCTAACTTGATTCACTTATCAACTGAACAGTTATGATATTCATCCTCAAAAATTCCTTCACTGTCTGCCCATGGAATTGCTGTATCTAGCTTCATAATTCCAAACCTAATTTTTGCATCCTTAGCTCAGTGGTGGACTTGGACTTACTCTTTGAGGGGCCCTTCATTTCTGCTCCTCATCCAGTAATGTCATACCCCTGTCCCCAGGTGTTATAACTGTATAATGCAACATGTTCTGGTTTCCTTTCATAATTTGGTTTCATCATAATTTAGTTTATTTCATAGAAAATTAACATTTTGCATATCAATAGAATTCACACCTAGCAATAACATTGGCTTTCAGCTTAAATTTATACAGTGATGTTGTCTAGGATACATACGTTGTCCAGGAGATTGGGGAGAGGAACATTACTGCAGTGTTAGACTCTAGGAAGCTGACACCACTCACAGGTTCTACACGGGTGCTCACTGATAGGAAAAAGCCCCCAGTCACACAGGCCAGATCCCACCACAGCTCCCACAGAAAGGTCATAAGCAGAGCTGCAAGGATCAGATGGAAATTGGGTTCACTCTATACTTCATTTTTCCCCTTTTAAATTAATATATCTCATTTTATTTATGACATTTGTACACTCAAATGTTCATTTAAAAGAAAGGTGAGCGAGATAGTGAGGCAAAGATGGATAGAGCTTGAGTTGAATAGATCCCCTGACCCTTCTTACCTACAGTAAGAAGTCTGACAACACCAGGTTTGAGTCGAACCGATTTATTTGACAGTAAACTCACAAGCTTTCGAGGCTGTCCTCTTGGTCAGGTGAATGAGGTGTTCTGGTCTCAAACAGCACATACAACAGCACAGACTGTTTGCAGATTACTGATTAGAATGCAAGTCTTTACACCTAACGCCGGCAGCTCTACATCATGCCTTCTTACCCACTACATACCCAAAATCCGCACACACATCTCACTAAACTTGTCAAGATGAGATAGCAACCTCAGCATGGAAAATGCACGTAATAGGCTGCCACAAACAACCATGAAAAAATATTCAGATAAATCCCTTTCAGTAATATATGAGCATTCATTGATCAGAATATCAGAAAGATGAGCATTATTGCAGCATTAATATCTCAAGCCTGACAACACTCAGATTGTATAAAGGAATCCACTGACAAGAACAGGTTCCAATCAAACAGGATATTTCTCTCCAAAGATCATTAAGATCCAGATCATCAATAACCTGTCAAGGTCCTTCCATGCTGATGCTATAATTAAGAATGCCTCTACTTTCTCAGGAGGCTTAGGAAATTCAGCACATCTGCTGTGACTCTTACCAATTTTTACAGCTGCACCATAGAAAGCATCTTTTCTGGATGGATCACAGCTTGATGTGGCTCCTGCTCTGACGCAAGAAACTACGAAAAGGTTGTGGACGTAGCCCAATTCATCACACAAACCAGCCTCCCCTCTATTGACTCCTTCTACACTGTCCTGGAAAAGCAGCCAGCAAAATAAAGCACCCCATATCTTCTTTCTTCTGGAAAAAGACAAAAGTCTGAGCTCATGTACCAACTGACTTAGGAACAGCTTCTTCCCTGCTGCCATCAGACTTTTTATGGACCTATCACATATTAAGCTCATCGTTCTCCACACCCAGCTATGAATGTAACATGATGTTCTGCACCCTCCTTTCCTTCTCCCCGATGTATTCTATGAACAGTATGTTTTGTCTATATAGTGCACAAGAAATAATACTTTTCACTGTATCCCTATATATGGCAACAATAAATCAAATCAAAACTTGTGGGATATTCATTGTTCAGACTACCAGAGAGGCAAGCATTACTGCAGTATTAATATCTCAGAGCAGAAAACGTTCACAAACTTTACACATGTGCTCACTGACAGGAACAGGCCGCAGTCAAACAACCAATTCCTTCCACACCTCTCAACAACATAGACACACAGAATTGGAAGTAGCAGGAGGGAAATGGGTCCAATCATCCACCCATCTTCCGCCACTTAAATTAACTGCCTGTTTCATTACAGTTTGTCATCATATAATTCAAAGCGGAGAATATTCAGTTAGTGAGGTCTATATTTACATATTCCAAAGTAGCTCACTGTGTGAGCTGACTACTGAATCCTTTACTTTCCATTTGGACACTGAAACATTTGTTTCTGTGAGTCTTTTTGGAGCACATTTAAAATAAATGTGTGCAATGCAGTGCTATATATATTGTCAACAACTGAAAGCACAATTTCTCTAAACAGCTTTAGCCAAAAACTAAGCAGATCAGCCTGGTTAAACTCAATGCTCCTGACAACACAGCAGCCTTGAGATGTTTTTACACACATTGAACATAGAACATAGCACCCTACAGTGCAGAAACAGGCCCTTCAGCCCATTGCATCTGCATCGACCACAATCCCACCCAGGCCCTACCCCCCACCCCCATATCCCTACACATTTTATCCGCTAATGCCTCTAACCTACTCATCCCAGGACACTAAGGGACAATTTTAGCATGGCCAATCAATCTAACCCTCACATCTTTGGACTGTGGGAGGAAACCGGAGCACCCAGAGGAAACCCATGCTGACATGAGGAGAATGTACAAACTCCACACAGACATTGGGCCAGGTAAAACATGCTTCCCTTCTTGTCACTGAATTTGTAAAATGCACAAAACAAATCAGAGATCATTTCTCACTGATGTTGAACTGAGCACCAACTAATTCTGAACCAGATTAAAATAACTAGTACCTCCAGCCTGACTGCTGAGGAAGATTTGCTAATAACTTCCACCCAAATTAATCAAAAGATGGAGTTTAATTCTGATTAAGACTGAAGTGAATAGTAAACTAATCGGTTAAAATGGACCAAGTTAAAAAGAGATTGGATAATGGGCACTTTGGATAATATGGAAGTACGAGAGAAAGGAAATTATCAGAGAGAGAGAAAGGGAAAGAGCCAGTTCCAGGAAATCCAATTTTGAATGTCCTTATGTTGCACCAACACAGAAAATGCCCACCAATAGCTTTACATCTGACAAGTTTTTACAAACATATTAATTGCTGTTTTTGAAACTTTGTAGACAACTTATGAAACAAGTTCTCACAGTTCTCTAAAAATAACCAGTTTCATTTTATACAGCGATGTGGTCTGAATGGTACATCTGGACAGATGGGAACACCTACAAAAAAAAAACTGGAAAGGTTCAAATACAAATAATTTGAGGCTTTCCTAGACAACGTTAAAGTTTATTTTTTAGTCACAAGTCAGCTTACATTAACATTGCAATGAAGTTACTAAACATTAGTAGTAACAATGAAGTTATTAAAAATCCCCTAGTCACCATACTGCAGTGCAAGTTTGGGAATGCTGAGGGAGAATTTACATGGCCAAGTCACCTGGACAGGGTACATCTAAGAAGCTGACAGCACTCAGACTCTCAGATGCCTGCTGACAGGAAAAGGCCCTAGCCACTCAAGTTGTCTTTTTTTAAAACCCCAAGTTCATTTTGTCTTGTCTGATATCCCTTTTAATTTGGCATTTTGTTTCACTTTTTACTTCAATCTAATATTATTGTAATTGCTTATTAGACCAGTTCCCTGCATATTCTACATCTCAAGTTTCTCTCCTCTGCACTCATATAACCAAGTACAAAGACATATTGATTCATTCTTAGCCTACTTCTTTATTATAACAGATCGTGAAACTTCATCTTGTTTTTAATCTTTGAAGAATTGAGCATTCCCAGCAACGAGTAATTGCTCAGTTTTTTTTAAACCAAATTCAACCTCTTGCAATGGATTCTGTGGTCCTTTTGATTTATTTGTTTATAAATGTGCGTGTCATTGTCATAATGTTTACTAATACATTAGAAACTTTGTGAGAGTCCCCTGAAGCAGTTGCCATATCAATTGGCTAAAAATGGAAACTTTATCATATTATATTTGTACATGAAATTGCCCACAATTTGATGCTAAAAAAGGATGTAGAGAAATTAAAGTAAAAACACTGCTGTCACAAATGACATACTAAGATTTATTTCACTGTTACTTATGCTTAGAAATATTCAGTACAAAAGCAAAAAGGCAGTTGCATTGCTGATCTTGAAACCCAATTTAATTTAAAAAAATGCTAGTATCTAGAGATACTTGTAGTCAATTTCAGTAGAATTCTTACAAGTTTTCAGAGATCTCCAACTAGATCCCTATTTTTAGGCACTTTTACAGAGATGGGAACACCTACAAAAAAAACTGGAAAGGTTCAAATACAAATAATTTGAGGCTTTCCTAGACTATGTTAAAGTTTATCTTTTAGTCACAAGAAGCTTACATTAACATTGCAATGAATGCACTAAATAAACAATGCACTAAAC
Organism: Sphyrna mokarran; assembly: GCA_024679065.1. Classification (NCBI taxonomy): domain Eukaryota; kingdom Metazoa; phylum Chordata; class Chondrichthyes; order Carcharhiniformes; family Carcharhinidae; genus Sphyrna; species Sphyrna mokarran. The sequence continues at coordinate 17,392,063 of JAGIQG010000019.1, read as the reverse complement.
ATTAGTAGTAACAATGAAGTTATTAAAAATCCCTGAGTCGCCATACTCCAGTGCCTGTTTGGGAATGCTGAGGGAGAATTTACATGGCCAAGTCACCTAACCTGCACATCCTTGGATTGTGGAAGGAAACTGAGCATCTGGAGGAAACCCATACAGACACAGAGAATGTGCAAACGTCACACAGAAGTGACCCAAGCGAGAAATCGATCTTGGGTCCTTAGCATTGAGAGGCAACAGTGCTAACCACTGTACCACCCCTCTGTATGCAGGCTCTCCAATTGATACATAATGATATGTCTTCCATCACTATTGCTAAAAAAATCATTTTAATGAGTAACTTCATATTTAATAATACTTTCACATTTATCATAAGTAACCCAGAATCTTACACAACTGGCTTGCGTATATTGTTTCTTTGTCTTGAGGAAGCAGAGGGGCTGCAGAAGGACTTGGATAGGTTAGGAGAGTGAGCAAAGAAGTGGCAGACAGTATACAATATGGAAAAATGTGAGGTTATGTATTTTGGAAGAGGAATGGAGGCATAGACTACTTTCTAAATAGGAAAATGCTTAGGAAATCAGAAGCACAAAGTGACTTGGGAGTCATTGTTCAGGATTTTCTGATCAAAAAGGAAAGAGAGGCGTATGTTAGGTCCAAGCAACTGAAAACTGTTGGAGCTCCGGAGGAATAGAGAGAGTAGGAAAGAACTCAAACGGGGAGTTAGAAGGGCAAAAAGAGGTCATGAAATGTTCTTGGCAGACAGGATTAAGGAGAATTCTAAGTCATTTTATTCATACGTTAGGAACAAAAGACTTGTCAGGGGGGGAAAAAAAAAATCGGACCTCTCAGGGACAAAGGAGGGAATTATGCTTAGAACCCATTTAATAGGGGAAATCCTAAATGAATATTTTACATCAGTATTCACAAAGGAGAGGGATGTGTTGACTGGGAGTGTCTCACAGGGAGGTGTTGACCTGTTAGAGAGAATCTCCATTACAAAGGAGGAAGTGTTAAGTTTTTTTTTTAGGGAACACTAAAACTGACGAATCCCCAGGGCCTGATGGCATCTGTCCTAGACTGCTCAGGGAGACAAGAGATGAAATTGCTGGGCCTCTGACGAAAATCTTTGTCTCTTAACTGGACACAGGTGAGGTCCCTGAGGACTGGAGGATAGCGAATGTAGTTTGTTATTTAAGAAGGATAGCAGGGATAATTATAGGCCAGTGAGCTTGATGTTCGTGGTAAGGAAGTTGTTGGAGAGGATTCTTAGAGATAGGATGTATGCGCATTCAGAACCGAACAATCTCATTAGTGACAGACAGCATGGTTTTGTAAGAGGGAGATCGTGCCTTACAAATTTGGTAGAGTTTTTTTGAGGTGACAAAAACAGTTGACAAAGGGCAGGCTATGGACATTATCTGTATGGATTTCAGCAAGGCATTTGACAAGGTCCCTTGGTTTAGAAGCAGGTTGGCTAAGAAGGTTAAGGCTCATGGGATACAAGGTGAGGTGGCTAGATGGAAGAGAACTGGTTTGACCACAGGAGACAGGGTAGCAGTCGAAGGATCTTTTTCCAGCTGGTTCCAGTGGTGTTCCACAGGGTTCTGTGCTACGACCTCTGCTATTTGTGATATATATAAATGATCCAGAAGGTGTAACTTGTTATCAGCTGGACTTGCGGATAACTATGAACATTGTTGAACAATACAGCAGGATACAGATAGGCTGGAAAATTGGGTGGAGAAATGGCAGATGCAATTTAATCCAGATAAATGCAAGATGATGCATCTTGGAAGAATTAATGTAGAACATAGAACATTACAGCGCAGAACAGGCCCTTCGGCCTTCGATGTTGCGCCAACCAATTAAGAAAAAGCAATGACCCTCTAACCTAAACCATTCCCTTTTCGTCCACAAACTTATCTACTAACCTCTTAAACGCCACCAAACTTGGCGCATCTACAACTGCAGCAGGCAGGGCATTCCACTCCCTAACCACCCTCTGGGTAAAGAACCTACCTCTGATATCCGTCCTATAACTATCACCCCTTAATTTAAAGCTGTGTCCCCTCATGCTCGCTTTCTCCATCCTAGGAAAAAGGCTATCACTGTCCACCCTATCTAAACCTCTAATCATCTTATATGTTTCAATAAGGTCTCCTCTTAGCCTCCTTCTTTCTAACGAAAACAACCTCAAATCCCTCAGCCTCTCTTCGTAAGACCTACCCTCCATACCGGGCAACATCCTGGTAAACCTCCTCTGTACCCTCTCCAATGCCTCCACATCTTTCTTATAATGTGGGGACCAGAACTGTACACAATACTCCAAGTGCCATACTACCAGAAGGACATGGAGGCTTGAGAGTGCAAAGGTTTACCAGGATGTTGCCTGGTATGGAGAGTCTTAGCTATGAGGAGAGATTGGGTAAACTGGGGTTGTTCTCTCTGGAAAGACAGAGAATGAGGGGAGATCTAATAGAGGTGTACAAAATTTGAAGGGTATAGATAGGGTGAGTAGTGGGAAGCTTTTTCCTAGGTTGGAGGTGACAATCACGAGGGGTCATGGGCTTAAGGTGAGAGGGGCGAGGTATAACTCCAATATCAGAGGAATTTTTTTTTTTAACGCAGAGGGTGGAGGAGGTCTGGAATGCACTGCCAAGTATGGTGTTGGAGGCAGACATGCTGGCATCATTTAGAATTACCTGGATAGTCATACGAGCAATCTGGGAACAGAGGGATACAAACAAATGGTCTAGTTGGACCAATATGTGGCACAGACTTGGAGGGCCAAAGGGGCTGTTTCCTGTGCTGTACTGTTCTTTGTTTTTTTGTTTTTATTCTCTTAGGGTTCATGCGCAGGTTCATCAGCAGTTAGTAAAGCAAATACAATGTTAGCATTCATATCAAGAGTGTTAGAATATAGAGCAGAGATGTACTTCTGAGGCAGTGTAAAGTTCTGGTCAGACCCCATTTGGAGTATTGAGAGCAGTTTTGGGCCCTATGTCTAAGGAAGGATTTCCTAGCCTTGGAAAGGGTTCAGAAGAGATCCACAATAATGATCTCTGGAAATGAAGAGCTTGTCATATGAGGAATGGCTGAAGACTCTGGATCTATATTCGGAGTTTATAAGGATGAGGTGGGGGCAGGTTTAAATGAAACTTACAGGATATCGTGAGGCATGGATAGAATGAATGTGGAAAGGATGTTTCCACTAGTAAGATAGACTAGAACCAGAGGGCACAACTTCAGACTAAAGGGATGATCTTTTAAAAACAGAGATGAGAAGGAATTTCTTCAGCCAGAGAGTGGTGAATCTGTGGAAATCTTTATTGCAGAAGGCTATGGACGCCAGGTCATTGAGTGTCTTTAAGACAGATATAGATAGGTTCTCGATTAATAAGGGGATCGGGGTTACAGGAATGAGAAAATTATCAGCCATGAGATAATGGCAGAGCAGATTCAATAGGCCAAATGGCCTAATTCTGCTCATGGTCTTATGTGAGGAAATAGATTAGATACATCAACTCATGAAAATTGTCCACAGCTGTGGAGTCACCTTGCAGATCCTTATCTCTTAACAACCAAATGTTATTAGCAGAGGTTTAGCCACAGAGTTAACCAATTAATGTTAGCCAGGGCTCAGCTGGTAGTATTCTTGCCTCAAAAAAGGTTATGGTTTCAAATCGCAAGCACATATGTCAACACTGATCCAGTAGTGCCATGCTCCCTTAGGTACTGCACTGGAAAAAGTGCCACCATTTGGATGAAATATTAATCTGTGGCCCATGTGCCATCTCTCAGGTGAATGTCAAAGAATATGGCACTTCTTGGAAGAGCAAGGGAATTATTCACAGCATCTTGCCCTATATTTGTCACTCAATCTACATCACACAAAATATTATCTAGTGATTAACACATTGCTATAGGATTCTGCAATACGCAAATACTATATTAAACATGACAATACTTTATTAGCTAGAGTCATTTAGGATGTAGTATTATGAAAGGTTTATATTTATAATTTTTAAAGATGTGATGAAGATGTTATGAAATTCATATGTTATCAGGTGTCCCCTGGTTTACCTGTATTTGGAATGAGAAACTTTCAAGATAATGAAACATACATCTTAAAACAGACTTCAGTTAAAAATTTTATTAAATATAAAACTTCATACTTGAATATAATCTCATTTTTATACAGTTATCAATCCTACTAATAACAATGAAGCATTGAGATGTTATAGCAAATAGTACAACAGCACCATCATTTCCCATCCATTTTTGGAAATTCTTCTTATATTTTTGTTGTTCTCAATTTGACTGAGACTTAAGTTTTCTCTTTTCTCTACTGATGTCCTTCAGATCAGTATTGAACAAATCTGAAGTTTCATTTCCAGGTATCCATCTTAAATTCATTTTGTTACTACCTCAACCTTGAATGAATACCAATGATGTATAAATCTTTTGGGGATAGGGGGGAAATTGACCTCGAGTTGAATTCAGGATCTGATAAACTGCAGCCATTTCTGGTTATTTACTTTTCACAAAAATAAAAGCAAGACATATTATCAAGTTGAGGGCTAATTCTAATTCCATCCAGTCCAAGAAATAATGGGATATACTTAGGTTAATATTTGCACATGGCATAGAGGAGAAAAAAAAAATGTGGGTATAATTGAATGCCCATAACGGATTCCATCTTTCACTTAAAATTTCTTTTATTTGAATTAAGCTGCTGCAGTATAACGATGCAGTCTAATTTTCTTCACTGCATGCCAGCAAGCTGATGCTTAATTTCCAGGCAATGAAGATGAAAATCTATTTTATGTTGTAAATATAGGTGGATATTAAATGTATTCGCAGCTTTTAAAAAACTTTGAATACAGTATATATGAATATCCTGCCCACAACTGAAAATGTAGAGACTACATATAAATAAACTACAGGTATTCATTGGCGGTATGGAGAGTGGTAATAATAAGGGGTGATGAACACACATTTACATTGGTCAGGAAAGTTAATGAAGAAAAGCCACAGATGAACAACAGCCAATGTTACTCAAGTTTAGTTCCAAACAAAAAGTACTTGCATACCTAAAATTTGTAGGTTATTGGGTCCAAACCTACTACTCTAAAACGCAAAAAATACAAGTGTTTGACTTAACAGACTGCTCATGTTGATTAATAGTAAACTTAGCACCAGTTTTGCAGTCAACAGCCTGCAATACAAATGACAAGATTAACAAACACAGTCGTGCAACACTAAGCTTCTGCATCATGCTAAGCAAATAAAAAAAATGTATAGCTCCTTCTCCTGCAATGAGGGAAATACATCTACAGCAAGGGTGTGCACTAACTATATATTGTAAATTAGCATTACAATACCAAGCAAGTGGAACCATAAATTGCATTTACAGAATAAAGGTTGATGCAACGAGCCCAAATTAAACACACAAGTAAATACATTTAAAGAATACTACAAACAATTAGTACTACATTCGAAAAACAAAATTACTTTGAGCTACCTTCAAGTTTCAACTGATCATAGTGTCCATGGATTGCTCCTTAAGCACCATTAAACCCCAAATACAGAAAAGTGAACAGCAAAATGTTGAGAACCAATGAATAAATTCAACTTGCACAATGAGTTGGTGCAGATATTTTAAGTTCTTTCCCCAATGTATAATGATTTTATTGGATTATCACTTTAGTCATTAAACCAAACTGTTTATTTTCAGTCTTTGCAAAATATTTCTTGAAGTTGGCATCATGTATAAAAGTATTAATGTATTCTCTTAAAAAAAATGTTTTGATTCTCACTTAATAGAAAAATACTAAAACAATTTTATAATCATTTTAATGTTTATCTTTAAAATCAGGGCACAAATTAAAACTTACAGCTAATTTTTAAAAATTTTAGTGAGGCCGCAATTATTTAGTAAAAATACAATGTACAAATTTAGCTTCAAATGTCATTAAATAAGTTCATATGATATAACTGGCTGGCTTTGCAACACAGTAAACGTTTATATATTTGCAATTATCAAACTGCATTGAAGTGATGTGCAGACTATGATGTACAGTCAACATCCAAAAATGTAATACAAAAATATCTACAAAAAACACGACAAGCCAGATTATGTGTGCTCCCTTTTATTAACCTTCTTCACTCAAGTAGAATGTGATGTACCTGCTGATGTTAGATTGTTGAACAGCAGTTTTCGCAAAATACCAGAGTAAAATGGCCCATACACCTGAATGTTGTATTTAATTATACAAACATACTGGGATCCAATCTCCTCTAGTTCGGCTTGAATGGGTGCAAGACCTCCTGGAATAACTGAAACCGTCTTTTGCAGATTTGGAACACTGAGCAAGCTTCTTATGTACTGTTCAATTCGGTTATCTGAAAATTAATCCAAACACTGATTTTGAATATCAAGGGAATACAGGAAGTTGTACCATATTTAAAGTCATTCTGACCCACAATTTGTATTCACTGACTAGTTACACATTAAAATCAAGCCCATTATTATGACAAATATGCAAGCTTACATCAACCTGAACTTTACGTGTCGGGCACCCACAGGTGTGACAGAAGAAGCGGCATTTTCTACTTCCTTCCAAGACTGATCGAAAAAATGCAATATCACACTGACTGGCCAATTAAAGACTAGTCAGCGTGAAGTACACGGGATACAGGTCTGGATCCAATGGGGACCCAGCAGGAGGTTTAAAAGTGACTGTGTCAGACAGCAGAAAATTTCAGAGGATGTACAGGGAGCTCTCTAGCAGCATCTGGGAAGAGGCAGGAAGGTAACACAGTTGGGCACCCAGGCTCCAGTTTTCATGGGATATACATATGCTGTGGGATGGCAAGAGGAGGCCATCCCACCAAACCAAGGCAGCCTGGGCAAAAGTTACTACTGAGGTCAATGGGCATTGACATAATGTGCCATGCGTGGATATTGTGCTGGAAAGTGAGCAGTGATCTTCTGTCCATGACAAGGGTGAGTACCAAGTTGGTATGGTCCAGTATAGAGAAGTGTGGCAATCCTTAGGAGCGTAGGAATCAGAGTACAGAGCACACATTTGCCTGTGAATAAGCTGGGTGACAAGATTGGAAGCGCTGGGTCCAACCAAGGTCAAGGATGTTGGGAATATCAACATAGTTCCCAGGAGGTAAAGGTGGAGGGTGAGAACCCTGGAGATCAAGGGCGAGCATGAAGGAAGGCCCTTAAGTCTTCCTTAATGGAGAGGCCAGCACCTTGGAGGAAAGTTAGAGTCTAGTGCACAGAAACAGAACAGGTGAGAGTGAAAAAAATTTACAGTCTCATCCCTCAAAGACTTCTGAAAAAGAGTCCCTAGTGATTCAGCCAGGACAAATCCACTAGAATGCAGTTGATATGGGTTGAACCTAGCCACCTAGCACAAAGATTGACTCTCTAATGAGTGATAATATTGACCAGTTGTTTTCCTTCCCCTCTACATCCAAAGTCAAAACTCTAGGGGCTCAAATTGTTATCATTCTCCATTCCTTTTCACTTTTTGATGGGCACCTACTTACTGCTATAGTTATTTTCCCTAAACATGAATTAAATCCTCCAACTCTAATTTGTTTCCCCACTCCTCAGAATTTCTAATAGTGTAAACACTGATTGGACAGCAATTTTTGTATTCATGAAATTACTGCAGCCAGTCCCCCTTTCTTGCATTGCAAAAGTTTGACTACTGTGGATGGTACCCATCCTGCCAGGAGATCTAGACATAGCATGAAATGCAAGCATCTATTTTGCTCAGGTCTATGGGGCTGAAGTCATTGAACTGAATCAATTATATTTTTTGTAAATTCTTAGTTGAGTGTCAAACTTTGCACTGTCTCCACCATCACACCATCCCAACTTACTCCAAGCAACCACCAAGAATATCAGGAAAATGGTGCTAAACTATTTCCTGAGTATTTTGATCAGTTGAACCTACTATTGCACCTTGTTAAAGTATGATTTACTGTCATCTGACAATCCCTAAACAACAATGGATTAAGTATGAAATTGTCTTAATGTCACAAGTCTGTTTGAAATTCATCCTTCCTGATTGCAAAAATGTGTTTGCTTTGCTTATCATGTCGACTTTCAACTAAAGTCTTCGACACTATTAAGATGGAGAATAAAACTTTCCAGAAAAATCTTCATATTTATGCCAGCTAATGGAGCAAAAAATTTAAAACACAAGCACAGCTAATTTTTAGTACTTACTGATCAACGTACGGACAGGATTGCTCTCTTCCGCAATGCTGCAGATCTGTCCTGCGAGATTGGTCTGATTTTCGTTATTAAGCACAGGGTAACCCCTTTCAGTTAAGGACTGGTTTATTTCAGAACAAACCTTTACACTTATGGTCTTAAGCGTTTCTTCAATATTGAAATTTCTTCACAGTGTAGCCAATAAAAAGAAAGAATAGACAGGTTAGTATTTGGTACATTAGTGTTCCATACTGTGAGCCAGACCAAAATGTAGTCTTCAATCAAAGATTTATAAAGGGGCAGAAAATAACTGGAGCAGAGCAAGCCAATATTTAGTCCTTATTTTTATATACTTTGATTTTTAAAATGATAGCAAAACTTAAGCAATTTGGAAGGCTGATCAAAAAAGCTGGTTAAAGTATAGTTTATTTAAATGGAGACAAGAGTGCTACTAAGCAACTATTAAAGTGCAAAGACATTGTGACAGGTTTACATAAGCAATTCCCATTATAAATGTGAGGAAAAGGGCAACACAAGTAGTGTTTCACTTGTCAGGATTTGTAGAGAGAGTATAACAGATACAAGAGTTTTAATTTGTTGTCCTTTGTTGATTGTAACTGATGAAATCATCATGTTTAAACTGATACTCCTGCCCAGAAGATATCCTTATGTGCAGAAATTCAGTACCTTGCAGCACTTAAAATGATAATGGTTAAGAAATGAATTTGGAAAAAAATGAAGTCCATAGCAAGCCCAAGGAAACTCTTTGTAAATTTGTTTCAGCATCATATACTATGTTAAATCCTCGAGCTGTCATACCCAAGTGCTCTCCCTTAGGGATTCTATCACCAATAGAGTCCAGATTCCAACTCCACAACGATGCTAGAATGACAATCCAGGGAACAAATCACAAATCCCTAGGATACTATTGCATAAAGGGAGACCATTCAGCCTAAAATGCATGCGGCAATTCATTGGTAGAGCTGTCCAATTATACTCTACTCTTTCTTCATAGCTTTCTAAACTATTTCCCTACCAAGTATTTATCCGATTCTCTTTGAATTTTATAATTGAATTTACTTCCACCACCTTTTCAAATAATACATTCCAAATCACAAAACATATTTATTTTGTTTTTTAAACAATATGTTTTGTGATTTGGAATGTATTATTTGAAAAGGTGGTGGAAGTAGATTCAATTATAAAATTCAAAGAGAATTGGATAAATACTTGGTAGGGAAATAGTTTAGAAAGCTATGAAGAAAGAGTGGGAGTAGAGTATAATTGGACAGCTCTACCAATGAATTGCCGCATGCATTTTAGGCTGAATGGTCTCCCTTAATGCAATAGTATCCTATGGATCTGTGATTTGTTCCCTGGACTGTCATTCTCGCAAATCAGGTTTAAGTTATTTGTATTTGTATGTTTAAAAAGTTGTAAACTGAATGCAAATTATTAAAAAAAGGCAAATATTAGGGAAAAAAAATTTTTTAAAAATATTTTTATGTAGTATCTTTCTCAATTCCAGAGCATTGCAATGTATTATTTTATAGTCAATTAAGTTCTTGTAGAAATGTAATCATTGTTTAATATAGGAACTTCAGCAATTTGATGCTCAGTAGGATCTCACAAACAACAAAAATGACAATGTTTAGGTAATTTGCTGTTAGTGTTGTTGGTCAGGACACTGGAAATAACTCTGCTGTTCTTATTCGAAATACTGCCATATGAACCTGAGAGATGGTAGGTGCAGAGCCTCAGTTTAACATAAGATCCAAAACATAGCATGGGATTTTGCTGTCCAAGTCTTGGAGTGGGACTTGAATCCACAATTGGTGGAGGCAAGAGTGCAAACTACTGAGCCATGGCTGACACATTCTTCATATCTATGGTCAGAGATTCCTTTCATGTTTTGTAAAAATTGGAGAGTGGTAAGTTATACAAAGAAAAAATATAAATAATATTAAGAATTTAAGCAGTGTTTTCAGCACTCTAAAGAAGGGTAAAATGGATTTTATCTAAAAGTGCAGGACTACTGGTCAGACCCCACTTGGAGTACTGTGTGCAGTTCTGGTCGCCTCACTACAGGAAGGATGTGAAAGCTATTGAGGGGCTGCAGAGGAGATTTACAAGGATGCTGCCTGGATTGGGAGGCATGCCTTATGAAGATAGGTTGAGGGAACTAGATTTCTTCTTCCTGGAGAGACCAAGGTTGAGAGGTGACCTGATAGAGGTTTATAAAATGTTGAGAGAAATAGATAGGGTGAATTCTCGGAGGCTATTTCCCAGGGCTGAAATGGTCGCTATGAGAGGACACGGGTTCATGGTGCTGGGGAGCAAGTACAGAGGAGATGTTGGGGTAAGTTTTTCATTCAGAGGGTGGTGAGAGGGTAGAATCAGCTGCCGTTGGTGGTGGTAGAGGCGAACTTGCTGGGGTCTTTTAAAAGACTTCTAGATGAGTACATAGGATTTAATGGGATTGGCAAATGGAATTCAATACGGATAAGTGTGAGGTGATTCACTTTGGTAGGAATAACAGGCATATGAAATATAGGACTAATGGAAGGACCCTTAATAGCGTTGTCGAGCAGAGGGATCTTGGGGTACAAGTACATAGCTCTTTGAAAGTTGGCACCCAGGTTGATAAAGTTGTTAAGAAGGCGTATGGTGTGTTAGCTTTTATTGGTAGAGGGATTGAATTTAGGAGCCGTGAGGTTATGTTACAACTGTACAAAACTCTGGTGCGGCCGCACTTGGAGTATTGCGTACAGTTCTGGTCGCCGCATTATAAAAAAGATGTGGAAGCATTGGAAAGGGTGCAGAGGAGGTTTACCAGGATGTTGCCTGGTATGGTGGGAAGCCTTATGAGGAAAGGCTGAGGGACCTGAGGTTATTTTCATTAGAGAGAAGAAGGTTACGCGGTGACCTAATTGAGGCGTATAAGATGATCAGAGGGCTGGATAGGGTGGATAGTGAGAGCCTTTTTCCTCGGATGGTGATGACCAACACGAGGGGACATAACTTTAAATTAAGAGGTGGTAGTTATAGGACGGATGTCAGAGGCAGGTTCTTTACGCAGAGGGTGGTGAGGGCGTAGAATGCCCTGCCTGCAGCAGTTGTGGACTCGCCTACTTTGGGGGCATTCAAATGGTCGGTAGATAGGCATATGGATGATATTGGAATAGTTTAGGTTAGAGGGTCCACTGGCCAGCGCAACATCGAGGGCCGAAGGGCCTGTACTGCGCTGTTATGTTCTATGTTCATTACAGATAGTTCTATGGCCTGGTAAGTATGGATATGACTGGCGCAACTTGTGGGCCGAAGGACCTGTTTGTGCTGTAGTGTTCTACTGATACAACCAGAGTGATTGCCTTCTTATTAGGAAGTCCCTCCAGTTCAAGGAATGATACTCTGGTACTTACAATCTGGTTCAATTTGTTATGAGATGGGTGATGTGTCCAATGAGCAATCTGCAGAATGACATGCATGGAACACATATTGCTTGGTTTGTGCTCCCTCTGAAGCCTCAATTTTGCCACCGTATGTTTACGACAAAGTGCCTCGATATTTTCAATACCTTCTCAAATAAGCTTTCTCCATTTTGGTTGAGCCAGGTCTGCCACGAGTGACGGGTATGCTTAACCTCTTCAGAAATCCTTTGACGTAATCCCTAAAGCATTTCTGCTCTTCCCTTGGGAGCCTCTACTATGACCAAGTTCTGAGTGGAGAAATCGCTTGAGGAGACTGCTGTCAGATACATAAATGACCTGTACCATCCAGCACAGCTGTTTTGAGTAATTAGTAGCTTGATGCTGGGCAAGTTGCCTTGGAAAAGGTGCTGTTGTTAGACTGCCTTTCAGCCATCAGATTGGGAGGATCTTGTGAAATCACCACTGATGGTACCTCTTCAGAGCTTTAAAGTGCCTGCTACCAAAGTCTCCAAAGCACAGGAAATTCGGAGAACACAGAGCTTCAGTATGCAGATGATGCTTGTGTGCACGCTCACACAGAAGATTAACCTCCGGTCATTGCAAAATGGATCCTTCACCACACACCTGAAAACTAAGGTTCTCTTCCAACCAGCTCCACAGCAGAACACCTACCTCAATTCATTAAGATTCTGGAAAATATGGATCATTTCCTGTTACATGGGAGCCTCCTCTTGACAAATTCTCACAATTGCTTCCATTGTGCCAATTCAGTCTTTGGAAGACTGAGAAAGAGAGTATTAAAGCACCAGGATGACAAACCTATACTCAGATCATGGTTTACCATGCAGGAGCAATGACCAGACTGACTATTTGAACAAACAAATTATAGACATTTAATGATCTAATAGCTTGCTCACGCTGGTATTTTAAAGTTATTCATTTCAGGTTTCAAAAAGAAAATCATAGTTTTTAAGTAATATTAATTAGTGATTACTTTCAGCTGAAATATATAGAACAGTATAGCACAGTACAGGCCCTTTGGCCCTCGATATTGTGGCAAGCTACGTCCAAACCTTAGAACAAGCTATCCCACTCCCTATCATGCTGGTGTGCTCCATGTGCCTATCCAATAACTGTTTGAAAGTTCCTAAAGTATCCGACTCCACTATCACAGCAGGGAGTGCATTGCACACCCCAACCACTCTGAGTAAAGAATCTACCTCAGACATCCCTCCTATATCTCCCACCATGAACCTTATAGTTATGCTCCCTATCTGGCATCTTTTCATTCAAAAGTGTACAATAAATATTGTAGGGGTCATTATGCAAGTCCATTTTTACACTGCAGATATCCACACACATGCAATTCCAACAGGAGAATGGTCAACTTTCAGAAGCTGGAATCTCAAATTATTATCCCCTCAAACTTTGGACAAGGAGATCAACTGTGGCACATTCAATACAACCATAGCCAAGATTATCTAGCTAAAGTAACAGATCAGATAACGTACCTGAGATACAGTGTTCTTTGTTGCTCAATAATCATGTTATATTCAATCTATGAAGCTACAAAAACACTTCTAAATAATTATCAGGTGTTTTTGACATGTCCAAAGACATGTATATATTTAGAATAATGCTTTATTTGGAAAAAAAGGTTTTTATAAATAAATACACCATGCATAGTAGTTTGCAACTTTTTTGAGCTTAAAACATTTAAAACTATGGAAGTTATGGTTTACATTTATAAATCAGTGACTCAGCCTCAGCCAGTTCTGCGTGCATTGACTTTGGGAATTATGTCAGGCCTTTGAAGAAGCTAAAAAGATTTACGAGAAAGGCACAAGGGATTTTAGTTATATGGAAAGAGACAAAAGAAGCCAAGATTATTTTTGAAGGAGAGAATGTTAAGAAGAGATTTAATAGAAGTAGTAATAATTCTGAGGGGCTTTTATAGAGGAAATTGCCAGCTGCCAAAAGAGTTGGTAATCAAATTGTTACGCTTTTATGCTCTGAAATAACTTTATTTCAAGAGATGAAGCCGATTCAATATAAACATTAAAAAGAATTACATATCCACTTGAGAAATTTATACAAATATGGGAAAAGAGAGCAGGAACAGGGTTGAATGGTTTCCTTCTTTGCTTAATGATTCTAAGAAACGGAAAACACTTTGAAATGTAATATTTACTGAAGGGATATCCAGTATCATAATATATAGTTTATTTACTGAAAGCACTGCATATGAATCATACTTTTCTCATAGGCAGCAATGCAAGTTTACAGTAACCTGCCCACTCCAGCCCAGATGTCTCGCATTTGGGATTTTTTTTAAAAATCAAGAAACTCTACAATGCAGGCCATTTGGCCCATCGAGTCTTTACTGACTCTCCGAGAGGGCATCTTACCCAGACTTATCCCCATAACCTCTTGCTTTTAACCTGCTAATCTCCATAACTTATACATCTTGGAACATAAGGGGACAATTTAGTATAGCCAATCCACCTAATCTGCACATCTTTGGAGTGTGGGAGAAAACTGGAACACCAAGGAAACCCATAGCAGACACGAGGCGAATTTGCAAACTCCACACACACCTGAAGCTGGTATTGAACCCAGGTCCTTAGCACTATGAGACAGCAGTGCTAGCTAATGTGCCACTACATCTACATACTGTAGGCAGCCATCTGAGAATTTTAATTCAATAGTGCATAAGCAGGTTCACATCCCTGACACAGGCCATGATCGATCAAGGCATACACCCTTTAGCCCGGCACGATCCATTAATTGTTGATCAAGGAACATACCTTTAATTAGTAGTTCATTGATTTCAAAAACAAATACTACACTAATATGAGGAAAGGAAAAATAAAATCAAACTCACTTGTCATGCATGCCCTCAAGTAAGACCACAATAACTCGCTTTAATTTGTCAGCAAACTCAGGTAGGCCTGAAATGGTTGCTCCCACCATGTTGTAGATGATCAGCATTATATAGGCCACAAGTCTTTGCAGGTTCAGCTTTTGTTGTAGTTCTTGGAGACGTGATCGATCAGTCATCAGAGTCTAAAAGAAAATCAAAATAGTTTGAATGCAATGAGCTTGAATTTTTTGTTGCAAATAGTTTCTATGGTTTTCTGATCGTACAAAAGTGTTCTTCCAAAAGATGTTCTTCCAATATGGTACCTTCATCCTGTATATCCACGAACAACATTTTAGCTTAACTGAATGCTTCGGGTGAGCATATATATTCAAATTTATTTTCTTGTTCCCATTTTTTGTTATTACCATGCCATTTGCTAACTATAGCCCAAGAACTAACCTCTGAACCTATACCACTGCTGCTTCATCCAGTCAAAAAGCAATGAACAAGCTTGTGATTCTCCCTCCTTTCAGTATACACTGACTTGATACAAATGACAAATTAATAGTCTAAAACATCATGCCATTCAATATTAGGGTCAATACCCACAACTCCCACATAGCCAACACTGAACTTGCCATGCATTCAGGCAAGATACAGGAATGTTTTAAAAACTCTCCTTCATCTTGTTACAATCCATAAAGGGATGATTAATAATTAGGGACGGAATTTGAACACCCAGTGATTAACTAACTGAATAATGTAATGTCACAAGATATATATAATAAAATGTTTTTGTTTAAAAGAGAAATTTAACAAAGTGAGCACCTCTAACTTAACAATATAGCATATAAAGACTTCTGCTAAAATTCAATTCTACTTTTATTCTCCTGCTCCCACCAAGAATTCCCTTGGTTTATGAAATCTTGACAGTTCAATCACTTTTCCTGGGCCCAACTCAAAAGGTATGCCACAGCCCTTTGGAATTTACTTTACTTCTCAATTTTCCAGCTATTTCTTGAGGTACCAATTACATGAGCATCCTTCCATTACCTTTTTGCTGAGTGATCCCCCAGTTTCCTTTAAATATCTTGAGATTATGGATTCTTTAGCTCTTAGTCCTAGCTTTGGACCGACAATAGAACGTTTATCAATTTGTGTCCACACCTTCTGTATAGTTTTTCCTAAACTAACTGTTGAAACTGGCTGCTTTCTATCACAAGCCTGGAGCAAATCCTTCAGCTGTCTGCCCTCACAAAACCCAAACTGAACAGAAATTAAACAAATAAAATTTTCACCCACTCCATTGTGATATGGCATGTTCTTTGATGCTCTCAAACAGAAAAGTAAACAAATGCTACACTTTTCATTCTACAACCTATATAATGAATTTATATTTTCAGTGGAACAAACTCCTCTCAAAGAATTGTTGGTCCTGGTAACAAACTCTTGTTTAAAATCTGGATTTAGTTTCTTTTGATCTAGGAACTACATTCAAAATTTAAACCTTTATTGAAGTAAGGGTAGACATCCTGACTGTACTATGCTAACACAGAAAACCTGTTAATATTTTTTGTTTTTACAATTCTATCACTGTTATTGCTGAGCACACCAGGCCCAAGAGTGATGTTTTCTCATTAATCAATTTTTTTTTTTAAATTGTGTAAATTAGAAGATCTACTAACCTCAAAAGCTTGGAACTTCAGTGACAATTCTAGAATTTTAAAAACTAAGTGGTCTGCTAAAAAAGAAAAACTCAAGCACACAGGATTAAAGTTGGACGGTTAAAACAGTCTTACAGAACAACCCCCACACATCACAATTTCATCAACATTTCCTCTCAGCTTCTCAATGGCATGTAATACACACCAGTATGTGCACACATGCAAGTTGGTCTCAGACCTTAGATGTTTCCTGATAGCATAAACACAAGACTTTCCCTGACAGTATATCTCCATGTCAAACAAAGCACCAACAGCAGTATGAGTTTTCGGGTGGATGGGGTCACAGGCAAGTCTGAACAGCATATTTGAGGCTAATTTCTGGTGTGGTGCCACAGGGCTGGAGAGACAGAAGACTAAGGCATAGGCCACACTATGATGAGGCAAGGGTGGAAGTCAACAGTTAGCAGCAGTTAAAGGTTCCACGTAGTCAGAGGAGGGGAGGTGGGTTAGAACAGCCCAAGGAGGAAATGGAGATGCAGCAAGTCTCCTCCAACGAGGAGGATATCAAAGCGAAAGCAGAGGAAATCCGAGGGCAATAATGTTGGCCATGGAGATGTCTAAATGAGGCAGACAATCTCATTGTGACTAGATTCAAGGGGGTGACGCAAGGGGTGAGGGTATCCAGTGGTCACCCCATTAATTTCACATTGCACCTATAGAGTCGCACTCAAGTCTGACTGATACAGCACACATACCTCCTGTGATAAGGCTCCTGTCATGGAGACTGAGTGGAGGTCCACAGTCCCTCCATTCTAGGAGGATGGTACAATTTGCCATGGGGGCAGTGCATAGATCTTCAGAGGTTCTGTAAATATCTGACTCCTGCTGACGGCAGCTCGTTTGCTGTCAGTGATCAGGATCATAACATGGTGAAGCAATGGAGAAAATTTAATCTTCCCTAATCTCGCAGCACTCTTCATGGGCTAAACCCTTAACAATCACTGTCACCAAGTGACTGATGGGATGCTGTACTAGCTGCATCTAAAGAACATAGAACATAACAGCGCAGTACAGGCCCTTTGGCCCTCGATGTTGCGCCGGCCAGTGGACCCTCTAACCTAAACTATTCCAATGTCATCCATATGCCTGTCCACTGAACATTTGAATGCCCCCAAAGTAGGCGAGTCCACAACTGCTGCAGGCAGGGCATTCCACGCTCTCACCACTCTGCATCAAAGATGCAGAGATTGACTGAACGACATTGCTAGCCCAGTACATTCTTGCAAACATTATAATTCCCACTGAATACATTGGGATACAGGCATAACCAGTCACTGTGAAGGAGCACCATTTAAATGCTGGAAAAGTTGAACAAAGCTCAGGATAAAGTCTTGGGCTGAGAACTTTGCCTTTATTTTGTGTAGGAATCAAGTTCTCACTTCAGACTGACAGCAACACAGCTCATCATTACAAAGAGCTGTAGAAAGAATGAAAATAGAAGTTTATTTACAATTGTTAACATTACACAGAGGTGACATGGTACAACTACAACTTAAGATACCTTACCTGGCTGTTAAGTTTTGGTGCATCCCAAATATCCATAGTGGAGGTGGAAGAAACTTACATGTGATAACCTATGGGATGCCAAAGGGCCCTGGGTTGTCTGTTTGAGAGGGAGAGGCAGCTGGAGTGAGCTCAATCCTTCCAGCACGAAACCAGCAAGTGCCTCTGTCATGGAGTGCAGCAGAGCAGAAGAGACATTTTGGATCCAAATCTGCATGGCAGCCAATACCCCAACAGTAGTGGCCTTGGTGCATTGGTCTGTTGGCACAACCACCTCAGTATGAAAATAGTCAGACTGAGGGTATGGGTACTATGATATATCACAATAAGGGGGAAAGATCTCTCTACTAGTCTGGGATCTCTCCCATTTCTGAGACAGCTTCATTAAGACAGATTGAGAGGTGCATCTGTCATGGAGACCCAGTGCAAGCAAAACACATGCCAGGGTAGGGGATAGCCCAGTGGCACAGTGGTGTGAAATTCCTGCCTCTCAGCACCAGGAACCTGGATTAGATTCCTGACTTGAGTCACTATCTGTGTGAGCTTGCACATTCTTCCCATGTCAGAGAGTTTCAGTGCTCTGGTTTCTTCCCAGTTTGTAAGATGCTGGTTAGGTGCATTGAATTGAACAGGCACCAGAGTGTAGCGACTGGGGGAATTTCACAATAACTTCATTATAGCTTTAATGTAAATCTTATTGTGACTAATAAATAAAATTTTATTTACTTTATAGATGATAAAGAAGCCAGGCATGTGCAAATGGTGAATGGGACCAGAAGGTGAACAGGACATAATCAGTAGGGGAGATGAAGATATTCGGGGAGAATTGTGTTGACCCTTGAACTGGCATTAATCCTTCTAGAGCTGTGATGGGTCTCAGAGTTTGAGTGTTGTAAGTCATGAGGGAGACTTATCCTGGTTGAATGGAGAAGAACATTCATTCTCTTGTAGCACCGGATGGCAGTCAGTTCTAGTGGGGTTCCACAGGGAACCATGGTAGGACCCAACTATTCAGATTATATATTAATGATTTGGAAGAGGGAACTAAGTGTATTATGTCCAAAAGTTTGCTAACTGCATACAGGGACAGCCTTTAAATATCACATCCAGATAACTGAAACAGAGATAACAGCAGGACAGGTTCATGAGCAGCTGCCCATAGCGATATGGCACGGAACCACACCTGCAAATTCTTTTCACCAAGTGCTTTCAAACATGATGGAAAAAGCTTCCATTGCTTTCAGCAGGCTAAATGCTGCTTTCCCACTCAAAAACATTGCCAATTTCTGAGACTATTCCGCCTTAAGTTTCCAACTTATCTCACAATGTAAATTTTGGATCCAACTTATTGATTCAAACTCATCATGACTTCTCATTACTAATGCATCAACCCAACATTTTTAATATTTTATCTCTCAACCCTCACAGATAACTTGTCTGTAGCAACCTTCTGCCTGCTTAATTAACCCTGAACACACAGGCACACATCTTTGCTTACCTACACAGGATACCAACATGATCCAAAAAACATACAAGCTTGTTTGATGAGAAATGCAAGCTAAACACAGGTTAGTTTTTAACTGTGATTAACTCCAAATTTGTTTGAATTGCATTTACTTTGGTGTTGTTCATTGCTTGTCAATCAGCTTTACCTATAGTTAAAACTTTAATTCCTAAAAGTTATATTCTAAAACCTATTGATTATGGACTAGATATTCACAACAATATCTCCCAATGACTACAACGTCGTATTGCCAGGGAGCTGGAAGCAGTTCACACTGGCATCATTAGGAATGATTGTGAAGCAATAAATTCATATTGGGAAAGATAGTAAGCTTGAAACACATTCCTTTCCCACAATGAACAGAGAGGAAAATACTTTTTCTAAATATTGTGTACACATCCACAAACATAATGCCATCATTGGTTTAGTCTTTTTGATTCTTCGAAAAGATGATTTTTTTAAAAAAAATTGCATCTATAAAACTTTGATTAGACCAACTTGGTCACCATATTATAGGAAGGATGTGAAGGCTTTGTGGAGGGTGCAGAAGAGGTCTACCAGGATGCTGCCTGATTAGATGGTATAAGCTTGAAGGACAGGCTGGACAAACCAAGGTTGATTGTTCTGGACCGACGGAGGCTGAGGGGAGACCTGATAGAAATCTATAAAATTATGAGAGGCATAGATAGGGTTAATAGTCAGAATCATTTTCTCAAAGTTGAAATGTCTAATACTAGAGTGTACGCACTTAAGGTGAGTGGGGGAAGTTCAAAAGGAGATGTGAGGGCAAGTTTTTTTTTTATTAAACATGAAAGCAGTAGTGTCTGGAATGCATTTCCAGGGATGGTGGTGGAGGCAGATATAATGAGTGTGTTTAATGGGCTTTTAGATGAGCACACGAATACGCAAGCAATAGAGGGATATGGACCAAAGGCAGGCAAAAGAGATTAGTTTAATTTGGCATCATGTTTGGCACAATCTTGTGAGCTGAAGGGCCTGTTCCTGTGCTGTTTTGTTTTGAGTCCTTGGTTGATATGGAATATCTTTGTATCTACTCTACATCTTACTGGATGGCATGGTAGCACAGTGGCTAACACTGCTGTCTCACAGCACCAATACCCAGGTTCAAGTCTCGGATTATTGTCCGTGTGGAGTTTGCACATTCTCTCTGTATCTGCATGCATTTTCTCCAGGTGCTCTGGTTTCCTCACACAATCCAAAAGATGAGCATGTTGGGTGGATTGACTATGCTAAATTGACCTAAGCATTGGGGGATTAGCAGGATAAATATATGGAACTACGAGGATAGGGCCTAGGTGGGAATATGGTCAATGCAGACTTGATGGGCCAAATGGCCTCCTTCTATAATGTAGAGATTCTATTTGATGATCCTGCACTGATCCTCTTACGGGATCCATGGTGAGCTAAATGGATACAAGATTGGCTTCTTGACAGAAGCCAGAAGGTGGTCGTATCGAGATGTTTTTTAAACTGGAAGCGTACCTCATGGATCAGTGCTGGGACCAATGCTATTTGTCATTTGTATTAATGATTTGAATGAGAATATAGAGGGCATGGTTAGTGAGTTAGCAGATGACACCAAGATTGGTGGCATAGTGGACAGGCTATCTCCAACTGCAGCAGGATCTTGATCAATTCAGCCAGTTGGCTGATGAATGGCAGATGGAGTTTAATTTGGGTGCAAGGTGATGCTTTTTGGTAGATTGAACCTGGGCAAGACTTACTCAGTTAATGGGACGCATTGGAGAGAGTTACAGAACAAAGAGTATAGAGATACGTGTTCATAGCTCCTTGACAGTGGAATCACAGGTGGACAGAGTGGTGAAGGCGGCATTCGGCATTCTTGGTTTCATCGGTCAGAACAGTGAACACAGGAATTGGAATGTCTTGTTGAAGTTGTATAAGACATTGATAAGGCCACACTTGAAATACTGTGTGCAATTCTGGTCACCCTATTATAGAAAAGATATTATTAAACTAGAAAGAGTGCTGAAACGATTTTCTAAAATGCTACCAGGATTTGATGGATTGAGTTATAAGGAGAGGCTGAATAGACTGGGACTTTTTCCTCTGGTGTGTAGGAGGCTGAGGGGTAATCTTATAGGGGGCTATAAAATAATGAGGGCCATAGACAGGTAGATAGTCAATCTTTTCCCAAAGGTATGGGAGTCTAAAATTAGAGGGCATAAGCTTAAGGTGAGAGGGGAGAGATACAAAATTGTCCAGAGGGGCAATTTTTTCATACAGAGCATGGTGAGTGTCTGGAACAAGCTGCCAGAGGTAGTAGCAGAGACAAGTTCAATGTTGTCTTTTGAAAAGCATTTAGACAGTTACATGGATATGATGGGTATAGAGAGATATGGGCCAAATGCGGACAATTGGGATTAGCTTTAGGGGTTTAAAAAAATAAGGGAGGCATGGACAAGTTGGGCTGCAGGGCCTGTTTCCATGTTGTAAACTTCTGACACTAAGGAGCCTGGATACCAGCCCCCATTGAACAGGTGGAAGGTGGACTCTGACAGGTTACCTTTTTCCACAGTACTGTTCCAGTTTTTTGCTGTTTTAGCTGTCCTGGCTGTCTCATTAGGTGTACTTAATTTTTTTTTTCTTTTACAATTGCTAATACTGCACTTTGCTTGACACAAATGCATATCCCCAACTCAGTTTTCTACAGACACTAAGAGTAACGTGACACACAATTTGACTGGTTTGTCACATGATTGGACCAAAGGAGATACGGACTTTGTTGTGGTAGAACGATTAAATTGAGTGCAGCAGAAGTTAGTGTGAATTTGGGTAAGGCCTAATAATTATATACACTACCAAATAAATTTGTTGGATTTTTAATGATAGCCTGAGGCATTTCTGATTTGATGACAATCATGGTTAGTTACCATTGTAAACACAAAGACATCACAAACTAATACAAAGGAAAATGCAAACAGCTTCTGAAGAACAAAGATTCCTTTGTCATTCCCTTTCTCGTCTCCTGCAACAAAATGTCAAGAAATGCTTGGCTATTTTATGTTTTATATATAAAAGGCAAATTACTTTTAATTCACCATCTTGGCAGAGTCGTACCTTTGTAAATGGAGTCAACATTAATTACGCAGATGTTCTGAAGAATCTTCAAATTTCAACAGGTGGAATAACAATCTTTATTCTCTTCCTTAAAAGTCTAACATTCAACACATTTATAAGGCTAGAAATTCATCTCAGACAATGGCACAAAACAGGACATATCATATAAGGGGTATAGATAGAGTAAATAGAGGTAAACTTTTTCCGCCTTTAGAAATGGATAGGACGAGGGGTCATGGCCATAGGGTGAGGGGGGCTATGTATAGGATGAATATTAGAGGGCAGTTTTTCACACAAAGGGTAATGGGGGTGTGGAATGCACTGCCGAGTAAGGTGGTGGGAGCAGGCACGCTGGGGCTGTTTAAGGGTCTCTTGGACAGCCACATGAGCGGTATGCAGATAGAAGGATATAGTAGGACTGTTTAACTATGGCTTTTTTTCCACAGGTAATTCGGTCCATACTTGACCAACAAGGAGCATGCATTCGGCAGGTGGTGCGAGGACAGCTCTTGGATGGTGATTCATGGGTTGCCTGGTGCTTCATGTCGTAAATGAGTGCTTTATCTGGACCATCTGAAGGGCACCATGACAGCTCAGTGACTATCGCTGTAGCTGTGCAGACACTTGGAATTGGGTCGGTGTCTGCGGGAGTTTGCGCGTTCTCCCTGTGGTTGCGTGGGTTTTCTCCGGGCGCTCCGGTTTCCTCCCACAACCCAAAAATTCGCGCTTAGGCTGATTGGGAAACAAATTGTCCCTATAGTGAGAGTCTTCCATATTAGGAATAATATATATATTATTATATAGGAATAATATAATAGGATAATGGATTTGCTACTATATAGTTATGACGGCGGCGCGGGCTCGTTGGGCCGAAGGGCCTGTTTCCCATGCTGTGTTTCTCTTTAATAAAAAAAATCAGTTGCTCATTGTATACAGCCCCAATATTTAATTTACAGGTCACAATGGAACTGAATATTAAGTGCTGTGTACAGTACGTGGCTGATCTAATATGTCAGAGACAAATTTCTAATCCAATATGTTAAATGCTGTGTGTGGAAGGAAAGAATTCCATTCTACTTCTCAATTTGATTACAACCTGTGCAAATGAATTAACTGGATGAAGGTCCAAAGTTTTCAAAGTACAATGGCTGGGATGAGACATTTCTCTCTGCAGAGTGTTCAGAGTGAAATGTTTCTATTTAGGATGTATTCCATCAGGTCAAGATTTGATAATTTGTCCCCATATTGTAATGGATGGAAGATGACTATAGGCGAAGTTGTGCTAACACAAAAGACAGAAAGGAGAAAGTCCAGTTTCTGCAACACCACAGATCAGAAAAGATATTTTCTAATAGCAATTGATTCTTTCCACATTAACTTATTTTGTTTTCAATCCAAGAGTAATGATAGACCCTCAGAGTCTATCCCATTTAAAATACCATTGCAGTTCTACTGTCAAAAGAAGAAGAGCAGTTCCTTCAGCTGCTCAGGTTTTTCTTCCCAGAACTACTTGGGTACTCTATTTGTTGAAATAACCCTTCTGAAGAACCAGTTAATAGCTGTCAGAATGAACTTATTTCCATCCCCCTCCAATCCACTTAAATTCATTAAGACCCTAAAAAGTAACCTCAATTGGAAAATTCCTGGAGAACTCTAGATTTCCACTTTGGTTGGAAGAACCTAATTGTTTCCTGGAAGTTGGGAGAAGAATTGCCATATTTACAGGAATTTCAGGATCCCTTGTACAAAAATCTAGCATTTACCTCTGGCACTGGCTTATTGTCGTAGTCCCACTGCAAGAATTTTAAATAACCATTGTTTAGCACAGAAGATGGGCTTAAGGAAAGACTGGAACTCCTGTCAGCATCAGAGGGTGATGTGTCTGAGGAGGGCATGGAGGTTGAAACTTCAGCAATAGACTCCTTTAGCCACTGAGTTGTATAATCAAGAGCATCTATAAACAGAAACATTCATGTTTTTAGAAGAGTAAAGTTTTGTCCAAAAATAAGCTAGTTATTAAATATGTCATATTCTGTGGCATTGAAACTACTTTTAAAAAAGTAAAAAATCTTCCAGCTTCATAGATATGAGCACCATTTCAATTCACATGTGTTAATAATATAGCCACTCTTTTTACTGGCCTCAGCCAATTACTGATTTCCCACGTTATACATAAATGATAAAACAAAATGTTAAAAAAACCATTCAACGAAAATTCACGTGATTATAAACGGTTTAAAATTTACACCATCACAGATTCCATACAATTTAATCTCAAGCGAAAGCTCAAAACAACTTTTCTGAATATTTATATATCCCACATCCTCATTACTCAAATATAGTCTATCATCTTTTATCAGAAATGGCACCTCATGGTAGCACAAAGATTATTGCATTCTGTGGGATATTGTCACTTACATTTACACCTTTACCAATCAACACCCCAGATGTTTCTAATTTCATTCCGTATTACCTTAAAATTTATTTACATTCAAAGTCAGCTGCTATTTCATATCCGGAGGACGTCAAATGCCTTGTTCTTGGGATGAATCTGGCCACATCCCAAATTTATTCATTCTGCTCGATCTCCCAGAGAATGAAAAATTAATTCTGCATGATATTAGTAAGAGCCAGAGAGAAAAGAGTAGGCAGTGTGCCTTCTGATTTACATCTTACAACAAAAAAAAAACTGTTGATTAAAAGTTTACTTGTTTAAATGTCATGAAATCTACCCAACTTACTGGGCTGTCTGTTGAGAAAATCCTGGAACTTGCTTCGTTCATAGTCAACAGAACACTGCTGGATGTGTGGTCGGATATTTTGAATAGTGAAGTTGATCATATCCATAGTCATCAAATCAAGGACATGAAATAATTCTCTAATAAAGAAATACAAAGTGCATTGAAAGTGTTTTATTATATATGAAGTATGCCAGAAAAAGTAACATTCTGCTCACAAACGTATAAAGGATTGGTTCCACATTTTAGAATTCATTATATACTAATCGCAAAGATGAAGGTTTTCAATTTCTTAAAGAAACTTCATAAGTTCAAAAATAGCAACTTTAAATCTGCTGTTTAACCACCATGCAGGAAAGTTATTTACCTGAACAGTGGCACTATCTCAGTAATCGATTTTAATTTTTTGACATCATCATCCCGAACTGGGGCACAGAACTTTCCCATTAATGAGATTATGTAAGCAGCCAGTTTATGAATGTCAATAGCATTGTGTTCAGCCTGCTGTCGGATTAGATCTAAATCCAGGACTTCAGAGATCTGATTCCGAAGTCTGTTTTGGCCAGGTATCAGAAATGAAAGTAGTATCTAAACGGCAACAGAAGTTACACAAATTAAAAAGCTTGCATTCTAGTATCAAGTCATTTACAATATTAGATTTACTGATAAGATGTTGCATTTTTTTGGCTCGTTTAGGTGCCTTCAGTACTTTACCTGACAAATTAAACTGAGATTTAATAATTTTGTATCATGTTTCTATACTTAGTGCTGGTTTGCCATTGCCTTGCACTATGTATTAGTTTAGACTAGGAACAATGAAATAGACAAACAATGAACAGGAAAAGAAAACTACAGAACCTAACGCATGAATTGAAATAGGAAAAACATTTAAACATGCTAGGGGTTACATGAAGTACAGTGGACCGGGAGGGCAACTTCATGAGTGAAAGGAGAATGATACACGAGGAAATTAAAAGTAACAGTAATGCTAGACAAGGTGGTTGTCAAATGTACGACTAAAGTAAAATGAAAAATCAGACAGACTGATGCTAGTGAAATTAAAGGAATAACAGTACCATCATTCAAGTATACAATGTCCAAAACTGATAGTTTTTTTTAAAAACTATTTCATGGGATGTGGATGATGCCGACAAGCATTTATTCTCATCCCTAATTGAAGACAGTGGCTTGCTTGGCCATTTCAGAGGGTAGTTGAGAATCAGCAGATTGCAGTGATATGGAGTCACAAGTAGACCAGACCAGGTAAGGAGACAGTTTTCCTTCCCTAAAGGACATGAGTGAACTAGATGAATTTATGATCAATGATAGTTTCATGATCACCATTACAGAGACAAGCTTTCAGTTCCAGATTTAATTAATTAATTTAATTCAAATTCCATGAGCTCACATTGTGGAATTTGAATTCATGTTCCCAGAATATTTAGCCTAGTTCAGTGACGTCATCACTGTGTTATCATCTTCCCCTAGGTAGACAAAGAGATAATGAAACGCATGATAGAATTGAAAAACAAAATCAAATGCGAGAGTGGAAAGAATTATGTGATTGATATGCAAAACTGGCTCAGTATTGTTGGAGGAGGAAGAGATTACAAAGAAATAGGATGATATGGTCTAGGAAAAAGAAATGAGCAAGGCCAGAAACAGGAACATTTTTGCAAAAGACATGATCAACACATGATTTAGGCATCATAAGTAGAAGATGTTATACATGGAAAACGTTTGGGATACAGAAAAGACTTCAGCTGGACTATATACTGGTGAGATAGGAGATACAGGAATTAGCGTTAAGAATGTAAAAGCTCAGGCAGAAGTCAATCATAATTTTGATGAAAACAGAAATAGTATACCAACTGGAAAAAATCCAAAATGAAATATACAGAAAACAGTGGAACCTACAGAAACTAAAAGTAGTAAATTAAGTAAACGAAACACTGGCTGGAGAAGATAAGAAATACCACAAACATAAATGAACAATGGATACAGATTAAACAATCCACCAGGAAGGAGGGGCAAATAGCCTAGGGATTTTAAAGAGGAAATAGGATTAAGAAAGCATGGGTTACAACTGCAAAGTTGTAAACCATGGAAGAATGGAAAACATGGAAGAATATCAGTACTGAAGGTGGCAAACTGAAAGGCAGACACTCAAATGATGAGTAAAGAGGCAGAAAATGCATGAGAACAACTGGATGCACTTACAAACTTAAAACTTTAATTTTCTGAAGTTTAACTCTCATGTAAAACCATTGAGAAAAAGAGGATCTGGAGAAATAAAAAATATAAATTCTCAGGGCGGAGGATATAATTTAGAGTTAGGATAAATAAAGAGCTCAAGGGGAAAGTGCAGAATAAAAGCAAAGCATCAGAAATTTTCACCACATTTTGTGTTGGTTTTAACTCTGTGAAAGTAGACAAGTTTTGAATGAGTTAAAATCTTGTCCATTACTTCTAAAAGATTGAAGTACCATACATCTATAGTATTCATTGTCTTATTACTATATAACTCATTGCACTTGTTAAATGATCATCATCTTAGATGTCTTGTCAAAGTGGCTAAAATTGCAAAAAAACTATAACTGGTACAGTACCTACTCCAGAAACAGGTGATTAAACTTGAAATGTAAAGAAAGTGGTCTACTAATGCAAAATGTCCATACATTTCCATTTTAGTCTGATAGAACTGTTAAAGGGGAAGGAGGAAAATTTTTATTTTTTATCTTTATTACAAACAATATTCCGTACAAAAATCTGGAGGGGAAAAAAGACAAAGACTAAAACCAATGTGATGCATACAAGCCAAGTTTAAAAATTACAAGTTTTTGTAAAACATTCATTCCTTTACCTCTTTAATTTCTCCCAAAAGCACAAGAGCGTGGTGATATTCAGGAGGATCCTGGTTCAACTGAGCCTCCAAGCAGTCCCAAAATGCTTTGTGAACTATTTCTTTCACTTTCCTTTGTAAGCTATATTTAAAAAGAAATCAGGATGGTCTCAGATGGATTAGTTAACACTTAAACATTACACTTTAATTATTTATCAGTACACTAAATGCAATAACAGTAGAAGGCTATAATAGTAGAAACATGATGAGAAGCATCAAACACAACAGAAATGACAATATAAAAGATAGCAATTTGGAACACCATAGGCAACTCACTAGTTGCACAAATCACACCTTCAGGAATGGTCCACAGAATATTGATGAGAAAAAATGCTTAAGATATCTTGCTCACAGTCAAATTCAAATAATGGGCCAACTGTTTAGTGCATGACTTGGTTTAAGAGTCGTGAGACAATTATTATACCTGGAGGGTATTAATAGATACACAACCTCTCATTACAGGATTTGATACTGCATGCACCGCAGAAAATCATCAAAAATGGGGTGTCTGAATACTAAAGAATCATTAAAAATGGAATCCACTATGGAAATTAGAATTACAGTTTTTCTTTTAAGTAGCAAGTCTTAAGAACATAAGTAGCAGGGGGAGACCATATGGCCCATATGATCATAGGCTTTGGTGACATTCGTGTGCCTTTAAGAAATGTTTGTTTTTAAAATCAAATTCTTTGCAATTGAGCAGCTTTGGGGTTTTTTCTCCCACTGTTGCTGGGACTGTCTGATTAGAAGTCCTTTTATTGCTGCTTCAATGGCTTAAATGAATTTCGTTTATTTTTACTCAGGGCCTCAGGTACTTGATGGGATTTTTTTTATAACACTGCATTGTTAGTGGGGTGGGATGGAGGAGAATTGATTGACAAGTCAAAGTTAGATTGTTACTCCCCAGAAAAATCCAAGAATTCATTTTCAGTTTTGGTTTAGAGTCAGAAACTTTTCTGGTTGTCGCATTTGCCTGACAAAGACCATAGAGTCGAAAGCTCGCAAATTTACTATCAAATAAATTGGTTGGATTTAAAATTGGTGTTGTAAAACTTTACTGAGTCAAGTGGCAGGCAGGTTTTTTTTCTCTCTCAGCCTGGAATTGAAAATTCTGTTGGCTAGCTGGAAGCAGGTATTCTTGCCTTCCTGGAGTGAAAGCCCTGCTGTTGGCAAGTCTTTCTCTCCCTAGTGTTTTGAGCTGTTCTGACTTCACGCTTGTCTGTATTTGTACATTAAGAGAACTACAGCATCCAACCAAAGATATAAGTTCTGGCATCATGAAAATATTTATATTTTCCATGCTAAATCTGTGGCAAGAGTTTTGCTTATGAGATTTATTTTGGTTGAAACAGTAATTAACTGTTAAGGTTTAAACAATTTTTTTTTGTTTGTAATTGGTAAATGTTATTGCTAATTTTCGTTCTACACATTAGCTGTATTCTTAAATAAACTTTGTTTATTTCTATCCGGCAGAGTACACACGATGATGACTGGTAAATAAACTGGATGCACTTACAAACTTAAACTTTAATTTTCTGAAGTTTAACTCTCATGTAAAACCATTGAGAAAAAGAGGATCTGGAGAAATAAAAAACGATGCAAGTTCTCAGAACGGAGGATATAATTCTGGAGTTAGTGGCTCAGTTGACTCATACCTAATGTAAAATATCTCATGCTTATCCCAGCCGAATTTAAATTGCAAAATTTATGATCCAGGTGGAGTTTCTGACCTGAGTTATAACAGCTTCAACTCCATCTTCACACCTATATCCCCATATCCCTTGATCCCGTGCCTTTCTTGGCCTTAAGTATATTCAATGACGCTTTCACAACTGGGTAGACAATTCCAAGAATGGGAACTTCTTGATGTGAAGAAACGTTTCCTCATTTCTCATGTCCTGAATGATCAGCCCCTTATCTTGAAGCAATACCCCTTGATTAGATCCCTGGCCAAGGGAAACAATGTATTTGTATCTATCTTATCAAGCTCATTCAAAATTTTATATGTTGTTTCAAATGAGATTGCCTCTTATTCTTCTAAACGTAGATCTTCAGAGAACGTAGATTCAATTTATTTGGCCTCTAATTATAGAGCAACCCTTTCATCCCAAGGACCAATCTAGTGAATGTTCACTGTACTGCCTTCAATGCAAGTATATTCTTCAAATATGGAGGCCAGAATTCACATAGTATTCCAGGTGTAGTCTCACCAAAGCCTTGTACAATTGTTCAGAGACTTCTTTATTCTTGTACTCCAGTCCCCTTGCAATAAAAGCCAGCATGAATCTGTCTATAGCTCTTTGCATCCTATTCACAACCTAGCTTTGTAAAGTAATGAACTCAGATACATTATTCTCTGTAAATAGCGTAGATGCTAACACTTACTGCACTCCAAGAGTGACAACTTGTCAACTCGAAACCCATTTATCCCAATTCTCTGCTTCCTGTCCATTTACCAATTTCTGCCAATATACTCGTCCATGATGAGGAAATGCCAGTGTTGGTCTGGGACAGGCACAGTAAAAAGTCTCACAACACAGGTTAAAATCCAACAGATTTATTTGGAATCATGAGTTTTCAGATGCTCCTCCTTCATCAACTGAGG
Source organism: Sphyrna mokarran (assembly GCA_024679065.1). Lineage (NCBI taxonomy): Eukaryota > Metazoa > Chordata > Chondrichthyes > Carcharhiniformes > Carcharhinidae > Sphyrna > Sphyrna mokarran. Next base: position 17,361,449 of record JAGIQG010000019.1, on the reverse strand, counting down.
AGCAAAATGCTATTAAAATAAGATATCATCAAGACCTTTCAAAATAACAAACAATGTCTGGTTGTGACCGTCAAATAATAGGAGCAAATCTGGCAGTTTCAGAGAAATGTGTATCTCATTATCTCTGAAGAGACATAATGACTCTGGTAGACTGCAGAGACAAAATTCAAGGAGAATTATATAAAGGCCATCTTCATTTCATAAATCTGCAGCTGAGTCAGTTGCTTGGATAAAGAACTTTGCAACCCTTTTTCAAATGCTGATGGTTGGAACATTAACAATCTCGGGAACTCAGACAAAAGAACATACATCCTTTGTCAAAGCCAAAGCGGAGACATGGGAATCAGGGGAACCAGTTGTGTTGTCTTGCTGTACTGAAAACTAGTCTACCATCGTACAGAATCATAGAATTTCTATAGTGCAGAATGTGGCTATTCAGCCCATTGAACCTGCACAAAACCCACCCAGCTCCTATTCCCGTAACTCTACATATTTACCCTGCTAATCCCCCAACACTAGAATCAATTTAGCATAGCCAATCGACCTAACCCCCCACACCCTGGGGCTGTGGGAGGAAACTGGAGCACCCAGAGGAAACACATGAAGACACAGGGAGAACATGCAAACTCTACACAGACAGTGACCCACGGCCGGAATTGAACTCGGGTCCCTTCTTACTGTGTCCACCCGAGTCCAAAACCGGCATCTCCACATCATGAATGATTATTATTGGCAGAGATTGGTAAATAAACAGGAAGCAGACAGTCAATTTCTTGATTTGCCTTTACCCACATTGCTGGGTCAAGATCCTGGAATACCCTCCCTAACAGCATTGTTGGTGTACCTATATCATATTGACTGCAGCAGTTCAAGAAGACAGCTCACCATGACCTTCTCAAGGGCAATTAGAGATGGACAATAAATGCTGGCTTAACCAGTGATGCGTACAAATGAATAAGTAAAAATAAAAATTGGGAGTAGGGGAAAATATGCTGCCTAATTCGTCAGCAGTGAAAAAGGACCTGGTTGCTCATTTAATTCTGTTGATTGTGGTCTTACAGGCAGGCACCCAGCCATGTATCTCAAGAATGCTACAGAGGATGAACTATGTTTATCTACTAGTTAAGCCCAGAAAGGTCATCAGAAGGAAGAGACATTTAATCCTTGATGTCTGCTGGCTCAGAACCAAGGAAGAATTGCTTCTGTAAGCTTCTATAAAAAGGAATGACACTACAGAGGCATTGAACTCCAACATACTAAAATCTCTGCTCGTTAATGTTCACAACAACTCCCTGTAGGAACACACAATTGTACAGTGCTGTCGCTGTGGTACTGGACTAGCATTATGGAGATCACCACTTCAAATTTTCACCATGGCAAGCTGCATTATGATAAATTTGCTCCAGTAGAAGTGGCCATGAAGGCATTTATCTGGTCTGAGTCCCACAATATTCAGTTGACAGTTAGTCACTCAGCTGTAAAACAATTCCTATAGAATACAAAGAAATAATAGATGGAACTCATCAATTGCAACCTAGGCACCAATCAGTACATGCTTCAGCGAAGACTTGCTCACTAATATCTGAAAACCGATGTTAAGGTTAGGAGAACTGACTCAGACTAATCAAACAAAGATCTGATGTCTTAAACACATACACATCAGTAAATGCTGAAGTCCTGGAGATGTATTCTTCCCCCATTTGTAGGATAGACTCAAAAGGTGAGAGTAGTGTTATAAATATTGTAGGAGCCCTCAGCACATATACTGGACCTTGTGGAGTTTCACAGTTTCAAATCAAAGGAAGCTTTGGAAATCACCTGCTGATTAGAAATTTTAGCCTATATCAACCCTACCATCACATCTGCTCCTCGATGAATTTGTACTGCTCAATGTTGAGTATCACGTAGAGGAAGCTTGCAGGTGGTGTTCTCTTGATGTTGTGGTATACATGATATCATCCATGGTGGTTACAACTGTGTGGGTAGGAGGTTTTTTTTTTAGTCTTATTGAGTTGTTCTGTTTCACACTGCAGTCAGTGTGCTGCTGGCAAGAACTGAATACTGGATGTAGTGAAAGAGATACTAATAATGCATTTGTTGTGGATTGTATCAAGCTAAGAATGTTGTTCAGGCCCCAACAATCTCAGCAAGTGAGTATTCCAACACACTCGAGATTTTGCTATTCTTAAGTGTTGTTTTCAAAGAGAGAAAGAGACCCAAAATGTACATTCAAGCATGACTTTAGCTGCATTACATCATAAAGCTAAACAAACGAAGTGAAACTGTTCCATGCTGTTAGGTTTAAAGGTTTGTACTCAGTTCTCTTAAAAAAGAGTAAAGACAATAAAATGAAACAGGCTGAATTAGCAGGAGAGCAGTACTTAAAAAACCCAACATATTTACCATTCCAGGGATTTAAATTCAAATGGATAACAAAATAACTTCCTAAAATCTACCAGACATTTTTTTTTCAGGAAAAAAATTATACTCAATATTTTACATTTCACTAGAGCTACACCTTCAGGTGACGCTAGTGTGCATTTTGTTTGGTCAGTAACAAGTTGAGGGAGAAACAGATATGGGTGCCCTAAATTTGGTTGGTTGCCAGGCAGATAGCACATTTTTAGTGCGTTGCAGTATTTCAACATTTCTTGAAATCGGCTGCATGAGACCCACACTTGTGGGAATGGGCTGTAATAACTATCTCCAAACTCTTGCCTTTCCTGAGGATCGTATCATCTTGATCATATTTTTGGATTGCAAGTATCACCTCACTATTGGAAGATTTTTAGAGCAACATATATACTTGAGGGGCAGATGTACTTCACATCAAAAGTTATTTATTTTTTCAGCTTACTTGAAATATTAACTTTGAGCCAAAATATGAATCTGGCTTTTTGTCCAGGGGTCCAATATGCCATCATTTAAATGAGTTGTCATAACTCAGTGTTCACATATCAAATTATAAAGCAGACACAGCAACATAAATACCTTTTTTCCCAAATGCATTCCCATGAGACTCCAGTTAAATAAAAAAAATTCATTTTGTTTCCCTCCCTCCAACCCTGTTCCATTTGTAACTGTCTTGATTTTAAGAGGACAAATTTAGAAACTGTACATTGAAGTTTGATTGTCCTTTCTTGATGGCATTTTTAAAATCAAAAACAGACAGTCTGATTTTGTGTTGAAATATTGTGAGCTGTGTCCGACATTCAAAATCAGAAACAAGTGAAGAGCTGAATCAACATTGGCAAGTTGGACAGACTAAACATTGAACATAACTAATCCCCATCCTTTACCTGCTACACAAGTGGAGGTCATGAACAAGTTTATACTTCCATCATCCCAACTCACTGAAACCTGGTGATTTTTCTTACCTTTGCGGAGGAAGATCAATTTGTTTCATTTGAAAGTTGCTATTCATGACTATTTCATGAGCCAGACTCATATTTGACAATCCTTTTGCAGTCTCCATCAGGTCATCAAAAGAAACCATTTTAGGAGGACTTGCTGGAGTGACAAAAACAAATAATAGATTTGGCAACTCATCCTCAGGGAAGTCTTCAGTAGAGATATGCAACTGTTCATAATTACCACTTGTGTTAGCGAATAGACATCTTACTCCACCTGTTCACATCTATTATTTAGCACTTGCCATTAAAGTAGGGTGGGGAGGAAAGTGCAGTCAAAATTCAAGCTCATTTCTTTTCTCTTCCAAAACTACATGCTAACATTTTCCTGCCATGTGCTAATATACTAAGTTACATTCACTATTCCACAGATAGATCTTTACTCTTCCCACATTCCCTACTTTCCCAAAGCTCTATTCCCATTCAGTCTCAGCAATGACCATTTTATACTGAAATGCTCATCTTCCTGATCTAATTTAAATAAACAAGGAGGCTGAATAACTGGGTGGATTAAGGAACATCCTTTTTCCTTTGGAACAGGAATCTGGATTCTACTTAGGTGGAGTCACAATTTAAGTAAGTATTAACAAATAATGCAGTAAATATTGCTAGCAACCATGTCAGAAGACTGCTCTCAAATTATGTAAAATGAATATTATTCAAAAAGACCATACTGACATGAGAAATAAATATCACATCAGCATACTATATGCTACTCCTGTAAAATTGAAGTTTAGGCATCTTGAACTTGGCACTTTTTTTGTATTTGGCAAATGCTCTAAAAAGTGAAACTCTGGATATCCTTCATCCTGCACAATGGTTAATACTGCTGCCTCACTACACCAGGGACCTGGGGTTTGATTTCCAGCTTGGGTCACTGTGTAGAATTTGTCTATTCTCCCTATGTCTGCATGGATTTCTTTCAGATACTCCAGTTTCCTCCCACAAGTCTGAAAGATGTGCTGGTCAGGTGCATTGGCCGTATTAAATTCTTCATTAGTGTACCCAAACAGGCACCAGACTGTGGCAACTCAGTCATTTTCACAGTAACTTCATTACAATGTTAATGTAAGCCTACTTATGGCAATAATAAATAATGAATAGGAGGAAAATGAATTCACCACTTTAAATGATTGTGTCCGATCTCTTCTATGTTCAAACTTGGATTTCATTTCAGAAGATATGATGTATTCTCAGAGCACTGAGAAGGCAGTATTTCAATCTAAAGAATTAGCCTTTACTTTTAAATCTCCTCCCTCACCTTGTGATTAATTTGTCTGAGTTCTTTATTTCTCCATTGATTTCAACTTCATGCTTTTAATGACACTGACCTTTAATCTCCAGACAATAGTGTCAAAGTCCAAAAAAGTTGTATTGTAAAAAGAAACTTTTGCTGAAAATCACCTCCTATTGGTAGTTTGGATTAAGAGCAAGTCTGACCATCAACTATTATTCTCAATTCATGGTATAGAAACATCTTTTGATATCTAGTAGACACAAGCAGCAGCCTTTGGTATTTGACATTTTTACTGGCATGTATCATTCTGGTGGAGAAAGGAAAATGGATCTTTTCTTGTAAAAGATCAACTAATTAGATGTATGACATCCTCAGGACGATGTAAACATTGAACAAAGAAAACTTCATTTTACTTTACACATATTCAAGTACATTTGAGGTAAATATACTTAATTTACTATCCGAATCAATAACGGACAGACGTCATTAACCAGGTATATACACTTTTAGTGAACACTAGTCTACAGAAGGTATCATCGCAGACAAATAAAAAACTGATGGATTATCTTTATTATGATAATATAGTCTGTTACGGCAGCATTTGGACTTTGAATGCTGTTCAGTGACAAATAAGCAGTTTCTTGAAATAAAAACAGAAAATGTGGGAGATACTCAGCACGTCACACAGCATCTATGTTTCAGGTCAGTTACTTTTATCATTCATGCAGTTCTGATGAAGTTTTTCAACGTTAACTCTGTTTCTCTCTCCATAGATGCTGCTCAATGTGCCAAGTATTCTTAGCATTTTCAGTTTTCATTCCGATTTTCAGCATCTGCAGTGTTTTGTACCTGCATTCAGTTTCTTGCTTTGGTGACCAATACTGGATTGAAGCAAGCGGGGAAAATTTCTGAAGTGAATAGGTGCTCAAAAAAAGATGTTAATATTAATCATCTCACTGTTCCTTTAACGGACAGACGTCATTAACCAGGTATATACACTTTTAGTGAACACTAGTCTACAGAAGGTAGACTACACAGAATATTTTAACCCCAAGTGGTATTTTGGAAAACAAGCCAAAACTCTTGCTCAAATTTAAATATATTTTAAAACCATGTAAAATTAATGCAATAATGTCAATGACTAGAACATGCAACCATCCAATCCAACTGGGTCTTTTAGTAGTCATGTAGATACTATGTCAATCTTATTCATCTGAACATTTTTAAAAATATTTTGGTAAGCAGACATTACTCAGCTGTATTTAAGCCAAACATTAGGAGCTTATTGTGTAGCAAAATAAAGCAAAGTTGCTTTCCATCAAATATTGTGCAGAAAGTGGTATGATGGCTTCAAATACTACTGTGTGAAAGGTAATGTAGCATTTCTTTTAAAAGAAAGTTCAAAAGACCTACAGGCTGGAGAGCTGGGTTTGCTAGAAGAATCACTGCTGAAACTTTGGCGAGCATATTCATAGTCGCTGGAGGAGTTGACGCTATCCGATTGCTCGCATGATTCAGTGTCACTGTTTAATGATTCATCATTCAAGGAATGTTTCTCATTACTGAAAGGCATCTTCTCACTGAAAAAAATAAAATACATGACTGAAAACTGCCGATTGGCTTTTTGGGTTCATCTTCAACATATTTCACTGGGATTTTGTAAAATAACTTGAAAGAAACAATGAGCATTTGCAATTATAGACCAACGTAGGAACCAAGGTAGGAACAAAAATGCCAAGTGTCTTTGTATGGTCCTCAGCCAAAAATGAGCAACATCCAGGGGTGTTAGTAGACCTCTAAATCTAAAACAAGTTAAAGCCTGAATAAAGCTGAGCAGTACACAAGCAAAAAATGTGTAGCAATATAGAAAACTGATCACATGCTCCCAAATCAAAGAGGGGCAAAAGTACAAAAAAGTAAAACTATACTTTTCTTAGACAGATCGAACATTACAGCACAGGAACAGGCCTTTTGGCTCTTCTTGGCTGTGCTGAACCATTTTTCTGCCTAGTCCCACAGACCTGCGCCTGGACCAAATTCTTCCACACCCCTCTCATCCATGAACCTGTCCAAGTTTTTCTTAAATATTAAAAGTGAGCCCGCTTTCACCATTTCATCTGGCAGCTCATTTCACACTCCCACCACTGTGTGAAAAAGCCCTCTCCAATATTCCCTTTAAACTTTTCCCCCTTCACCTCTAACCCATGTCCTCTAGCTTTTTTTTTCCTCCCCTAGCTTCAGTGGAAAAAGTCTGCTTTCATTCACTCTATATACTTCTATCAATTCACCTCTCATTCTTCTGCACTCCAGGGAATGAAGTCCTAAACTATTCAACTTTCTCTGTAACACAGTTTCTCAAGTTCTGACAACATCCTTGTAAACTTCTCTACACTCTTGCAAGCTTATTAATATCCTTTCTGTAATTAGGTGACCAAAACTGCACACAATACCTTAAATCCAGCCTCACCAATGTCTTATACAACCCACCATAACATTCCAACTCTTAAACTCAACACTTTGACTTAAAAAGGCCAATGTACCAAACGCACTCTTTACGACACTGCCTCTGACACCATTTTTAGGGAATGATGTATCTGTATTCCCAGATCTCTCTATTCTACTGCACTCTTCAGAGTCCTACCATTCACCTTGTACGTTCTACCTTGGTTTGTCCTTCCAAAGTGCAATACCTCACTTGTCTGCATTAAACTCCATCTGCCATTTTTCATTTATCTAGCTGGTCCAAATCTCTCTGCAAGCTTCGAAAACTTTCCTCACTGTCTACTACACCTCCAATCTTTGTAAATTTGCTGATCCAGTTTACCACATTATCATCCAGATCATTGATATAGATGACAAACAACAATGGACTCAGCACAGATCCCTGTGCACACCATTAGTCACAGGCCTCCACTCAGAAGCAATCCTCCATTACCACTCTCTAGCTTCTTCCATTGAGCCAATGTCTAATCCAATTTACTACCTCTCCATGTATTGAACATTCCTAACTAACCCTCTACACAGGACCTTGTCAAAGATCTAACTGAAATCCAGGTAGACAATATCTACTGCCTCCCCTTCATCCACTTTCCTGATAACCTCCTCGAAAAACTCTAATAGATTGGTTAAACGTGATCTACCGTGCACAAAGCCATGTTGACTCTCCCTAATAAGTCCTCGTCTATCCAAATATTTGTAGATCCTATCTCTTAGTACTCTTAATAATTTACTTATTACTGACGTCAAATTTACCAGCCTATAATTTCCCGAATTACTTTTTGAGCCTTTTTTAAGCAACAGAACAACATAAAATATGCTCCAATCATCTGGCACCTCACCCATTGATACCAAGATTTTAAATATATCTGCCAGAGCTCCTGCAATTTGAACACTAGTCTCCTTCAAGCTCTGAAGGAATACCCTGTCTGGTCTTGGGGATTTATCTACTCTGATTTGCCTCAAGACAGCAAGCACCTCCTCCCCTTTAATCTGTATAGGTTTCATGATATCCCTACTTATTTGCCTTATTTCCATAGACTCCATGCCAGTTTCCTTAGTAAATATGGATGCAAAAAACCCACTTAATATCTCTCCCATTTCTTTTGGGTTCCATACATAGCCAACCACTCTGATCTTCAAGAGAACCAATTTTATCCCTTACTATCTTTTTTCTTAGTATACCTGTAAAGCTCTTAGGATTATCCTTCACCTTCAGTGCCAAAGCAACCTCATGACTAGTTTTAGCCCTCCTGATTTCTTTCTTTAGTTTCTTGCACTTTTTATACTCAAGCATCTTATTTGTTCTCTGTTGCATATATGTCATATATCTCTCTTCTTATCAGATATGCAATATTCCTCGAGAATCAAGGCTCCTTATTCTTATTTTCTTTACAAAGTTAACTGACCTTCCAAGGCAGGACTGCACCAATTGAGGATGGGCAATAACTGCTTGTCTTAGTGGCAGCTATGTATCGTCAATGAATAATAAAAAAAACTCTTCCCCTTTCTGTTGATCTTCATTTACAACATTGTGCTTGCTGCCTCCTCACATTGACACCATCACACCCCCTTCCCCGCCTACAAGTCTAGTTTTATTTCATCTCCAAGCTGCAGCAGCCTCATTTAATCTAGTAACATGATATTTGATAAAGAGGCTTTAGCAGTGAAAGTGAAGTAATTGTCACTCCTGCCATTTGTCAGTTTCAGTCATTCTCCCATTTCATTCTGGCTTCCATGCTTGCTTCTCAGATGCATAGGATTAAGGCAAAATAATGTTGCAAGTATGATTCAAGCATCACAACTTTTTTTCCTCACAATGGGTCTGTGGCAGATAGCACTTGTCTCATCTTGAAAGATTGGAGATGGGACTAAAGAATCGCACTAAGAAGCAAGCAGCAGTGTCAGAATTGAAGAGGGATCCATGACACACAGTTAATAAGAGTGCACGTGGTGAACAGGAGTAGTTGGATTCATCAGTTCCCATATTCTTCATGAAAACATGGAAGCAGGCTGACAACTTTCCAAAAACTAACTTCATCTTTCTAACCCAGATCCAAAAGAATCAAATAGAACATGAGGAAAATACGTTTTTTTAAACACATTAGTGATTAGAGGCTGGAGTGCACTGTCATTAAATCAGGGCTTTTCAAAAAGGCGTTGAATAAGCATCTGAAGACAAAAAAAGCAAGCTCTAGGGAAAGGGGGGTGGGTTAGATTTGGCTAAATTGCCCTTGAGAGTGCTGTCATGGACTCAACAGACTGAATGGCCTCTGTGCTGTGATCATTCTATGATTTATCTGCTCAACGATGGCAGGGATACCTGATGCAGGAAAAACAAAGTTATTTGTGCGATACCATCTGTTATGCCTTTCCCCTCAAAAATAAAAATATTGTTTACCTTTCAAATTTAGTAGCTTTACAACAGGATCGCAAATCACTCAAGTGTATGAATTGAAGTGCACCTTAGAAATAAATGAGAAATTGATCAAACTTGCAAGCTTTTTGAATAAAAACAAACTTAGAGAATTTACTTTTATATTGCATTTGACCGTACAGAATACAACACAAGAACATAACAAAATAGGAGCAGGAGGGGACCCTACAGTCCCTCAAGTGGTTCAATAAAAATCACGGCTGATCTGAAATTAGCCTCAACTCTATTTTACAATTTTTCCCCATAACCCTTGATTCCCCTATAATTCACAATGAAATCAGTCCCCACAGCTCTTTGGACTAGTGAATTCCAAAGATATGCAATCATCAGAGAAGAAATTCCTCCTCATCGCTGTCTTTAACTGGGTGACCCCAATTTCTGAAATTATGCTACTCAAACACATCATGTAGGGAAACATCATTCTAGCGTCCAACTGTCAAATCCCCTTTGAAGCATCTGTTTCAGTAATCTCTCATTCTTTTAAACATCAATAAATAATAGACCCAACCTGTTCAATCTTTCCTTGTAAGGCAGTCCTTTCATCCCAAGACTCAACCTAATGAACATCGCTGAACTGCCTCCAATGAAAGACCAAAATTGTACACAATACAGTTAAGTGTGGACTGGAGAATTACCCAATGTGTTCCAATAAATTAAAATTGTGGGTAGGATTTGAAATACTCTTGAAAATATGAAAAATGAAGAAAACAGAAGGATCTTAAATAAACCATGTTTGTGTACAGCTTAAATCATGATTGGATACAGTTGCCTGTTAGATTAAGCTGTGGCAGCTGTGCATCAGTTGGCAGCACTCCACAACTTCAATAAATATGGGGGCTGACACTCCAATGCATACTAATGGAGTAAGTTTTGGCTGTGACATTAAAATACCTCTCAGGTGGACATGGAAGACCCCATAGTACTATTTCAAATAAGAATTATTTCTGATCACTATTTATCTCTTAATCAAAACAGAAAGATTATCCAATTAGTATCATATTTTTATTTGTGAGAGCTTGTTTTGCACAAATTAGCTGTAGAGTTTTTAATATTATAGCATTCAAAAGAAGTTAATTAGCTGAAAAATACTTCAGGACACATCATAAAAAGTGGTACCATAAATGCAAGTTTTTTTAATTTTTAGATTATGCAAAAATAATTTAATGCTAGCATCTGTCATATACTATTGACTCAGTCAGACCCCCATTCCATCAGAACTGGGTTTTCATTAGAGGCTTTGCTATTTTCTACAGTCTCAGCATTAATCTCAATACTAACTTTCTCTCAATTTCAAGTAATGTGGTACAGTTCCACAAACACCACTAACACCTTTTTTCACTATGGAAGCATCAAGGCAAACCAGATTTACCCAAAATTCAATCACTGAGGCATTATAATTATTTCACCATGTCTTCCACTGAGATGTGTACATTTTCCAAATAGAGTCACTGAACATCAATCAGAAACAAGATCCTATCAATCCTTTCGTGGCCAGCCCATAGGCGTGAAGGCAACTGATATGATGTATACTGCTGCCTCACTGAATTCAGTTATTAAAGCAGTAATTAGAAATCAAGCTAGGAATCTTTCTACTTTTATAAGCCAACCACTGACTTTTTTCTCCATCATTTAAGAGATAGCACATCCCATGTCTCAGTTTAATAGTGAGAATAGTTTAAAGGTACCAGTTTAGCTGAATAAAGTGGTTATGGCATATGGTATGGCATACTTGCTTTATTAGCCAAGGCATAAAGTTTAAGAGCAGGGAAGTTCTGGAATTATATAAAACATTGGTTGGGCCACACCTAGAAATATTGTGTGCAGTTTTTGAATCTGCATTATAGAAGAGGATTTGAGAGCACCAGGATGCAGAGAACATTTACCAGGACACTGCCTGGGTGGAGAGTTTTAGTTACGAAGAGAGATTGGATAGAATAGGTTTGTTTTCCTTAAAGCAAAGGGAATTTGAGCGGGGAACACGATTGAGATGTATAAAATGAGAGGCATCGATTGAGTAGACAGGAAGAAACTTTTTCTCTAGGTGGAGGGATCAACGACCAAGACGTAGATTTAACATAAGGGACAGGAGGTTCTGAGGAGATATGAGCAATTTTTTTTTCATCCAAAAGGTAGTAGGAGTTTAGAAATGACTTTCTCCACCATCCTTTCAGACAGAGACCCTCATATCATTTCAGAAATATTTAAGTAGATGTGCACTTACAATGTCAAGGCATACAAAATTGTGTCAAGTGCTGGAAAATAGGATTAGAATAGAATGGGTCATTTGTCTTTGGCACAAACAGTGAGCCAACAGACCTTTCCCTGTGCTGTCTACCTCTGACTCTAAACAGATTTTATATGCAAATACCGATAAAAGATCAAACTCAGTTTAAAAAAAGGGAGTGACAACTTACTATTCTAGTCCTGGTTGTATGCTTCCGATCAGCTTTAACCACAATTCAAATTTCACTTGAACATGAACCCTCAACTCCAATTCCCCAACAGGCTTTCGGTATGCAACTCTTTTCACTAGACATATCTAGTCATTTCAACTGCAGAATTATCTCATTCAAGTGTTTTGTCTTAGTGTCCGAAGTTTATTAATAGGATGAATCCATGTTGTAAAAACTGAACTAAGTACCTTGCAGCGGCACAAACTCTATACACTTTCCATTATAGATTCTTATGTTTATATATTTAACTGCTTATGAAAATGTCACACTGCAATTGGACCCTCCTCCTAGTTAAAGTGCAAGAGTGCAGCTACTGGCAGTAGAGTGCAATTACAAGACACTGGATAATAAACATATTAGGTGTATATAAATTCCTAGGGACATTAAAATGGACACTGAAGTGTGTTTGTACTCCAAGTCCCTTTACTCCCCCGTCCCATGCTTAATCTGAAAAGCTCACTTAGCCTTGGCATTCAATGCTAACCTACAGGAAACATGTCCATTACTGAAATTCGAGTAACACAAACACCCCTTGTAAGTACAAAGTAATTACATGCAGTTATGAGAAATATTCACTTCGCAGTAAATTACACAGCGATTCTTTCCGCCGTTTAGAGATATTTACTTTCACTCAGTCATGCATGACCTTTTATCTCTGGTAGAAACTCAACAAATTCGACTTTAGAAAGCTGCAGTCCGGATGAACACACCAACTGCTACAATACGGCTGTTTTAATACAGGAGGCAAACCGGAATTGTGGCTGACAATCCTGGAGTGAAAGGAGAAAGGTTAGCAAAGAGAGACTACACTCGCCGACTGCTTCCTGCACAACAACACGGCCATACATGGGTGGCTCGGCAGAGTTGATGCTGGCATTTAAAGCTCCTCTTCCCACGTCACGTAGACTCTCATGTGATCAGAGACCACAACAAGAAGCAAAAGAGAGAGAGAGATCAGCACCTCCATAGATTGAGCAAAGGAGGGAGGGGGAAAACAAATCATCCACTAACTAACCCGAGACTGAGGGCGGGAGGCGGATTTAAACTCACTTTCAAACATAAATCACATCCCCCGGACAGAACCTTTGCTTTCGGAGCCGATGAAACTCTGCAGTCCCGGGTTAGAGTCGGAACAGCTGCTGCTGCAAAAATAGGGACAGGGACTCGGACACCCACCCCCTTTCAGGAAGCTGGACAGAAACAGTCCTGAGAACAGTATTTCGGTTGTCACTGCGGGGTTAAGGGGACTCGTGTTGTCACTCTGGGTTTAAACGGATTCAGGTTTAAAAAAAGGTTCGGGCTGTCACTGCGGGTTTAAAGGGACTCGGGTTTAACGGGATTCAGGTTGTCACTCTAGGTTGAAAAGGATTCTGGGTTTTAGGAGATTCTGGGTTTTAGGAGATTCTGGGTTTTAGGAGATTCTGGGTTTTAGGAGATTCTGGGTTTTAGGAGATTCTGGGTTTAAGGAGACTCGGGTCGTCACTCCGGGTTGAAAGTGTTCTCCGCGCTGTTGCTGCCTGTCTCTGGGTTCTCCCCTCGCTGGCTCTCAGCCCCCCGGGTTTGCTCTCTCTTACCCTGGCGGTGCGCTCTGCTGGGATGTGCTCTCACTCCCCTTGCCCGGGCCGCCAGCTCCTCCGTTCGGCCTGTTTGTTGACGGATGTGACGCGCAGCTTGAGGAGGTTACACTGTTGCTAGGAGAGAGGGTCACATGACAGCCCGGGCTGGCCTGTCTCCATGGTAACGGACAAATGCTACACCGCCCGGCTTCCCCCGCCCCCAGCGTTCAGCCCATCCGACAGAGCGCCGCCGACCTACCGTTAACAGTCCATCAGCCACTCCCTGTGTAGTCACTGCAGTATTAATTACACCCTATATAAATTCACCAAAGCTAATTGATAGAGCCTGCCACTGTGTGCCATCCAAAGAACAAAGAGAATTACAGCACAGGAACAGGCCCTTCGGCCCTCCAAGCCTGCTGCCCCACTGAACTAAAACCCCTACCATTCCGAAGACCATATTCTTCTATTGCCATCCTATTCATGTATTTGTTCAGATGCTCCTTAAAACTCACTATTGTATCTGCTTCCATTACCTCCCTGGCAGTAAGTTCCAAGCACCCACCACCCTCCGTGTAAGAAACTTCCCTTGTGCATCTCCTTTAAACATTGCTCTTCACACCTTAAACCTATGGGGAAAAAAGCTTCTGACTATGCACTCTGTCCATGCCCCTCATAATCTTGTAGACTTTCATCAGGTCGCTCCTCAACTTCTGTCATTCCAGTGACAACAAACCAACTTTTTCCAACCTCTCTTCATAGTTAATGCCCTCCACAACCTCCACATCCTTCTGGTTGGGTGGTGACCAGAACTGAACACTCTATTTCAAGTGCAGCCTAACTAAGGTTCTATAAAGCTAATTTTTAAACTCAACGTCATGGCCAATGAGGACAAGCATGTTGTAAGCCTGTGTACCTGTACACAATTTCTCTGCCTATTAATACTCTGAAAGGATTCTGCCATTTATTGTATATTTTGTATCTTTATTAAACCTTCCAAAATGTATTACCTCACATTTGTCCAGATTAAACTCTATCTGCCATCCTCTGTCCAAGCCTCGAACTGATCTATATTCTGCTGTATTCTCTGATGGTCCTCATCGCTATCTGCAAATCCACCAACCTTTGTGTCACCTGCAAACTTACTAATCAAACCAGTTACATTTTTTTCCAAATTATTTATATATAATTACGAACAGCAAAGGTTCCAGTGCTGATCCCTGAGGAACGCCACTTGTCACACTTCAGAAAGCACTTCTGCTTTCATATCTTCTTTTCCCTCCCAGAACCAAAGGATTCCCCTCATCCCCACCTTTGTAAGCAAAGGAATATTCGACCAATTTTTACCAATTTCTACACAATGTCGCCACCAAATACATCCTCCTCTGTCATCAGTTGTTCTCTAGGGGCCACTTCCTGAGTGACACCCTTGACAACACCTCAGTCACCCTGAACTCCTTCTCTGTCCCTTCCAATGGCATCTTTCATCCAAGCGCAGGAGATGTGACACTTGTCCTTTCACCTCCTCTCTTCCCACAATCTAAATGCTCCTTCTAAGCAAAACAGCAATTTACTTGTGCTTCTTTCAATTACGATACTGTATTTGCTGTTCAAGATGTGTCTTCTCTACAATGGGGAGACCATGACTGGATTGGATAACTGCTTGTTCGAACATGCCTGTTCAAGTTAGCAAGCATGACACTGCTCCCTGTCGCGTGTGATTTTAATTCTCCACTTTACTTTCGCTCTGACATTTCTGTCCTTGGCCTGCTACAATGTTCTAGTGAAGCTCAATACAAAATCTTGAACAGCACCTCATCTTTCATCTTGCCACTCTAGTCTACACCCTTCTGGATTGAATATTGAGTTCAACAACTTTACAGCATAACCTCATTTTGTCCTGTATGTTAACATAAAAGCAAAATGCTGCAAATGCTGGAAATCTGAAATAAAAACAGAAAATGCTGCGAAAACTTAGCAGGTCTGGCAGCATCTGTGAAGAGATAACGTTTTGAGTTTTAAAACATTAACTCTTTCTTTCTTCACCAATACTGCTTGACCTGCTGAGTTTATCCACCATTTTTCTGTTTTTAGTTAAAGTTCACACAAGAAATGCACATTGAATAGCAACAAAACCACACGCTTGCTTATGGAACTGTACAACTTGTATTATCTATTCAGGAAAAAAATGTCCTGGTTGTTGTTGCCGCATATGGACACAAAATCAAGCTGACTTTATTTTGAATTAATTCAAGGGTTTATATTTGGGAGAGCCTTACACTGCACTCCACCCCTTTCATGGCACTGGGATATAAAAGCCAGACAATACATGGACTGTATCACTAAGAATAGAAGCTTACACAGATTTCTCTCAATAGAGGTCTTGTATTTGTTTTATTTTCTCATTCCTGTCAGCTGGAGGAGTGTCACCAGCCCTCTGGTAGCGCTAAACTGATAGCAACATGCACGGTTCTTCTAAAAATACTTGTGACAGCTTTGTCTTAAGGTCCTTGTAGAAACATCAACTTGTTTACAGCAATGAATGAATATATGTAGCCATTACATTTATATTTTGTAATGTAGGTTATAAGGATACTGCTTTTATTAAGGTAAACAAAAGAAGCATGTATATCTTTTCCCAGAAAGCAATATCAAAGATAATGGGGAATCTGTGGGATCACATAAAAGATAGCAACATCAGAAATGAAAAGCATTATCAATAGTCAAAGGGAAAGAATGGAATCAGGATGGGAGGCTGGCTTATAAAATATAAAATGTACATAAAAAGGGTCATTTAGACCCAAAACATTAACTGTGTTTCTCTCCACAGATGCTGCCTTGCCTACTGAGTTTATATAGCATTTTCTGTTTTTATTTTAGACTTCCAGCATCCGCAGTATTTTGCTTTCATTATGGGGCTTGTTCGATTGGCTACTGTGTGCTGAAACAATGAGCCAGCTCAGTTTGATTACAAAGCCAACCTGGGTAATTCTGGGCAGAATCCTTAATTAAAGGATATATGTCGATAAGAAAGAAATAATTAGATGCAAACAATATGGATTTCTAAAAGGAAGATTATGCTTGACAAGTTCGACAGAATTCAGAAAAGGTGATAAGATATGGAGGATGGGTGAAAACGTGATGAATGTGGTATACTTGGATTTGCAGAAAGTGTTTGGAAAGGTTTCTCATGGGATAGTATTAAAGAATGTGGAATTGGGGGAAGGGTGAAAAATAGTGGGAAAAGGCATGTTTTGTACAATAGTCAGGGGTGGGGGGGTGGGTAAGGGATGCTGCTGCTGATAGAACCAGCAAGGGTGGCTCCACAGAGATTGGGGTGCTATTTTAAAACAGCATCCCAATCTCAAAGCTAAATTAAGGGCTCCCCCTCTCCCTCCTCACACTTTCTTTCTCCCCTCACGTTTTCTTTCTCCCCTCACCTTTTCTTTCTCCTTCTTCACACTCTTTCTCTCCTCATCACCCCCACTCTCATTCCCCTCCTCTCTCCTTCACCTTTCTGTTCCCCCACTTCTCTCTCTCTTCCCCTCCCTGCACCTGTTCCCCATCTTTCTTTATAGACTGTCTCTTTCTCCCGCCCTCTTCTCACCTCTCTCCAGTCTCTCCCTCTCTCCCCTTGCCTCTCTCCCTCTTGTTTAATCTCTGCATCCTCTCTCCTTCCCTGTCTCTCACCACAACCATAGTCTTTGCTTACCTGCCTCTATCTTGCTTTATCTCTATTCCCAGCCCTCTCTACCTCACCCTCTCTATATCCCCACTCCTCTTTCCACCCCCACTTCCCCCCTCTCTATATCCCCAGTCCATCCCTTTCCACCCCAACTTCCCCCCTCTCACTCCCCACACACTCTACCCCCATTCTCCATGCTCTCTACTCCACTCCCCTGTGCTCTCTACTCCCATTTCTGCCTCTCTCTTCATCCCCACTCCCCTATACTCCTTCTTTCACCCCCACTCCCTTTTCTCTCCACTCCCTCTCTCTCTACCTCCACTCCCCACTCCCCCCTCTCTCTCTCCTCCACTCCCCGCTCTCTCTCTACCCCCCACTCCCCCGCTCTCTCTCTACCCCCACTCCCCCGCTCTCTCTCTACTTCCCATTCCCTCACTCTAATCCCATTCTCTGCCTTTCTCTACCCCCATTCCCCCCTCTCTCGACCCCATCTCCCCCCGTCTCTGTCTACCCCCCCTCTCTGTTGACCCCCACTCTGTCTCAGATTCAATGCCAGAAAATGTGAGATAATACATTTTTGTTTAAAAGTAATACTTACTGGTAGAAGCTGGGTGATACGCAGTGATTTACATCACAAGCAGCATTTCTGATACAGAACACTATAAAACAGCTAACAACACTGGACATTAGAGCAAGAAATGTGGGGTAGAAAATTCAACAAATAGTGAATACATATAAAACCATGTTATTGACATAGTTGGAGTACTAAGAGCATTTCTGGATTCCATACTAAAGGAAGGACATTGAAGCAACAGAGAGAACAAACCACAAACTTACCCAATAATGCTCAATATGAGGGAATATAAGTGAGTTGTGAAAAATAGTTACAATATTCATTAAAGCAAAAGAGATAGTGTGATAGAGCTATTTAAAATTATGAAAGGAATGTGCATGGTTGAGAAGTTTAAAATGAGGAGATATATATATGTTTAAATGCTACAAAATAATTTTTTTTTATAAAAGCAAATTGTTGCAAACTATAGAATATATATTCCCAGAATTAGTGACTGAAGAAGAGGTTGTGACAATTTTTAAAATTATGTTGCAAGGAGAGGATTTTAGAAGGACCTTCTGATCAAAAAAGGGGGAGGAGAAGTCCAGAAAAGCCTCAAATCTTCCTGTCCCTCCTGGACTCATAAAACAGTTAAAAAAAATTTTAAATTGCTTGTATGACCTTTGCTCTTCTTCCAATTAAACGTGGAAGGGGAGACAAAATAGCTTACCTGCTTGTGCCTCTGGTTAAAGTAACAGACCAACTCCATGGTAGCATCAGAGAACTTGTCTCCATATTTAAAGAAGAACCCCAATGACAAAAGATGTTTTGCCAAAATGAACCATGGGTTCTCCAAAGCCCATTCAGATTTTAAAAATATTGTTATGTTTTTAAGAACACACTGAAACCAACACTTCTTTAGTATTACATCATCAACTTACAGCACAGGTTACAGCTCTGAGATAGTGTAAAACAAACAATAGCAAATCAACCATCTGATTTGTATGCTGTCCAATTTTTGTTCCCACTGAAATAATAATTTTCTGTTTTCCATTTCACATTACAGATTATTTTTCTTTTATCTTGTGTCCCACCACCACCACCACCTGACTTCTCTCTCACTCTGTTTCTCTAACAATTCTCAGTTCTGATGAAGAGTTAATGACCTAAACAGCAAATCATTTTTTTCCTTTCTCTAAAAATGCTGCCAGATCTGCTGAAAGTTTCGAATATTTTGTTTTCTTTCAGGTTTCTACAATTGCAGTATTTTTTCCCTGTAGTAACTGCTTCATCTTATGTATCTCATCCCTACATTTTTCAAATTATTCTTTGTAGCCTTCAAAAGCTCCTCTCAATTTTTTATTCTTAATCAGCATTAATTTTTCAAGTTAAACCTCTGTCTATAACATTTTCTTCTCCTTTATTTTTCCATTCAATTTCAGGGTCCTTTTAAATGTTATTGGTAATTGAAGAATATAATTATTTATTTACTTCTGGTACACACATGGGCATACCTTAAATTGGATGTATTTCATTGCATAAATACAATCTACCAACCTCAGCCTTCTGTATCTTTGGCAACAGCTTTCCAATTAATACTCCAGCTCATTGACTGATGAATTACAAAGTTGATGTGGTCATCAGATGTCAAATTAGCCTCCTATTTTCTCCTTTACTAACCTCCAACCTAGTTAAAATCAACTGTTTATTGACTGTACTTTTTGAAATTGGAAAAATACTCTTACTATTCATATCATTTCTATGATAGTCAAACTGATGTTAGCTTTTATTACACAAATCAACCACTTTCTATCTTCAAACAGGACAATGCCCTTATTCACCAACTGCTGCTTCTACTCAAAGTTGTTGGTTTAATAATTTACTCAGTAGCACTTTTAAACATGTGTCTTGAACCATGCATGGCTGCATTGTGAAATTTATTATGTTTCAGCTTAGGAAATATTAATGTTCCTGGTTCTCACAGCAGTGCATTCTAGTTAATATTCCACTTCAGTAACACCTTGTAAACCGGTGACCTCTGCCATCAAGACGCACAAGAGCAGCAGATGTCTGGCAATACATCACTGGTAAGTGCTCCTCCAAACCACACACCATCCTGACTTGGAACTATGTCGCTGTTCCCTCACTGTCACTGGGTCAAAATCCTGGAACTCCCTTGTGGGTGTACCTCCACCACATGGACTGTAGCTGTTCAAAGCGGCAACATAACCACCAATTTATAAAGTACAGTTAGGGATGGGAAGCAAATATTGGCCTTGCCATGAAGAATAAATTTTGGGAAAAAAGTGCCAATGGGCAAACCCTGTGCTTTTTCTTATTCATTCATGGGGCATGGGTGTTATTAGCTGGCCAGTATTTATTGACCATCCCTAGTTGCCCTTGAGAAGGTGGTGGCGAATCAGTGCAGTCCATGTTCTGTGGGTTGAGCCACAATGCCACTAGGGTAGGGAATTCCAGGATTTTGACCCAGCAACTGCAAAGGAACAGCGATATATTTCCAAGTCAGGATGGTGAGTGGCTTGGAAGGGAACTTGCAGGTGGTGGTGTTCCCATGTATCACCTGTAAGCCTAGAAATTTCAACATTCCATTACTGTAAACATGGTTATAAATTACAAGCTGACTAAGAATGAGAGAAAGGGGGGGGGGGGTAACATGATGTAAAGGTGGAAGCACTTGCACTTTTGTGAACACTGCTCATCTTTTAATTTTTTTTATCCTGATGCACAACACATAATTATCCAGTCCTGATATGTATAATCTTCTGATGTTCCTGAAAGTTCCTGGCTGAATTTTGACAAAGAGGAACCAAGGTAAGTCAAGAAAATCATTGTTTGATGGAGGCAGTCGAAGACAGCTAGGGGAGGGCCCAGCTCACAGTTGCTGTTTTGCTTGTGAGCAGGCCTACACTTTGGTGGTGTTGCTGTCTTTGAGATCATAGAATCTCTACAGTGCAGAAGGAGGCTATTTGTCCCATCAAGTCTGCACTGCCACAATCTTACCCAGCCCTATTCCCGTAACTCCACATATTTACCCACCTAAATCCTTGACAGTAAGGTCAGTTTAGTTTGGCAAATCAAGCTAACCCGCACATCTTTGGACTGTGGGAGGAAACCAGAGCACCCAAAGGAAACGCACGCAGACACAAGGAGTAGATGCAAACTTCACTCAGTCACCCAAAGCTGGAATCAAACCCACATCTCTGGCGCTGTAAGGCAGTAGCGCTAATCACTGAACACCATGGTGCCTCTTAATGTGTCGTTGATAAGATTAGGAGAGTAGTGGTTGTACTTGTCCAGGTTAGGTGGAGGGTATGTTGGATGAGGGAGTAGATTACCACTCCCCAAAATGTTCCCTTCTTAGGGCTTCTGGACTGCTTCTTGAGATTGTGTTTCTCTAGTGATGCAGTGACCTGTTAGCTGTAGAGTTTGAGCATGAATCTGGTGATTTTGTTCAGTGTTGTTGAAGTCTCTCCAGTGGGAGTTTCGGCTATTTAGGGGAAAAAGTTGCCCCCTCTATGTAGTCGTATATGTAAACTTGCAGTCTGTCTGGTCTTTCACTTGCATTACAGTCTATGAAGAAGCCTAGCTGTCAAACATATTCTTATTTTCTCTTTTTATCTTGTTGTAGAAAAAAAAGCGCATCAGAGTTCAAAACAGGAAATTACAGTACTGGTGCAGTCTGTACAAATAGAACAAGTGGCTTTTTTTGTGGCAAACAGACAGACATTGTCAATATGCTGCTTTCTGCGCATTACTGGTAAAACTGACTGAGTCTGATTTCATGTCACTGAGGCACAAGATTGTAATCTTATCAAACTATTGCCCAATGTATCTCCAAGTGTTGCTCATACAGCAATTATCACAGTGGGCCTCTAAGTATTGAAATCCTGCTTAAACCTTGCATTCAAATGGTTTTTCATTTAAAAAAAACAGCTCTATAATGAATTGATTCTGATCCCTCAGCTACAGTTTAGTGTTATGGACACAAGGGGATCAGTTCAAGCAGCACTCTTTCTCTCTTACCACCTTCTGTAAATAGTTTTGTTTTAGATTGTCTGTTAATAGCTCCCTAGGCCTAATGAGGAGTGACAGTCTAGAAACTGGGAAATTAATTATTTTGTTCTGGAGAAGAAAAATCCAGTTCAAAAATAAAAAAAGCAAATAAGGATAAAATTTTCAAACATACAGTTTTAGGTTTCTTTTCTGTATTGGAAAAGCCTTAGTGTATGTACTATGCTAAGTGATAATGGCCGATGGCATTGTAGCCTATTCCGGAAGCAGATGCTCATCTGCTCCTGAATTAGTGCTGCTGCCCTGAGCATCCTGGTGCTGGTTCTGCCCTCCATAATCTCAATTGATATCTCAGTCCAAACGATGTTCAGAATGGATTTGAATGCTCCTACCTAGGCTGTAAGCTGACTGCCCCAGATCCCTCACTTCCAGCTCAGTGTCCTGTGTTTTGTGATGGCAGTAGATGGTGCTCTGGGGAACAATGTACTGATTTGGTCCTTGCCTGATTCTTTCTGTGTCCTGAAATTACCAGTTCCCATTCTTGCATCATCGATTGCACAACAATGGCAGTGCTGGATCAGACACTAGCATGGGAAAGAAGGTCTACAGTATCTTAGACAGGCAAAGTCAATGGGAATAAGCCACGAGCAGGTGAGAAGTGGTATCCTTATAGTTCACCACTACATTTGTCAACCCTCCAGTATCATCCTGATTAAAGGTCAATCTCCTGGACATTGCTGGGAGGAACCCATGGAGGAAAAGAATCACACGGAGAGAAATTAAGCCTCTGTTCTTTGTAATTATCTTTGAAAGCTTGTGTTTATTAGTTATAAAAGCATCACTTATAGGAAAAAATAGTTGGATTGACTGTAAATATCATGTGATCAGGTAATGAAGGATCTATTTGCTCAGTTGGTGTGGGAAGATGAAGCATCTCAGCTATGAATTGTTGGGTGACCAATGGTGGGACAGTTGAAGGTCACATGATGACACCTTCAGGGATGTGTTCAGCCAGTTGCAGACAAACCACTATTAGCTGCTTCAACTGCTGAACGTACAGCACATCTCTTGTCAAAACTCATGGCTAACTTGTGCAGCATGACTGGTTAACTTTAAACTAGAAAGGTTTTAGAGCTTAAAAACATGTTATCTCTTTATAATAACACTATGCATCTATCATTCATACAGACACATCTGGGGATGTCTGGGGTAGTCTCCTCTATTTAACTTCAGATACAAGATTATAACAATACGTTGCCCTCCTCAAAAAAAAATAATTTCTTAAATCAAAATATTTTGCCAATAACAATGATACAAACTATATCTTCCTATAGGAAGCATTGCCAAAGGGGCATTAATGACCATGGTTTCTTCCCCCCCACACCTCTTATTTGTTTGATAAAATATTGCAGTGGTTTACCATTGATCCCCCCACTTCAGAAATCAATTTCTCTCCTAGTCTAATTCCTGGGCAACTACAAAACTTGAGTCCCCAATCACTTACTTATTGACTTCTCCCGATGACCCCACTCCAGACTACCCTCCAACCATACTTGATTATCCCTGACCCACTAACCACCCTACCCACCTGCAATCCTACTCATCTATCAGTCTACCAACCTCCCATCTTACCATCCCACCCACTTATCTCACCTGCCTATTCATCCCATTACCCTCCCAATTTATCCACTCACTCATTCACTAACATTCACACTTATTATCAGACAGTTAGTATGTCTTCCCCTAGACTCTTCAGCATTTTGAGAGAACTCTCTGAGGGATGCTCGCTACACTTTTCTGGAGAAGTTGGGCTCTGAAGACCTGTTAACAAAGGTGGAGCAGTGCTGGGGTGAGGAAAATTTTGAGAGGGTGGCAACCTTACAATAACTGTCTCTTCGCGGAAGATCTGGATCTTTGTTTCCATTGTTTTGTTAACGTGAACTTGTCCAATCTTTTTTCAATAGTTAAGTAGGCTCCACTGATGTTGTGGAGTCTGCATCTATAGTTACAGGTCCCTCCACAAATTATAGTTATCTGTTCTGCATGTGTCTCTGGCTCCTCTTAAAATCATCCAATCTTATGTTTTTATGTTTTAGGAATAGGTAACAATTAGCTGTTGCATTTGAGCTACTCGTTATTTTCTTTTTCATCTTGGTCAAATTCTGAAAGCTTCCCCTTCTCTAAGACTTGTGTTACCTTTATTGAAGAACTCATCCCCTTTGGTGTTTTTTACATTGCAAACTAGCCTTCATTTCAAAAGGCAACCTGATTATTATGAAGGTGTTGTGGGCCATTTGCAAACTTTTGAGTTAATCTATTCCTAAATCTTAAAAACTCAAGCTGGAAAAGGTGTCAAGAGGAATCAAACTATCGACATAAAACAAGAAAAAAAAACTACCTATATTCACTCTTCACAAATCTCAGAATACCCCAAAACTTTTTAAGTGCAATTACAAATATGATATAGGAAACATAGTATCCAATTTGTACACATGATCACACAAACAGCAATATGGTAATAATTAACTGATCTGTTGATTGAGAGATAAATATTTACCAGGTAGAATTCCCCTTTTCTTCTTCAAAATAACGTCTTGGGAATCTTCTATCAGAAGCTAGACAGCATTTAAGATCTGACACCTCGGACAGTTTCACAATGGAATGTCAACCCACTTTGCGGGTTCCAGTCTCTGAAGTGAGATTTGAATCCATAATCTGAGAAGGAAGTGTGCTGCCACTGGGTCATGACTGAAAAACGTGTGGAGAGTATAGTTCTTATCCTAAACTTTCATGAATTACCTCTGAATCTATTATCTTAACGATCTGTTTCCTATCATCAATAAGGAATATTTTGTTTGTATAAGCCTTTTAAGATTTAGTGAGAATTAGACCATCTCTTTCTAGCATCCCATTTAATTACCGAGGGCATACTTAAGATAGTTCCTAGGCTTTGACGTTTTTCCACATCTCACACCCTTGATACCAAGGACTTACCTGTGCTTTTCTCTGCACTGCCTCTAACAGCTGAATATCTGTGTTTCTGGGTGACCAGACAAGATATATTTCTCAAGGTGTGATCCAACTAGTTTGATCACAACTTCTTCTGATCTGTAATTTACTGTATTGACTATTTAGTTTAACATTCCATTAGTTGTTTCAAATTATTGCTCTGCTTTGGCTAGACATGGTAATTAGGATTGAGCAATACATGCCAGCCCAGCCAATTATGCCCACATTTTGTGAAATAATGTGATAAAAAAAAATGCAGGTTAGGTGGATTGGCTATGCTAAATTGTCCCTTAGTGTAAGGGAGACTAGCAGGATAAATACGTGGGGCAATAGGGATAGTGCCTGTGGGGGATTGTTGTCCATGGGCCAACCAGCCTCCTTCTGTAGGGATTCTACGATGAATTTAAGGAGAAGCTAAACAAAAAGTTAGGGATGATGATAGATTTAAATGAAATGTACAGTAAGACGCTCCAGTGCAACCTGGACTGAATTGATCAAATGACTTGTTCCCGTCTTTATGCAATCAAACTCCTTCCGGACGCCGGAACCTTAAACCGCTTTAAACACGGGGACTAATAGAGAGGACGGACAAGAGGGCGGCTTCTGATAGGCTGGACAGAGGGCATGTCGCCGATTGGCTGTTATGGCGGAGACGGGATGCGGTTGATTGGTTGGGGCGGAGACAGGCAGGCGTTGATTGGTTGGGCGAAGGCAGGCGGTCATTGATCGGTTGGGCGGAGGCAGGCGGTAGCTGATTGGTTGGGCAGAGGCAGGCGGCCATGATGGAGACTCTGGTGTTGGACAATGGCGCGAGTACGGCAAAGATCGGCTTCAGTGACAAGAAAGTGAGGTGAGAGAGACAGACGGAGCTTCCTCCACTTCAAAGGTGGCACTGTGGTTGGCACTGATGCCTCACAGCGCCAGGGACCCGGGTTTGATTCCTAGTTTGAGTCACTGTTTATGCGGAGTCTGCATATTCTACCCGTGTCTGCGTGGGTTTCTTCAAATTGCTCCAATTTCCTCCCACAGTCCAAAGGATGTGCTGGTTAGCTAGATTGGCCATGCTAAATTGCCCCTCAGTGCATACCAACAGATGCTGGGGTGTGACGAGTAGGGGATTTTCATAGTAATTGCTGTGTTAGTAGAATACAGGAGCAGGGATGTACTTCTGGCAATATAAGGCTGTGGTTAGATCCCATTTGGAGTATTGAGAGTAGTTTTGGGCCCCATAATCTAAGAAAGGTTGTGCTGACCTTGGAAAGCATCCAGAGAAGATTCACAAGAACGATCTCTGGAATGAAGAGCTTGTTGTGTGAGGAATGATTGAGGACTCTAGGCCTGCACTTGTTGGAGATTAAAAGGATAGGGCAGTGGAATGGAATCTTGTTGAAACTTACAAGGTACTGCCAGGTCTGGATAGAGTGAAGTGGAGAGAATATTTCCGTTAGCGGGAAAAAGTGGGACCAAAGACCACAACTTCACGCTAAAGGGATGATCTTTTAAAATAGAGGTGAGGAGGAATTTTTTCAGTTAGAGAGCAGTGAATCTGTGGAACTCTTTGCTTGCAGAAGCTGTGGAGGCTGGGTCACTGACTTTAAGACGGAGATTAATAAGTGGGGGGGGGAGGAGTAAGAGGTTATGTGGAAAAGGCAGAAGAATGGGAATGAGAAAAATATCAACCGTGATTGAATGGCAGAGCAGACTCGATGGGCCGAGAAGCTTAATTCTCTTCCTATGTCTTGTGGTCTTAATGTAAACCTACTTGTGACACTAATAAATAAACTTTACCCCAAGGCCCTCCCCATCTCATCCTTCCTTTCTTCTCCCCCTGTAGCGTTTTACCTAACTGCCAGTTCCGGTCCAGGACGGCTCGTCTCAAAACCTTCACCTCCAACCAGATCGATGAGATCAAGGATCCCTCTGGCTTGTATTACATCCTCCCTTTCCAGAAGGTGGGTGCAACGCAGTGTTACTGAGTCTATTTGGAGCCAGGCCTCAAATCAAAACAGAATATTCAAAAGCACATACATTGAACCTGAAACTATAACCCTGTCTCTACCACCCACTTCCCCGCTAGTTTCTGCCGGACCTGTTGAGCATTTCCAGCACTTTCTGTTGGTATTTCAGATTTCCAGCACTTTCTGTCGGTGTCTTAGATTTACTATCAAATAAATCAGTTGGAATTAAAATTGGTGTTGCCAAACTTTACTGAGTTTACCCCAGTCCAACGCTGACATCTCTACATCATGGTGTCTCAGATGTCCAGCATCCACAGTATTTTGTCTGTATTACATTGGAGTCAGTCCTGCTCCAGTTTGGGGTATTTGTTTACACACAAAGAGGGTAAAATCAGAATGCTTTGGAGTATCGCAATCTAAAGGGAGTGACATCCACATCTGCAGAAATTGCCACTCTTGGATGAATTCCAGGTGGAGCTCAGACACCTGTAACATGGACAGAATAACTATCATGCAGTATTACAGTGCCAGAATTTAGACATGTTAATCACATCTAAGCTTTTTACTATTTAATTCTCAAATGCCTCACACCAAGTTGGGGTTGGTTAGCTTAGATGGCTAGTGTGTGGTTCAAAAAAAGGTTGACTTGTGACCTGCCTCCTCACAAGGCAATGGCAAACCAGCGCTGACAAAAAACACTCCTAAGTAGCATGGTTTAGGTTGAAGCATCAGATAAAGAGCCAAGGATCTGCCTTCAAGGCAGAATGCACATGAATGAATGAGTTCTAAATACCGGCTGTTGGTCCCTTTCTGATATTTATGTGACATATGCATCACAGACCATTTAACTAGCCAGTTTATGCCCCTCTCAAACCACCTCCCATCCTTCAACTAACTCCATCAACATAATCCTGTTTTTCTTTTTCCTTCATGTTTATCCAGCTTTCCGATAAATGCGTCGATAGTATTTGCCTCAAATACTCCCCTTGGTAATGTTTTAGACATTCTCAGCTTTTTATCTAAGGACATTCCTTCTCAATTCTCCTTTGATTTCTTGGTGACTGTCTAATATTTATAATCTCTAGATTTGCTATTCACCCCAGTGAAAGAACACAATAAGCAGTGTGAACAGGAGTAGGTCATTAAGGCTCTCAAATGTGCCCTGCCATTCAGTAAGATCTTGGCTGATCACATTGTGTCCTTGGCTCCATTTCACTGCTGCGTCCATAACATTTGATTTCCTTGTACACTAAATTTCTTTCTAATTCAGCCTTGAATATCTACAACAGCTGAGCTTCCACTGTTCCCTGGTGTAGAGAATTCTTAAGAATAACAATCCTGTGAGAGAAGAAGTTCCTCCTCATCTTTATCTTAAATGAGGTATGCCTTATCCTGAAACTGTGTCCCATAGTTCTGAAACGTTTTTGTCTCAGCATCTTCCTGTCAGAATCATGTACATTTTTCTTCCCCTAAGATAATCACTTCATTCCAGGAATCAACATATTGAACTTTCTCTCAACTTCCTCCAATGCAAGTATATCCCTCCTTAAACAGGGAGACCGTATGCAGTACTCAAGGTGTGGCCTCACCAAGGCCTGTATAGCTGTGACAAGACTTTTTACTTCTATGCTCCTTTACCTTTACGTTAAAGGCCAACATTCTATTTGCTTCCCTATGTTCTTGGTGTACCAACACAGTATTGTTTTGTGATTCATATATGAGAATACCTATATGCCTCTGTGCTGCATCACTCTGTTGTCCCTTTCCATTTAGTTAATATTTTGCTTTCTTTGTTCTTTCCTCTAAGGTAGATAATCTTACATTTTCTTATATACACAATCGTCAAACTTTTGCCCACTTGCTTAACTAGCTGTAATCCCAGTACGCATTCTTTCAGCACGTGTAATTTGCTTTCCTACCTACCTTTGTATTGATAACAAATTTGTCTACGATACACTTTGCCCTTCATCCAAATAATTATAGGTTGCAAAGTCCCAGCATTGATTCTTGTGGCGCTCCATTGGTCACAGTTTGCTAAACCTGACTGTAATCCCACTTGACTTTGCTTTTATGCATGTGCCTCTGGATTATTTTGCAGTTTTTGTTTCATAGACCCTCTGCCTTCCTGGTTGTTTGTTTTTTTTTGACATTCATCCTAATTCCTGTGTTGAGATCTCTTACTGCTCATGTACATTATGCTGCTTTCCTTACCCTCAGTTATTTCTTTTATTTTTTATTGGTGTGTCAGTGACGGGGATGCTCAGGTAATAGTATTATTAAAAGATGGAGTTCAGATCCCACTGGCTGGTGGAATTTATATTCCATTGATTAATTAATTTGAAATTAAAAGAGTCTCCTAAACTTCCATTTTTATAGTATCCTTCAAACACAGGAAAAAGTGAGTGCTTTACAGCCAGAAGTAATATATAATGCGTATTTGCAAGAAGGGGTCAGGGTAATCTGGAGTGAATCGGAGTATCAAAGTTATGGTCAAGAGGATGTTTAATTGTGCTGTAAATGATTGCATTTACATGTGCTGTAAGTGGTCTCTTAGGTTTTCAGTTAATTTTGTTAAATGTATCATAATGAAACTGATGTAGAGTTCAGCTTATGAAACAAAGTTTCGGAAAAAGAATGTCATTGGACTTAAGACATTAACTCTGTTGATTTCTCCACAAATGCAGCCAGACCTGCTGAGTTCTTCCTTTACTTTCTGTTTTTATTTCAGATCTCTAGTATCCACAGTTTTTTGCTTTTATTGCGGACTGCAGGTTTGTTGTGTGCACTTTAAAATGCTCCAGGTAAACTCTTCAATAGCTGAGTAGAAACACAGCATTGTTTTAGACATTTAGGGAAGGGAAGGTTTGGCTGCCGAGCTAACTGAAGGGCAGTGGAAATTAATAACCTTTGAGAATATGAGAGAGGGAAAGAAGCAACTAAGGATTACACTTCTGACATCTGTCATGACAACCAATGGAAGGTACATATATTGAGAT
Source organism: Sphyrna mokarran (assembly GCA_024679065.1). Classification (NCBI taxonomy): domain Eukaryota; kingdom Metazoa; phylum Chordata; class Chondrichthyes; order Carcharhiniformes; family Carcharhinidae; genus Sphyrna; species Sphyrna mokarran. The sequence continues at coordinate 17,331,627 of JAGIQG010000019.1, read as the reverse complement.
AGAGGACAGCTGGAATAAGGCTTGGGACTGAATCTTGTGTTGGTTCGATAATTGCTGAAATTGGATTCAAGTGGAGAATGACCATTTGGATAGGGCCATAGAATAGGAACCCAACATTCGCCAGTGATTTTGAGAAGACAAAGAAAATGGAGAAAATTGAAAACAAATATATCTGCAATATTGCTTTCAGAACAGGGAGTAAGAATATGCTGATCTGGATAGTTGAAAATGATTTTCCACAATGAGAAATGAAAAACATATTGCCTACCTTGTGTGTTTCAAATGACGATTTTAAATGGAACCATCATTGTGTTTGATTGTAAACTGGTTGAAGTGCTTTAGCTACAGCATGGTTATAGATTATGCCTTTGATTCAAAGGACAGTTTTTTTGATTTTGACCATTGTTGTTTCTAATGTAGCAGAGATAAATTATTCTGAAGATATTCTTAGAAACTTTGATTTATCTCTAAAATCAATAGTTTAAAAAAAAATTTGCATCTTAAATCAGAGATTGAATTAAAGCTGACTTATTGATGATTTTAGTAACCGTCAAATGGTGACAGCTCAAAGTGGGGTCTATTTCAGTATTGATTTTTTTCTATTGATGCATAAAATACATGCGTTGAATTAATTATATATAAATCATACAGTCAGAGACTTCACATAATTTTCCAAGCATTTGGTTGAGATTGCTGAAATTTCATTGTGTGACTCAATATTTATTTCAGATAAACCTAAAGATTTTCAGATTTAAAAAAAAAGTCAGCTCCTGAACTTGGACTGAACCGAAGTATCTCTAATTTAGTTAATTGTTATAAAGTAACAGACCGAAAACTGTGATGGATTGGAAAAGGGGAAGAAAGCAAAAATGTTTAATTTGTTCGTGGAATGTGGGTGTCGTTGCCTAGGCCAGCATTTAATATCCATTCCTGATTGCTTTTGAGAAGGTGTGCTGTCTTCTTGAAGCTTTTTGAAAATCCATGGAATGAATATGTTTCATATATATCCAGAAATAGCTGGCGTCAGCCCAGTAGCTGATAATTAAAAATGATTGCTTGCTATGATTGTGCTGTAGATAGTGATACCTCTTGTAAGTGTAGGAAGAATAGGGTGGTTGTAGTGGGAGATTTCAATTTCCCTGGGGTAGATTGGAAGGTGCCCAGAGCGGAAGGTGCGGACGGGGAGGAATTTGTACAGTGTGTCTTGGAAGGGTCCTTGGAGCAGTATGTGGATAGCCCGACTAGAGAGGGGGCTATACTGGATTTGGTTCTGGGGAATGAGCCAGGGCAGGTGGTTGACGTTGTAGTAGGAGAGCATGTGTCAAATAGTGACCACAACTCTGTCTGCTTTAGGATATTAATGGAAAAAGATGAAGCCTGCCTTAAGGGGAGGGTGTTAAACTGGGGGAGGGCTAGATACAGCCAGATTAGGCAGGATCTTAAGGATACCGACTGGGATAAGCTGTTCGAGGGTAGGTCGATGCTGTACATGTGGGAGTCTTTCAAGGGAAAACTAAAATCTTTGCAGGAAAGACACGTGCCGGTAAGGAGGAAGGATGGGAAAGGTAGGATTAGAGAACCGTGGGTTACTAGGGATATTGAGGACTTGGTCAGGAAGAAGCGGGAGGCATACGTTAGATCTAGGCAACTGGGGACAGAGACAGTGCTGGAAGAATATACAGAGTGTAGACGGGATCTTAAAAGGGGTGTCAGAAAGGCTAAAAGGGGTGTCAGAAAGGCAAAAAGGGGCCACGAAGTGGCTTTGGCAGGTAGGATTAAGGAAAATCCTAAGGCATTTTACTCCTATGTAAGGAGCAAAAGGATGGTTAGAGGGAAGATTGGACCTCTCAGGGACAGAGGAGGGGAACTATGCTTAGAGCCTGAGGGAATGGGGGAGATCCTGAATGAATACTTTGCGTCGGTATTCACACGGGAGAGGGGCCTGATGTCTGGTGCCGGCTTTGAGAAATTTGAGGACCCGTTAAAGGAAATAATCATTACGAGGGAAGAGGTGTTGGGGCTTTTAGGCAGCATAAAGACTTATAAAGCTCCGGGGCCTGATGGCATTTACCCCAGGCTGCTAAGGGAGGTGAGAGATGACCTTGCTGGGCCTCTGACGCAAATCTTTGTCTCTTCTTTGGACACAGGTGAGGTCCCAGAGGACTGGAGGATAGCAAATGTAGTACGTTGTTTAAAAAGGGTCAGAGGGATAACCCAGGGAATTATAGGCCGGTGAGCTTGACTTCAGTTATAGGTAAGCTATTGGAGAGGATCCTCAGGGACAGGATGTATGAGCATCTGGAGCGCTGCGATTTGATCAGGGATACGCAGCATAGCTTCGTTAAGGGGAGGTCGTGCCTTACGAATCTAGTGGAATTTTTTGAAGAGGTGACAAAAACGATTGATGAAGGACAAGCTGTTGATGTCGTCTACATGGATTTCAGTAAGGCGTTTGACAAGGTTCCTCATGGTAGGCTGATAAAAAAGGTGAAGGCGCATGGGATACAGGGCCAGGTATGTAGATGGGTTGAGAACTGGCTTGGGAGGAGGAGACAGCGGGTAGTAGTGGAAGGCTCATTTTCCAACTGGAGGTCAGTCACTAGCGGTGTGCCACAGGGCTCAGTACTAGGACCTCTTCTATTTGTGATTTATATAAATGACTTGGAAGAGGGGGTAGGTGGTGTGATCAGCAAATTTGCTGATGACACTAAGATGCTTGGATTGGCGGGGACTGAGGAGCAGTGCCAGGCAATACAACAGGACATAGATAGGCTGGTAGACTGGGCAGATAGATGGCAAATGGAATTTAATCCGGATAAATGCGAGGTGATGCATTTTGGCCGGAATAATGTAGAGGGGAGTTATAGGATAAAAGGTAAAACTATCCGGAGTATAGAGACGCAGAGAGACCTGGGGGTGCAGGTTCACAAGTCTCTGAAGGTGTCAGTACAGGTAGAGAATGTGATAAAGAAAGCGTATGGTATGTTAGCCTTCATAGGAAGAGGTATAGAATACAAGAGTAAGAGTCTAATGTTGCAAGTGTATAGAACGTTGATTAGGCCTCACTTGGAGTACTGCGTCCAGTTCTGGTCGCCGTACTACCGGAAGGATGTGGAGGCCTTGGTGAGAGTGCAGAGGAGATTTACCAGGATGCTGCCTGGTATGGAAGGGCTGTCTTACAAGGAAAGATTGAACACACTGGGGTTGTTTTCCCTTGAAAGACGTCGGCTGAGAAGGGATCTAATAGAGGTATATAAGATTATAAGGGATATAGATAGAGTAAATGGTGGTAAGCTTTTTCCACCATTAGAAATGGATAGAACGAGGGGTCATGGCCTTAGGGTGAGGGGGGCTATGTATAAGATGAATATTAGAGGGCAGTTTTTCACGCAAAGGGTAGTGGGGGTGTGGAATGTACTGCCGAGTAAGGTCGTGGGAGCAGGCACGCTAGGGTTGTTTGAGTCTCTTGGACAGCCACATGAGTGGTCTGCAGATAGAGGGATGTAGCAGGACTGTCTAAATATCTTATTTGTTTCCACAGGCAATTCGGTCCACCTCGTTGACCAACAAGGTGCATGCATTCGGCAGGTCGTGCGAGGGCTGCTTTTGGATGTTGCTTCAGGAGTGGTCTAGTGCTTCAAGTCGTCAGTGTATGCTTAAACTGGACCATCTGATGGGCAACGTGACAGCTCAGAGACTATTGCTGTTGCTGTGCAGACACATGGATTTGGGCCTGTGTCTGCGGGAGTTTGCACGTTCTCCCCGTGGTTGCGTGGGTTTTCTCCGGGTGCTCCGGTTTCCTCCCACATCCCAAAAATGTGCTCTTAGGCTGATTGGGTAACAAATGGTCCCTATATTGGTCCCTATATGGGAATCTTCCACAATAGGCATAGCCTAAAGTCATGGATATGTCATTAAGACGTTAGGACGGCGGCGTGGGCTCGTTGGGCCGAAGGGCCTGTTTCCCGTGCTGTGTTGCTCTTTGTTCTTTGTTGTTCTTTGGTAATATGGTGAAGCAGATAAAAATGTTGTCAGAAGGATTGAGAACGAGAGGACAAGTATAAGGAGGCTGGCCAAAAAAAAGTGACAATGAAACCTTTTGTATGCATCATTACGATCTGGAGTCTGCCTGAAAGAATGGAGATTCACTTATGATTTTCAAAAGAAGTTACAAAGAACTGAATTGGAACCGTTACAGAAGTACAGGGAAAGGCAGGCAAGTGGGACTTGCAAAGATGATATGGGCTGAATGGTCTATTTCATGATTGTATGTTTGATTTGTTTTTTGTGTCTTCATCCTGGGTAAATTTCCAGTTTCACTAATTTTACTGACCATATTGGGTTGAATTAAACTTTCAGTAAACTTAAACTTTTTCAAAGCAAAGATAGCTTTGGTTTCCTGGGAAATATTGAGAAATGCTGTTATGCTCTGAATGCATAATTTGCCTAACGTTATGTACCATTCCTCACTTTAGGGATACTTGGTAAACTGGGATGTTCAGAGACAAGTATGGGATCACCTGTTCGGCAAAGAAATGTACAAGGTAAGTGCTTTGTGATCATTGGTGTATTGTGGTGATTCTTACTTTGTGAACGTACCCTTTTGATTCTTGCATTCTACTATCTTACAAGTAACGTAGTCAACACCAACAACTACTCTAGAGGCACCTCTGGCTATATTCTCTACATGAGGCTCGTTCGTAAGTTCAGTTGTTATATTTGATTCATGGGCAACCACTAAATAAAAGAACCTTCGACAGATTTCTTCAGATCTGTGGACAGTGATCTTCAAAGTACTGCACATGGTCATGCAAGAGCAGCAATAATTTGCACTTGTATGCCTTTAAAGTAGGAAGATATTTTGAGGTGCTTAATATTCTAATCAATTAGGATTTGACAGTAATCCAAAACAACTATGTTGGAGAACTTAAAGCTTGGTTAGAGAGAGGTTGTAAGGAGTGTTTTAAAAGCAAAGAGGTAGAGAGTTTTTAGGATGAAATTCCAGATGTTAGAGTCTATATGATTAAAGGTTCGGCCATCAGTGAGGGGCGAAGTCAGGTGGAGGATGAACAAAAGACCAAAGTTTAAGGAATACAATATTTGATGAGTTTCATAGTTGGAGGAAGTTATAGAGATAGGAAGACTAGGAAAGGGCTGACTTGAAGATATAAATAAGAATTTTAAAATGCTGTATAGGGCATTGAGAGCAATGGGGGAACAAGGGGTGGGTGGTGCACCCCAATTGTAGAGATTGTAACTTGTGATCTGGTAGTTTCAGTGCTTTGGCGGGGAGAGGATTGAATTTTGAATTGCTAGAAAAATGGGAATGGGTTTGAGACCAGACCCATTATTCAAAGCCTTTGGAGAGGAATTGTAGGTTGGAGGTTGGATGGTAGTTTGCAAGGGTGTTCCTTCAGGGGATGGTAATTTGCCAGAGAGGTAGAAGAATGTCATTTACCGTATCACCAAGCATGAAGTCAGGAAGGCAAGTTGGATGAGTAACAGCTTATTGGAATTTATGGAAATGGTTGAGAGTGCAGAAAAAAAGCTTGGAGTTATCTTTTAATTCTGAGAAGAAAACAACATAGAAAGTAAGTATTGGAGTAACCCTTTGGGCCTTTGAACTTGCACTACCATTTGATATGATCATGGCTGACCGTGCACTTTCAGTATTCCAGTCCCGCTTCCTTCTGTACGCCTTGATCCCTTTAGCTGTAAGAGCCACATCCAGCTCCTTTTTCAACGTATCTAACAGATTGGCCCCGGTTTGAACTAGTGAGCAGTTTTAGTAGCTAAGAGCAAAGTATGATTGTGCTAGTGTGGTCCACTCAGATCTAGTGATGAATTGCTAAATTAGTTGTGTACCGTTTGTGTTCAAATTGGTATTTGGACTTGAGATAGCAAAATTCTTGGCTTTACCTAGGGAATGACCAAGTTGGGAGAGAGAGAATTTTATTGATAGGTGTTCTCTGTCAATTTGTCCACAACCTGTAAAACATATGCATGAGTTTCTGTTTGAGGGCTTATGTATTGTATTACAACCTGTGATAAAATGTTTGATAAGACCCATATAACTGAAACGTTTCTGGTGTTCGTAACTTGACATTTGATAAACCCAATATCACTCCTGTGCATGATCTTCAAAGAAATCACTCTCCCCTTCCTCAGGTTAGTGAATCCCAAAAATCAAGTGGAATTCTGGTCTAATTGCAACTGTTGTGATCAGGATTTGGCCCTTATCATGTATTTCGAGGCAAGAATCCAGAAGAGATCCAAGGCCCATGCAACTTTCGTAGGCCTATTATTGATATAGGTCAATATATCAATATAAGATTAATATTGAAGTTTGTAAAGATTGTCCTCTGTCTTGGAAGATGACACCAACTGTGGATGATTTCGTCATTTGAATGGCAATGTGGCTTATTCTGACTCTTTGAACAGCAGGCTGCTACAAGGCTCCGTATTTGTACCAATACCCTTTCAATGTCTACACAAACTGCTCACAAAATTGTGCAGAATTGAATGTGTGGATACATTGCCTGATGAAACAAGCAGCCATTTTCAATGACAAGAGTTCAAAACTCCATAGAAGCTCAAAGCCAAATCCCCACAAAATTACCAGAAAAAATGATAGAAAATGGGATAACTTAATCTTGAGTTTGGACATAACTAAGAACAACATTGAGGGCCGAAGGGCCTGTACTGTTCTATATTCTAAAACATAAATCAATCTTGATAATAGAAATACAGTATTTGCCGAAAATGACCTTCTATAGCAAAGCTATTCAATGTGACCCTGCTGCAACCTAACTATTTAGTGAAGCTGTTCTATATATTAACTTCCCACCATCACCTCAGTAAAGTAGCCAGATGGGCAAAGGCAATGCTCAACTTGGTCCAGAAACTGCTGAGCACATGTTGGGGAGCAGTAGTGCATTGGACATCAGTGGTGGTTCTTGTGTACTCTGTAGTTGAATATTGTGCACCAGTCTATATATGATTAGTTATTACATAATAGATTTATGACTAAGGTTAGAACACATGGAGTCGGGGGACAAGTAACAGAACAAGTACCAATTTGGCTGCAGAACAGAGTATGGAATAACGGCAATAACTTAGATGGGCAGATGGTGAGATGTGATGTTCCACAAGGATTAGTGCTGGTATCATTGTTGTTTGACACTTAAGGTTTTTTTTATTCATGCTTGGGAAAAGAGCGTTGCTGGCTGGCCAACATTTATCGCTTATCTCTAAGTGCCCTTGAGAAGGTGATGATGAGCTGCTGCCTTGAAACATTGCAGTCCATGTGCTGTGGGTTGACTCACAATGGTCTTATGGAGGGAATTCTAAGATTTTGACTCTGCGACTGCAAAGGAATGGCGATATATTTCCAAGTCAGGATGGTGAGTGGTTTGGAGGGGAATTTGCAGGTAGTGGTGTTCTCATGTAGCTGCTGCCCTTGTCTTTCTAGATGGAAATGATTGTGGATTTGGAAGATACTTTCTAAGCACCTTTGAATTGCATCTTGTAGATAGTACATTCTGCTGCCATTGAACATTGGTGGTGGAGAGAATGAACGTCTGTGGATCTGGTGCCAATCAAGTTTGTCCTGGATAGTGTTGAGCTTCTTGATTGTTTTGGAGCTGCACCCATCAAAGCAAATGAAGAGTATTCCATCATATCCTTGACTTATGCCTTATATATGATGGACAGACTTTAGGGAGTTAGGAAGTGAATTACTCGCTACAGTATTCCTAGCCTCTGAAGAAGTGTCTTGGAGCTAAGATGACTGACCCTCCACACCACAATCATCTTCCTATGTGTCATGTATGACTCCAATTAGTGGAGAGTTTGCCCCAAACACCCATTGATTCCAGTTTTACTAGGGATCCTTGATGCCACACTCAGTCAAATGCAGCATTGATGTCAAGTGCTGTCACTCTCATCTCACATGTTTTGGACTCAGAAGTCAGGAATAATATTTTAAAATTTGTATTTGCAACAACTAAATTCAGAAAGACATTAGTAAACTTGCAGAAAAGGCATGTGATTTGGTAAATGAACTTTGATGTAGAAAAGAGTCAGGTTGTATATTTTAGTAGGAAGATTGAGGAGGCTACGTAGTCCTTGGAACACAGGTGTCCAAATTGTGTATGGGATCAGCTTGATCTGGGGAATAGAAACAGCACAAAGCAATAATACAAGTTTATACAATACTAAAAACAAACATTGGGTGCATTTCTGGAGGATTAAATTGAAAAGCAGATACGTTAAAGATGCACAGAATCGTGGTGAGACCAGCAGTTCTGGCCTCCACAAAAGATTGAGGCAATAGGTGATAGAGAAGGTACAAATTCCTAAATTATTAGAATTGAGAGGTTATATCCATTAGAAAAGACGGAACAGCCGAGGCTGTCCTTCTCCATAAGAGAGAACACTGAATGATAACCTGATTGAGGTCATGAGGATTGTGAACCTTTTTGATAGGGTAGAAGCCATAAATAAGATTGTTACTAATACATTTAAGTAGGGAATTCAGCACTTTGTTCCCCAAGTGTGTAGAATGTAGAACTTGCCACCCATCAAATGTAGTAGGTGTGGTGAACAGCATGAATGCAACCAAGTGGAAGCTGATAATTGAGGGGAAAAATAGAATACATTGTTAAGTTAGATGGAAAAGGTGAGCAGAACTATATCTGCAGTATATACACATACAGTGGACTGAATGGCTCATTTCCATGCCATGTAATTGCTGTGATTCATTATATAATTTCAGTCGCTCAACATATTTTTCTGTTCCAAGACCAAATCAATCCTCACTCATTGGGCAATATGTAATCAGCGACATAAATACTTCTGATTTATTTTTAAGTACATCTTAAACACATTGTATTCAAAAATGAAAACACTTGAGTTCGAATAATTTATTTTCAAGAAACAATATGCAGAAACATTTATTCATGTATGTGGCCCTTACATGGGTTATTGTCAGCCTCTCTAATTTAATTGAATTCACTTGTGTTAATAAAACATTCCCATCCAAAAGTAAATCAGAAACCATATATTGTGCTGGATGTAATAAAGAATATACAGAACATTTAATTTGTTTTCATTTTGCATTTTCTTAATTTAAAGCAGGGAGAATAAAACACTTATAGCTCATATCCCTCCCGAATTACTCAAAATTAATTTTGCAGTTAATTTTGTTACGTTGAAAACTGAAAGGCTCATAAACAGCAGGAGGATTAATAAATAAGTGTGAAATGAAAAGTGCTGAAAATACACATCCGATCCATCAGTTTCTGAAGTGTAAACTAAAAGTTAATTTGCCTTTTCGCGAATGCTGATGGATTGGCTTTGTACCTCTGTACTCTTTTTGGGCAGCATGATGTCATAGTGGTTACCAATGTTATCCTTCAGTGCCAGGAACCAGGATTCGATTCCTGGCGTGGATCGCTGTGCGGAGTCTGCACATTCTCCAGTATCTGTATAGGTTTCCTCCAGGTGGTCCGGTTTCCTCCCACAGTCCGAAAGACGTGCTGGGTAGGTGTGTTGACCATGCTAAATTCTCCCTCAGTGTTCCCAAACAAGAGTTGGAGTATGGCAATCATGGGATTTTCATGGTAACTTTATTGCAGTAAGCCTGTTTGTGGCAATGAATAAATAAATTTTAAAAACTTTTTATTGAAAATGTCCAGTTGATTTGGATTTTAATGCTGTGAGTGGAGGGGTAGCACTAGCCAGGAGATTGAGAAACATGTTCCCTGTGCTTGAAGTGGCTACCTAAACAGGCAGATAAGACCTTGCCTTACTGATTGAATCAATGGACAGCCCCTCCAACAGTGCGGCATTAGTTTAGCACTGCTATGAAATTTAAGCCAGATCATGTGGCAAACACTGAAGGGAAACTCAAAACCTACAACCTTTGATTCAGGCAATGGCGTTACCAAGTGAACAAGGCAGACGCTTGGAAGGAATCCTTAATAACAAATTAACATCTGATAAACATCTCTTCATAGAATGGATCTATTGGAAATACAGCTAGTTTAGCTTACCGCCTTTTAATTGTTTCTCCAACTATTATATTACTTCATGGCCCAACTTCCACTCAGCCCACATCTGTAAGAAAGGTTGCAAATGTGAAACACCTACTGCAGAAATCTTTGAAAATAACAAAACTTCTCTACTTTAGTAATAAGTTATTTCATGAAGCTTAAGTGTTGACAATTTGAAGAAGGAAACGTGCAAGATATCTTGCTGCCTTCTGAGAAAAGAATCACCATGTGGCTACCAACTCATTCATGTAACTGGTAGAGAACAAGTGAAAAAAGGAACAAAAGAGTCCAGATATTCTTTTGGTTTTGTTAATAATAAGTCCCTGTAGAAGCACAAATGGATATAGATTTTAAGTCACCAATCAAGTAGTCACCTCATGACTGATGTAAATGTGAAGCAGCTATAACTTTGTTTATTAAGCCAGATAATTATATCAGGAATAGTGGAGTGTACTTTTCAGATGCTTCCTTCATATTTGCAAATCAGGGATTGAATCATTACATGTTTGACAGTTTGTTCTAAGTGATCATAGATTAATTCGAGAGATTTTAATTTTGTATTAATTTGTTCGTCATGTATCCCCACATGCCATGGTTTGCGCTGATATGGTTTACGATTGCCCACAGACTTTGCAGAAGATTGAAAGCAGTGATTTTCTGCTTTGTATCTGTTGTGATGTTTTTAATGACATATTGCAAATTCCATTTTGACTTTCCAAACTTCATCAGGGTTGTTTATTCAGTAAGTGCAAGTTCCTTAAGCTGAGTGATAGCCACTTTTTTTTTCCAAGTTTGAGGTGATTAGTTTGCTGCTTAGTCTATGCAGGAGACATACCCCAATGGTGCAGATTGTTTGCACAATGGCCTTGGACTGTCTCAAACCTGTTGGACAACAGTAGTCTCTTCATGATAGTTCAGAGGCTGTCATTTGACAGGGGGGTTATCACAATGAAGTTGTTAGTGATTTTCTAGTGTGTTTCCTATTCCTTGATCCAATGGATGTCAGCTGGTAGATCTCAATCAGGAAAGTTGCTTCATATGTAGTGCTAAGATGGAAGATGGGCAGTAGACAAGTTGAACAGGGCATCATGGAGTGTTTGGTTATTACATAGTAAACTTGTGACACTTTCCCTCATCTAATGATTTTTAAAGTTTATGTATGTAATAGTGTCTTTGCTATCTCTTCCCTTTTGTGGAATGTGTGTGGATGCGATCAGGCTGCACCAGAGTTTTTATCTACTGTAGGTTTGATTAATTTTATTTTATTATCTTCTCCTTTCCCTCTTCTAATTTAAGTGATTCTATATCTTTGCTTATGTCATCTTTGTATGTTATGCCTACAATGTTAATTTTACCAATAAAGATTGAGGAAAATAATATTTCTGCCATTTTTTTCTGCCATTAGTTGTACATTTATTTTATGTATCATTAGCAAATGGCCTTAGCCCAATTCTGATTTTTTTGTTATTGTTTCTGTAGAATTTTTTTACATTATTTTGTAGTTTACCTTTGCTTTCCTTATTGCTTTTAGCCTTCTATGCTAATTTTTCATATTTTCTTTTTATCTCTCCTTTTTTTTTGTCTATGTATTTGCTATGTGCTTTTTTCCCAATTTTTTGTTTTTATTTACTTCAATGTGTTCAATTCCCATATCCTATGAGCCTAGTCCAATTGGTATTGTTCTTTCAAATCGACATAGGGATTTATTTGAATCAGAACATGATTACACTTCACAAGTAATTAATTGATAGATTTTAGATCTGAAGGGCACCATTATCGGTAGGATTTATGGGTGGTGTGAAAAAATTCCTTTTGTTTTGCTGGTGTATGAACTATCAGCAAACGTTTTTAATTTATGTGGATGCAACACTGCCGCAGTTATTTTATAATTTTTACACACTTGTTTGCAGTTGTTTTTCACAGCTTTATCCATTGCATGTGTTCTAATTTTTCTATTGTTGTCTGGACCCCTTTAAATTTAAACAACAAAAACTCTATTCATACTTACTGTCCTGGCCGTTGTGGCGTAGTAGTCTTTCCCCCTCATGCCCGATAAATTTCCAGATGTCTAGATCAAAACGAATTTTGATCAAAACTAATTTTTGAGACACTTCTTCGCATGATATGAAGGAATCATTAATAGAGTTTTGTCAGACTGTGTCTAATTGTTTTGAAACTTCCATCTAGGTGGATTTTCCTGAAACCACCATAATCATCACTGAACCATATTTCAATTTTAACTCCATCCAAGAATCAATGAACGAAATCTTATTTGAAGAATATCAGTTTCAAGCAGTCTATAGGACAAATGGTGAGTATTCATAGTTGGTTGCTTTTTCCAACAATGTCCATTACTCTCAGATTATATATTTATCATGTAGATTATTAGGATAGATTATTTGATATACTTTTAAAACTAGAAACTTGATTTGAATATTTTAAATATATTTTTCAGCTGGAACACTGAGTGCACACAAGTATTTTGAAGAAAATAATACTGAACTGTGCTGTCTTGTGGTGGATAGTGGTTACTCTTTCACACATATTGTTCCTTACTGTAAAGGAAAAAAGATGAATGAAGGTATTTGCAGGTAAATCAGAACAGTAAATCTATATTTATATTTGTAATAAGGAATGTCATTTTGTTATGTCCACTTAAGCGAAGCCAGTAAGTCTGTATTGGTTGTCGTCAGCATGGAAAGTTACTATGCATTGTAAAATATTCTTGTTCATAAATAATTGATTTCTGATTTTAAAAAAATCTATAATGCATTGAAATTCAAATGAGAGCTGTATCAGAGATGGGATGATTAGTAAGTATGGAGTCATTGGGTTGTGGTGACTTTGAAATGACAGTCCTACAATCCTATCACAATGACATGCATGTTCTATTTGTGAGTGAGAGCAGCTGTTACTAATTGGGGAAAGATCAGAGCATTTTTATTGAGTGTGTATATAAGAAATGGTGTGGGAGAGGATAAGGGAGTCTGCCCTTGTGTTTGGATTATGTGAATAAATCTATCTTGAGGAAGAGCTGACTCCGAATTCATTCTTTCAGTAAATGAGCAGTGAGTGAATCAAAACACTGCTGGAAGATTGAAACTGAGCCCATCATTTTTGGCAAACATCCTACATATGGGCTAGGGAGTGTTAGTGATGTTGACTGACATATTGATGGGAAGTGTCTGGTCAGGAGGGTGTAGAGGGGGAAAACTTAACAATTGATCTTAAGTTTTAATTAATGGAGTAAAATTTTCTTTATAAACTTTTTCTCAAACTTAAATTCATTCTAAGAGTTTACATTTTCATGGAGTACATCTGGGAGGAAATGAATTTTAATGCTATCACTAACTCTTTTCAACTGTGACTGGAAACCTTTTTTTATCTCCAGCTCACTTGGCAAGCCATATCCCTATCGGGTGGGATTTGCCTGGCTCGATAAGCAACTGTCAATTCTGTACATTAGGAAGATGCATACATATTTAATAAGTTAAATCCTTTGAGCACTTCAGGTTATTGTCAGACTGTATCTACATTATCTTGGGTAAGCGGTTTGAGTACTAGCTATAATTGTACAATCATATCTGGCAAATTGAAGTCCAATTCATGTGAATTTCACTTACTGAGCTCTGTCATTTTCTGGATATTTGGCTGCCAAAAGGAAACACAAAATAATTGCATTGTGTTCTTTTCATTTTAGGATTAATGTTGGAGGAAAACTACTTTCTAACCATCTCAAAGAAATAATATCCTACAGGTATGGCTCCACAGACAATCCTAGCTTTGGAAAGGGGACATAATTTTATAGAGTCTAGTTATGATGCCAATTTGCTAATCATATTTATGGGAGTATGCTTAAGTTTTTTTTAAGAATAGACAAAGGAAAAAAAGTTAATGATCAAGTAAAAGATAAACGTATTTTCAGTTAGTCATAGTATAACAAGCCAAGTTGTGAAAGCTTTATTGTGGCTGCCTGAATAGCAAGTTAACAGGTAATTTTGTATTGAAAGGTTTGTACTAATCTTAAAAAGGGATAATAGAGATGTGTGTCAGTGAAAATGACTAGTGTTCTGTAATTCTGGAAGTGAGCTGATCTTAAAAGTTCCCGCCATCCTTTATATTGGAACGCAGCAAGTTGCAATGATGTATGCACTCAATTTGCAAACCGCCTCGCTTCTACTTGTAATAAAACCTGGAACACTAATGCTATTATTAAAATTTAGCAGCTACTTAGATTAATCATGCCTGGTTTTTAAACCATAGTTTGTTTCAGTTGGTTAGGTGCTTTATTATATGGAGTCCAAAGGACAGAAGCGGACTATTTGGCCCAGCTTGCCAATATTGATGTTTATGCTTGTTTATGCAGTTGGATTATTTTCCCAGTGAATTACACCAATACCTCAAAGTTTTTTCGCATGCAATTTACTTTGTAATATTTTTTCTGAATGTTTCAATAAATGTCTTCTAACTTAGAGAAATAGAAGCTGATGCCATTAGAGGGTGACTCAGCTGGCTGATGTAATGTACCACTATCACCAATAACCAATGGTGCGAGAGGCATCTAGGTTTTCAATAGTTTATCGCTAAAGCTAGCTACGAGGAAGTGGTGTACAAAATTGGCCTGAGTTGAATTTTCTGTATTTTGAAAAGTTTTATTAAAATGGCTCAAGCTACTGATTGCAGTTGGGAGCTAAGCTTGTCTGACGTTTTCAGAAATCCACAGAAGATATGTAATTTTCAAAAGGAGTTGTGACTAACTAAAATGTTTGTCTTGATGCACAGAGAGACATAGTCTTTCTAAGCCCTGTTGTCCCCTGATCTGATGTATGAAACCAATATTTAAAAAAAAATCCTTGGGAAATGTGAAATTTGATTTGATATAAAGCACCAAAACAAAAGGAGTTATAAACTTTTCAATTATTTCTGAGATTTTCTTTTCAAACAAGAAAGTTATCAAAGAGTTATTTGTCATGCTCTGTTTGGGACAAATTGTATTTTAAATACTTGCATGTCAAAATGCGATGTCTACAGTATCATTAACACATGCCAGAGGGAAAATCTTTTGATAAACAAAAGCAAAGTGGAATTTCTTGTTTTGTAATATACTATATTTTAAATATTTATACAAACTGTATTTAAAATTGTAATTCTACAACAAATAGCTAGCAGGCTGTGGAATCATATTACTATTATTGTTTGAACAGAAACCAAGATGCTTTGTTTCAGTAATATTGCAGAGATGCCTAGAGAAAAAGGAGAGGTACAATAATTAAAAAAGAATGAGTTGTATTATATAGTGTTTTTCATTACTGCAGGATGTCCCAAAGTGTTTTCAAACCAAAGAGGTACTTCTGCAATGTTGTCACTGCTGTAATGTTGGTACCGCAGCAGCCATTTTGGAATGTGTTTTTTTTTTAGAATTCCTACAGTGCAGAAAAAGCTGTATTTGCCCATCGAGTCTGCACAGACCACAATCCCGCACAGACCACAATCCCACCCAGACCTATCCCATAACCCCATGCATTTCCCTAGCTAGTTCCCCTGACACTAAGGGGAAATTTAGACTGTGGGAGGAAACCGGAGCGTCTGGAGGAAATGCATGCAGACACAGGAAAAATATGCAAACTCCACATAGACAGTGGTCCAAGCCAGGAATTGAACCTGAGTCCCTAACGCTGTGAGGCAACAGTGCTATTGTGTCACCATGCCACCCTGTGATTATGGCAAGAGACTCCAGGGAGGCAACAGAAAGACCTTGTGTTGTTGGACCATGTCTGAAGTGATGATACATGTCTGTCGATCCATGGGAGTACCTAGCTTCTGACCAATCAAAATGGAAAATGTTTATTTGGGAAGATACTGAACACGTCGAGAGATATTGTTGAGATCATGCTGAGCTGAAGTTCAAGAGTGTGCAAACCTCCAAACACCTCAACACTCCATTCTTCAAGCACCACCTGCCCCACATATGTCAGAATCTGCAGATCACACGTTGGCCAAGTAGGCTATCTGGAAACTCAACACACTACAGTGGAAGCAAGTCATCCTCTAGCCCGAGGGACTGCCTAAGTGGAAATACTGGCTAGGATAAGTCCACTGCTCATCAAAGTAGTGCTGTTGAAAAGGGCAGATGGTGCTTTAGTTTAATGTCTCATATAATAGAAAATATCTCTAACACTGCAACACTTCCTTCAGTATGTCACTAAAATATCAGCCTTAATTTTTGTGCTCAAGTCCTGGAGTTGGACATGAACCCACTCTTTCTGACTTGGAGACAACTGTGCCGACAACTGAACCAAAACATTTTTATTAGTAAGATAAGCATGGTATCTGAGGCAATAAATTTACCTAATAGTTTTAAAAAGATGCTATTCTTTTAGACCATAGTCTCATGTGCAATTTTATAATCTGTTTTAACCTTTCAGTTTCATGTCCCTCCCAGTGTTATAATCTCCAATTCATGGCTATTCTCCAATGTTTTGCTCTCCATCACAGTTACAAAATCATCCAAAACTCTACTGCCTGTGTCTTAACTTGTGACTAGTGAGCACATGTAAGAAAGAAATCTTAATTTAGAAATCATGTGCATCACTCCATGACAAGTCAGGTGATACACATTCTATAAAGACAACAATATTATATGAAATATTATGCATTCTTATGCTTCAAAGTGAAATGGTGCTCAGAAATCCCATTCTATTGGCGCCTGTCTTTCAGTTGTTCAAGCCTTGGGCTCCAGAATAAGTTCCTGACATGTCTCCACCTTTCAACCCATTTTCCTCCTGAAGGCAGTTCATAAAATCTGCTCTTTGATTTAAGCTTTTACTCACCTGATCTTCTTGTGTTTCCTAGTATCATACTTTATAAGATTCCTGTCAAATGCCTTGGGGCATTTCAGTATATTAAGGGGGCTATTTGACTTGGGCAATGTTACAGGACACATAGACAATAAGCATAATCATTCACATTTAAGATGTCAACTTCAGCACTTATAGATGCAAAATGATATTAAAGTGAATCGCTTGGTGACTGTTTCTGAATTGATGCTTGAAACTTGCATGAATTTTGTAATCTTCAACATATCTTCACCAAGCAGCAATTACATTCTTATTGACTAGAGGTTGTGCTTACTTCATGGTTAGACTGTGAGGCCTTGGGCACCATTTCACTTTGAAGGGTAAGAATACATAATACTTCACATGACATTGTTGTCTTTATAGGATGTGTATTGCCTGACTTATTATGGGTGATGCACGTGATTTCTAAATTAAGATCTTTTTTGCTACATGTGCTCATTGCATTTAAAAAGGAAGTGACTAAATCCCTAGTGGTTTTTTTTTACTGATTTTGGAGAAAAGCCAGGGAATTATAGTTTGCAACAGAATAATTTATCTCTGGTAGACCTTGAGGGGATACGGAACAACTAGTTGAGCACAGGATGGATTTGTTTAAAGCAGTCAGACCATGTGCCCGTGAAGATCACAGCTGTACTATAGAACTGAAATGATGCTTTGTGTGTAACTTGAAATATTTCTCTCCTTGTAGACAAAGCAACATCGTAAGAGAGATTCAAATAAATATATTGTCTACTTTGCTGCAACTCTTGTGATTATACTTTACTCCTGAGTTATCTAAGTTCAGCAGCATTGACTCATACTTGCACAAACCATCTAGTTGTGGCTCCAAAATAGATGATACAAAGCTGTTGTCCATAGACTTGAAGACACTTATACTGTGTCTGCAGCTCTCTCTCAGTGCTGCTACCTCTTTGTGACTGCTGTGCTCCACCTGCTCCTTCCTTCCTTCCTTTATTCTGATCACACCCCGTGCTTCTATCCAAACTTCAAACCTGTATCTATGAGATTAAAATAATTGTGGAAGCAAGCTTGTCGATCTGTGACATTACACCTTGGAGTGAACATCAGGTAGCTTGGGAGATGAAAGATTGATCTGAACATCCAGTTGCAATTCAGTCTCTATTTTCAAATTCTCCATTTGGTATATTTAGTACAATACTTTGGAAAAATATGGCAACTTAAGAAGCAGAATTGATGGCAGAATAGGAATTTCTCTTGTATAGGCAGAGGAATTGCAAAACCCAGGTCCTTTAGCACTATCACTGGTGAGTGGATATAACTGCACTATGATAAATTCAATTTTGTTCCAATTATAACTACCAATATTTCTAATATCAAAACCTGTTAAGTAGAAATGGAAGATTTTTAAGATATGCTGATAGATTTTCATTTCATTTCATTCTTCAGTTTATAATAATTGAATATTTATACCACGGAAGATATCAGCTACTGTTTTGTTGGACAAAGTGGAATATAATTTTTAACATTAAAATTAAAATAAAAATTAAATTAAATTTTTAACAGCATTTTCCTGTTGCTTTGAGGACTAACATTTACAAATCTGCCCATTTTTCCACGAAAACCAAACATTCCTATTCCATACGTATTACATCTTCCTGTGCGTTTAATTTTTAATCCTCTTCTATTTTTAAAGCTGAGAATATAGAGAAAGAAAATCTATGATGTATATTAATTATAGGTGACACCTGGTATTTAGCAATATAGGATTTGGAAATTAGAGCAATGTAACCTGTCATGTAAACTCTTTCTATTCGACAGCAAGCTTGGGTGGCTTGGTTATTAAAATGTAAAGGGGGAATCCAGGTTGTTTTAGTGAGAAGAAGGTGCAAGATATTCACATCTATAAAGAATAATCAGGAAAGACTTGTGTTACAGTGGCAGCATCCCTCCCTCTTGGTCAAAAACCTTGGGTTCAAGTCTCACTTCAGGACTTGTCCAGGGAAGATGCGTTCATAATGTGATTAAACAGGTTAATTATCAGCTTGAAAATCATTCCAATGCATCTAATGGCAGGTGGTCAGAGTGGGAGAGGTTCCTGGTCAGCTAGACTGCAGTACTTTGTCAACCATGGTCCAATCCAATGGAAGTTCATGGTCGCTAATGCTCTCTTAGAGCATAGTACATGAAGGAGGAGGAAGCCATGGCCAGAGCAGCTGTGCTGACAGTGAATAGACAGGTCCCCAATCCCAGGGAGATGTTTAGAATGCTGGGATTTGTAAATGGTTATATCTTAAACTGTCCATTTTAATTAAAGATTGAATGTCTCACAAATAAATTTAAAAAAGGTTAAAGGTTAAATCTATTTGCCATCTCATTGTGGAAATTATTTCTATTGGAAAAGTGAATTTCCATCAATCTTCAAACGGCCATTTGACAATTGCATTCGGACTTAGAAGAAAAGCATTCTTATTTTGGTGTGGTCTTTGCCTTGTACCTCTTTCTTTCCATGATCCCAATTTTATTGTGTGAATGTGCCCTCTCCCCATACTTCAAGTGTATATAAAATAAAGTCTCTGATTTTACTCAACCTCACAGCAAACTCAAGATAATCAATAGAGCATTGGATCACTCCAAAACTGAGGGGTTGAGGACAGTACACTGCAGCATATCAAAGGAAATGGGGGAGGAAATCAAAAACACCTTTTGTTTGTGAACAGGGTGGTGAGAATGGAAATTGGAACTGTTTAAGTTAAACACCTCTCCTGTCCGTAACAGTGTGGTAAATTAATAATTTGAAATACAATTCAATCCCAAGGGTGTTGCTAACATGAGATCTGATTCTTAAATTTGTTGGTTTATTCACATTTGAGTCAAACAGTATGTCAATGGTACAAACACTATTGCAAAATATTGATTAAATCTGTGTTTTTCAGACAGTTGCATGTGATGGATGAGACGCACGTTATTAATCAAGTGAAGGAGGATGTATGTTACGTGTCCCAGGACTTCTACAAAGATATGGAAATAGCGCAGTAAGTAACTGCACTGGATTTATAATTAAATGCCAAATCAAAATATCAGTCAGTTCTATTACTATTAATCTTCACAATTGAGCTTCCCATTGAAGTGGTTTTCGTTATTTGGGAAATGGAGAGAATAGCAAGAAATTCATTTCATGATTCTCACGTGCACCACCTGATGAGGAATTTTAAAGTGGCATTGGTATTATCTGTGTGGTGTCTTTTTTGCTAGACCACTACTTCCTTCCAGCTGTGATGGGTAATGGTTATTTCTGGGAAGAAGGGGCAGGTTAGTATGTGAGGAAAGGTTAAGCAAGTTACGTCTTTTACAGTTTAGAAAAAAAGAGGTGATCTTATTAAAACATATGAGAGCCTGAGGGAACTTGATACATTGGGTGCTGAGGAGATATCCCCCCTTGTGGGAGAGTCTAGAATTACAGAACACAGTTTAAAAGTTAGGCAACTTCCATTTAAAACTGAGATAAGGCAGATTTTTTTTTCTCTGAAGGATTCAGTCTGTAGAATATTATTAGAGAACAGTGGAGGATGATTCATATATTCAAGGCCGAGTTAGATTTTTGATTAACAAGGAAGTTGACAGTTATCCTGAAGGGAGTGAGGATAGGAAGGGGATACAAAATGTTTAAAATTACTTTTGAAAATGGTGTGTATATTTGAATATCATATGAATGATCAATATGGCTCCTGTCCCTTTAAGGAGGCTTTATCTTGTGTACAGTCTAGGAGACTGCAGTTTACGGTACTTTACAAAGTTTTACAGGATAAATTGTCAGTTGTCAATAAGATTCGCTCTGAACAGGCAAATGCACCTGAGAATTTGAATGGAGACTCTTATTTTTATATTAACAATTATTCACATTAGATTTTTGTTTTTGGAGGGGAAAGGAAAGATGTTCACCTGGGAATCTTCACAGGTTCCACTTTATCAGAGAAGCTGGGCAGGTTTTGGTGTGGGTGTTCCTGGGTCATTAGTACAGAATTGGATCACTGCAAAGCTGAGGGGCTGGGGACCACACAGCACCAGCAAGATCTGTGGAACTCAAAATTCAAAACCACTTTTCTATTTACAGACAGGTGATGAGAAGAGAAATCTAGGCAGTTTCAATTTATCCACCTCCTGTCTGTAATAGTATTAGAAATGAATAAGTGTTTGCAACTACTAGGTTTGATTCTTAGATGTGTTGGTTTATTCACGCTTGAATCAAATAAGCTACATCAGTTGTACAAACACTTTTGCAATATATTGACTTAAATCTGTCTCTTTTAGACAGTTGCATGTGATGGATGAGACAATGTTAATAATAACGTGAAGTGTAATTGGCAGTAATGGATGCTGAAATTTAAAAATAGAAGCATGGGATTAAAAAAAAAAGGTGGTTATAATGATCCTTTTAAAACCCTGATTTGGCTTTAACTAGAGTAATATATATCCAGTTAAAAAATGTGAAACATTTGGAGATTTTATAGAGAGTGAAGAAGAGATTTAAAAAATTGGTTTTAGATGCAGGGGGCTTCAGTAATATGGATAGATGGGCAAAGTTATGTTGTTCTCCTTAGAGAAGAGAAGGTTGAGGAGATTTGTTAGAAGCGCTCTGAGATGCCCAGACTTATTGGTGGGAGAGTGAAGAACCAGAGGACCCAGAGCTTTAATATGAAGAGAACTGAAGACAATAAGAAGACAGACCTTTCTATGCAACAAGTTATTATCATCTGGAATGCGCTGTCTGAAAGGTGGTAAAGGCAAACTCAGTCATGGGTTTCAAAAATGATTTGGATAAGCATCTGAAATGGGGAAAAATTGCAGGACTATGGAGAAAGGACGGGGAATGGGACTTGCAGAGGGCTGGATTAATCTCAATGAATTAAATAAGCCTCCTTGGTGCTGTAATTATTTCATATACTATATAATTCTACGGTCAGCATAGTCTTGAACTTCTATACTTCAGACTCATTGAAAGCTACCACGAGAAGCGTAGGTGAAAATTTACTTAGAATCCTACAGTGCAGAAAGAGTCCATTCAACCTATCAAGTCTGCACCAACCACAATCCCTACCCAGGCCCTGTCATATCCCTATATATTTACTTACTAATCCCTCTAACCTGTGCATCCTGGAACACTAAGGGACAATTTAGAATAGCCAATCAACCTAGCCTGCACATCTTTGGACTGTGGGACAAAACTGGAGCACCTGGAGGAAACCCACGCAGACTTGGGGAGAATGTGCAAACTCCACACAGACAATGACCCAAGACAGGATTCAAACATAGGTCCCTGGAGCTGTGAAGCAGCAGTGCTAACCAGTGTGCTACCGTGCACACACACAAGCATGAATCAGCCCACTGATGCTTTCTTCACCATGTGTATCTATTGAGGTAGAGACTAAAACTTCATTTCAAAGAATAAATATTTGATAAAGAGAAATGAAGAAAATCTGGGGGAGAGGTAATATTGCTGAGGAATAGGGTTACAGAATTGTTTGATGGAACCAGAGCTGAATGCCATAATTTCTACAATTATGTGAAAACTTCCCTTTTATTAAGCCTGAGCTCCATGGAATTTTAACAATAATTTTAAGTGCGAAGCTGAGTTTGAGATGAAGCATCTGTAAGAGGTTTGACAAATACCTCAAACATTGAGTCCACAGCCTTTATTATACAGTTTTTAAGTTTGGTTCTCAATCTATACTTGTGAAGTCCAAGACTTGTCAGCTTCAGGCGGGACCAGGTAATGAGGAGACAGGAAAAAAAACATCAAATCAGTTAAAAGTGCCATCAACTGGGAAACCTGACCATGTCTGTGTAGTGTAGGGGATTGTTGGCTGTGGTTCCAGAGTAAAGATCAGCAGGTTATATATAGAATTGCTACTTTATGTAGGTAAAATCTTGCAACATTACACCTATTACTGTAGTTATAAGTAAATTATCAGTGAGTTATTGTTGCTATTGAGGAGAATTGAGTGTTACAGCTTTACTATTAACCATCAGTGCAATTTCAGCAAGTTACCATTATATAATAATTGAAATGGTTGCAGCTTAAGAGGCTATTTGATTATGTCGATGCTAGCTCTCAATATACACAACTTAGCTATTCTCATTCCTCAGCAAAGTTTTTCTTTTTAGCTGCTTGCAAATTTCCTTTTGAATCTGATTCCATCACTCAGGCTGATCCTAACATAAAACGAAAATCCTCACATAGTCATTACCACTTTTGCCATTCATCTTTAAATCTGTACCCTTTGGCTTCTAGCTCTCCCACAAATAAGAATAATTTCTCTTTATCTACTCTACCTAGACCCTCAATCTTCTATCAAATCTCCTTTTCAACTTTCTTGTCTCTTAGAAGAACAACTCCAGCTTCCCAATATATCCATGTACCTGAGGTCCCTCATTCCTGGAATCATTCTGGAAAACATCTTCTGCACCTTCTAAAGCCTTCTTGTCCTTCCTGAAGTACAACCAATAACTTTCCATTGGTTACCAATGGAATTGAAGTTCCTCCCAGCTCTGGGTGTTCCTCTTCCCTATCCTCTGTTTTCCCTCTTAACCTGCTCATGCGTGACCTCTTGGTTCCTGGAACTTGTCCATAACAGCTGTTGGCATAAAACCACAAGCAAAATTACTTAAAACCATGTACCCAACCATTACAAGGTAAGCGGAGTAGCATTTGTAAATGCCAGATGAGCACACCTTCAGTAATGCCTCCAACTAGTGTTCAAAACCCCGATCCATCATGCAGAGTTTGATTCCATGCCCTTCTGATGTAGAAGCACTATTGCTGACCCCTTCTAAGGGATGTACTTTTAAAGTAATTCTCCATCTCTAAACAATTTGAATGCTCACCTTCACTATTAAAACCTTCACAAGTCATATGTTGATTATTAAAATATATTAGATTGCTCTTCAGTATCTTGTACCAATAAGATGGCATGAACGTTGAGACCATCAGAGATTCTTATTCATAGATCCACAGCAAACAGGTGGAAGGGGTCCAATCAGCATCAAAAAAAATGTTTCCTACTGCTGGATAATCAGTAGAGAATTTCCGAGTTTGCTTTGTTTTGAATTCCTAATGGAAGAAATAACAGAGCCCATCAAAATGCTTTATGTGGTTATATTGGTACCCTTATTAGGAATATATGTACATTTGTATCATTGATCAAGTCAGATGAGAATATTTTAGATATGCTCC
This sequence comes from Sphyrna mokarran, assembly GCA_024679065.1. NCBI lineage: Eukaryota > Metazoa > Chordata > Chondrichthyes > Carcharhiniformes > Carcharhinidae > Sphyrna > Sphyrna mokarran. Next base: position 17,307,523 of record JAGIQG010000019.1, on the reverse strand, counting down.
TTTTTGAATGCTCCAAAAGAATAATCTCAAATTTTAACTTATCTAGGCTGAAGGGTAAAGCAAACACAGTTATGAGAGATTATGTGCTTCCAGACTTCAGCACAATTAAGAAGGGTTTCTGTAAGGTAAGTTACCTGGAAATGTTATTTTATTTAATTCTTAATTCACCCAGAGACTGAACATTGGCGTTTCAAGTCAACTTGTTTTCATAGCTGTGTTGTTCCATTATTAATGTGAATTATTTACCAACTGCTCCTGATTAGCATTACAACAGAAATACTATTAATTGAGTATAATCTCTTTCAAATTTAAAATGTTAAACAGTGGGCACTTCAATATTTATATTGGAGTCCTGAGACAGTAGTACTCAAACGTAGCTTCCATGTGCCTCTTTGATTTATTATTGTCACATGTATTGGTACACAGTGAAAAGTATTGTTTTTCTGTGCTATACAGACAAAGCATCCTGTTCATAGAGAAGGAAAGGAGAGGGTGCAGAATGTAGTCTTAATAGCTAGGGTGTAGAGAAAGATCAGCTTAATATAAGGCAGATCCATTCAAAAGGACGGCACGGTGCTGCGTCACAGTGTCAGGGACCCGGGTTTGATTCTAGGCCTGGGTCACTATCGGCATGGATTTTGTAGATTCTCCCTGTGTCTGCGTGGGTTTCCTCTGGAAGCTCCGGTTTTCTCCCACAGTCTGAAGACGTGCAGGTTAGGTAAATTGGCCATGCTAAATTGCCCCGTGGTGCCACAGGGTAAATGCATGGGTTATGGGGATAGGGCTTGAGTGGGATTGTCTTCGGTGAAGATTTGATGGACCGAATGGCCTCCTTCTACACTGTAGGTTTCTGTGAAAAGTCTAATAGTAGCAGAGAAGAAGCTGTTCTTGAGTTGATTTTGTACATGACCTCAAAAGTAGGTGGAAGAGAGTACATCTGGGTTGCGTGCGGTCCTTGATTACACTGGCTACATTTCTGAGGCAGCGAGACATGTAGACCGAGTTAGTGGATGGGAGGTTGGTTTGCGTGATGGGCTGGCCTTTGTTCACAACCTTTTGTGGTTTCTTGTTATCTTGGTCAGGGCAGGATCAATACCAAGCTGTGATGCATCCAAAACGGATGTTTTCTATCTGTAAAAGTTGGTGAGAGTTGACATGCAAAATTTTCTTAGCCTTCTGAGAAAGTAGAATCATTGGTGGGCTTTTTTAACTATAGCATTAGCATGGAAGGACCAGGATAGTTGGTGATCTGGACACCTAGAAACTTGAAGCTGTCTCCTCTGTGTACCTAATTCTTGAACAGTTTTGAGCAAAGGACTGAGGGAGGCCAGTTTTGTCTACATTTTGTCCATATCTGTAATTTTTGCGGCTGCATGTACATGGGCAAATTTCAGAAATTTATTATGAGATTCTTAATAACATGTTCTTGTTTTGTTTCACCAAGTATAATCTTTGCCTGTCCAGTGTCACCATCCGTTATTGTTTTATTTTTCTAAATTTTCCAAATTTATTGTTTTTCTTTGTTTGCTTAATGTTGAGAGGGGGAGCCTCTCTTATCCCAGGCTCTCAACATCAGGATCTAACACTGTTGTGTGTAGCACAACTTATTAGAGTTATCTTCCCAGTACTAACTGTCCAAATACCCGACACAGTTACAAAATGTATTGCTTACAGCAAGTGCAAACTCTTTTGGTAATTAAGGACAGTTTTGGCTGTGTATATGCCTAATATGATCTATTCAAACTTACATTGATTGTCATAAAAACATCTGGTTCACAGGTGGTCCTTAGGAAAGGAATTCAGCCATCCTTACCTGGCCTAACCTCTGACACTAGACCCACTACAAATGATTGACTCTTAACTGTCCTTTGAAATGGCTTCTCAAACCACTCTGTTCAAGGGCAGTTAGGGATGGGCATCAAATGCTGGCCACATCTCATGAAAGAAAAGAAATTCTGATCACCCCACTCTCCTCAACAATTCTCCATAATTCAGCATTTTTTTTTTCCCTCTTTGCCTTCTTATCCAACACACTTATGTTTGAAGCTGTCTCCATTACACAAGCAGTGTATTACAAATCCCACTCACTCAGTGCATTAAAAAAAACCCTCTGTTTGCGGCTAGTTGTTTTGCAAATTGTCATAAATTGTTACTTTTTTTGCTTTTTGAACAGTTTCTCCATATTTACTGTCTAGATTCGTCACCATCTTGAAAAACTCTATTCAACCTGCTTAAGGAGAACAGCCCCAGCTTCTTCCCTCTACCCATGTAATGTTATTCATTGGGTTTTGGTTAGTGCACATTGCTGATTTCAATATTGTGGCTCACGAAGAAGAAGGTTACTCATGAAGCCCATTCACTAGCTAGGTTGTCTATCATTGCTCTGAAGTGCAATTCCTAGAATTGGACATCATAGTCCAGTTGAAGTCAAACCAAGTATAAAGGTTCATTATAATTCCTTTATTTTTATTCTTTGCCGCTATTTATACAGCCAATGACCCCTTATTCTTAACCATCCCTAGGTAATTAGGGATGAACAATAAATGCTGGTCTTGTCAGCGATGCTCACATCCCATGAAATAATTTTTTAAAAGTCTGATCCCACCTCTACTCCCTTCGACCTTTCCTAGTAGCCCAGCAACTTGCCACTTTCATATATTGGCAAGTCTGTTTGTTCCAGAATTGTGTCCTTTGTTTTGTATTGCCTCTCCTCGTCCTTCTCACTAAAATGTACCATTTTGCACATCTCTGCATTAAATTTCACCTGCTACATGTCTGCTCGTTCCCCAGCCTATGTCCTCTTGAAGTTTATCACTATTCTCCTCATTGTTCACAATACTTCCATTCTTGTGCAAATTTGATATTGTACCCTATACATCCAAGTCTAGGTCAGTAATAAAGATCAAGAAAAGCAATGGGCCTTCTATCAACCCCCTCGTTATGTACCTTCCTCCAACTTGAAAAGAAGGTGTTTACCACTGCTCTGTTTCTTATCAGTTCCAGAAATTTGTATCCGGTTTGAAACCTTCCATTCATTTGAGGCAAACTTTTGAGCTAGGTACTGAAACTTGATCTTGTTGGGCTTGTAAATGTACACCATTTCCATGGCTACATAACAGGCCTGGAACAGTGTTCACTGGCAAGTCACTTTTTTGTGGGCAAAGAGGAAGATTGTTTGATGTAAGATTATCTTTTATGATTATGTTCTGGGCAACTTCTCCAGGATGCAGTGCAGACTACTAATCAAATACAAAGCCACTGTGCAATTTACCCATCATCAATCAGGATATCATTATGTTAAGTACCGGGTTCCCTTCAAGCCATTGCTTACAAATCTACCCTACAGCTGCAAAGTCCTACTTTAGTTTCACTTGAACAATAGGCATCTGCTTTGATTATCATTACTGTAATAATTTGGATGGGCATTTCTGCTACCTGAAATTAAGGATTGTGCTTTTATACACCTTTTGAAAGGTTTGAAAGTTTAGATAAACAGTTAAACTAGAGTACGCCTTTGATATCTGACCAAGAAAATTCCGAATAAGTAAAATGTATTTTAAGATTTCAAAGCAAAACCTATTCTTTGTTCCTTCTTCATTCCCTGTTCTCCCTGCTGTACATATCCCCTCACCTGAGAGCTTGTCCCCTCACCTCTGTTCCTTGAGTTAGCTGCTTGTAAATGTGCATGCGCAACTCAGCGATGTGAATCCTTTCATTTATGTCCTTTTCTTATGGACCAATATATGATTTGTTGTCAGCTTTAACTTACCGAATGATGCAAGTGGAACATGATACAACCGGCTGTTGAACCAGACATTTCAACTTTTGTCCAACATCTCCAAGGACAACTCAAGCCAGCAATTTAGTACCAGAGTTCATTCATGTAATTAGCTGTTCTAAATACTGTACAAGTTAATTTGTATTGTTAAAATAACCCAATTGAAAATGTCCTTTTATATATTGTGACTTAATGTACAATCTGATATTCAGTGTCATTTTTAGCATTACATTACTGCATTACTGTGTTATTCATAGAATTATAATAACTTAAAAGGCCTAATGTACAGGTTCTTAAAGGATAGTGGTGCTTCGTCACATCCCCACTTTGTCTGTAATCCTGTAAGTGCTTCATTCTCAAGTGCCCTCTCTCTCTCTCAAAATTATTTGTGGAAGTGTTTTTCTCCACCTTTTTGAGTAGAAATTCCAGATCCTGACAAGTGAATGAAATAACTTCTCTTCATCTCCCCTCCAGATCCTTTGCCAATGATTTTAAATCCATGATGTCTAATTGATGACTCAGTCAGAAGTCTCACAACACCAGGTTTAAGTACAACCAGTTTATTTAAACCTGGTATTGTGAGACTTCTTGCTGTGTTTACCCCAGTCCAACACCAGCATCTCTATATCATGTTGACTCAGTCATCAGAGGGAATAGTTTTTAATCTATTCACTCAATCAAAATCTTTGATCTTGAAAATTACTGTTTCATCACCTCTTCTGTTCCAAAGAGAACAGTCCTAACTTTCTCTCAATCCCCTCACAACTAACATTTCTATTTCCTGGTAATAACTTCCTGCATCCTTTCTAAAGGCTCTCTGTCTCCCCTGAGGTGCAATGCCCAGCATTGCCCTCATTTCTCCTACTGAGGGTGAACCAATGAATTATAAAGTTCGAGCTTTTATTCTCTATTCCTTTATTTACAATCCCAAGTAACCCATTTTAAAAATCAGCTCATTAACTTGCCCTGATTCTTTAGGGATTGGTTTACAGAAGCATCGAAGTTCTCTCTCTTCATCTGCACTTTTCAAATTTGTGCCATCTACTGTCTTTCCATATTCTTCCCAAAGTGAATCACTTCACAGTTCTTCACACTGAGTTCCATCTTCCAAGCTTCTGTCCATTTTGCTATCTTGTCTATCATCCTGAAGCCTACAACATTGATAATGCTGCTCCCTACACCCAAGTCGAATTAATTTATAGTAATTGAAAGCTTTGGGAAACACCATTCCAAGCCACCTCCCAGTGTAAAAACCATTTATCCTCCACCATCCCTTTCTTTCTGGCACTAAGGCAATTTCATAATTGTATCATCACTTCTCTTTAACTTCATGGACTTTCATTTTCTTAGTAAGCTTCTTGTGTGACATTGATGAAGGCATGGACATGCACACACCATCATTAAAGTTTATTTCTTTATTAGTGTCACAAGTAAGCTTACAATAACATGGCAATGAAATTACTGTCAAAATCCCCTATTCACCACACTCTGCTTGTTTAGGTGCACTGAGGGAAAATTTAGCATGGTCAGTGCACCTAACCAGCATGTCTTTTGGATTATGGGAGTAAACTGGAGCACCTGGGGGAGAAACCCATGCAGACATGGGGAGAATGTGCAGACTGCACATTGACAAGCTGGGATTCACACCCAGGTCCCTGGGGCTGAGATAGCAGTGCTAAGCATTGTGTCACCAGACTGCATCTTCTGCAGCAGCTTGATGAACTTGCTCCCTTGGTTGATCAAGACATTCCATCATGTTAATCAATCGCAGTCTGTCTTTAGCATCTCTGCATAGGCTTTCTTTGATTATCTTTCCAAATGAAATTTAATTTTGTCACCAGTATGGTTTCTATTAACTTGAATTCCATGGTGTACATCTTTCTTTCATAATGAGTAATGTTGTAACATTAGCAACTCTCCAGTCCTCTTACATTACTCTAACCAATCAGATTAAACTAACCAGTGCCTCTGCTATTTCTAGCTTTGTTGCTGTTATCAACTATCTGGAGCAAGCTACTAATGAACTTTAAGTAATGCTAAGCTTTTTAGTATAACTTCCTGTACATAATTTCCAGCTTCTAGTTTAGAGTAATCTTCATACCATCTTGGCCTATGAAAACAGACGCAAAGGACTCCTTAAGTACTTTTGCCCTGACCTCTGCTCCAGATCAAAGCTTCTCTTTGGATTTTTAATTGGCCCAACCTTTTCCTCATACATATAAAATGTGAACAGTGATTCAATTTAATGACACTTATTAACCTTTTCTCATAACTACTTATCAAAGCACTATGTCTAAGTTATTCTTTATCCCCTGTGCACAGTTAAATCTCCTCAGATGTCAGGAATTTAATTCTTACTCTATTCCTCTAAGGAATTATTGCCCTCCCTGGTATTTAAATTTGAAAATTGGTTAGTGAGTGCCACTGGCTTGGATTCTTGCACCTCCTGCCTCTTCTTCCTACCCTGTCTGGTGATCACCCATTTTATTACCTCCATCTTCTATAGCTGTGGGGTAACCACCTCATGGAATATGCATTTGTGGAAACCCTCATACTCCCGGATGCACATATAGTGACTCCAACCATTGTTCAAACTCTGAAACTTGGGATTTAAGGTCAAGCAACTGGAAGCACTTCTGCACTCTTGGTTATTCGAACAGAAAGTCTTGCATCAGGATACATGAATTGTCCTAGACTTCCCACATGGTACGCGTGCAATGGGACAGTTTGATAAAACAAATACTTATCTTTTGCCCACAAATCCACTCCACCTGTGACAGTGAAGACACTTGTTTTGAATTATTTTGTTTCAGCTCCTGCTCTGTCTGTCTCATTGTTGTGACTGACTCTGGGTCTCAGGGACTCCCTTTTTATGTCTCTTCTCTCATGTTGCTTCTCCTCACACTTGCTTCTTCTCCCCACTTAAATTTATTACTCAATAAATTGCTGAAGTAAAACGCTTAACATAAAATGATGCTAACATTATTGCCCAGTTACTGAATTTGTATTTAGCTGTTGACAAACAGACTGCATAACGATCTTGGTTTCTTCTGATTTTCTAATTTAGCCTCTGGAAGAGATGGTTTTTAATGGAAAATACAAGACAAGCGAACAGATTCTGCGTCTGACTAATGAGAGATTCGCTGTTCCTGAAATCCTCTTCCACCCTTCTGACATTGGCATTCAGGAGATGGGAATACCAGAAGCAATAGTTCATTCTGTACAAAGTTTACCTGAAGGTGAGGAGCTTCAGAAATTGAAACAAAGTTTCATTTTTTTTTTCATATCTTATTGCTCAATTCCTAATCTACATTCAGGCAAAGACAAAAACTGCTGGAGTTTAGATAGTAACTTTTAACATGGTAAAACACCTTAAGGTACTGTACAAGAGTGCTATCAATCAAAATAAATACTGAGCACCATCTAAGGAGAATTCAGGATTGGAATCTTGAAGAGAGAGATTTTAAGATGTGTCTTAAAGGAGGACAGAGAGGCAACGATGTTTAGGGAAGGAAACCTGGGGGTAGGGTCTTGGACAGTTGAAGGCAAAACCAATGGTGGAGTGATGTAAAATTACGGATGAGTAGAGGTTAGGATTGGAGGAGTGTAAGGATCCGAGAGGTGCAAGGTATGGAAGGATTTGAAAACAAGGATGAGATTTTAAAACAGAGGAAAGTCTTTTGATGTGCCCATCATAATTTATATTTGAATAAGTTTGCAGGCTGTCTGTATGAATGTGTTCAAATGGCAAAATTTCATAAATAAACCTGTTTTTTTTTATATACCAGAGATGCATCCACATTTCTACAAGAACATCATTCTGACTGGTGGCAACACCCTCTTGCCCGGATTCAGAGATCGTGTTTATGCTGATGTCCGATCTCTTACTCCATGTGATTACGATGTTTCTGTTTTGCTGCCTGAAAAGTAAGCTTTACTGCAGAGCTGGTTATTTCAAATAATTTTGAACCTTTAAACTGTATTTTAACTACATTTTGATTTGATTATTACCACATGTATTAGTATACAGTGAGAAATAGAGAAGGAAAGGAGTGCAGAATGTAGTATTATGGTCATAGTTGGGGTGTAGAGAAAGATGAACTTAGTACAAAGTACGTCCATTCAGGAGTTTGATGGCAGCAAAGAAGGTGTTCTTGAATGGGTTGGTGCATGACAGCAGAGGTTTTTCTTTTTCCCAATGCAAGATGGTGGAAGAGAATATGTGCTTTTCTGAGGCAGCAGAAAGTGTTGACAGTCAATGGATGGACGGCTGGTTTGTATGATGGACTGGGCTTTGTTCGGACCCTTTGTAGTTGCTTGCAGTCTTGATCTTGAACATTTTATTCCCTTTGTACTTTTTGATACTGTACATTCAATAAGCATATCAATGGATGATTAGTTATGTTTAAATTGCCCTACATTAGACAATATGCTGGTTTTATGTTTTGATAGTCAAGCATGTATTAACACTGAATTGGGGTTATCACACCATAATCATTTTGTTCTGCAGAGATATTGCTTTTCAATCAATGCAGGGAGAATGGGCTGATTCTAACAATGCTGACTGGAATTAAAACACATCTATAAAGTCTTCAGCACATGCTGACATTCAGTGCTTGAAGGTGATTTCAAGATTGTAGTTACTCGGTGATTTATTAAGACTATTTAGAAGTGTTTGTATAGACCAGATACACAGTCAATATATAAAAGGGCATTAGCAGAAATATCTATGATGAGATTATTAATACTCAGTTTACAAATTAACTGCCAACTTTAAATTTTCAAATTGAACGCACAAGCACACCTAGTAGCTTGCTAGATTTCGTGTCCCCGCATCCATCCACTCTGTCTGCACTTCAGTTCTTTAGCTGTCTTCCTTCCTCTCTGCGGATGCTTCCTTACAGCTTTGATGTTGTGACTGAGTGTCTGGAAGCAGGGGCACCCCACCACCATCGAGTAGTACTAGTGAAAAAAATATAGGTTTCACTCATGTAGCCTGCTGGAATAACTCTTCGTGCTGCTGCATGTGAGTGCGTTGGAGAAAAGGAAAAGAGCTGCTGGGTGATCGGATGTGGAAATCAGGATGTGTATTGGGAATTGGAGGCATGGGAAAGGATACAATGGTGATCTCACTTACTATATTCCACATATGCTTTGTCCCAGGAAATAGTTGGCACCATTACAGCACAAAACCAGATGCATATGTAGCACTGAAATGAATGAATTCAATTCTTGATGTGGGGATTCTTCCTTCATGAAATATGCAGTTTTGTTATTAATTAGTGTTGTGTTTTGTCAGATTTCAAATTTTGCTGTGAAAGTGATTTTTACTGTATTTGTATATTTAATGAAGCAGTTACATTTGGTGATTTTTCTGCCTTGCAGTCCAATCACACATTCATGGGAAGGTGGAAGACTGCTTTCTGAAAGCCCAGATTTCATGGACTTGGTTGTTACCAAAGACGATTATGAAGAAAATGGGCACTGCATCTGCGAAGAAAAATTTGATATCTGATTTTTATAAAATCTATTTACGAGAAAACTTGAATTGAGAAAAGATGCATCTTACAGAATGCTGAAGTTCTGAACTGCTTTATAATGAATCGGCATGATTGCCTTAACAATGGTATGTGATCATCTGTCTGAATCATTCCTGCTGCAGGTTACTCCCAGTCGTCTTGTCAAAGGAAATTCTGTAGTTCTATTATTTACTTAGAAAACTGAACTGTGAAGAGGAGAAAGGCCATTGGTGAAGACTTCCTGTCTGCATTTTGTGTAAATATATCAAAATCCCTTAAAAGGCCACGTTTATCATTTCACTGCACAAGCACAAGAAAACTTTTCCCTATGTACCTGATATCTTTGAATGTTCATTTTAGCTAACTAAATCTTCGATTTCTGAATACTGTATTATGATGTTCTGTTTGTGAATATTTATGGACATGCTTATCGGATTTAATAAAAACATGTAGCATTGTTAACAATTAAAACTTAGTGCTGCATTAATTTTGATGTAAACTTAGCTAATCTACCATTTTTAGTTTGTTTATAACTTGATCTGTGTAGTGAATATCTTGTGATACTGCTCAGATTTATAGAACATACTTATAAGGACAGGAACATTATCCAGCGTAGCAAAGAATTTATCGTGTTATTTGGAGTGTCGGTATACTGGTTGCTCACCGTTTTTAAGATTTTAAAATTATTGAAGTGAGACTGGCATTTTATCATCTTTGTTTTTAACTGTGACAGATATTTGTTTCTGACATCTGAGGTGTGAATGTCATATATTAATGGATAAAATAATGGCAACTGTTTGAAAAAGGAATTCAAGTGATGTGGAATCAGTTTATACCTCCAAGGAGCAATAGCTGTACTTTTTCAAAGAAAACAAGGGTAAAAGTGGTAAGAGACAATAAAAACCAAAAAGGAAAAGTATGGAATAATGTAAAATATAGCATGGGTTTTGTTGAAGGGGAAAGGTATAAAGAATTGCAAGGAATAACAAAACAAATTGTAGGTACTACTAAAAGGAGTATTAAAAGAAGCTTGCCAAGGATATCAAGTTTAACAGTTTTTTTTAGAATTATATTGTTCCAGTTGAGATTTATAAGATTATTTTGGGGTTGTATTTTTAAATTTAGGCTAAAATGAAGGGGATCATGTGAGTAATTCTGAAGTCTGCTTGACATTGTTTGGGTGGTCTCATTGTTGGGGATCAAAAAATGAAACAGTGGCAGCAGCCTGTGTTAGTAGTGGAAACTGAGTTCCCCAGAGTCCCACAAAGGTGTTGAAAGCAACTGGTTGTAAACAGCTGTATTGTTAATTGTCACATTCTGTAGTGACCTAAGAATTCTGGGAGATTCATCCTGATGCCTCCAGAAGGAGAGCATCATCAGGTAGAAAACTCTGAAAAATTAAGGGAAGTGCCTGGAAGTTACTACTCAGCAAAATGGGGAAACATAAACCCAATGGGAGCAACTATGGATTATTAGCTATAAGAACTGTAATTTTGTGGAGTACATGAACTTTTGAGTTTAAAAAGCAAAAGTTTCTTTCTGTAGTATAAGATGCCTACAAAAAGAAAATGGGTTGAGTCCATAGTTCTCTTGTTTGTTACAGTGACATTTTTAAAACCTGAAATCTTTCCTGGCATCCTTTTTAGTTAATAACCGGAAGCTTGCATTTATTTTTAAAATGTTTTCAGCCTGTGGGGATTGCCCAATGTTGAGAAAAATGAGGGTGGTCAGGAACGGTGTGGTCTTGAAAAGTAATCATGGTGATATTGTCAATGAAATATTGGATATGTCAAATAATGGTGCTGCATCAGTATTCACAGTAGAGAAAGATGTCAATATGTCAAACATTCCAAAACTAAATTGAATAAAATAACATTGCTGAAAAAAATAATTGGACAAAAGAATGATAGATTCCTAGAGCCAGTTTATCTACATGCCACAGTTTTAAAAGATGAGAATATTATGGATGCCCAACCTTTTATCTACCAAAGTTCTCTCTAATCAGGAGCCATACCTTTAAGATTGGAATATTAGGCAGGCCACTTATTTATTTAAGAAGTGAACAGGAAGCCAGATAATGAATGACCTGTTGCCTAATCTCTTATCAGGGAATCACTAGAATGTATAATTAGGGATAAGATGATTGAAAAGCTTGAACATTTTCAGTTGTTTGCAAAGAATCAACATGGATTTGTGAAGAGTAGATCATATTTTTTTTAAAAAGATACTACAGTGAACAGGGGAAATCACCTGCAAATGCTGACTTCCAAAGACAGTTGATAAAAGTCCATCATGAGTCCTTAGCAAAAGTTACAGCCCCTGGAATTGAAGGCTTGATCTGGTTGCAGGGACCTGGGTTTGATTCTCAACTTGTGTTGTTGTTTGTATGGAGTTTGTACTTTCTCACTGTGTCTGCGTGCGTTTCTACTGGATGCTCCTGTTTTGTCCCACATTCTGAAAGATGTGCTGGTTAGGTGCATTGACCCAAACAGGCACTGCATTGTGGACTAGGGGAATTCCACTAACTTCATTGCAGTCTTAATGTCAGTCTTGCTTGTCACTAATAAATAAAACTTAAGGAATATAGATAAAGTGAATGAGCAAAACTAATGTGATTTTCAAATGTGATCATTCATGTTGGAGTTAGAACAAAGAACACAGCGTGGGAAACAGGCACTTTGGCCCAATGAGCCCACGCCGCCATTTTAACATTGAGTGCCTGCCTCTACCTATGACCTTTGTCTACACCTATTGGGGAAGATTGAGGGAAGTCTACCTGAGGATCCACCTCAGTCTTCGGAGCAGTGTATTAGAGTTAAGGATAGAATGGAAGTACAACGGCAAGAACTGATCTTGGAGCAGAAGATGTAGAGTCTACATAGAAGGAGGTAAGAAATAACTGGTGGAGTGGTCTATAGACTTCTTAATAGTACTTCAACTGTCCAGCACTTTGAGGTTTTGTTGGTTATGAAGAATGCTACATAAATGTAAGTCTTTTTAAACCTTCAAATTGGAGTCAGTACTAAGACTGAATGATGTTAAAGAATGTCCATAAATCTTCATTGTTTAATTAGTTTGCTTTCTTTAAAGGGGAAAAAAAAGCTATTCAAACCAAATGCCTCGATAAGAGGGATATAAAGATGTGATTAATTATCTTGCTTTACGTGCCATCCTGTTTGTCAGCAAAGATCTCAGAAAGTAGGGAGTAAATGGCTGACCTGAAATGCGCGGGAGTAACTATGACTCTCTTAAGGGGGACTGTCTTAAGGTTTCTGGTTACTCCCTCGGGAGTGATTATGACTCTCTTTAGGAGGACTCTCTTGAGGTTTCTTGGTTACTTTAGCTGTGCGAGTCTTGTTGTTTCTGTCGCACAGTGAGCTGCGCCTCCACGTCGGTCCCACCAGGCAATCTCACCGCTACTCCATCGCGGTGATGGCTAAAGCAGCTGTCCCAGAAATCGACGCGGAGGTAGTTGTATGTCTGGATGCCCATAATCAGGCTGCAATTACAGACAGGTGGATGGATTGGCTGATGCCGAAATAAAGGCGATTTGACAGCCAATCCCAGTAACTGCGGGTCTTCTGGTTTCTTCCACATAGTGAGTCAATCCCTTCCGTGGGAGCCACCTGGTACCGTCTCCCTGGGCACGAGAGGGTATTCTGTGACTGGCCGAGAAACAAATAGCAGGGGGGCGATGCATGCTAGGTCCACGACCACTACCACCGGACTGCCAGCCAAGCGTGGTATCGCTGGAATGGACTGTGGTGTGTGTTGAGTAGCTGTGGTATTCTTGGCGTTCTAGACCACAGTGAGTCAGTCCTTACCGATGGTCCCACAGGGGATTCAGGCCTTCAAGCTGGCAGGTGATGGTCCTGAAGGGAATTTGACTGGCCGAGAACAGCCAACACGCTTCTATACCTATAAACCCAGTAATCGGTGAAAGAAAAAAGTGTTGTCTCGACAGGTTCTGGCTTGTCCCGGGGATAGTTGGTGATTCGCTGGCGGATGCGGTCACGCCTATCTAGGTAGTAGAAGCACCTGCGACCTCCTACCCACACAATTTGGTACAGAGGGTATGACGAACGAACCAAACCTGGTGTGACGTAGAGAAGGGACGTAGTGCCCTGTCTTGTCTCTGATGTTCACCATCAGATGTTGACAAAAGATAATAACGGCACCGATTTCCACCCAAGGTGTCGCGGTACTGACGTATGGGCAGCACGTCAGCCCAGTGAGTAGCACTGCTGGCTGGTCAGCTATAAGGACCCAGGGTCGACTCCCGACCTTGGCCTGTGGCTAGGGGAGTTTGCACATTCTCCCCATGTTTGCGTGGGTTTTCCCCGGGTACTCTGGTTTCCTCCCACATCCCCAAAAACGTGCTAACTAGGTTAATTGGCTAAGACAAAATTGTCAGGTCACCTAATCTGGCTCCCCTTAATTCGGCCTAAATATATCCCCCAAATTCTAAATTCCCTCCCTCGTGCAAGAGAGCCGAGCACCGACCACACAGTACCGACAAAAGGCTCACTAAAATGCCCATAAACATCAGGGATGACGGTAAATTGAGCTAGCTATAAAATCTTAGCTTAGATCCCAGTTCACACCCCAGCTAATAACATCTTAGCAGGGAACCCAACACACGAGCCACAAATTAAGATCAAGTAGACCCTAGTCGGGGTTCTGCTAGTGGTAGACCAAACCGTCGACGAGTGACATAAAGACTCGGATAAGGCACTCACTCGAGTGTATTAAAATAGACTAGAAATAGAATCCCAGCAATGCAGGAAGAGGCCATTTGGCATCACTGAAAACAATCCCACCCAAGTCCATCCCCATAATCGCATTCTATGATATTATAGAATCATAGAAACCCTACGGTGCAGAAAGAGGCCATTTCACCCAGAATCCCATCAAGGTCCTACCCCATATCCCAACATAACTCTTAGGCTGCTTGGCAGAACAAATTCTCCCAGATTTGGTTTCAATGGATAGATCTACAAACATAGACAGGGATCACAAGTAGAAGTGGGAACATTGAGATGGCGGCGTGGGCTCATTGGGCCGAAGGCCCTGTTTCCTGTGCTGTTTTGTCCTTTGTCTTTGTATTTACCTTGCTGATTCCCCCTAACACTAAGGGGCAATTTATCAAGGTCAATTAATCTAACCTGTGAATCTTTGGACTGTGGGAGGAAACCAAAGCACTGGGGGGGAACCCACACAGACACAGGGAAAACATGGAAATTCCACACAGGCAATGACCCAAGATTGGAACCAAACTTGGTTTACTGGTGCTATGAGGCAGCAGTGCTAACTACTGCCAACCAAAGTCAGTAGTGAAAAACATTTTCAGAACTTGTGCAATTCATTGATGTGAACTGGTTTCCTTGCCTTCCCATGGCAGAATAGTGTTTCTGGTTATCAAGGTGCTAAGTTAACTGGCTAACATGTTAATGGAGTAGCTAAAGCTGAATTAATCTAAGCAGTTTATATAATGTCAGATGTTGATTTGGACTGCACATTTAAATTACAGTTAATGTTTAAGTATAATTCATCAGCTTTTATATTTATTCATTAATATATAAAAACACTTGCAGACCCAACATTCAAACACTGCTGACTAATTCTATGGCTAATGAGTAATTGGTAGTTCATGACTTATTATAATTAGTATGATAGGGTTAATTCAGTCACTGCTATGTGATGAAGTTGTATTGTAAATGCTAAAACTGATTCACGCAAGACAGTTTAGCAATCTGAACTTAACTGGATGATAATTCCTTGTCAAGATCTGCAATTAAAGGGTTAATTAGGCATTCTTGATGCCAAGGTAGTGATGCTAGGTTTCCTCCAACACTGTTGTTCATATTTATCATAAAGTGGGTCAGTTGCTTTAGGAAAATGTTTATGTAGATTTTATATTTTGTTTTTATTTAATGCTGGGCTGGCTTGACAAAATTGATGTTGAGGATTGGTTTTCTTTGGTTTACAAGTTAACTATATTTGAGATTATTGTTTTAATTCACTTTAGAGATGTTTAATATCTAATCTTTCAATATGTTTCATTACTTTGGATTTGAGGTGCTATGGCTGGTGATTGCCACTAGAGGGCATTCATATCCATTTTCTGTAAATGACTCCTCCATCTTGTTCCTCATCAAGTGAAATGACAAAAATTATCCAAAATCATTGCGGGGAGGAGAGGGATGGGAGAGAGAAAGAGGGTTAGTAATTCACAGTTCCTTCCAACTTCACTGGAAACCCTCAAAATTTGGCCATTTTAGCCATTTCTTTGGGGCTCTGATCTCCTGCATCATGTATTTAAGAGGTGTAACGATGAAGGCTATTAGCTTATAGGTTATCTTGGCCAGTGATTTTTTTTAAAGTGTTCTTACTCCCAATTTACAAAGGCTTTTGTGAAAGAAGCTAGCTTGGAAAGAAAAATTACCTTCAAGATCCTTCAAATCTGAGAACAGAATATCAACTGCTTAGGTCACAGAGCCAACTTGTCTTGTTCTTTGTTCTGCCATTTTGTTATCCAATTTTCCAGTAATTGTTGACTTCCCTTTTTAAACACTAATTGATTCTACATAATCCTGTGACTTTTTTGCTGAGTTCCAGCAGTGTCTGATTGCTGTCACTGCTTAGTTTGGTGTTGCTTGGCCAATGACCAATTAAAGCTAAAAAAATTATTGAGTTTATGTTTGTAAAGCAGAAAGTGGACATCTACTTGTCTATATTATACATTATAAAGCTCAATGGAAGGGATGGATAATGTGCACTTTCAACTGGTACCTCGATGCTGGCAAGAATGATGAACCAGCGCTCAATGGTCCTGTTTTATTTATTTTAAAGCCAGATTCAGATATAAATACATCTCATCCTCTTTTTGGTATCTTAAGCTTCACTGTCTCTTCCATTGCTTCAAGTATTTTCAGAATACTTAAAAGCATTTCTTCCATGAGAAAAGAGTGTGTGTGAACATTCAGTGCAGGTTCTACAGGCCAAGACAGTTTATTTTTAAATGATTTTATTGCTCAATGCTTAATTATATTCATGTCATGAACAGTTTGATTGTAATAAATGTATTAAATACTGGCTACAAAAGTTTGCTACATTTTCCAGGGAATTTTTACTTCATTCTAGAGACCATGTTTTCTGATCAATAATACAAAAATACTGTAGATTGCATTTTATGGCTAGAACATTGTATTTAAACTTTTTAAATGGAAATCAAAGTGCACAGAAGTAGAATATGCACCTTTTTAAAACATTGATTCAATAAATTTGCAAGTTTTCTTGTTAGGTTTGGCACCGATTATTCTTTAGCTTTTAACAAGTAGAATACAGTAAGGCAACTTAACTCAGACTATAGGTATCAGCGAAATGATTCTCATTATAAACAAGTACTATAGATAGCAACTTTCTGGCTAATTGTCTGCAGCAATGAACGTACATCTTCTTCCAGCTTTATTAACTTCTGTGCTTTTTCCTCCAAAGCTTTCTGGTTTTCATCATAGCTTTTTTCCAGTCCTACAGAAAAGACAATGTTAGTTTTGCAATTCAAGTAAAAGCAAATTATTTATTATCTCAAGTAGGTTTACTTCAGTTCTGCAATGAAGTTATTGTGAAAATCCCCTAGCTACCACACCTCCAGATTAAATATGCATGCATCGTTAGGTTAGTAGTCTTGTCATTCCTGCTTTACAATTTTTCATATTAGTTTAAAAGCATGGAGATGTTCTAGTATCATTGCTGCTGCTCCCACCTATGATTTAAATTCAAAGTTCAGTTTTTAAGTTAAATTTTAAGTTCTGAAGCAAAAATAAGTTTAATATGCTCTGGCTTTATTTATTTAATCTTGATAGTTTTTAGCTCAGAATAGAATGCCTACATGACAGAAGGAAGCCATTCTTCCATCGGGTCTGGACCAACCACAATTCTACCCAGATCCTATTCCCATAACCCCTCACATTTACCCTACTAATCACCTAACATTAAGGACAATTTAGCATAACCAATCAATCTAATCAGCACATTTTTGGATATGGGGACAATGGCAAACACTAGGGACCCAAGCTAGGTCCCTAGAGCTGAGGCAGCAGAGCTAACCACTGTGTGACTCTTAAATGATCAACAGGCATTTAATAGTGACTGAAATACTACCTTTCAAGGCATTCCTTTTCCCAGTCTTAAGGAAGTGTTATAAATGAGAAATTAGTGGAGAGTAGAGGCATCTGGATGGGTACATGAATAGGGATCCAACACAGGCAGAAGTTTTTCTTTAGTTGGGATATCAATCAGCACAGGCCAAGAGGTCTGTTGTTTCCGTGCTGTACTTTTCTTTGTAGAACTAGTATCTAATATCTAGATAGGGATGGTGATCATGGTGCCTGGACACTAGGCATAAGGCTTGTATCCATTAGTATTACTATGTCAAGTTGTTGCTTGCCTCAGCTGTCAATACAAAATTCTAACCGTCACCACCCCCCATCTCTCACCAACCCATGTTAATAGTGACTGAAATACTTAATAGCTCTTAAATCTCACAGCTTTCTTAATTCAAACACTTTAATAATTGTGAACTCATGAGCAGCTTCTCTGCAGCTCCCACTGGAAATAAACAGTGTTGTGTTCCTAACTGTAAGGATGTTGAATAGCATGGATTGAATTCTACCTTACTTTGTATTTCACTTTAGTTTAACAGTACATTTCACTTCAGGGATTTTGAATAACATGTAATGTAATTTAATTTAAGTCAGAGTTATTTATGCAATTTGGTTCAGCATTTTTATTATTGTCCTACCCAGTGAATCAAGTAACCACCATGTTACATGTATTACTTACTCTTTAATAACTCAAGTTTCCGACTTGCATCTGATAACAATGATTCAGCTTCAATCTGCAGTAGCTTTGCTTTCTTCCGAGCGTCAGAAGCTGCATCAGATTTTTTTACAATGGTGTCTTCAACAATACTGTACTTTTCTTTAAGGATTGTGTCGAGTACCTAGGTTAAAAGAGTAGTCAGATATGGCAAACATCTTGCAATGTACACTGTAAGATGGTCCTGTTTATTGTGCTAACATGTATACACTTACCAGCACAGAAAAATGCCATTGGGCTGAATTGGTCTTTGCTCGCATCTATATTTGATGACCCTCCACCCATGAGCACCACAGAAATGAACATTGCTCATGTTGCTGTGCGAACATGTACAAAGCCTAACTATACTTCTGCAGAAGGCACCAATACAAAAAGAAACAGATTTTGGATGAAGCAGTCACTGCTTAACAACCTGAACAATTTAAAGGAAAATACAATAACAGGGCTGAATGAACTTCATGGCAATACATCCAGAGACAGGGAATTTTAAAGGTCACATTCCTTTTCCTTATCTTAAGGAAGTATTAGGAATGAGAAATTAATGGAGAATAGAGGCATCTGGATGGGTACATGAATAGGGACCCAATATCGGCAGAAAGTTTTCCCTTTAGTTAAGGCATCACGATCAGCACAGGCTTGGAGGGGCAAGAGGCTTGTTCCTGTGCTGTACTTTTCTTTGTTCTTTGTAGAACTAATATCTAAAATAGAAACACTGGGTAAGACAGGAAGTTAAAGGATGATGAACTTATTTGTTTTGTGCAAAGTATTAAAAGGCTACCTGAAAAAGGGAACAATGAAAGAAAAATAATTTCTTTATTCCAACAGGGGTGGCAGAGTGTCTTCATCAAGGAGAGAAGTCGCCACAGTCACCCTGATTGTATAGAGAAAGAACTAGTGTCAAGCAGTGGTTTGGTGTCAAAGGTAGTGAACTTAGGATTACTACCAGTGCCACATGCTATTCAGGGAAGGGGATTATGACCAAACCATGGCTTACAAATTCAAGGAAGCAGAGTACAAATGGGCAAGAAAAAGCAATAAGCCTAAGGATTGGAAGTAGTTTAAAATTCAGCAAAGGAGGACCAAGGGATTGATTAAGAAGGGAAATATAAAAGTAAGCTAGTGAGGAACATAAAATTTGACTGCAAGAGTTTCTATAAACATCTAAAGAGAAAAATATTGAGAAAAATGAACATAGGCCCCTTACAATCAGAAACGGGAAGAAAAACATAGCTGAGGAATTACATTTGTACTTTGCTTCAATCTTTACAAAGGAAGACATGAATAATACACCAAAATGTTGAAGGACCATGTTTTCGTGAAGAGCTAAAGGAAATAAGCATTAGTAGAGAGATGGTTTTGGGGAAACTGATGGAATTGAAGGTAGATAAATCCTCAGTCCTGATAATCCTAGAGTCCTTAAAGTAGCAGCTCTGGAAACAGTTGATCCAGTGGTGGATACTTTCCAAAATTCTTTTGACTCGGATAGTTCCTACAGACTGGAGGGCAAATCCATTATTTAAAAAGGGAGATAGAGAAAACAGTAACTAGTCAGCCTAATGTTCTGGATCCACAAAGCAATGTCCCATTGGATCCCATGCCCCCTCACTTTCTCAATAAGCCTTTTATGAGGCACCTTATCAAAGGCCTTGCTGAAGTCCATATATATTACATCTACTGCTCTTCCATATATATATATATATATCAGACAGTCAGCATGGATCTACAAAAGGAGTAGAATGCTTGATGAATGTATTGGAATTCCTTGAAGGTGTAACTAATAGAGATTATCAAGGAGAACCAGTGGAGGTGTCTCATAACAGATTACTATGTAAAGTTAAAGCACATGGGACTGCAGGTAATGTCTTGAGATGGATATAAACTTGGTTAGCAGATAGGAAGCAAAGAGTTAGCATAAATGAGTTTTTTTTCTGATTGGCAGTCAATGACTAGTGGGTTTCTGCAGGGATCTGTGCCAGGACTTTCACAGTTCACGTTACATATAAATTATTTGGAAGAGGAAACAATGTACATCTCCAAATTTGCAGATGATACAAAGTTGGGTGGGAGGTGCGAGAAGAACAGGCTGTGTATGGGCATCTGTATGGTAGATGCAATATAGTGGATAACTTCACATTTATCCACACTTCGGTAGCAATAATAGGAAGGCAGATTATTACTTAAATGGGTGTAAATTGAGAAAGTCGGATACTGAAACCTTGGGGTCCTCACGCAATAGTCATTGAAAGTAAGTGTGTAGCTACACTGAGCAGTAAAGAAGGCAAATGCTATGTTGGCCTTCATAGCGAGAGGATTTCAGTGATAGTGATAGGGCATTTTGATGTACTGAGCATTGGTGAGGCCACATCCAAAGTACTGTGTGCAATTTTGGTATTCTTATATATCCCTGCTGTAGAGAGAGTTCAGTGAAGGTTTACTAGGCTGATTCCTGAAGATAGCAGGTCTGTTATTTGAGGAGAGACTTAAGTCAGTTAGGATTATATTCACTATTAGAAGAGTAAGAGTTAGATAGGATAGATTCAAAACAAAATGTTCCCAATGGTGGTGGAGTCCAGAACTAGAGGTCATAGTTTGAGGATAGAACATAGAACATTACAGCGCAGTACAGGCCCTTCAGCCCTCGATGTTGTGCCAGCCAGTGGACCCTCTAACCTAAACTATTCCAATATCATCCATATGCCTATCCACCGAATATTTGAATGCCCCCAAAGTAGGCGAGTCCACAACTGCTGCAGGCAGGGCATTCCACGCTCTCACCACCCTCTGTGTAAAGAAACTGCCTCTGACATCCGTCCTATAACTACCACTTTTTAATTTAAAGTTATGTCCCCTCGTGTTGGTCATCACCATCCGAGGAAAAAAGCTCTCACTATCCACCCTATCCAATCCCTTGATCATCTTATACGCCTCAATTAGGTCACCGCGTAACCTTCTTCTCTCTAATGAAAATAACCTCAGGTCCCTCAGCCTTTCCTCATAAGTCCTTCCCACCATACCAGGCAACATCCTGGTAAACCTCCTCTGCACCCTTTCCAATGCTTCCACATCTTTCTTATAATGCGGAGACCAGAACTGTACGCAATACTCCAAGTGCGGCCGCACCAGAGTTTTGTACAGTTGTAACATAACCTCACGCCTCCTAAATTCAATCCCTCTACCAATAAAAGCTAACACACCGTACGCCTTCTTAACAACTTTATCAACCTGGGTGCCAACTTTCAAAGAGCTATGTACTTGTACCCCAAGATCCCTCTGCTCGACAACACTATTAAGGGTCCTTCCATTAGCCCTATATTTCATATGCCTGTTATTCCTACCACAGTGAATCACCTCACACTTATCCGTATTGAATTCCATTTGCCACCTCACGGCCCAGCTCTGCAACCTATCTATGTCCCTCTGCAAACTGTAACATCCATCCTCGCTGTCTACAACTCCCCCCACTTTGGTATCGTCAGCAAATTTACTAATCCAACCCTCTACACCCTCATCTAGGTCATTTATAAAAATGACAAACAGCAGTGGCCCTAAAACAGATCCTTGAGGTACACCATTTGTAACTGCACTCCAGGTTGAATATTTCCCATCAACCACCACCCTCTGTCTTCTATCAGCTAGCCAATTCCTAATCCAAACTTCTAAATCACCTTCAATCCCATGCATCTGCACTTTCTGCAGTAGCCTACCATGGGGAACCTTATCAAACGCTTTGCTAAAATCCATATACACTACATCAACTGCCTTACCCTTATCTACCTCTTTGGTCACCTCCTCAAAAAACTCAATAAGGTTTGTGAGGCACGACCTACCCTTCACAAAACCGTGCTGACTATCCCTAATCAATTTATTTCTCTCTAGATGCTTATAAATCCTATCCCTTATAATTCTTTCCAAGACCTTGCCCACACAGAAGTCAGGCTCACCGGTCTATAATTTCCAGGATGGTCCCTACTCCCCTTTTTGAACAAAGGGACAACATTTGCCATCCTCCAGTCTTCCGGCACTATACCTGTAGCTAACGACGACATGAAGATCAAAGCCAAAGGCTCTGCAATCTCCTCTCTAGCCTCCCAGAGAATCCTGGGGTAAATCCCATCTGGTCCAGGGGACTTATCAATTTTCATACCCTCAAGATTCGCTAACACCTCCTCCTTATGAACCTCAATCCTGCCCAGTCTACAACCTAGTATCGCAGTATTCTCCCCGACAACATTGTCTTTCTCCTGCGTGAATACTGACGAAAAATACTCAGTGTCTCTCCTATCTCCTCATAGTTAGTTAGTTTCAGAATTGAGGCGAGGAGAAATTTCTTCATCCAGAGGGTGATGAATGTGTGGAATTCACTGTTAATGTCGTTGAGGCCAAAATGTTGTCTGATTTCAAGAAGAAATTAGATATAGCTCTTGGAGTTAAAGGGATCAAGGGATATTGAATTGATGATCAGCCAAGGCCGAGATGAATAGTGGAACAGTTTCGAAAGGCTGAAATGACCGACTCCTGCTTCTAGTTTTTACGTTTCGGTATAGCTTCATTCGTAATCTTTGGACGACCCAAAGAACTCAACTGCAGTCACTGTTGTGATGTAAAGACAGGCGATTTTCTCACAGCAAGGTCCCACAAAGAGATCAGATAATATGCTTGAATGAACCGGACGACGCTAATGCTTCTCTTCAAATAGACCACAGGATTTTTCATGTCTATTTAAAACTGACATGGCCTGAATTTAATGCTTCATTTGAAAGATTGCATGTCCAAAATGTCCTTAATATTGCACAGGAGCATCAACCTTGATTGATGTACTAATATTAAGAGTAAGATTTGAATTTTCATTCAACAGTTACTAAACCAGTAACAATGTCCAGGTGTTGGAGGTAATGCAGAAAAGATTAACCAAATTGATACCTAGCCTAAGGCACGAGTCAATCAGAAGAGCCTAGGACTGTTTACACTGAAAAGGAAAATTCTCTAGTGTGCAATTATTTAACATTGAAATGGAGAAAAGGTAAATTTGATGCTAAATTTGCCCCAAAATGATTGAAAATACCAACCTGTTTGGCCTCGTCTGCAGCCTTCTTTACTTCATCTGCAGTGTCCCCAATGTTTTCAGCAGTATTTATGTTGTCTACAGTCTTCTGTTTTAGTTCATCAATATCCTTTTCAATCTGTGCTAGGCGTTCAGTAGCATTATTGAGGCTTTGTTCTGATGCTACCGTCTCTGATTCAATCTAAAATGTAATTGAAGTAAAGTAAGTAAAGGTCTAGAGTGGAATAGGTTCACAAAGTAGTGGTTTATATTTGACAAATGCAGATATTCAACAACTTACAGATCAACTTAAGAAATATAAATTTTCAATTAACAGTTTTGGACTACTGCCAAGATCTTTATCATTGAGTTTTCAAGTAGGCATTGCACTGATTTACCATTAGACGTCCAAATTTTCTCTCATTAGAACATTCCATGCAGAAACATATTTAGAGAGGATGTTAGAGTCACAGAAGTCTACAGAAAATTCTCTTTACCCTACAATTATGCTACATCTTCCCTTTACCCCCTTCACCATCACAGGGGGAAAAACAACCACCTAACTATTCCAAACCCATTTTCAACACTTGGCCCATAGCCTTGTATGCCTTGGCATCACGAGTGCACATCAGGATATTTAAATGTTGCAAGGGTCTCTTCCTCCACCACCCTTTCAGGCTTCCACAATGTATAGGTAGTGTGTATTTATAGTAAGAGTCATGGTTTCAAACAATATTCTCACTGCTGTATATTAATTTTAGTTGGTAAATTGCAATGATAATCTTGAATGGATGGCACATTGGCTAGCACCGCTAGCTCACCCTAGCTGTGACCCTAGCTCACAGGGCTAGGGTCCTGGGTTCAATTCCTGGCTTGGATCGCTATGCAGAGTCAGCACCTTCTTCCCGTGAGTTTCCTCTGGGTGCTTCAAATTTGTTTCCGTAATCCAAAAGACGTGCATGTTAGGTGCACTAGGCATCCTAAGTTCTCCTTCAGTGTACCTGAACCAGAGTGTGGCAAGTAGGAATCTTCACAGTAACTTCCTTGCAGAGTTAACATAACCCTACTTGTGACACTCAAAATAAACAACTTTAGAATATGAAAAAATTTCATCTGCCCATTCAATAAAGAATGAAAGAAACGATGTTTGTGAGAAAATTCAAATGGATAAAGATGTGAGAAATGAAATGAGAACCTTGAGCTAAATGCATTGACGTCAGCAACACTGGGTATGGACTTGTCCGCCAGCATTATTAGCTGATCACAAAGCCTCCTCTGTCAAGTTCCAAACTTGTGACACATAGGATGCAAGTTTTCCTTTAAGCTATACACCATCCTGACTTGGAAATATATTGGTTGTTCCTTTACTGCTAGTGGGTCAAAACACTGGAACTCCTCTCTCAGCGCATTGCTTCTCAAGGGCAATTAGGAATGGGCAATAAATAAATACTGACCAAGCCAGCAACCCCCACAGCCTGTGAAAAAAATCAATTTTTTTAACCTATCTAAATGATACAAAATTCTGCCCAACTGTAATTTCTCACGTACTCAAAAGGTGCAGTGTTGAAAAGTAATAAATTAAAATTTCAGTATACCTGCACACATACTTCTCAATTCTGTAATTGTTAGATTAAGACTGCTACTTTCTTTAATGTTGCTGCATTTGCCTTATGTTTCACTTAGATAACAGATTTAAACAAACGAGTATCAGTTGGCGAGAATGGATAGATTACTGAAACAGACAGACACATGCTAAAGCCTAGAATGAGAGGCAGAGATAAAAAACCACTTTAACTGCAACAGATAATGCTGTGCATTGCTCTGTCAAACAAATATGCACTTAGGAGTCTGTATTGGTTAACTTTGTCCTGGTTCTTTGATCTAATCACAGTGGCTGCACTGACTTAGACTGAGCATGGTCTATTTTGTTGATACAAGTGGCGGTACAGCTGAAGGCAATCGGTGAAATGCTGGCATTTTATCAGGAAATTGAAATCTGCAGAGAGCAGTTCAAAGCTGCTCCGCATATAACATTAGCACCCTAATGCTTTAGTGCTCTGGGGTCAGCTATAAATTCACAAGTATCAGAAGAAAGCATCAGAGTTGGCTGACAACCACAATTGAATTTTGTCAAACACTAATTGCAATTTTAAAGAGACTCTGAACAGAAAACAAAATGCAATAGTTTCAGGTTTATAATCTGCGACTATCTTTGAAACATTGCTAACTGATAATAAAAAATGAAACCAGCTGCTTGTTAAACGATCCCTAAATTTTTCTTATGGCTTGGCTGGTAAATGCAATGTCTTGTTGTGCTGGACAGAGCATGAAAATCATAGGCTCCTGGTCTGTATCAAGTTAGTTTGTTCAGCTGCAGCATTGCAGATACCCTTGTACAAACGCACTGTAAAAGGATTCTGACTTCAGATCACCCTGCCCTGTAATTTGTTGCTATGAAATGCACATAGAGGATACATCAGCCAAGGACTTGGATCTGCTATGGCAAACTCAGTAAAGTTTTACAACACCAATTTTAAATCCAACCAATTTATTTGATAGTAAATTCGTGAGCTTTCGACACTATGTGCCTTCGTCAGGCAAATGCAGTGTTCTGATCTGCAGAGGCACTCATATCCACACGGACAGTTACATACTGCTGATTAGAATGCGAATCCTTACATCTAACCTGCTATTCAAGTGTTAAAGTGGCTAACAATGTGTGTGAAGGAAATCCTGAGCATTGGTTAGAGAATTGTGTATTTCTCCAGACAGCACAGTGAGTGAGGTTTTTTGCTAATCCAGGCAAGTTACAGGGGTTACAAGACTGTAACTTGCCTGGATTAGCAAAAAACCTCACTTACTGTGCTGTCTGGAGAAAATACACAATTCTCTAACCAATGCTCAGGATTCCCTTCACAAACATTGTTAGCCACTTTAACACTTGAATAGCAGGTTAGATGTAAGGATTCGCAGTCTAATCAGCAATCTGTAACTGTCTGTGTGGATATGAGTGCCTCTGCAGATCAGAACACTGCATTTGCCTGACGAAGGCTGTAAAGTCGAAAGCTCGGGGATTTACTATCAAATAAATTGGTTGGATTTAAAATTGGTGTTGTAAAACTTTACTGAGTTTACCCCAGTCCAACGCCGGCATCTCTACGTCACATCTGCTATGGCACCTGTCACATTCAAACAGCTCAGGATGGCCACCTAAACTCATATTTGAACCATGGAAATCTGTGTTCAAGTACCAGAATCCATACAAGTCAATAAAACAGTACGACAGCAGTATCGTGATTTTCAGGGATTGGGAAGAGTCAACAAGGACGTATTATACAAGATTGTGTTCCTGTGGATCAGCACAAATATCTTCAGGGAGGCAAACATTAATTTTACAGCTACAGCTTAAAATTCACATCAAGAAAGAAAACAAGTGAACAAATAAAGCATATGGAGAGCCAAAACGATCACAAGAGTTTCCCTGGTCTAGAAATTAGGTACATTATTGCTGTGCAGGGCGGAAATCGAAAAATAATTATTCATAAACGGACTGGGTGCATGTCAGTGGTCCAAGTGCTAATACAGTTATGGGGATGGAGACTGTAATAGATCCTAGGTTTGATTGAATGGATTAAGAATATCTAAACCCTCATTATTCTAACATCCCTCCTAATTGAAGTCTTTCAATTTTGTGTAATTAGCGACATACTGAGGTCAGTAGGTCTTGTGTCCCCTCAATGTCTTCATTAGCTTGTTTGATGGCTTTTGTAGCTGCGTTCTGCGCCTTTTCAGCTTCATCCAAGGCCTCCTTCACACGATCGGCTGTGTCTTTAACTTCTGTTGCTTGAATTCTGTAACACAGAAACCGTTATATTAATACGATCAGCCTCCACTGCAATATTTATAATTTACTTGGAGTCAGTTCATCCAGATGCTTTGAATTTCATTACAACAAGGAATCTTGCACAGAATATCCTATCACTTGTTTTTAATTATAAGTGACAGGAACTAAGTTTGTATACAGAGGGATAGAAAAGGTAGAAAAGATCTATAATGAAAGATTAATCTTCTGACTAAGAAATATTCCAATACTCACTGAAGCTATTATGGCTAATACTTGCTATTAAAGTATGAGAAGTTATTTATCTCCAAATGGCAAACTAGTAAATAATTAACTAAAATTATATCTGCTACACGTAACTGGTAGTTTAAGCAAGAGGAGATTGAGACCCCCACCTGGATTTTCTGGCCTCATCCAACAGTGCTTCAGCCCGCTGAATATCTGCTGCACTCTGGTTTAGTATTATTTCGACATCTGACAGACTCTCTACCCGGGCACGAATGTCACTGGTCAGATCTTGAAGCTGCTGAGGACTGGTTGGCATTTCCAATTTCAAAACTTCATTGGCAACTGCCTCGATACTCTCCAGATCAGCACCATCCTCTGCAACAAGAGCAGAGCAAAGCTGTAACATCTTTCTATCAAATAACTATTGGATAAAAAAAAAGAAATGTAGTCTGTGTTCCATTTTAACGGGATATAAACAAAATGGAATGCAAAATACAACCACAAAAGAAAGTTGCAAAATGTAATCAATTCAGAAACTTAATTTTCACATTTCTTTCAAAAAGACAAATGTACTAATTGTTGCCGATGGTATCGAGTACCCAAACATTGTCCTTTATCTAACTGGCTCTTCCAAGCAACCAGCATAAAATTTGCATAGTCAAATAAAATGTGGTTGTTAAGCTGGATGCGAATTTCTACACTGAATGGAAGTCTACCTTACTGAAATAATTGCACTTGGAACAAGGGAAACTGGAGTTAGATTTCTTGAGAAAAATCTGAATGAAATCAATTTAGTTATGTCATCTGCATTTCTGTCTTTTATTCTGGAGAGGATATTTCAAATGGATTAATTGTTTAAAAATTTGTGACAAGGAACAGCATCACGGTCTTGAATTTGCTGCTAAAATGCAGAACCGGATGGAACGGTAACTTTGTAAAGCAGCACCAGAACAGAAAAAGGTTCTCATGAAAGGGCGTGGATTGCCAATGGCACTGCTGTCATTTTAACTTGTTCAAAAGTGCTGCTTTCAGTTTGAGACATCTACAATTGGAATCAAAACCCCTCAATGCAGGAAGCTTCTTTATAAATTAGAGAAAATATCATGTGTCACAATGACTCTATGCCCCATCTCACAAGATGGCCAATTGAAGGCTTTTTAAGAATGATTATCAGATCCTTGTTTTTATGCAGTACTAAACCCATATAATGGAAAAATGCCTATCCATATGAACAATTAATTAGACTGCAGTTAGAACATGATCTCACTTCATTCAATCTTTAGGAAAAATGATACAGCTATGGGGATTATAGAAAAGGTTTACTAGGAAGCTCCCAAAGATGGATGGCTTTAATTATGAGGAATGATTTTTTAATAAACGCTTCACTGAAACAGGGAAGTGGGCAAGAAATTCAGAAAAGTGGTCTTCAGATTTATGAGGGGTCTTGACAGGGTTAAAAAAGAAAAACTTTGACTTTCAAGCGTATTGCCATATATAAAGCATCTCATGAGTATGACCAAGATAGAAAGTCCCTATCAACAGCTCTGATACAGCCTCCATTGCCAACTGCATTGCAGTGATTTGAAGTTGTTCAAAATCATTGCCTTTAGTTTGAAGTATTTGCAGTTGGCAAGCAAGTAAATAGTGGCCATAAATTTAAGATCACCACCAAAAGAACAAAAGGTTAGTTTTTTTTGGAACGCCCTATCAATAAAATAGAATTTTTTATAAATAAGTTTTAAAATAGAGGGAGCAGGAGATTCTGACTCAGTGGATAGCTTTGCAAGAGCTGGCACAGGAATAGGAATATCTTGATCAATAAATTACTGAGTAAACTTGGTTCAGTGCCACCCTTTGGGCAATACTGCCTTGAAAGCTGTACATTTCACTGCAGGCAAATAGCAAGTAAATCAAAGATTCATTGTCTACTTATCAACAGCAATGCTGAACTCCACTGCACCCTGTAAGGGTTTAGCCCACAACACAGCCCATTCAAACTGATCCAGCTTCGAATTAGTTGCTAGAAACTCAGTTTAGAATGATCAGTGCAAAAGTTACCCAATACGTATTTCATTGAGAAGCTAATTAAGAATAGCAGGGCAAGGGCATAGGCATAGAAAAAGACAGATTTGTCATTTGTTGTTCCTCTTCAATTAATTCAATCAATTATACTTCATCAGCTAAAATCAATGGAACATTTTGTTACGATCTTTTAGCTGTTTTCAAAGCGTGTAAGCGGCAAGATAGTGAGATTATTAATTCAAGATAAGTCTTATCGCAAACAAATATAGTTATGAGTTTAGAATCACTGAGCTCATTTACTAGAAACAGCTGAATTCAATTCTGAACAGACATGGAGCAGTGCAAACATAACAGATATTAACAGGAAGCACAAACATCTGTATGTGGACAAACTGCATGTGACAAAGTTGTCACAAGGTGAAGAATAAAAGTATTTTATTTCTGAACATGTTTCTGTCCTGTTTAAATAAACACAGTGCATTCAGTACAAGGTTTTTGCTTGAAGTACAGAAACCCATGAACTTACTGCCAGCTTTCTGAAAACGAAACTGATTAATATGGCACTTACAAGATTGCACATGGAACGCAAAATTAAGTGAACGACAACATAAACTACCATGAAAGGGGACAAAGTGAAGGCTGATGAAAGCCTGACGCTCTTTTTCCTTGGCTATCTATGGTAACATTGCACAATCAACAGCATAAGAATGCCAAAACAGAGTAGCAAAATAGCAATTAGATGAATAATTGTTAGACAGTAAAAGCATTAATCTCTTACAAAGGAAACGCCAAAGAAATGAACTTGAATAAGTAAATGTATTCCATAGATTTATATCTTCATCTGCAAATCAGAACTGTATTAACAGCAATCACAAAGGTTAGCATAGGTTTTTAATCTTCTGGTTATAAATACATAATCACAGTAAATTTTGAACCAGACAACTCAAAATGTCACTATGATTATTTGAATTCTTCCTCACCATCAGTTATCTTTCACAAACAAATGCGCAGAGATAAATGTAGCAAAACACATTTAAAAAATGTTTCATCTCAATCTTACGTGTAAGAAATTCCCTGATTTGCTTGATAAGATTTCTTAGGTCTTCATTGCTCTTGTCAACTTTTTCTTTTGTTGCATTGGTCTTTAAGAGAACCTTCTGTGCATTTAGTTTAGCCTCATCTGCTTTAACTTTTGCATCAGCAACCTGCAAGGACACAACATTACCACCTATTAGTTAGGATCCATTGAATCATAGAATCAGATAGTAATTATAGAAGATGGCCATTTGGTTCAGTGTGTCCATGCTGACACTCTGCAACAGCAACTCGAGAGGATAGGACGAGGGGTCATGGCCATAGGGTGAGGGGGGCTATGTGTAAGACGAATATTAGAGGGCAGTTTTTCACACAAAGAGTAGTGGGGGTGTGGAAATGCACTGCCGAGTAAGGTGGTGGGAGCAAGCACGCTGGGGTTGTTTAAGGGTCTCTTGGACAGCCACATGAGCGGTATGCAGATAGAGGGATATATTAGGACTGTTTAACTATGGCTTTTTTTTTCCCCACAGGTAATTCGGTCCATACTTGACCAACATTGAGCATGCATTCGGCAGGTGGTGCGAGTACAGCTCTTGGATGTTGATTCATGGGTTGCCTGGTACCTCATGACGTAAATGAGTGCTTTATGTGGACCATCTGAAGGACACCATGACAGCTCAGAGACTATCGATGTGGCTATGCAGACACTTGGAATTGGGCCGGTGTCTGCGGGAGTTTGCGCGTTCTCACCGTGGTTGCGTGGGTTTTCTCCGGGCACTCCGGTTTCCTCCCACAACCCAAAAATTCGCTCTTAGGCTGATTGGGAAACAAAATGTCCCTATAGTGAGAGTCTTCCATATTAGGAATAACCTAAATCTATAATAGGATAATGGAATTGCTACTATATAGTTATGACGGCAGCGCGGGCTCGTTGGGCCGAAGGGCCTGTTTCCCGTGCTGTGTTGCTCTCTCTCTTAAAAACTCAACTAGTCCGACTCCTCTCCTCTTCCCCTGCACTCTTGAGAATATCTCCTCCAAGCGCTTATCCAATTCTCTTTTGAAAGTCATATGTACATAAACTAAATCCAAATTAAAATATCTGGATAGCCGTACCAAAAGCCGGTTAACTATCGTTTTTGTTTTATCAGCTGTCACAGAGTCACAAGTGGTATCGTCAGACAAGAAAAATCTGTGTGCAATGAAAGCAGTAAAGCTTTTTCTTTGAAATGGCCTTTTTACTTTGATGAAGTGTCCAAGTTATTATTTCTTAGGAAGTATATTGTATAACTGGCGCTGACTGTTATAGCTACTGTCCTAACGTGTTGGGATCCAATTCCTATATGAAAATTGTCTTCACTGGCAGTTTAATCACTTGTGATTTTTTATTCCCTGTACTCAAAGGCTACAAATTGCCCAATAAACCTCACCATGGTTCACTCCAACTAAGATTGTTGAATGCAAAAGCATACCATTTTAGAAAGCTGATCCACTTCTGCCAAAGCGCTCAGAATTGCAGTGTCAAAATCCATGGAGTCCTGCCACGTTTTATGGGCTAAAGTTATTAGTCCATCGCAACCAATTCCTCCACACTTTCTAGTTCCGTCATCAGCCAGGCAGTTTGGACCTCCGCATGGTGCTTCTGCACACGACATCCCTGCAGGACTACCGCAAATCTGGACAAACACATGACAGTTAGTGCAGTTTAAAAAAAACCCACTTCAGCAAAAGCAATTTTTCTTTTATCAAGAATACATGGAGTGCCCAGGGTATAATATTTTAAAAATCAGGATAGGCACCAAATAGACCTGAATCACATCTGGTGCAGTAAATAGTAAAAACAAGCTTTTTACATGCAACTCTGATTAATTAATTATAAATCTTGGGGATGATTCTCCCATCCTGCTGCATTGATTTTTTAACGCAATGGGCCAGGAGAATCGCGCCTTGGCTGATTCGTTGTATTTCCGCGAGTGTTCGCGCCACACTCGTGTATCCTAGGCTCGGATTTCCGGCAGGGTCTGCACGGCACCAGAAATCAGCTGAGAGCCGGTGCTGGTATTTTACATACAATTTAAATGCTATTGGCGGGTCCAGGACTGAGTTTTCCAGGTCCACTAGCATCTCCCATCCAGCCAGGAGCATTTCGTTTCAGCGGGGTTCAGACTAGCTCCCCACCTTTGGGGAACTAGCGGGAGACCCCACGGGAATGAAGGAAGAGGCAATCAGGGCCCCATCAGAGAGTTGGGCTGTGGTACTGCCTAGGCCTGAGCATGCTTGCAGTGCCAGCCTGTGCCCCTGGCACTGCCCAAGGAGCACAATGCCAATATCCACTGGGCAATGAGCAATGCCAAGGGGCTCAAAGCCAATAGGCTAATCGATGGGGTTGGGGTTGTCTTATGCCACTCTGCATTGGGATCTGGTCGGGGCTGGAGGGAGGCCGGCAATTGAGCTGCTCAGCAAATCAGAGGCTGACACTTCAGAGCCACTGCACATGCACAGAGGCCCGCTGGTTTCAGCCTCTCCAATGTGAATAGGCCCCACTCCCTGAAATCTAATTATATTCACACTGGTGGCCTCCGCATTTCAGAGTGTGGGAGATTCTTATCTGAACTCCCACTGAAAAAAACCGGTGTGAATTACTCCAGTTTTCCTGTGATTTCGACACTCAGAACATTTTTTGGGAGAATTCCACTCCTTGTTGTCAAATATAACTAGCTTTCAACCTGTGTCACTAGGAACAGCTGCTTAAAATAGTAAGCCTCACATTGCCATGTTCAGTCCAACAGGTTTATATGGTAGTAAACACCACAAGCTTTCGGAGCTCTGCCCCTTCGTCAGGTGAGTAACTGTGTGCCTTTATATGGTCAGAATTCTGTTCATGATGAGAACTCTCCACTCACCTGACGAAGGGGAAGAGCCCCAAAAGCTTGTGGTGTTTGCTACCAAATAAACCTGTTGGACTTTAACCTGATGTTGAGAGACTTCTTATTGTGTTTACCCCAGTCCAACGCCAGCTTCTCCACATCATGCTTAAAGCAGACCATGAAAATTGAAGCAGTCTTAAAAAAAAAAATTGTTAAAATTAATTCTGAAAACATTGGTAAAGATGTACCTTTTCACTTAATGGCGAGATGTCCAGATTTTGCAATTTGTCAGCCAGTTCCTCCAAACTTTGTGAATGTTCTTTTTGCTGCTGTTCAAATTTATCCTGACTTTCGGAAATCAAATCATCTACCTTTTCTCGAATGCTCAAGGACTCCAGCAGTATATTATCAGGATCAGTGGTGGAAGCATTAACTTTTACTTCAGCCTCAAGAGACTGGTTGAAATATTTCTGGACACTGTCCAAGGCTCCTACAGCAGAGTATTGAGAGAGATTAGAAAATATCAAATCATGCATTACTTTCAGATGAAAATATGGGATTCCGCATGGCAGTGGAACAAACGCTTAGTCCCATAATTACAACTGGAGGCAATAGATTTAAATCAAAATCATTTAGCATCAAAACAAAATATAACTTTCTTTTCACACCGATGCATTGAGCAGAACAAAGCAGATATTAATCACTGGTTCAACATGTTAAGGAGAAATACTAATGAACATTACACATTATACAATACTCACTGAAGCTCTATTTAGAGAATACAATTAAAAACATGGGCGGCACAGTGGTTCGGACTGCTGCCTCACAGTGCCAAGGACCTAGGTTCGATTCCAGGCTTGGGCCACTGTCTGCTTGGAGTTTGCACAATCTCCCCATGTTTGCATGGGTTTCCTCTGGATGTTCTGGCTTCCTCCCACAGTGTGAATGACCTTCTGGTTAGGTGCGTTGACCAAACAGTAGTAGGAATACGGCAACCAGGGGAATTTCACAATAACTTCATTACAGAGTTGAGCCTTACTTGTGACTAATAAATAAACTCAAAACAAAAAAAAATTCAAAATTGAAATTAAAATTTAGATGTTTTAAAAACCTGAAGAAACAAACTTCAAATACATTCTCATTATATTTTGAAATAATCTGACAATCCAATGATTTCTTTGAGAGTGATGTGAGGAGATGTTTATTCTTAAATTTCACACATCATCATTCAAAATCCAGCGTAAGCCATTAGGTCTTTCGGACAAAGGGTTAATTAATTTCTGACACACTTGAAGGAATCTGACAAGCTTGCAGATATCATACAATTTGAATTAACGTAATCAAATACTCACCATGGACATCAGAGTTCTTAATATACTCCAATTGTTCTGCTAACTCATTCACAACAACTTCTAAACTCTCAGCATCACTCTGGAGGATATTTAGTTCTGTGTCTGTCACGTTATTTCGATCTGCTGTAGTTCCAAGATCGGCCTCAATCACATTAACCTTTTCTGTAAGGTCAATGACTTTCTTCCTGAAAACAAGAATTTTTAACCTTAATCTAATTTACTTAGGGGAGCTATAAAACTCAACATGAAGTTGTTTCAGGATACTTGAAGTTGGGCAGCAACATAAGGTGCAGTATGTAAATAATTAACATTTGGTAAAATCAGGTATATTGTTTTGACAATTACCAAGGACGTAACCCACATGAAAAATTCCTTTCACCTTCCTACCCAATAGCAAACCAATTAATAGAATGCAACTAAGCTGATATTAAGAGTGGAGGCTGAACCACACCATCTAACAGTGTGTTATATTTTCCAGAATGTGAAACATGACCCCTTTTGGAATCATGTAATGCAGCAGAGGACCTTCAGCCCATCGAGTCTGCACTGACACGTAAGGAACATCTGAAATCCCATCTAGCATCACTTGGCCCATAGCCTTGAATGTTACGATGTGCCAAGTGCTCATCCTGTGACTTTTTAAAGGGCGTAAGTCTCTACCACCTCCCATGCAGTGCATCCCAGACTGTCACTACCTTCTGGGTTTAAAAAGTACTTCCTCTCATCTCTCCAAACCTCCTGCCCCTCACTTTGAGCCTATGTCCCCTTATGACTGACCCTTCAACTAAGGGGAACAACTGCTCCTTATCCACTCTGTCCATGTCCCTCAATCAATACATCTGATTAAGGGAGATCTCAATTAGGTCTCCCTTCAGTCTTCTCTGTTCCAATGAAAACAGCCCAAGCCTACCCAACCTCTCCATAATTTAGATGTTCCATGCCAGGCAGCATCCTGGTGAATCTCCTCTGCAACACTCCCACTGCAATCACATCCTAAGAAAGATGACAACTCCTAGATATTACCAATTCTTTTCCCACAAGCAACAACATCGATACTGAAGTATAGAAATGAGAGTATTGTGACATCATGCATACAAACCTTCAAGCCTTGAAAGGCCAAGCAGGGTGATCAAGTTGAACGAGGCATGTGCAGGACATCATCTCTACCACCCCCTCTAAAGAACAAAATTGTCTCTACAGAAGGCTTTAAGTAATGCCAAAATCTTATTAATTCAGTTTATGCATACAAATTTGGCCTTCAAAAATGGACAGAACCATACATAAGACTACCCTTTTTGAATGCAAAGTCTATGGAATTATCCAGCTCTTTTGGATAAAGTTGTTCCAGGAAACAAACTGATACAAATAGACCAAAAATAATTAATGATAACCTACATGTGCTCTGGGAACCTACCCAAATGATGGAGCAAGTAGACAGAATGTGCAAGTTGAAGGAATTAATATGATAACCAATGCAAATAATCTAATATTCTTCCTGCAACCTTCATTGTCAAATGAATATTATACAGAAAAATACAGCTGAGAAATTCTGATTCAGTTGGGAAATGCTGGAGCACTGGACCAAATGTATTTTATGTTGTCAATTCAAGCCAGAAACGTTAAAAGCATGAAAATTACTTTTACACAGCTGTCGTGCAGATGGTTTCAATAACATTTCCCTACTGACCGGTCAGGAGTAGAGTAAACTTCAACTTTTGCTGGTGGATCACAGCAAGATAAAGACTAATTTAATGAGATTAATGTTAACAGACAGATGGCTGAACACTGGCTAACATATTGTTGCCAAATTTAAAAAAAAAATCTGGCTCAGTAAGCTTGTTCGGTTTCCAAAAAACCTTTTGGTCATTTACCCTCGAGAACATACAATAGTGGGCAAAAGTTCAACAGCATGATTCTGTCAGAAAAGTATCTCCACTAGAAATTCTTGGCATGCATTATGTCCATTTTTAAGACCAAATCTAAATAGAAGAAAATGTACAGAATGGAACTCTCATTGCATTCAGGAACAGTACTATATAAAATCTGAAATAAGCACAGTCTTTTTAGACTTTTGCCATCTATTTCACTTGCATTCCCTCCATCACCGACACTCAGTAGCAACAGTCTATAAGATGCACTGCAGATATTCACCATCTGAAGACAGTACCTTCCAAACAGGAGGACAATACATGTGAACACCACCACTTGCACGTTCTCCTTCAAGATACTCATCATCCTGGATTTGGAAATGTATTGCCGTTCCCTCACAGTCGCTGGGTCAAAATCCTGGAATTCCCTCCTTAATGGCTTTGAGAATCAACTTACAGCACATGAACCGCAGCTCACCATCACCTTCTCACAGGCAACTAGAGATCAGCAATACCCATATCCCATAAATGAATTTTTACAAAGTTTTTTTTGCATCAAATTTGCTCTTTCATTTTCAGTGCAAACTTGGCACCACAAACAGCATTTGGGGCAGTGAATCAACTCCAATTTACGTACAGGCCAATGTCCCAATCTATTCCGGTCTCCAATCAGTCTGCCATATAAATGGCAAGCTTGACATGAAGTGCAACTAGCAGCAATGTGCCTCTGTGTTAGCAGCACAAAACACCAAAATGTCTGCACTCATGAAGAAGGAGAAGAAGAAATTAACATACCATAAATCTTAACTTACTTGGCTTCTTCCAAAAGGTCCCCAATGTTGTCGAGTGGTTCAGTAGCAGGATTTTCAGCAAGTAGGGTTCGTATGGTATTAATTTTTTCCTGCACAGCGTTAACAGTTTCCTGGTAAGGACCCACTATCCCACTGGCCTTTACTGAATCCGCTTGTGCTAAAAGCTGTCTGGTTCGGTTCGCCAGCTCTTCAATTTCTTTATCCCAGAGTTTGAAGCACGCGTGGCACGGTTCACAATGAGGAAACGTGCCAGAGTACCCTCGAGCACACTTATTACACCGTTCACCTGCAATCCCTTCCCGACAGATGCAGTGGCCATTTGTCTTGCTACACTGGTGTGTCTCAATGCCGTATTCATTACAATCACATTCTAAAGAGAAAAGAAAATGCTGTTACGATTATATAAAAGAACTGTTCACAGCAAATTAACTCAGCGAATGTCACTCAGTTCCACAGCAGGGATCAAATATAGCAAAGGAGGAGGAAGAGTAAACTGGCCCAGAATGTAATACTGCCTCCTTGCCCAGTTACACTGTATACTCAGCTCTACTTCTGCTCATCTGAACTGCCAGTGATTCACCCAAATGGCCTCATTCCCATGACATAAATAGCCCAGATGTCTCCTCGTACTAATGCCCAGAGTGTGACCAGGTGGCAGAACAACTTTTGCTCTCTGGAGGACATTGTTGTTTGAAATTGGCATACCCAATGGACAGAAAAGATTAGCTTTTCACTTGGTGAATAAAGAGCAAAAAGCACACTAAGACCAGCTGCGGTGCAACAGGCACCTGTATCATTTCACCCAGGAGACTGAATCCAGCTTGTGCTGTGCAGTAAAGTAAGTAATTGCAGCAGAGAAGAGCAATAAGTCGCACTGTTGGATTACCCTGCTTCATCTCACCCAAAGTGGAATCAGAAACTCACTGCAAACTTAATACAGGGAACAAGTACCAGGACAAAGCATTGATATCAAGATACTGGAACCACAAAACATGATCACATTTTTGACTTTTGGATAGGAAATTGAAATTTGTTCAATGTGATGATAGCCCACTTAAATTACTCAACTGAAAATAAGTTATTTAGGACCAGAGAGCCAACATTAAAATTCTCATAACACCTCACATTTCTGTCCTGCACTCAAAAAGATAAAACCTTCAAGTTAAATCAAGAGGTAGTTTAAAATCGCACTGCTTAGATTGCTGAAACTTACTTCAGGCTTTAATTTTAAACTGAGTATGTGAAATGACTACAAAGTCAACTAGTTACTGTCTCCATGCTACAGCTAAGGTTAGGTACAGCACCAGAATTTGAGATTTCTGACAGAAATTAACATATCTGACTAAAAATGAAAACAGTCGTTAGTTAAAAATATAATTATACCAAATCATACTCCATCTTGGCTACTCTCTATAGATAAACGTTCCATTCCATTGTAGATGTGCACTCCCAGTCTGATATTTTGCATTGATTTGGCTGGACTCACTCACTCCTGGGTGAAATGATGCAGATGCCTGTTGCATTGCAGCCAATTTTAGTGTGCTTCTTACTGCTTATTTACCAAGTAAAGAGCTAATTCTTCCTGCCCATTGGGTATGCCAATTTCAAACAACACTGCCGTCCACAGAGCAAAAGTTGTTAAGACACCTGGTCACACTGAGCATCAATACATGGCGACATCTGGACTACTTATGCCATGGGAATGGGACTATTTTATCTAAGCAAACATTAAAACTCTAACATCCGCCAGTATCTATATAACAATTAAAATACTACTGTAACAGAACATACGGGTATTGAAAATTTATTCATTAGTGTCACATGCAGGCTTATATCATCATTGCAATGATGGTAGAGTGAAGATCCCCTTGTCACCACACTCTGACACCTGTTTGGGTGGACAGAGGGAGAATTTAGCATGGCCGAAGCACCTAACTAGTACATCTTTTGGACTGTGGGAAGAAACTGCAGTACCCAGAGTGAACCCATGCAGTCATAGGGAGAACATGCACACTCTGCAAAGACAGTGATGAAGCCAGGAATTGAACTTGCGTCCCTGGCGCTGAGTAGCAGTGCTACAAAGATGGCATTTCATCCAACTCAGTGACCATTAATACAGCTCCCTAATTGTTCACAGAAATTTGTATTCGCACTAATCATACAATTCTTATTAAAATGCCTTTTTATTTCGATTTAATTTTGGTTTTCTAGCCACGAGATAGTTAAGCTGACAGCATGCTATGCAAAACCAACTTAAAGAATTGAACTCGTGTTTCCACATAATTCCTCTCCACAGATGAAGACGTGGTATGTTACCCTGATTTGTGTGTGTTTCTGTAGTACCGATTCAGAAACTTGTAATGGGCATGCTCAGCTGTACGTAAAACATTAATGAAGAGAACAAAAAAAGATGTCACAAGCATAATTGATACAATAGTGATTTGGGGGGCTGTGCTGATGTTATTTTGAAAAACAGTGAGTGGTTAATCAACTGTAACCTCAAAATGAAGTTTCATTATTCCAAATGGATGTATTCCCAAACATGTCCTGTATGTCCTGCAATAACAGAACAGGTTCATGAACTTCTGACTCAAGAGGAAAGCCAAGTGAAATTTCCGTGAGGGGTGACTGTCTCATGTCACATGGATGATATAATCCAAACTGATGTCAAATCCCACCTGTTGATTAGTTTTCTAACACAATTGGCCTGAACTTCATAGAAAAAAAAATCATAGAAATCCTACAGTAGGAAAAGAGGCCCTTCGGCCCATTGAGTCTGCATCAACCACAATCAGACCTAGGCCCCACTCCCATATCCCTACATATTTTACCCACTAATCCCTCTAACCTAAGCAAAGCAGGGCACTAAGGGGCAATTTTAAAATGGCCAATCAACCAAACCCACACATCTTTCGACTGTGGGAGGAAACTTAAGCACCCAGAAGAAACTGACGCAAACACAAAGAGAATGTGCAACCTCCACACAGTGACCCAAGTCAGGAATTGAACCCAGGTCTCCGGAACTGTGAAGCAGCAGTGCTACCGTGCCGCCCGGCTTAAATGCAGAGAGGGAAGAGGTCTTTCCCCTCAGCACTCTCTACTCTGACTCCTCAATCCCATTGGTGCAAACTGAGGTTTGGGGTGAAGAAGAAGGAAAAAGAGAGAAATGGGCATTCATGAAGAACATTTTTATTGCCAATTGTAACAGTTTATTAGCAATTAAACTTCCAGCTCTTTGGCCTGACAGATTCACTTTTCCCTAATTTTGCTGATTTACTTCCAGGCTAACGAGCCTCAACGCAGATACAAATAGTGCAACTTGTGGACAAGTAAGCAGAATTCTTGCACTAATGTTCCCTTAATGGTCTCTACGCTTTAAAAATAAAAAGGCAGGACAACCAGCATGGGTTCCTCTGAAGACTACTGAGGCACTGCATTTCAATGTCATGTCGAGTCACCTGAAGTTCTGGTGCCATTAGGTTCCTGAGCAGCAACTAATTTCTCAGCATTCTCCATTACAGTAAAAGGAATACCTGGGTCAATAACTACTTTGGTGAATGAACTGCTTATGAAGGCAAGGGGGTTTATGCTAGGGAATAGAATACTTTCCACTAAATTAGTCGCATTGAGGCTAAATAAAGCATGCTTAATTACATAGCCACATTCTCTCAGCTACTCTTTTCTTATAATCTTGTTTTCCCTCAAACATCCCAGAAGATGGTCCCTGAATTACAGAGTGATATTTTTGCATTTACCACACCAGTCATCATGTAGTCAAAGGGTACCACTTTAGTGTAAAAGTAGGTATTCTTTCGTGCTGTATGCTCATGATAACTAGGAAATGGATTTAGAATACCCGAGTTTGTTTCATAGA
Source organism: Sphyrna mokarran (assembly GCA_024679065.1). NCBI lineage: Eukaryota > Metazoa > Chordata > Chondrichthyes > Carcharhiniformes > Carcharhinidae > Sphyrna > Sphyrna mokarran. The sequence continues at coordinate 17,266,409 of JAGIQG010000019.1, read as the reverse complement.
TCTTCCAGTCCACCTATTTAAATCAAATATGAGCCTATCCCCAGACGTGGAGGCCCTGCATAACCCACTGTACCAAATCCATTTATTTTGTGGAAATAATGTTAAGTTTATAGATTAGCAAAACAGGAACACAGAATGTTTACATTCCACACAGAACACACAACATGCATGATTAAACTTTGCTGTATTGATTGTATAAGGGAAAAAAGCAGAAACACCTCTTGGGATCCTAGTCAATATTGCTTTCTCAACCAGTCAAAAACCAACACAAGATTTTTTTATTGCGGTTTGAGGAGTCTCACCACATAAAAATTGTTGCTGCATTGGCATCTGCACTTCCAAAACAATTAAGTGAACCATTCTTACATTCCTGACACTCAGTAAAGCACCAAAAAACACTCGCCTTCTTGATTAGGAATTTTGTAAACTAGTGCACGCAATAAAACACAAAAAAAGGCAAGCCTGGATTTTGCCATCAGCAGCAAAGGGATAGAGCTCATTGGTAAACAAGAATTAGCAGCTTCTTTTCAACGCTGTTTCCCCCTACTCTGCAGCTTGAAATCTGACTTCATCTGTCGTGGATCTCTGGTATCCAGCTGTTGTGGGGGACGGGATCTGTGCTTTTGCAAAGATTCTCAATGTAATCAAAGGCTAATCATGAATGTCTGGAAGCATACAGTGCATTAATCTACAGCAATCCTGGGGAGGCTGATGCCAGCTGATGAAATGTGCAGGATTAGCTACAGATGTCTCACTCCAACCAAAATTTAATAAAACTATCAGTAGCCTCTATCCCAACTCTCTCACATGAAGGCCAGAAAGGCAATGCATGAGCAAGAGAGCAATGCTCAATAAATGTCCTATTTACTCCACCTTTAAATCAAGCTCCCCGCAGATGTCTCATCATTCCAATTTCCTACATTTTTATACATCCATCTGATATGAAGCCCCTTTCCCAGAGAGCCACACAGTAGTCCCTCTGGGTTACACAGCCACAGTAGGCGGGCGACCAATTGCCTGGAGAACCTGTCAAGGGACTGCTCCAATGTGTTATACTGAATGTCAATTTACTGTAATCTCATTTGTTTGGATGTTCACCTGCGCTGGCAACACATTCTGAAATTATTTTGAATTATATGCTCTTTAGTTCTTGATGCCCTTGAATGGTTACAGTTTCTCACCATTTTCCTTGTCCAGACCCTTCTATGAATATTTCTACAGAGTCTCCTCTTAGTCTTTTCTTTAAGGAAGTCCTGACATTTCCAATTTCTTCTCCTAACTACTGTTCTTTATTCCTAGAATAATTTTTGTGAACCTCTCTGCTATTCTCTCCAACGTCTTTACATCTGTCCTCAATTATGGTGCCCAGAACCGGACATAGTACTGACAAATGAGGCCTAACTAGTGACTTACACAGGTTCAATATGACCTCCTTACTCTTGTAACACCTCTATTAATAAAATCTAAAGCACTACATGCTTTATTTATTGCTCTCTTATCATGCCCTGCCAGCTTCAATTACCTATGTACACATATACAGAGGTCCTTCTATTCCTGCAATGTATTTAGAGTTTCTCCCTTTAGTTTATACTGTCACTCCATATTCTGCCAACATTAATCACCCCCCATCTTCTCTGCATTGAACTTCATCTGCCACTTGACTATTCAGACCCTGCACATTTCTGAATATGTTTCATCAAATCTCCTGTCAAGCTTCCCAACTCCAAGGAAAACAATTCCATCTTTTCCAATCCATCTATGCAACTGAAGTTCTTCTTCATAGAGCAGGATCACAGGATCCCTGCAGTGCAGAAAAATGCCATTTGGCCCATCAAGGCTGCACTGACTCTCTGGCAAAGCATCTGACTCAGGCTCGCCCTATCCCTGAATCTCATGCATTTACCTCACTAATTTCCCTAATCAATACATCGTGGGGCAATAAGGGGCAATTTAGCATGGCCAATCCACATAATCTGCATATCTTTGGATTGTGGAAGGAAACTGGAGGACCAAGAGAAAACCCACGCAAAGACAGGGAAAAAGTGCAAACTCCACACAGACAGAGACCCAAGGCTGAAAGTGAACTCAGGTCCCATGTAGTTAGACAGCAGTGCTAACCACTGTGCCGCCCCTGAACCAATCCCACAAATCTTTTCTGCATTCACTCTACTGCCATTGCACTTTTTCCCTAAGTAAGGCACTGAAAACTGACACAACATTCCTGTGTTTTATGCAAAGTTGACACAGCCTCCTTTGTTCTTGTACTCTACACCCTATTAATAAAACCTAGAATACTGCTATGCTTTATTAACCACTCGTTCAACCTGTCCTGCCACCTTCAATGACCTATGCACACTTACAATCTCTGAAAATTATAACCCGCATGGCTTTGTTAAGGGGAGGTCGTGCCTTATGAATCTGGTAGAATTCTTTGTGGAGGTGACGAAAACGGTCAACGAAGGGTGAGCCGTTGATGTCGTTTATATGGATTTCAATAAGGCATTTGACAAAGTCCCTCATGGGAGGTTAGTTGAAAAGGTCGAGGCTCATGGGATACAAGGACAGGTAGCTAAATGGATAAGTAATTGGCTTAGTAATAGGAGACAGAGTAATAGTAGAAGGGTGTTTTTCTAGCTGGAGGTCCTTCACTAGTGGTGTGCCAGAGGGCTCAGTACTGGGATCTCTTCTATTTGTAATATATATAAATGACTTGGAAGAGGGAGTAAGTGGAGTGATCAACAAGTTTGCAGACGATACAAAGATGGCTGGACTTGCAGATAGTGAGGAGCATTGTCAGGCGATGCAACAGGACACAGATAGGCTGGTAGCTTGGGCAGATAGAATTCAATCCTGATAAATGCGAGGTGATGTATTTTTGGAGAAAGAATGTAGGGGGGAAGTATATGATAAAGGGTAGACCTATTAAGAGTATAGAAACACAGAGGGACCTGGGGGTGCAGGTGAACAAGTCTCTGAAGGTGACACAGCAGGTGGAGAAGGTTGTGAAGAAAGCATAAAGTATGCTAGCCTTTATAGGAAGGGTATAGAGTACAAGGGCTGGCCTTTAATGTTGCAGTTGTATAAAACATTGGTTAGACTTCATTTGGAATATTGTGTCCAGTTCTGGTCGTCTTACTACCAGAAGGACGTGGAGACTCTGGAGAGAATACAGAGGAGGTTTACCAGGATGCTGCCTGTTATGCAAGGTCTGAGTTACGAGGAGAGGTTAGGCAAATTGGGGCTGTTTTCCTTAGAAAGACGTAGACTTAGAGGAGATCTAATAGAGGTGTACAAGATTATGAGGGGTATAGATAGAGTAAACAGGGTTAAGCTTTTTCCTAGAATGGACTCAAATAGCACGAGCGGTCACGGGCTTAGGGTGAGGGGGGGTAAGGTATAATTTGGTAACTAGAGGAAGTTTTTTAACACAGAGGGTGGTGGGGGTGTGGAATGCGCTGCCAAGTGGTGGAGGCAGGCACTCTGGAGTTATTTAAGAGATACTTAGATGGGCACATGAACAGAATGGGAATGGAGGGGTATAGAAAACAGATTTAAAATAGGGACCATGAGCCTTGGGAGTTCCTGGGAAGTGTGTAAATAGATGATGATATTGATGCACTTGTTTTTATCCTACAGGTGCTTTGGTCCATCTTGTTGTCTAACAAGGTGCATACACGTGATGGGTCGTGAGAGGGCTGCTCTTGGATTTTGAGAGTATTCTAGTGCTTCATGTTGTTAGTGTATGCTTGACCTGGACCATTTGATGGGCCATACAACAGCTCAGTGACTATCGCTGTGCTGTGCAGATACATGGATTTGGGCCTGTGCCTGTGGGAGTTTGCGCATTCTCCCCGTGCTCGCGTGGGTTTTCTCCGGGAGCTCCGGTTTCCTCCCACATCCCAAAGATGTGCTCTTAGGCTAATTGGCAAAACAAATTCTCCCTAAATTGTCTCAAATTTGGTTTTTAATCCATACATCTATAAACATAGACAGGGATCACAGGTAGAGGTGGAAACATCGGGGTGGCGGCATGGGTCGTTGGGCTGAAGAGCCTGCTTCCCGTGCTGTTTTGTTCTTTGTTCAATTGTTGCTCACCGCATTTGGTGTGCTCAAAAACAGTCCTACAACTCTCTAGGAGCATGACGCTATTGTGCTGGGTGAAGCGGTGAAAGAGAAAGCAAAGTATGAATCTGTAGAAAACGGGCACAATGTAAAACAAAAAAAGGCAAGGAAGTGAGGCAAAAAGTTCTCAGTACTCGGCAGAATTTGGTATCAGAATCAAAAAATGCCTGTTAACAATGGGGCAAAAAAAAATAAGCCTAAAGCCAACAATTACAATACAGGATGTAATTATAATGCAATGAATTAAAGATCTACTCTAAAAGTAAGTCCCGCCTGCTTTATCCACTAATAACACCAATATTACTTTCTCCTAAAATGTAGAAAGAAAATTAATCACTGATGCTATGTGAATGCATTTAATTGTACTTGCCATTTTAATTAGTCTAATACTATGTGAACAAAAAATTGATAAATGTTGAATGGATTCTCTAAGAAAAAGAGCTAATATGTAGGATACTAATTTCACTAACACCTGAAATACACATTTTAACCTTTTGTTGATTAATTTCATTTAAAGTTACAACTGTTTATGGGTCAAATTTAATCGTCTAGGAACTTGGTCTTAATTACTTTCTCCCCCTCTCCTCTTAATAGTACCTGTGACCAATTTTGTAATTTGATCACATAGCATTGGGATTGTGGGTGAAAGAAGCATTGTAATTTAATAAGGGTCCTCTACTCTACTTTGACCTTGGGTGATAAACCAATCTCCAAATGAGTGGGAGAGGATGTAACCAAGCAGGAAATTACTGACCTCAAGACTACTATTTAACAATGGAAATCAGGCAAATGAACAAAGGAAGAAATTTACAGTCTGGGCAAACTGCGGGGGAAGGAAAGTGAAGTTCTCACAGTTTGCACAAATCATTACCATCACGTTGAGGCATTTTGTTTGGTAGAAGAGATACTTTAAATGGCAAAGATCAAAGGTCTCTGCAGGAAATCACATCTGACCGTGACATACTATCAACGTAATAAATTTTGCAAATGCTCCCATATCACAGTATGGACTATTTGATGTTTTCATGTCTTGACACAGACATGAAAGTAACAATATCTAAAAATCACTCAATATGTTAATTGCTGCTAACAGTTGAGTGCATCACCACCAAGTCACTGCATAGGAACATTTAAAGAGAACTTGTTACAATACTTCATGTTGTTTGTATCAAATTGCTGCAGTGAACCACAAGTAGAAGCAAGGAGAATTATATATCCAGCTGGAAATAGAGAGTGAACTGACCACTCAGATTCAGACTGCTACATTTGTAAGCAAAGCCCTTTAAGAAAGAAAAATAGCCACAAATAATGATGCTTCAACAAATCAGAATGCTTGGAAGAAGGGAACCTCATCACAACAAATGTTATGAACCTGGGGACTGTACATGAAAGAAAGCGTAGCTGTTTAAATAAGAGCATATGCATTTTAAAAATGCAACGCTTCCAAAATATGTAATTCATTATAAATCTACAGGAAATCATTTTTGCAAGTTTAACTAACACAATGAATGAATTTACAGAAGTTAAACAGTCAAAGTTGTTTAGTAGCTTCTACCTTGGGAACTTAGGGTTGCTTATTTTCAATACTTTGAGTGTAGTTTGAAAGCCAGATGTTATGTGCTTGACCATGGAATAATCTTTACCATCTGTAATGGTATTCAGTGACATTCTATGCACCAGGACGTGGGTGGGAATGATTTGAAGGGTATTATGTTGCTCAAAGCAATTATATATTGTCTAAAAATGCTCAAGTTTCTGTTAAAAAGGCTGGTAATCAAATTTTGCATGTCCATACATATTAAAACATTTTGACCCCGACCTCAAATGCATATTTAAAGTGCATGGAAATTTTACTGCACCATTCCAAATTTCTAAAGCATTGAATTTAGAAGTTTATGTTCCTTAAAATCATTCCCCCCAGGGAATGTCGAACATGTATCCTATAAAAATATTGTTAAAATACTAAGTTGTTATTCATTGCAACACAGTTCTAATGATAAACCACATAATTGTCAGGGATGTCTCTCTCCGAAGTATGAGAATCATGGTCATTTTAAAAACCAATATAGAAGATAGCACTAAAAGAATAATTTGCTTATCCACTAATTAATTTCCAAATTTAAGTGTGTTATGAAAACCATTGTGTTGAGATTGAAAACTTCAACTCCTGGTGCTTTAGTGCATGCACAGACCAGGAACAGACTGCACACACGCAGATTGGCATATTTGCCAATATGGGCCAGCACGTCTGTGCATATGGGGAAACGGATTCCATAGAATTCCTACAGTGCACTGGGCCACTGAATCTGTATTGACTAGGTGAAACAGCATCCCACACATGCTCTCACTCTACCCTATCCCCATAACCCGGCACGTCAACTGTGGATAATCCACGTAACCTAACATCTCAGAACACTAATTTTATTATATCCAATCCACCTAACCTGCATATTTCTGGACTGTGGGAAAAAATTGGTGTAAAGATGCCGGCGTTGGATTGGGGTGGTAAGAACTCAGTAAGAATTTAGCAACACCAATTATTAATCTAACCGATTTATTTGATAGTAAAAAAGCGAGCTTTCAACACTCTTGTGTCTTTCAACACAAGAGTGTTGAAAGCTCGCTTTTTTACTATCAAATAAATTGGTTAGATTAATAATTGGTGTTGGGAAAAAATTGGAGCAAGGCCACGCAGACAGAAGGAGAACATTGAAAACTCCACATAGACGACCCAAGGCTAGAATTGAATCTGGGTCCCTGGCACTGTGAGGCAGCAGTGGTAATCACAGTGCCATCAGTAATGACACAGAAATCTGGGGACAGGTAACCAGACCCAGCATGTCATTGAAAAAGTAAATGTCCCAGGCAGGAGAGATCCCAAGAGTAGGGTCCCAGAAAGGGGACAGTGACAATGTCCCAGTTTTGTTGCTATCCCAGAGGGGCAGCAACAAAAGGTTCTAAACAAGCAAAGGGCTGCTGTTTCAATTTAAAGTGAAAAAGGCTCAAAAAGGAAGCCATAGTAATTGAAGAGGATACTAAGAAAGCTCTGAAGTTTCAAGGAGACAACCGAAGGTGGCGACTCTGTCCTGTGGGTTATTGGAGTAAAAGTAACCCTTTGAAAGAGTAACGTTCTGCTGGTGCAGCAAAGAGATTGTGTTTGTAAGTTGGTGTTCAATTGTAAACACAGGAATCCATGGGAACAGAATCTCAGGAGACAAGACTGAAATTCTATGAGGTGGGCCATCGTTGAACTCATCCAAATTGGAGCAACAATTAAAGAGAATTCCAAGGCAAGATCTTCAAAAGAGTGACTAGAATCTCTAGTGAGAGAGACGGAGTTTCAGTGGGACCGGCTGACTCTCAGCTTTGCGGATGTCTGGGTGGGTTGTTGAGAAATCTGTGGAATCAGTTTTAGCCACATCTGGCATTTGTGTAACGTTGTGTGTTTAACCAATATGCTAATTCACAAGCACCTCATACTAAACCTGAATAGTAGAATACAAGATAGATATTGTACACGTTTGTCTTTAAGACGTTTTTTGGTTCAAAACCCTGGAACGTTGTAGCTTTCTTCATTGAGCAAGAACCCTGAATATCAAACTTTGTTTTCAAGCGGACAGTAAGTCACTGGCCCCTAACTGGATTCTAACAATAACTTGGGGATCTAGATGAGGATCAATGAAAAGTTGCAAGATTTTCAGGTATGATTTTAATTAAGTTCATTCTTTATATGGTTATTCTTAGGCCACAGCACAGCAAGTCTTTTTGGGAAATAGCCTTTGGAGTATTTCAAATAAGATCAACTAGAGTTATTGTTTAAATAATTTTGCGCAATGTTACAATGCCAATTATTTATAAATCAATCTTTTCTTTAATTCATTTGTGGGACAGGGGCATTGCTGGCTGGTCAGCATTTATTGCCCATTCCTACTTGCTCAAGAGTCAGCCATATTGCTATGGCTCTGGTGTCACATGCAAGCTCGATCAGGTAAGAACAGCAGGTCTCCTTCCCTAAAAGATGTTAGTGAACTAGATGGGTTTTTCCAACAATCGACAATAGTTTAATAGTCATCAAAAGATTCTAGATTCCAGATTTTCTTTATTGAGTTCAAATTCCATCATCTGCCATGGCAGGATTCAAATTCAGATCCCAATAACATTAGTCAAGTTTCTGGATTAATAGTAACAATAATGCTACTCGCCACTGCCTCCCCCAAGAGGACTATTGTCTCTGCTCCTCTTTTTGACTGAACTGGGATATTGTCACTGTCCCCCTTTCTGGCATTCTACTCTTGGGACCTCTCCCCTTCTCCTCTGCCTGCTTTCTTGATAGCGTGCTACTCCTGGTCACCTGACTCCAGCAAGAGAAAGAAGATGGCTTATCTTAAGTTAACTACCATTACGAATCAGTACTTGAACAATTAAAATCAATCACAGGAGGCAGTGAGTCCTTAATTTCATAGAAACCCTACAGTACAGAAACAGCCATTCGGCCCATCATATCTGCACTGACACAATCTTACCCAGGCCCTTCCTCCATATCCCTATATATTTTATCCACTAATCCCTCTAACCTACGCGTCTCAGGACACTAAGGGGCTATTTAGCATGGCCAACCTAACCCACACATTTAAGATTATGGGAGGAAACCAGACCATCAATGTGGAAAAGTGTGAGGTAATGCACTATGGCAGAAATAATAAATGTGTAGAGTATAGGGCAAATGGTAGGATTCTTAGCAGTCTAGATGAACAGAGGGATCTTGGTGTGTATGTGCATAGATCCCTGAAAGTAGGTAGTCAGGTCGAGAAGGTTGTTAGGAAGGCATATGGAGTCTTGGCTTTTATTGGTAGAGGGATTGAATTTCGGAGCCGCAACGTCATGTTGCAACTGTACAAAACTCTAGTGCAGCCGCACTTGGAGTATTGTGTGCAGTTCTGGTCCCCACATTATAAGAAAGATGTGGAGGCATTGGAGAGGGTACAGAGGAGGTTTACCAGGATGTTGCCTGGTATGGAGGGCAGGTCTTATGAAGAGAGGCTGAGGGATTTGAGGTTGTTTTCGTTAGAAAGGAGGCGGCTAAGAGGGGACCTAATCGAAACATATAAGATGATTAGAGGTTTAGATAGGGTGGACAGTGATAGCCTTTTTCCTAGGATGGAGAAAGCTAGCACGAGGGGACACAGCTTTAAATTAAGGGGTGATAGTTATAGGACGGATATCAGAGGTAGGTTCTTTACCCAAAGGGTGGTTCGGGAGTGGAATGCCCTGCCTGCAGCAGTTGTAGATGCGCCAAGTTTGGTGGCGTTTAAGAGGTTAGTTGATAAGTATATGGAAGAGAAGGGAATGGTTTAGTTTGGAGGGGCATTGCTTTTTATATTGGTCGGCGCAACATCGAAGGCCGAAGGGCCTGTTCAGTGCTCTAATGTTCTATGTTCTATCTGGAGGAAACGCATGCAGACACAATGAGAACATGCAAACTGCACACAGACAGTGACCCAAGCTGGGAATCGAACCCAGGACCCTGGAGCTGCGAAGCATCAATGCTAACCACTGTGCTGCCCGTGTCAGTATAAACTGGTAGCAGAATCAGCCTCTATTAATTATTTCAAAGGTGCGCTCTTCCAGTGGGTTTGATAGTAAAATTTCATTTTGTCTCAAACTTCCTCGGTCTGCAAGTGGTTACTTTCTCCAGCCAAGTATCACTAGTTTCAATAAACTGCTATCACCTGTAACTATAATCAGCAGTTGCACGTGGTCATTAAAAGATGCCACAGTGTACTATCATTTGTTTGTCACAGGTCATTACCACACAAATGATAATGCTATTTGGCATCAAGGACAGCACAGTGGTTAGCACTTGGGACCCAAGTTTGATTTCCAGTCTGTGCAGAGTCTGCACCTTCCCCTCATGTATCTGTGGGTTTCCTTTGGGTGCTCTGGTTTCCTCCCACAGCCCGAAAGACGAGCTGGTTAGATGCATTGACCATACTAAATGGAGAGAGTTTGTCTATGATGCTTAACAAGGATAAAATACCTGTTATATTTAGGAATTAATAAGCAATCTCACCTATGTTTGCCTTTATGAGAATGAAACCAACATTTATCCTGTGGAGATCGAGAAGAAAAATAGAGGAAGGAAACAAAGCAGGGAAAAAAAGTGGTGCAGAATGAGAGCAAAGAGAGTAATCGAGAAGAGATTATAATGACATGGTCATCCATCATAGAGACGAACAGGAAATGTGGAGGGATGAATAATGGAGGTGGGACTGGCAGGTAAAGGAGAAGGAAGTCTAAGAGCAGTTCAAAAGAAATGGCTGAGAGGATTAAATGTAGTGAGATTGGATGACAAAGGAAGAGATGGAAAACAGTGGTCAATCAGTATTGTGGAGACTCTAAGTAAAATAGCAGAAAAAGAATGATAAAGCAGGAAAAAAAACCTTCACACAATCTTTGGCAGGTTTTAAATTTGCTATGATATTTAACTGACTACAGGTAGTTTAATCTCATGACACCTCTAAATTGTTGAGATTTTCTTTTTTTTAAAGAAACTGGTTTATTCCATATCTACACTCAAGAAATTTTGGCTACTGTTGGACTGTAGCCAATAATAAATAGACACGATTAAGCATATGGTATATTGTATCCATCCACAGTATCTTTTCTTTCCCAAAGAGGAATTATTGGATTTAACAGGAAATACAAACAGATGTACTGTTTCCTATACTCATTTTAAGGTTTGGCAACATAGAACATTCCAAATAAATCTTTATTGACTTTGTGCTACAACTAACACAAGTAATACCATGAGTACATAAAGTTTTAACTCTTTGTAATAGTTAGTTACTTATGGCTCTTTGCAAATTTCAACAGGAAATTCTCCAGAACTCTGGCATAGCAGCTTTTTGGACTGAAACACATGGTTGATTTTAAAGACATACCAAAGATAAACTTGCACATTTGTAGTTTTGCAGCCAACACATTTTAAATGCAATTTCAAATAACAGTTTTTGCATGCTGACATTACTACAATGCCTAAGTAACTTGGCCAATTAGGACTGGCTTTTATTTATATTGAACAAATAGTGTGTTACTTAGAAGGTTACTGTGTTAGTCATTAATACCGGGATAAGATAAGGGAGGAATCGTAAGATTCTGTACTGCACCAAAAGTTATGAAGAAGATGTAAATATTGAGACAACAGAGATTAATATTCATCTACCAGAGAAACAGAACTTGAACAGGAAACACTCTCATAATGCAGTCATATTGGTAAACCAGACTTAATTTCTTCTTTTCTTTTACAAAAGCATCTAATTACATTTGGAGCACAAATTCAATGTGTACAGTGAGCTCCTTAGCCATTGTTTGTGCACAAGTCTGGAAGCTGATCACTTCAGCATTGTAGGAATTACCACAGAGCTCGCTATGTTTTCACACACATATTTTCCAGCAGGGGATAGTAGGATAGAGATTAGATGTAGGTTAATGTTTATCAAACAAAAACATTCCGAGTTAAATTGTGCAGCCCACTCATCAGTGGATTGGAAGTTTGACAAGAAACACATATTTAATGTAATCTATCCCATTTGTAAATCCCAACATATCCTTACAGATGGGACATGTCTATCTATTTCCTATTATACATATTAACCATCTGCTGTCAATTGCTATGAGCATAATTTTCATCCAAAGGAACCACTTTGGAATAAAATCGCTCATAATTTACATCTTTGATGTCAATATTAGATGGATCACACACAAACATAGGTATTGTGGTGCAAAAGATAGTGTCCCTGCCTCTGAGCCAGAAACTCTGGGTTTGAGTCCCACCCCAGGATTTGATGGCCAAGGAAGGTGCGTTCATGACTCGGTCAAACAGGCTGAGTGTAAATCTGCAAATTTTTACAATGCACGTCAATAGCAAGTGGGAAGAATGGGAAAGATCACTTAACGTGACAGAAAATTCTGCCATCAATACTGATTATTCTAGGTGACAATATGATTATAAAATCACATACTGCCATAGCAAATCAATTTCTTCTGTGAATTGCAATGTCACCACAACCGTAGGACAACAAACCATAGTGAAAACACAGCATAAAGAGTTAAGAATTGTCTCAGCTCTAACAATCCACCTCAGAAAATAAGCCAGTTATTCCTATCTTAAGTGAGATCATTAACTTCTGATGTAAAACCAAAATATTCTCTCTCATTAGTTGCCTTGTATGCTTTATTCAGGCCAATATCTTCGAAGGAAACTAAAATCTATGGAAGAGTGAATAAAATGCACACCCATTAAATCGGGTTATGGAAATATACAAGGAACATTACATTGCATGCCCTAATATAATGCCTTTGAGTGGGAAGACATGGTTTAACTTGAGGAAATTCTTCAGATTGTACATCTGAACAGCTGGTAACAAAATGGCCTGACAGCAATTCACTTTAACATGGTTGTCTCTTGATTATGGGAGTTAAACAAGGAAGCATTTTCTCCTTAGCTCCTTCCAGCTACACCACCCTTTGATGCCACCACTAAGCACCTCTCTCCGGTCTACAGATTGACCTGCCAGAGACAGATTCACCATGACCATAGATTAGGCAAGGGGAGGGCAATAAAACAGGAGGGGCCGTACATCTGAGTTCCAAGGCATCATATTTATATGGGGGTGAGAAAGTAGTTACCCAAAGATGCATTGGGAAACTCCATTTCTCTGAGGTTTGCATTTAAGATATACATGGCAATTGCCTGGGAAGTGCAAGCTTTCCTTGGGCAATTACCCTGCAATGAGAACCATCCGAAATGGGATTCGAATCTCTTAAAACTTCAAATGGTTCTGGCTGTACATCATCAATAATTACCCAGGAAAGATTAGAAGGGTTAAAACTACTTCTAACTTCTGGATAATTATTGTTCAGGTTCACAATTACTCCACCCACATGAACAGCCAAAGGGTCAACACTCATGGAGACTCCATCCTATAAGTGTTCGTATCCCCTCCCTCCAACCATGGGGACTACCCCCACCCCACAGTGCCTCCCCACCTCAAGAAGAACCCCCATCAATTAGGACTCAAATTGACACCCTCATCCCAACCCCCCCTTTCCCAGTTCAATCTGAAATCCCCCACCCCAAGATGTGGCACAACCCAACCGCCAAATCCCCATTTAATATCCCTCTGCCCTGTTAAGAGCTTTTAAACTTGATGCGGCATTTCTTTAGTTTTGTCTGGTTTACCACGGTTAGTGCTGTCAAAAAGGAGGTGCAGCCTCCTTACATTTGACTGAGTTAACCTCAAATCTAGGGATTGAGAAGGGGCATCAAAGCAAGGCAAGAATGAAAAATATTTCAGGGAAGGAAGCAGAAGAACACTGGCAATCTAACTCTAATTGCCTGCTCCATAAAAGTTCAGGCCCAAGATTTTGGAGCTGTACTACTTTTTAAAAACTGCTTCTACAGTAAATTATTCTGGAGGTGCTACTTATTTCATGAATTAATACTGTAAATTTGCACACTTTCAAATGGAAGAGAGCATAGCAGCAGGGTCAGAATTGAAAAGTTAAGAAGTTGGGTAAGAATCATAGAAACCCTACAGTACAGAAAGAGGCCATTTGGCCCATCGAGTCTGCATCAACCACAATCCCACCAAGGCCCTACCCCTATATCTATACATATTTTACCCACTAATCCTGTAACCTATGTATCTACAGTCAATTGACCATGGCCAATCAACCTAACTCGCACATCTTTGGACTGCAGGAGGAAACCCACACAGACACAAGGAGAGTGTACAAACTCCACACAAACAGTGGCCCAGGCTGAGAATTGCATCCAGGCCCCTGGAGTTGTGAAGCAGCAGTGCTAAACACTGGTACTGTGCCACATGATCTTGGTCAGATGGTTATGTATCAAGATAGATTTGGGTCCTCTGCCCTCTCAGAAAACTGAAAGGTAGGCACAGGAAGGTGATATTTCCACTTGCTGATGGGATCAGAATGAGGAGCCAAAATAACACCATTTATAGTACAGAGGAGGCAATTCAGCCCACTGAGTTCAAATTGTCTCTGTGCAGCAATCCAGTCAGTCCCATTGTCCTGCTCTATTTATGTAGCCCTTGAAATCTATTTCCTTCAAGTGTCCATCCAATTAAAATGCAAAAGTAGCCGTTGATAAAGCCAACATATGCTTCAGGAGAAGCTTCTATATCCAGAATGGCTGGAATATGGAGTTCATTACAAGTAGTAGTAGTTGGAGCCAACAGCATAGATACCCACAAGGGCAAGTTAGATCAGTATGAGAGTGAAAGAAATAGAAGGATATGTTTGTAGGGTTAGATGAAAGCGGTATAAAGAGAGCATAAAGAATGACACAAATCTGAATGGCCTGTTTTCTGTGTTGCAAGTACTCTATTATACTACTTTGTAACAAGGCTAATAATTGTCATCATATTTTCAGAAATAGAACAAAAGTACAATTGTATGCTCAGGTTCAGATTTAAAAACAAAAAATGTTAGTTGTTAAGATCACTTCGAAAGATTGGAGGAAGATTTCTGTGAACAAGTTGCATATTTATCACAATCTAACAAATTATTATTTTGCTCAGGTTCACGTTTGAATTTTGAAGCTGAGCCAGGAAGAGCAAGCTCGAGCAAAAGCTACCAGAACATCGTGATTCATGTCAAAGTGACACTTGACTAAGATCACGTGTTGTATCGACATGCTGTGCTTGGCTGAAATCATTAGGTTACATTCCAGCTTCATTTGAAGCAATTTTTAAAAAGTGGTATCTTGGCCTTTTGGCTAAGGTGCAAATGAGATCAAGCCTGGGAGGAGGAGCTATGCCTACTCCAGTCAGCTTGGATCATGTAGGTCAAGCTCAAGATGTAGAGATGCCAGCATTGGACTGGGGTAAACTCAGTAAGAGGTCTGACAACACCAATTTTAAATCCAACCAATTTATTTGATAATAAACTTGCAAGCTTTCGGCCTTTGTAGTCTTCCTCAGGCGAATGAGGTGTTCTGGTCCAGGTGTTCAGACCAGAACGTCTCATTCGCCTGAGGAAGGCTACAAAGGCTGAAAGCTTGCAAGTTTACTATCAAACAAATCGGTTGGATTTAAAATTGGTGTTGTCAGACCTCTTACTGGGTCAAGCTCAAGACAGGTGGTGAGAACCCTGTCTTGTCAGCTTGGATCGGGAATGTCAAGTTGTTGAGACTCTGAATTGGACTTGATTTAATGGAATTGGAATAAGAAAAAACAAATAAAGGGCCAAAATCAGTCAGAAGACGTCAACTATTTTTAAATTTTCAGTACTTGTGTAAATCTCTTGAAAAACGTAAATAACCCTTGAAGGGCACTGATTATTACATTTGCTCTTTAGAATCTGCCAAGTTACCTGCTGCTTCTTTTCTACTTGTAGTGAAATAAAATTCATGCTTGCTTTATCTGTAGGGTATAAACATCCTTTGTGCCACAAATTAGTGTCCATACAACAAGTCAATGAATAATCTCCCATACAGATAAATTATGCAATTATGCATTTGGCTTACACATATCCAATTGCAGTTTGTTAAAAAGACAGCTTTAGATTCCAAGAGACAAAGTCTACTTGCAGAAACAAATGCGAATACTATTCCAATCACGGCCTCACTGACAACAAATTTCAGTGAACAAAAAAAAGTAAGCACGTCAAGTGAAAATCAGTTCACACTGAATTATTGATTTAAATACAGCTTATACGATCATTCACTTAGAATATCTGTCATGATCTATTTCCTTGATTAGCAATCTGGTTTAAATTGGGTGAAAATAGATTTTAGACCTGTGCTGCATAGTATCAACTAGCTAATCTTTTGTTTCAAGTTAACTATAGCCTAATATTTTCAGCTCCTGGTGCAAAATATAGGTTTGCATGGAGCATTAACACTCTTATCAGTTAGGCAGAATGGTCCATTTATATACTGTACATTTAATGTAATCCTTTAATCGTGTTGATAAGAATAAGCGGGAAGATAAATTGGGAAGGACCTGGTAACTAACTGGGATATAAAACATTATGAACAGCTCATGTTCCTGCCTCCTTAAATGCTATCAAGAATTATCCACCATGATTCCCATACTCTGAGCATACTCTCAAGTCTCCTGAACAACATATGCAGTACACTACCGCTGTACAGCAATAGTCGAGTACACAACATTATGCAAGAGTACACAAGAAAATAATGACAAGTGCAAATGTAGAAATGATTGTACTCTTGTACCCATATATGGAGATTTTCCCTGTGAGCAATCAGTGCAACACTTTAGATTTAAAAGCAATTGACAGTTGTTATCCATATTGTTAGATAATCTTAATACTTAGTTTAAATCTTCTGCCACTTGTTATTACTTCAATTGTACACTCTTCCCAACTGACGAGCCAGTCTCTTCTGCTGGAATATAATTTCATAATATAATAGATGCACAAAAGCACACTGCGACTGCTTGTTGTTGTAAATTTTCTCTTCTTCGCTACCCTCCATGTCCTCACCTATCTAAATGAGAAGTGACTGAGATCTATTTGGCACTTCTCCATAATAGCTCAGCTCAAATGAGAGATTCGCCTGCAAACGTAATGTTTACAAAGAGGATCTGGAGACTGTAGCTGATCAATAATCTTGCCCATTCATTTGGGTTTCAACCAAATCAGTAAAGTGTCTTCTGTCCCACACCACCCCATCTCTCCACTCCTTCCTTTGGTTGGAAAGCTTTTAATTAAATAGTTTTGTAGTTGCAAAGTGATTCCTGTTTGGGGATCATCCTTAACGATATACAATGGTTGATGTGAAGTACTGGCACTTCAAAAGGTACTTGGGAGCTCTTGTTCATTAAGCACTGAAAGCTAACACGCAAACACCACAAGTAAAGCGGATGATAAATAGTACGTTGGCCTTTATTACAAGAGAATTTTGGTAGCAAGAGTAAAGCTATCTTACTGTATTTATATAAAGCCTTGTTGAGACCACACCTGGAGTAGCGTATGTAGGTTTGGTCTCCTTACCCAAGGAAAGACGTACTTGCTATAGAGAGAGTACAAGTGTTCACCAAGCTCATTCCTGGGATAGAGGGATTGTTCTGCGGAAGAAAGATTAAGTAGACTGGGCTTTTGTTCTCTGGAGTTTTGAAGAATGAGCAGTGATTGAATCAATTGTATACGATTCCTACAGGGCTCAACAAATTAGATACCAGAAGGATGTTTCCTGTGGCTAGAGGATTCAGGCCATGGGACACAATCTCATAATAATAGGCTAGCATTTAGGACTGAGACGAGGAGGAACTTATTCACTAAAAGGATTGAGTGTCTTTGGAATTCATTGACCCCAGGGAGGCTTAGTTATTGAATATATTCAATATTGATATTGAAAGATTTCTACATTGTAAAAACATTACAGGATATGGGGATAGTGCAGGAAAACTGTTAGTTAATCAGCCATGGCTCATATTTCTTATGTTCTTATTAAATTAGGAAGCTGCGTCAGTTTAGTGAATTTCAAAAATTACTAATACCCAAAGTAGTATTTTACAATCCTATAAATTTAAGCTATTTACACAATGACCAGTTAATAGTTTTGTAGTGTTAAAAAATATGGAGAAATGTCCTCACTCAGTACTAAAAACAAAGATTTTCAAACTGGGGTCTGCAAGGAGGTCCCAGGGGCTTGAAGGCATCAGATTTCTGTTTGTTCAGGCTCTGAACAGACAGCCTTGAAAATTCCATATTTTTTGTTGTGTCTTACAACATTACTTCTCCTCCTCAGGTCCTTAGGTCACTGGTGTGTCAGCTGCAAGTCCAGCTGGTAGTACTTCGAACTCTCAATCTTCTGACAGGCTAAGTCCCATTCCAGGCTGACGCTCCAGGGCAGTACTGAGCGGGTGCTGCACAGTCAGAGGAGCAATTGTTTTGATGATGAGATGAAATGTTAAGCTGGAGGCCCTCTCTGTTCTTTGGATGGGCTGAAAGAAAACCTTATTTTGAAGAATGTAGGGATTTATCCCAGGTGTCCTAGTTAATATTTATCCTTCAATCAACATCAGAAGAGCAGGTTATCTGCTCATCATCACTTTGCTATTTGAGAGTTTGCTGCATGCAAAATAGCCCACTCATTACAATAGTGACAATCTTCAAAAGTACTTCATTAGCTGTAAAATGCTTTTGGGTATCTGACAGCTATGAAAAGCACTATAAAGACAAGTTTCCTTTGAAGCAAAAGCACTTTTGCCAACCATAACACGACCTTCTTTATGGTGGTTAAATTAATGTCATCTCCAAAACATCATCTAATTTCAAAGATATCCAGAAAATGTTACTAGCAAATGGTACCAATGCTGTACATAATGCACATGAAAAGATCTAGTGTAAAGGAAATGCATTTGTCAGTTTTGTAACATAATGTCAAAATTAGACACACATGATGTTGCCACTACTTTTCAAATAAAACTACTTCAGAACATCAAAAGCTACTCATCACTTCTTCATTCGTTGCTTGATCATATCAGATGTGGAAACTTGAAACAAGACCAAAGCAGAATAAAGACAGTGTGGCACAAAGAAACAAAAAGCACTTTGATTTCTTGAAGATAGAATTTCAAAAACCATAAAACCTATAGAATTGTTTAATGTAAACAGTTGTGCTGTGAAAAAAACAATTGCATTCATCTCAATTACATAGCTGTCTTTTTTTTAAGAAAACAAACTGAGGAAGCCAATTATCAAATATGTTTAGTTCACATTTCAGCATTGTCTGATGTGTCCTTAAAGCAATACAGAGGTTGATTTTCAGAATACATCAAAAACATTTCCTAAATCAAGAGGTTTCTTTTCCCATGATCAGCGACCATAAACGCCAATGATCTGTGGAGAGTTACTTACTCATACATTCCACATCAGGGTCTCCCCAGAAGAATTCTTGACAGTCACTGCAAGTTCGCCCTCCAAAGCCAGCCATGCACTGACATTGTCCTGTGAACTGTAAGAAAAATACAGAAACTTACATCATCACCAACTGACTTTCTTTTAAAACCAATCTGCAATTGAATAAAAGCTAAATAAAGCAATAAATTATAATATTCCTTACTGTCAAAATGAGAAAAGCATATTTTCTCCTCCATTTCCACTGCTATGGTAAAATTTAACAAATGTGTGTCAATTAGTTATGCTCATCATCATTCAATGGATCTGTAACCACCAAGCCAGAGACTACTAATACTTTCTTGAGATAGTGTTAAGAGACTTCTTACTTGAGATGGAAATCCTTACCTCTAATGTCTCAATATGGGTGATAAGAGTGAAACTATTTCCACTGGTGAATGGGTAAACAACCAGAACATACCCATTTGAAGTGACTGGCAAAAAAGTCAGAGGTGGCATGAGGGAAAATTTATTTCTGCACACACCAGTGATTAAGATCTGGATTGCACATTGAGTGTGTGGTGGAGGTAAATTCAGTTGAGACTTCAAAAGGGAACTGGCTAAGCATCGGAAGAGAAAATAATTTGCAAGGCTACGAGGAAAAAGGCAGGGTAATGGAGCTGGTGAGTTGTTCTTGCAGGGCGCAGGCATGGACACAATGGTCTGAATAACTTCCTTCCATGCTGTAACCAGTCTATGATTCTAATGGGAGCTATTTATTCTGGTCTTGACAATAAATAGAGATGGGATGAAAAGGAAAGCAACCAAGAAAGCAAGAAATAAAGGAAGGAGGGGGAGAAGAGAAAATTCCTATCCTATTTTGCCCCCATATCCACAGGCTTCTTGAAAAGGCCTCCAGTGATGTTGAAGCAGAATCCTAGGCAATTTCCCTCATGCATAATTGCAACAGCTCAGGTCATGTAACATCCCAAAAATGGGTTGATATTTCCTGCTAATCCTGAACTGTATGGCTCAAACTACTTGCCTGATAAAACTGCTAAACCATTTAAGGGGAAATTTTATCAAATGTTTTAGTACATGATTCTGATTTGCGGACAGTTACTTACTCATACATTCCACATCAGGGTCACCCCAGAATAATTCTTGACAGTCACTGCAAGTTTGCCCTCTTATTCTGAGAGCACAAGTGACACGAGGATGGGTGCACTTACTTCTTAACCTTATTTACCCTAATAATGGGTAGGTAAGAGTGGCTTCTTAGTGACAGAGCGCATTTGAGAATCAACCACTGGAACTGCATGGAAATTATTGGGCAGGTTACCTTTTGCAAAATTCATTTTGAAGCTGAATCACTTGTGTTTTTAATCACAATGTACTTGTAAAAGAATGAATAATGAAGGGGCACAGGTTTACTTTTTTTCACAAATGATTTGGATCTGGAATACACTGCCTGGAAGTGTGGTGGATGCAGGTTCAATTAAGGCATTCGAAAGGGCATCAGATGATTACTAGAATAGAAACAATGCGCTGGGGTATAGCAAAAAGACAAAGAAAAGGTAGTAAGCCATGATCCTCATTTAGAGAGACAGCGTAGATGGGTAAAATTACCTCCTTTTGCGCTGTAACAATTCTGTCATTCAACAGAATCAAAGATAGTTGGCTTCTGTACCTCTTCAGAAATCTGTAAGTTACTAGAGGTAACTTGGTAATTAGCCATAGTTTTTTTTAATTCCCCAACTATCCTCAAGAAGGTGGTGGTAAGCTACCTTCTTGAACTCTGCAACGTAGCTAATACCACAGTGCTGTTAGGGAAAGTGTTCCATGATTATGATCCAGCGACAGCAAAAGAATGGTGATATTCTTTCCAAATCAGGATGGTGAGAAGTTTGGAGGGGAATTTCCAGATGGTGGTGTTCCACGTATCTGCTGCTTTTGTAGATGGTAGTGGATTTGGAAGGTGCTATCAAAGAAGCCTTGGTGAGTTCTTACAATGCATTTTGTAAATGGTACACAATGTTGCCAGTGGGTGCCAGTAGTGGAGGGACTGAATGTTTGTGGATGGGGTGCCAATCAAGTAGGCTATTTTGTCTTAGATGACGTTGAGCTTCTTGAATGTTGTTGTTGAGATTATACACATCCAAGCAAATGGATCCACGATATCCTGAACTTGTGTTTGGTAGAGGGTGATAAGGTTTGGGAGTCAGGAAGCGAGTTACTTCCCATAGGATTCCTAGCCTGATTGGTTCTTGTAGCCACCATAATATTTATATTACTAGTCCAATTTAGTTTCTAGTTAAGATGTTGACAAAGAGGAGGGGAGGGGAGTGAATTTCAGCTATGACAATGCCACGGATCAATGACTAGATTCTCTCGTTGGTCATTGCCTGACATCACTTGTCAACCTAATCATTGATTGAATCTTGTTGCATTTGGACATAGATTGCTTCAGTATCTGATTCACTGAAAATGGAGAACGTTGTGCAAACATCAGACAACATTCCACTCCTGACTTTGCGATGGAAGATCAGTCACTAATAAAACAATTGAAGATGCTTGGGCCTAGGACACTAGTTCAAAAAAGTCCATAAGCATCTCTCTCTCTCCAAGAAAGGGAATTGATTGTACATATTTGAGAAGCACCAGTCTGCAAGCCCAGACAAGGTGGGGCGGCAAGACTTTCATGAGCTACCACAGCCAGCCCAAGAGAATGAACTGGCATCATTTTGCATCATGCTGCAGCCATTGTGCCAGCTGAGTCTCACATTACCAAATGTATTGAAGTTAATTTCACAACTGTTCACAGGAGGATCTGATCTTACTTCAGTTTGCTAGTCTTAAACTAACTCAGATGTGAATCATTAGGTCAGCGGTTAACCCCACTGTCAAATGTACTCACTATGACACATTTAATACAATACTGTATAATTTAATATCAGGTCCCATATTAATGAGATTAGTGTATCAGAATAAATGGAAAATCACACTGAATACACTGGGTGCCCAACTCGAATTGAGTTTGGAGTGCACATTCAAGTTTACTGCTACATTTTAATAATAAGGCAATTAGACATGATGTTACTATCTTTCATCAATAAATATACACATGACCATAAATGAAAAATACTCAGGTTGCACTTCAAGGGCCAAATTAAAAAAAATTCTTCATTTGAATTACTTGTCAAAAATAATGAACATGCTTGCGCAGTATTTCTTAATAGTAAGCACCATGAAACTCAATAAAATTGTTCAAAGTTTCAAACAAATGTTCTTAGATCTGAATAACATCTTTACAGGAACTTTCTCACCTCATTACAAGATGCTGCACGTGAGTGGACTTCATTACAATTGCAGAGTTCACAACCTGCTCCACTTGCTAGTTTCCAGGTATTAGGTGCGCAACGATCACATGCAAGACCAATCACATTGGGAAGACAAGGACACTGACCAGTGGTTTGGTTGCAATGACATTCACCTGCAGAACACTGGGTTTGTACTGCACCCAAGTGATTGCAGACACACACTATAAAAACAAAACAGGATAGTCATATTTATTTATCTTTCATACATAAATTGTGTACACCCAAGCAATGCAGAAATGGAAAATTACTCTTCAAGACAAATTATAGACAGTCAAACAGAACTGAAATTTTTACATTGCTTTTGTTTCTCTGTTGACTACAAAATGTTGACCAATCAACTTCTGATTCCGAAGAAAGCTGCCCAGAAAGATCAGCAATCTTCGTGGCATGGACTTCACCAACATCAAGGACATCTCCAGGCACTCAGCAAAAAACATCAACCAATTGATGCAGCCAATCACACAAGTATTCTCATAGGCAGCAAACCAGAAAGTAAAATGCACTGATTTTAGTCACCTTCTGAATTAACTTTTTTAAAGGAAGCAAAATAAAGCACTGGAACATGCACGTGGGATTTAGGTAAAAAGTGAAATACCAAACATGATTTTGATCTTAAATGAGAAATATGACATTTCACAGATATAAAAGTACTTTTTCCAGGACAGTGAGACAGTTAACAGTATGTTAGAAACCCAGCAACATCTCATTAAACAATATTTAACTCTTTCCAGAGCTTCCAACAGCGAGCCTAATGTGTAAAAGGGTAAATTTTCATCAGTTCAATGATTTCTATTCAACTACAGTTTGGGAGGTTTTCAACAGTTCACCCCTATAGGGATGCATAGAAAACAATGCCCAGATTTCCGGGTCTAACTGTGCAAACAGTGCAAGTGATGAAAGCAAATTACTGCAGATGCTGGAATCTGAAACCAAAAGAGAAAATGCTGGAAAATCTCTCAGTTCTGGCAGCATCTGGTGAGAAAAGAGCTGACATTTCAAGTCCACATGACGCTTTGTCAAAACTTTAACAAAGGGTCATCTGGACTCGAAACACCATCTCTTTTCTCTTCTTACAGGTGCGGGCAGATCTGCTGAGATTTTCGAGTATCTTCTCTAGAAGCAGAAGAGAAATAATGGTGAAACTATTAGAATTCATTATTACCATTAGAAAAACAGGGACAATTAAATTCATTGCTTATGAACACTTTCACAACCAAATAAATAAAATTATAGAAATAAGGAACATTAATTTGCTCAAGTGAGAGCACTTTTATCTTAACTGGCTTTCAGAATCTAATCCAAACTGGCATTCAATGCAGTTTAGTTGTGTGTATCTTTCCCACAGAATATTAATCAGACAGTCTGTTCAGGTGGCCATTAAATTACAGGGTATTCTCCTAATCAACATTCTTCCCTCAACTACCAACAAAAAAAGCAAATTAACTGGTCATTCAATTTAAAGATCGTATAAACAAACTGGCACTCACGGTTACTTAATGAGATTAGACTTCTAAAGTAGTTCATTTGATATTTATTTTTGTGAGAATCTTTTTTGCAAGTTTATGTAATTAAAGGTAAACAACAAAGAACTAAGCAACAAAGAACTGTCTGCTAGGAACCACATCAAGAATTATCCTAAAGGGGGAAATTTTGGTTAACATCTGGTAGTGTGGTCTAGCATTACTTCTATTTCTGATACTAGCTTCTCTTGAACTAAATCTCAGACATTACATGAAGCACAATTTGTATTTTACATTAATTAACTTGACAAAAGAAGTATTTCTATTCCCTCACCTCGTTTTATAACCCCCTCCAGCTTACTCCTTTAGGGCTCCTATCTCTGGCCATATATCTTCTTTCCGTCATCTTTTCCAGCATTACTCACACGGTCTCTCACTATCAAGATATCCAGATTGTTTTTTCTTTTGAAAATATGATTTAGTCCACTCTTCAGGATGCTAACATACCCCTTTATTGCCCAATGGACTGTTATAATCTTTCCCATTTCAATTCGTGCTTATCTTCCTGTGTACTATGGCATTCAGCTATTTGTACACAATTCCAAGATTTCCTCATCACAGCATGCTCTCTTAAAAAAAAACCTCTGTCCGCCATTCAGAACTTCCATTAACTCAGGATCAATGTGCCTGTCCCCTCCTCCCTTCCATGTGCAGCAGCCTGGGATATTTCAATACATTAAGAAACCTATTACATGCAAGTTGATGAGGTTTTAAGGCCCACACTCAGAACAATCCCAAATACGTAATTTCACATTACAATGTCACAAGCATTGCCAGTCAATGCACGTTAAGAAGTTTGTAATGTGTATAAATGCAAGCCAGTTTAAGATCTATAACTGTTTGAAGGTAAACTAGAAAACAAATGTAGCAAGGATACCGGTTTGCAGCACAACCGGATTACAGCTCAAAGCACAAGTCATTCACATTCCTGATCTAATGCAACTCAACTACCAGGAAAGATGTTGACTTAACTGAAAAAAGGATTGCGTTTGGAAAAACTAAAAGGTCAATTTCTGATGAAGAATTACAACTCTAGCAGATCTTCAATTACATCTTCCTTGAAGCAAAGAAATGACCCGTAATAAATATTTTCCATATATATGCATTCCGACTTGCATTTGACTATTAAATTATTGCAGATGGGATCAAATTAACTGGTGTTATGTGCTGCAAAACTGAGGTGGCCAAGAACCTTTATTAATTACTTTGCCATCCTGTTCTGACTTTAAAATCATTAAGAGTGTTTATGTAAACAAAGCTTTTATTTCCCCTCGGGCTTGTGAAACCACGGGGAACAAACATGTTGATCTGGTGATAAAGCACAATGAGTGCTTGCGAATTTGACCTTAGGCAGAAAGAGACAAGACTATGGAAGGTATCCATTGTCCTCATTCCATTTGGGAACCCAAGTGAATTTGTCCAGGATAATTAAGATTAGTACTAAAGCCATCAAAGAAAAACAGTAAGAGGATTAAAAAGATAATGTCACAGGAATTTACAGATACCCACACCTGGCTCACTCCCTCATTTTCAGATCACACATTTTTAAAATTGGGAAAAAAAAGGTGTGGTTTTCTTCTTGTTCAATTACAGTATTTAAAAAGCCTTCAAATTTGTCCCAATTGCTGTTGATCAAGACAACAGGGAGACTGCCTCATTAACTATTGACTTGATAAGATTGGCTCCAATGACAAGCCCAATGTTGCCGATGACCCAGTGATTGAAGGATAACAAAGATACCTATGTCAGACTCCATTTATTGGCCACAGCTCACCCTTCAATACTGTCATTCCTATAAAACTCATCTCCAAACTCCGTGGCGTAGGGCTTGGCTCCTCCCTTTGCAACTGGATTCTAGTCTTCTTAACCCACAGATCACAATCAGTAAGAATAGGCAACAACACCTCCTCCACGATCATCCTCAACACCGGTACCCCACAAGACTGTATCCTCAGCCCCTACTATACTCCTTATTCACTTCTGACTGTATGGCCAAATTCCTCTCCTTTTCAATTTTCAAGTTTGCTAATGACACCAGTGTGGTGAGTCAGAACTCAAACAATGGCAAGGGGGAGTACAGAAAAGCGATACAGAATCTGTTGAAGTGGTGCAACAAAAATAATCTCGCACTTAAAATGCCATAGTGGGAAGGCATGTCCCTGTCTACATCAACTGGGATGAAATGGAAATGATCAACACCTTCAAGTTTCTTGGTGTTCAGATGACCAACCTGTCCTGGTCCCTCAGCACCTATGCTGTAGTTAAGAAAGCCCACCAATACCTCTACTTTCTCAGAAGGTTAAGGAAATCTGGTATATCTGCGATGACTTTCACCACCCTTTACAGATACACCATAGAAAGCATTCTTTCTATTGTATTACAGCTTGGTATGGCTCCTGCTCTGTCCAAGACCACAAGAAACTACAAAAGCTCATGAATGAAGCCCAGTCCACACAAACCAGCCTCCCATTCATTAGCTGTCTACACTTCCCACTGCCTTGGAAAAACAGCATAATCAAAGGACCTCATCTTTCTCTACACTATAGCTATGATTGTAATGCTACATTCTGCACATTCCTCTTGCTTCTGTATTTACGGTATGTTTTGTCTGTATAGTTTGCAAGAAACAATACTTTACACTAATATGTGACTATAATAAATCAAATCAAAAATAATCTCAAATGCCAAAACCGGGTGCAGTCTTGCTTTTGAGTCTAGAATAGAGTCATGAATGATTGAAGTACATGACTGGAACCAGCAATACTAGGTTCTGGTTGCACTAAGATAGGGGGTCTTTAGTTTCTTATTACAGCAATGTTATTTCCAGATGCTATTTTTTAAACATACCATTAAATTATTATATTGGCCAACGTCTTGGACAAACATGAAACATTTTCACAAGCATGCATACGCAAACCTTGCACTCACACTACTTTCCCAGCTGTTGCTGAATCTTTCCATAGTATAAACAAGAGAAATTTAACAAATGCAATTGGCATATTTTACAAGCCCATACTATAAACAGATGACACAAACCACAAGAACCCAAGAAAAATGAAAGCACATACCAAGGAAAGTTTAGAACATACTGGGATCCTTTAGAAATATTGCAATTCAGCCAAGAGATCATAAACAAAACATGAATTTGATGATTCATAATTTCAGGTGTCTTACTTTTGCAATTCTGTTGAAGTGCATCACCATAATAGCCAAGCTTGCAGAGGTGGCAGCTTTCACCTTCAGTATGATATAGACATTTGAGACACTCTCCCGTTTGCTTGTCACATGATTCTGCATCAGTCATATCAATGTTGTTGCTGCACTGGCACGCCTGACAGTGCCCCCATGTTTCATTAGGGTTACCGTAAAACCCAGATGTACATTCATCACACCTTGCGCCTGGCAGAAATAAAACATAAGGACCATTTTTTAAACAAAAACCTTTCAGCATAATGACAGTTGATATGAATTATGGAGTATACAGAAACAAGTTGGGTGGTGTTGATGTGAAACCCCCACGAACAGTATTTCTAATCTCATGTGCTCTATTCCCATATCTCTTTATCCCATGTTCTTTTTAACTATCCATTTAACCAATTCTGAAAGGTGGAATTTTTCAGTCCCATCCACCATGGGAATTGTAGCGGGTAGGTAGAAAATTCAGCGAACAATGAAAAGATCCACTGACCTCAGGCAGAAATTTCTGGCCTAAGGGGCAAGTCCGGCTGGAAAATCCCACCCGAAAATGTTTCTTCTTCAGTTGTAACCCTGATGGTGCATTCCACAGATTCACATGCTTCAGCTTGGAAAAATCCTCTATTTTAAGCAATTTACATTTAGTTTTGTATCTATGCCCCTTAATAGAAATAATGGCATACACATCTCTTTCTGGCAGCATTTCCTGCCAGAGTGAGAAACTAAGAGCTATAACTAATGTCCTGAAGTTATTAAAATCAATAATAAGTCAGCTTTGTTTACATACCTGCAGCTGGGAGATAGCAGGGGCAGAATCAGGCAACTGGCACCCTTTTGTACCAAATTATTTATAATTATAGTCAATTACAGAAACAATTATGTATTTTATGTACTTTTTAATGCAGATCAACACTTAGATTCCTCCAAAGCTGTGTTTGAAAGAATACTTCTAATATTCCTTATTGATTTACAAATATAATCCATTAAATATTGCAGTGATAATTAATCTACTTAATTTTTTTAAAGGAAGAAAGAGCTTCAGTTCATTATCTTTACATACCTGTGTACCCATGCTGACATAGGCATATGATATTTCGGGAATTAGGATCCTGGTAGCAGCCAGTGGCAAACTGCCGTCCACTTTCTGGGCCATCTGGGCAAGGACATGGGCGACAGTGATCACCTGATCCAAGTACCGGGTCTCCGTAATAACCTGACATACAGCTGGGAGGAGGGAAACATGTATATTTAACAAAAACTATTATTATGTTGGGAAAAGACACTTCACTTGAGACAACAAACACCAGCAAAAACAAAAATACATTACCTTTCACAATTACGTCCACTGGTATGGTCTCGGCAGCCCAAACATTCACCGCTTTCCAAATCACAGTGATCCGTATGTCCATTACACTGGCACGGACGGCAATTAGGAAAGCCCCAATATCCAGGCTGACACTGGTCACACTGCCGGCCATAGACTCCTTCATTACAGAGACACTGCCCAGTAACATGATGGCAAAATTCACTGACAGAACCTTCTTCGTGACACTCACATGCTGCAGTGAAATTAAAATATATTTAGAATTGATTTCTGAAACTGTCAATCACTTTGAGTGTGAAGACATTGGGATTAAACATTTCTTTCAATATAGCAACATGGGTCTAAACAGCAAACTTTTAGAAGCTATAATTTTAAAAGTTACAATTAAGCATTATTGTAATACAACAAAGTAATATTAAAGTATCTTTGCAAGGTCTACTTAGAGTGCTCCCTGAAGTCCATAATGGGTCTCAGGTCAGGATAGATTTGATTGTGCAATTCTCTTGTCAGTCACACCCAGAGGCTGCACTGCTGTTAGTGATTGAGACTTATTTTGTGTACATTGTTTGTAACCATCCTCCACTCACTCATCCCACTGGAGCAATCACCCTACTTTTACTAGGAAAAAATAGCTATTATTTTAGTCAGTTTTGTTTGCTGTATTCATAGAAACATTTTAAACAGAATTTGATTTATTTTGCTGTAAAATAGAGTTCGTTGCACTCCCTGGTATTAGAATACAATATTGATGCTTTTGTGTCAATACATTATGAAGTCTAGAAAGGGCTGATTTCAAAAATATCGGAAAGCACCTCATTTTTCACTGCACCACCATAATCATGAAAGTGTAATAAAAGAGTGCAAAGGCCTGAAGATACCTATTACTCTTCAAAGATCTCTAGAACATTTCAAATGTGAAAGGATCACATACGAACTGCACCATTTTAGAAAACTATACTTACGCCTGCAGCCACTAGGACCAAAGCCGTAAGTTGCAGGAGCACATCGGTCACAGTTTCGGCCGACTACACTGGAGCGGCATTGGCATTGCCCACCATTGGGATCACAAACCGAACTGAGAGATCCCTGAGGGTCACACCTGCAAGCTAAAGCAATAAAAAATAAGTACACATCAAAAGAACGTTTCATGAGAAACCTTTATGCATTTAAGTAGTAAAAACGGGTGATTAAGTCCCTAATCGGCTCCAGTTCTCCATTTAAAAGGGGATTTAAATGTGGAGGCAGAGGGCATGGCTGAGATACTGAATAAGCACTTTGCACGTCTTCATCAAGAAAGATGATGTTGACCAAGTCTAGTGATAGAGGAGATAGTTGAGATGCTGGAGAGGCTAAAATGGATAAAGGGGAGGTCATTGACAGGCTGACTGCACCTTAAAGCCAATGGCATAAGTCATTAGGATCAAAAGAGATGCATCCAAGAATACTGAGTGAAGGGAGGGAAAGAATTGCACAGGCACTGGCCATAATCTTCAAAACAAAGAACAACACAGCACAGGAAACAGGCCCTTCGACCCCATGAGCCCGCGCTGCCATTCAAATCCGCCTTCAAATGGTAACGTAAAACTGGAGAATTGCAAACATGCAAGATTATCAACTACTGGCCAGTTTATCTTGGTCATGGGGAAACTTTTTTTTAAAAAAAAAGATCATTTAGTGCAAAATTCATTCATTTAAACAATAATGGGTTCTTTAAGGAAAGTCAGCATAGATTTGGAAAATGCTATTTACCAATTTCAGCAATATTAGAGTCCATGGAATAAATGTAATAACAGCTGCACGGCTCAATGCCAGGAGATAGTTGTGGATAGCTGCTTTTCTGAACTGGAGGAATGTATATAGTGGAGTTCCTCAGGGATTGATGCTGGGAACACTATTTCTCATGATTTAAATGCCCAAAACTTGGATGCACAGAGCACAATTTCAAAATTTGCAGATGTGATACAAGGGGATGATAAAAAGATTGACTTCACATACTGGTAGAATGGATGGACAAGCAACAAATTACATTTGAACGTAGAGAAGTATGAAGTCATTCATTTGGTCGCAAGAGCCAGTAAGAGGCAATATAATTTAAAGGGTACCATTTTAAAGGAAGTCCAGAAGCACAGAGATCTGGGGATCAGAATCCAGTGATTTGTAAGCAGGGGAATATCGTACAAAAAGGAAATTAGGGGGCATGACTGGCTTCCAACCCTCATTCTGTAAACCTTCAATGATTTTGTAATTAGAACACTCAATTATATCTATTCTTTGAAACGGAACCGCTTCAATCTGCTGGGCTATAGAATCTTCTTTAGTCAATTAATCTCCAGGGAAATTCAAAAAAAACACGGCGCCAGAAGGCAATAAAAGAATTCCGAGATCTATCCCAAGGCCCCAAAAAGATTTCATCCTCTTTCTTCCAAGTTATAAGAGCTTTGTGAACAGAAGAACCATTATGGATTTCAGAATAACTATTAATCACTTTTTCCTTTCCCGTTATTTTAAATGTACCCTCAGGCATTGAACTCGAAATGCTACTTGAAAATCTAAGTCTCCTCTACATGAACAAAATCTCTTATTCACTAATCTACATATCCTGTCAAAGCATTCCTCAAGAGTCACGATCCATAACTTTTAAACTATGCTCCCTAGATGAGCATTGATAGCATCTTGTTAAAAATATTTGACCTCTTCACTAATGTCAGATGAACTGGTCTAAGTTACCAATTCATATTTAACTTCCTGTTAAGTGTATAAAATAACAGCAATTTTCATTTTACAAAACAAGCTGACTAAAATTTTACGACTATGTTGACAATTTCACTTTCCCACTAAGCAATGCCACTGAGTTGCATGGACTTACTTTAAAAATAAACAAGGCCATAACAGCAAATGTTCATGCATTTACTGTGTACCAGGACAGAATTAAATTCTTTAGCAAAAAACAAAATATGGAGTTAACATACTCCAGAGAACGTGCTGCTGCTTTTTCAAAAATCTCTCATTTTCAACATGAAACAGTGCAATTCCTATAATATTTTTCTTCAAAAGTTCATCCAGCTTCTCTTTTTTGTGTTGGCTCTGACTTATCAATAATAGTCATGATGTAAAGATGCCGGCGTTGGATTGGGGTGGTAAGAACTCAGTAAGAATTTAGCAACACCAATTATTGGTGTTAATCTATTAATTCTTGGACACACGCATCTCCATCAAGGACGGTCACCTCAGCACCTCACTGTACCGCAAACTGACAGACAACCTCACAATGCTCCACTTTTCCAGCTTCCACCCTAGACACGTTAAAGAAGCCATTCCCTATGGACAAGCCCTCCATATACACAGAATTTGCTCAGATGAGGAGGATCGTGACAGACACCTCCAGATGCTGAAGGATGCCTTCATGAGAACAGGATGTGGCGCTCG
The DNA here is from genome assembly GCA_024679065.1 of Sphyrna mokarran. NCBI lineage: Eukaryota > Metazoa > Chordata > Chondrichthyes > Carcharhiniformes > Carcharhinidae > Sphyrna > Sphyrna mokarran. The sequence continues at coordinate 17,234,550 of JAGIQG010000019.1, read as the reverse complement.
ACTCATCGATCGACAGTTCCGACGTTCCACGACGATAAACCACACTGACCTCCTCAGAAGACAAACATGGGACACAGTGGACAGAGTACCCTTTGTTGTCCAGTACTTCCCCGGAGCGGAGAAGCTACGACATCTTCTCCGGAGTCTTCAACATATCATTGATGATGATGAACATTTCGCTAGGGCCATCCCCACCCCCCACTTCTTGCTTTCAGACAACCGCACAACCTCAAACAGATCATTGTTCGCAGCAAACTACCCAACCTTCAGGAGAACAGTGACCACAATACCACACAACCCTGCCACAGCAACCTCTGCAAGACATGCCGGATCATAGACATGGACGACATCATCAGACGTGAGGATACCATTCACCAGGTGCACAGTACATACTCTTGCAACTCGGCCAACGTTGTCTACCTAATACGTTGCAAGAAAGGATGTCCCGACGCATGGTACATTGGGGAGACCATGCAGACACTATGACAGTGGATGAATGAGCATCGCTCAACAATCTCCAGGCAAAACAGTTCCCTTACTGTGGGCGAACACTTCAGCAGCCATGGGCATTCGGCCTCCGACCTGAGGGTAAATGTTCTTCAGGAGGGCCTTCGTGACACACAACAGCGCAGAGTTGCTGAGCAGAGACTGATAGTCAAGTTCCGCACACATGAGGACGGTCTTAATAGGGATCTTGGCTTCATGACACACTATCTGTAACCCCCGTAACTTGCCTGAGTTAGCAAAAAACCTCACTTACTGTGCTGTCTGGAGAAAATACACAATTCTCTAACCAATGCTCAGGATTCCCTTCAAACACATTGTTAGCCACTTTAACACTTGAATAGCAGGTTAGATGTAAGGATTCGCATTCTAATCAGCAATCTCTGACTGTATGTGCTGATGTGTGCTATTGCAGACCAGAACACTGCACTTGCCTGATGAAGACACGGGAGTGTTGAAAGCTCGCTTTTTTACTATCAAATAAATCGGTTGGATTAATAATCGGTGTTGCTAAATTCTTACTGAGTTCTTATCAATAATATACCGTGTTGCAATCCACATTTTCATATTCTTTAAAAAAAATTACAAAGTTCATGATCTTTCCCTTTATGGTTTCATAACCAATCCTAAAATTTATGCCTGCTTGTTACCCATTCACTGGCCAGTGGAAATAAATCTTTCCCTATATCTCTTACAAATCCTTTCAAGACTTTGAAACTTAATTACATCATCTCTCTTAACCTTCCTATGTTTAATGAATACTGTCCTGGTTTACACCATAACTTTATCTTCTCATGTCTAGCTGCAAAGTTTAATATTAAACTTTTGTAAGTTGATCCATCCTCTCTGTAATGCTGCATCCTAAACTGAGCTGTGATTGAGTATTTATATCATGTTGATAAGATGTCTTCTGTATTATCCAATACAAGTAATATTCAATCACTGTTCTGATTAATGCAAAACACTGTGGATGTTGAGAATTTCCAGCATTTACTGATTTGATTACCTTTCTTTTAAAGTAAAATTAAGATAAACTTACGTAAAGCTCCTTCGTGGATTATGGAAGAAATACTGGACAGTATGCCCCTACAGACATCAGTCATTGGCGTCTTAGTAACACTTTGACTGTTCTCCAAGCAGCGGTACCGTTGGAAGGTTTCCCAGATTCTATTTGTGACAATCTCACCCGATTCCCCTACAGAGAATATATCCAGTGACCTGCAGTGGGGCATGAGTACAAGCTGGAAAAATATTTAATTGACAATCAGCTCTTTTATCAAATCCAATTTTTCTTAGAAAAATAAATGATTTCATACTTTGTGCAGTTAGGAGCAATTTTATTCATCACTACTGTCTGTACAAGGGAAAATCACATGGGACACTGATTTTGACAAAGGGATTTCTGATGGTGCACACGTTTAACTGCAAGAACATCTATACACCAGTAAACACTAAACACATAATGGATTAAGCTTCAATCATTATTCATGGCACATTTGTAAGCAATAAAATAAAAGGGGGAACAAATACTCAAACCCCGACACGCCAATGCGTTTACTAGATCAAAACCTTCCTACAAGTAAATGTTAGACAGTCTTATTAGTTTTTATAGTATAATTTTAAACATACATACCGAATCTACCAACATATAAGGAGTTTCCATTTCATCATCAGAAGAATACTTCGTAAATTCCAAACGGATAGTGTAATTTAGTCCTTTTTCAAAACATACAGGCTGAGGTAGGACCACATACCTAGGAAAATAGTATGACCAACATTCATAGTTAGTCCAATATCCGACAGTATTATTCGACAGTGATTTACAGATGATTGACAACATTTTGTTTTACCTTTTTAAGTCAGCTTTAGACTATTACAAGGCCACTATTCTCTTCCCCTCGAAATGTTGTCAAAAAACATAAGTCAGTTAACAAGCAAAAGGGCAAAATATTAATCCAACCTCGATCCTGATGGAAGAGAGAACACTTGGTTGTCATCATCAGGAGTTGTGTTCCCACATCGATTGTTGGTATGAATTATACCAGGACGGAACACTGTTATTCTTGCCTCTTCCCAATTCTTTGGCAGCTGAACAGAAAGAACCACATTACACTGTTGCCAACATTCCCAACAACTCTATTAAACTATTAGGTTATCGATCTTAATGAGTGAAGATTATCAACCTGTGGTTCATAGCGAATCAGAATGTCATACTCCATGGAGTATGGAATGTCATGTATATGGAATTCTAGATATGCTCCTTGAGGAATCCTTACAAATCCAATTCCTGTCCAAGTTGGAGAGTGATCTTGTGGGTATCGTCGCTGTACTATTGTCGCTTCCTGCAAAGGAGAAATGCCATCACAAATGTTTAAAATGTCAGAAAGTGCCTCCGCAGGTCAGTCCATAATCAAAAACTAACTTACTTGTCCCAAGTCAGCTTCTTCTGCCTCATATGTGTAGTGGTCCAAGGCAATGAAGTAAAACCCAGATTCAACTTCATTGCAGCGACGTCCGACCATGTGTTCCTTGCAAGGACACTGACCTGTCTCCGCAGAACAACTGCAAATGGAAACAGAAAACCTGCATTATTTTTCACAACCTACAAAATCCAAAATGCAAGAGGCTAGTATTTTGCAGACTTAACTGCATGCAACATACAAATCCAATACAAAAGGGGATATGTGACATACGTTAATGAAATGTTAATTCGCCGATAAAACTCTGTCTCTCTAGGAACTGTGACAGAAAGAGCTTCCCTGCTCTACGTAGAGAAATTTTACAATGCACAGTGACAGCAGTGGTCTGTTTGTATGCAAAATTCTGAAGTAATTCTATTTGGTATTTTATCAGCAGCACTAAACATTAAAATATGGAGAATGTTTTTTCTTAAAAAGCTAACACTTAATACTATAAAGTGCAAAATATATGTACACTCTGACACAAATTGTCCAACTTTAGGGCAATTGTTTAAAATTATCATTTGAGCAAAGTATCAGGGGGCTGCTTAATATAACCAAAAAAGTACAAGCTTAGGATTCATCTCCACCTGAATTGGACAGATGGAGGGAAATAATTGGAAAGAGGACTGAAAGGGTTCAGAAAAGTAATTTATCGCAAAAATAATCAGACATAATAACTGACTGGCTTTTGTCACAAATAATTATTTAATAACTGGAGTAAAAACAATATTTGCTTTCATATTTGCTCAAGCAGGATAAAAAGACAAGGACCAGAATTCTATGTCTAGCACACCCCACTACCTCTGCCAGCAAGAATGGAGAATTTGGTGTTCAGCCAAATTTCCATTCCCGACGTGGGACTGGAGAATCCCAGCTGCGGGCAAAGTCAGAGGATTTCGGCCAAGGACAGGCAAATAAGTTACTTTTAGAAGCTACTCACTGTTGGGATTGATTGCTGTCTCCCTTTGCTCAAACTGTTATAACATTTGAGTGTTCAAATGATTACTAATTAACTGTGAACCTTGTTACAGCACAGTAAATGATTAAGAAGCTAGTCTTACTCATTGTTGTACGACCCCCCCAGGTCACAGTCACAAGGGCGACACCCATCCAGATCGTTGCTTAGTCCCCAGTGTTGAGGCTGTAAAACAATAAACCATTATTAGTTTCAATATCACATGACCACATTCAAGCCATTACGAAAAAAATTAATCATGCATGTTCCAGCATCATGTGGTAGAACTCCAAAATCAATTCAACGAAGTTAAAGAAAATTAGAAAAGTTCCTCACAGATCACATTACTGCATTAAAATGTCACATTGGTTGATTCAGAACAAGATCAGAAACAAGCTAAAGAAGCTGTTTTCAATGATGCATAATCCCAATGTCATGTTTGTTATTCTTAAAGTATCAGATAGTTTCTCATTTTTTTCTTTAAATGGAGCATATTTTAATAAGCATTGTTAAATATTAAGCTTTATAAATTCTTTCATGTTCTGTCAATACAATTGAAGCTTTATAGAGAAACAAAGTGCGATTACAAAGAACAATACAGCACGGGAAACAGGACCTTCGACCCAACAAGCCCGCGCCGCCATTTTAACATTACAAGTGCCCTCCTCTACCTATGACCTTTGTCTACACCTATTGGGAAAAATTGAGAATCTTGAGAATCACTGGCCCATTGTTCTACTTCATGTTCTGCACTACACATAATGTGGAGATGCTGGAGTTGGACGGGGGTAAGCACAGTAAGAAGTCTCACAACACCAGGCTGAAGTCCAACAGGTTTATTTGGCACTAGTTTTCAGAGTGTTTCTGGCTCCTTCATCAGGTGAGTGAGGACTTGCGTTCACAAACAAGGCATATACAGAGACAGACTCAATTTAAAAGATAATGGTTGGAATGGTTGGCATTATACACACACAGGGCTGGGAGGTTACGCGACGTGTTCATTCATGTCTCATTTAGCTTCAAGGTTCACTCAAATACCAAGCTCCAATTTTATTTGTTGAACAAAGTACTAACACTTATTTTAAAATTAAGCTTGTTTGTCTCCACCAATTTCTGGAAAGAAATTCTTGACCTGGCTGGCCAAAACTGGAGAGTCTGATGGAGACCTCCAGTGATCTATCTACCCGGTTCCTATGACAAGCAAAAGTTATCTCCAATACACAGTAAGCAAGGGCTTATCTACAGAAGTCAATGACACTACTAGAAACAAAAGCCTATAGAGTAAGAGGGAGCAAAAACGTAAATACTCAGTATGCTCATGATCATGACTAACGCTCTGTTTAACTGTTGCTCTGCTCAATGGAGTTAACTGCAGGCAATCAATTCCTATGAGACTGATGTGTACCAAGAACTATGACTTGTTATTCAATACAATTCATATGTAAGTTTTTTGAAGGAGGTAAGGAGGAACTGTAGTAATATGGGGGGAAAAATCTTGTCTTATAGTTGAAAAAATAAAAACGTTTGTTGCTATACCCTTTTATGACCAACATTACATTGTATTTTTCTTTGACATAGAAAGCTGAAAGATAAAATCAGGGAAAAATACACTAAATTTTTCATGCATCATAGCTGAGATAACATCTTATACCCATCCTCTCATCCAGAAATACACAAAGAAGGAGAAAATAAATGCACCCACAACTAGCAATCATTTCAGCTGAGCACAAACACAACTGAGTCATAGAATTCCTACAGCCAGTTGGCCCATTGAGCACGCACTGACAAAATCCCACCCAAGCCCTATTGCTTGCAATCCCTGGTAATCCTCCTGACACTAGGGCCAATTTGGCATGGTCAATCAACCTAATCCATACACCTTTGGAGTATGGGGGAAAAACAGGAGAATCTGGAGGAAATCCATGCAGACATGGGGAGAACATGCAAACTCCACACAGTCTGAAGCGGTAACTAAACCCAGTTCTTAGAGCTGTGAGGCAGCAGTGCCATCAATTGTACCACCGTGCTGCTTACAGTCCCATTATTCAAATCTAGATCAGCAATTTTGATGCTATTTCAAACAGATAATATTTCTCCACAGTGTTAAAGCTATTCACGTACTCTTCGAAACCTTAAAGATGCTGTGGGTAGTGTTTTCTATTTCTGCTATTTTCTTACCAGACACTGATCACAGTTCCTTCCCATCACCAGGCGTTTACAGAAGCAATTCCCCGTTACATCATCACATGGACTCCCTCCTGGATGTGTTCCCAAATGGTTACAGGTGCACGCTAAGTGAGCAAACAAAGAAACATGTCTCAGCAACACGCCCCATTTTCAAACAAAAATCACGGATATAGAAATATTTAAAGTAATTATAGACATGGTGATTGGGGAGGTGGTTGTGGTCGTGGGAGTTTCCCACCTGCCTGCATCTCAGCAGAAGTAACCAAAGGAAAAACTTGGCAGATTTCAGAATATGGCAGCTTCATTCCTGCCCACAGAGGTAAAAGGCATCTTAAAGATGCAAATCAGTATATCTAGCGCAGGACTCTAATTATAATTTCAATGTTCAAATAAGCAGAGGATGTGCAATACATTCTTGCCCCAATTATACGGGGCAATGAGCTGCCTAACCCTAAAACAGCTACTGGAGGTTTCCTAATAATGGCAAGCTTTTTAAAAAATGCTGCCAGAGGCAACATTACCATTTGTTTTTAGTGTCACATAAAAAGCTTCCACCAACCTCACCTCTACCTGCCAGCCCAGTATACACAGATGCCAATTGAATGGATAAAACCTGCTACTTGTCTGTGGATCTCTAAATATCTTCAAATCAAACCTGAACTTCAAAATAGTTCCAAGTTTGCTGACCATAACTGAAAGGGGAATGTAGGGTTAGTAACAGCATACAAGAAAAACTGTACTTTAAGGAGCTGCGAGAAGGGTGGAGGTTTTCTGACAAAGATACAAGATGCTGTTTTGGCCATTGTAATTCAGTGTTGAAGGCTGGGTTGTAGCTATAATGTAAACATGATGGTGTAATCACCGTACACAGTTGGATAACTACATTAAATCATCAAATCAGGTTAATGTGTGATTAGTAAATGTGGGTGAATTATTATAAAAGTCTAAGAATGAGGGGCAGGATTTATTGCTGCATGTTTCACAGAGGCAGCTCACCACTGGGAGCAAGATCTTCTGGTCCCACCGTTAAATAATGGAGGTTTCCAACGAATGCACCCCTTTACATCATGAAACATGTGGAGACGGTGAATTGGCAGTGGAAAGGGAAGCTCTCACTGGGGTAAACAGCCAGAAAATTCCAGCCATTGTATTGTAATTGGGAAGCTTATGCTCCACTTTGCGTGGGTATGGCTTCCCTGCAGTTGCTTGAATATAAACCAGCGAACAAAAACTAGAATCTCATTTGGTCTTTTCAAAATTAGACGGGATTGCTTTCCTCCTGTTCAATGATCTTGAACCGATTCCATAGACTCAACATTGGCTTTCTGGTCATTTTCAACTGGAACTGAGAATCCGAACAATCATTGCCCTCATCCTCAAACCAACCTCCAAAGAAAAAAGTCAGAGCAGCATGGTAGCACAGTGCTTAGAACTGCTGCTTCACAGCTCCAGGGACCTGGGTTCAATTCCCGGCTTGGTCACTGTCTGTGTGGAGTTTGCACATTCTCCTCGTATCTGCGTGGGTTTCCTCTGGGTGCAAGAGGTGCAGATTGGATTGATTGGCCATGCTAAAATTGCCCCTGATGTCCTGAGATGCAAACGTTAGAGGGATTAGTGAGTAAATATGTTGGGATATGGGGGTAGGGCCTAGATGGGATTGTGGTCGGTGCAGATTCAATGGGCCAAATGGCCTCTTTCTATACCGTAGGGATTCATGTCAAATTCTAAGTCAAAAATGTGTTCCCAAGGGTAGAAGACTAATTGCATTTTGTTTAAACTTTTTATTTTTGTAATTACTGCTCTATTATTTTCTGCACCCCTAATCCTCTCTCATTTTCCTACGCTAATTTTCATTAGGAAATATAGAAGACAAAACATTAGCGTTTGGGGAAGCGACCAGGACATCTGGAAAACACAGAAAATTCCTTATAAGTGAACCTGGAAGGCATGAGAAGGATGACTGTATAATTCAAAGTAAACTATTGCTCAACTGGAACAAATGTTCTTATGGCATGAAACGCTTTGGATTCTTTCTCTGCTTGTAAGCCAACTTTAAGATATCCATTTTTTTTATGAATGGATCTGCCTTCAAACTAAATTGTTCTGTACTAGCCACACACATTGAATGAACTGAATATTTCTAGGTCTTTCCCCGGACTTTCAGAATCTGTACTATTTTGCTTTTAAAATATATATTTTGGGATAGTTGCACTGATTGTGCTAAAATAGTTCTGTCTTAAGGATAATTTTCTTTCAAACAGTGTATGATGAGCAGCCATCATTATGTTGAAAATCTGCTGGCAAAAAAATTACTAAATTGACTTAAAGTCCAATTAAAGACTTTTTTTTAAATTGATGAACAGACAGTTCTATGCAGGGTGAAAATGGATCGACAACGGAGCAATATTCTTCAGGTGAAACTATAGCACTTGTAAACAATCCTTCACAAAAATGGAATTCAGCGCAGGCAGAAGGAAGATTATAAATTTGCACACAAAGGAAAAGCATCGATTTCAGAAGCGGTCATTTACTTACCCTGACATCCCATTGGGTCATCTGCGCTTAGTCCAAAGAAGCCCTCTTTGCAGAGATCACAGCGCTCACCCTCAATGTTTAGCTTACATCGGCACTGCCCCGCAATGAGATTAGCTGTCAAATCAGTATGACTGTCACAGATCCCACCATTCAGCGATCCAGCAGGGTCACAGTTACAAGCTGCATTAACAGGAGATTGAAGTGATTATACATCAAAAGCATAGCAAATGGTGTTTTTTTTATATAAAAACAAATGCTTTCAATTTATTCATTTTCCATCTTGAAGTCTTTTTTAACCTTGACCACTGTTCACAAGAATGAATGAGTCAACAATGATATAAATTTTAGTTAATGCTTGGTACAGTTGTTATGAATTATCAGAGAAAAAAAAAGCTTTCACTTATCCTTTCATGGGATGTGGGTGTCGCTGGCAGAGCCAGAATTTTGTTGCCCAACCCCAATGGAATTTTGTCCTTCATTGCTAGAGGGATGGAGTTTAATAATAGGGCGGTTATGTTGCAGCTGTATAAAGTGCTGGTGAACTGTGTACAGTTTTGATCTCCTCACTTGAGGAAGGATATATTGGCATTGCAGGGGTTACCGAAGAGATTCAGTAAATTAACTCCAGAGTTGAGAGGGTTGGCTTATGAGGTTAGACGGAGTAAACTGAGTCTATACTCAATGGAATTCAGAAGAACGAGGGGGGATCTTATACAAACATATAAAATCATGAACAGAATAGATAAGATAGAAGCAGGGAGACTGTTTCCGCCTGCAGGAAAAACGAGAACTAAGGGGCATGGCCTCAAAATAAGGTGGAGCAGATCAGGACCAAGTTGAGAGGAACTTCTTCACTCAAAGGATTATGAAACTGTGGAATTACCTGCCCAATGAGGCTACCTCATTGAATGTTTTTATGGCAAGGATAGATCATTTTTTGAACAGTAAGGAATTAACAGTTATGGTGAGTGGGTGGGTAAATGGAGCTGAGACCAGAAAAAGATCAGTCATAATTTTATTAAATGGCAGAGCAGGCTCGAGGGGCCAGATGGCCTATTCCTGTTCCTAGTTCTGATAACATCTGAAGAAAGTTACAAGTCAACCATACTTGGGTGGATCTGGAGTCATTTACAGGCCAGACCAGATAAAAGAAAGTAAATTTCATTCCCTAAAGAGTATTAGTGAACCAAATAGATTTTTTTCACAATAATCCATAATAGTTTCATGGTCACCATTACAGGGCTAGCTTTACATTCCAGATTTATTAATTGAATTCAAATTCTGCAGACTGTCATGATCCTAGTGCAGTAAGCTGGATCTAAGGATTATTAGATCAGTAACATTACCACAACATCACCAGCTCCCATCAGTTCTAATTATAATGCGTACATTCGGTCACATCTCATCAAAAGCTTGCTTTTTGTACTCTTAATTCAAAATTATTTAATTCCAATTCTTGAACTCAAATTTCACCAGTGCAAAAATGACACTGAATCAAGAAGAAATATTGCAGTACGAAAGCAAACACCTTAAAGCACGTGTTCTATTTCAAGCTTTTAGAGCTTCCCCCCCCAATCAAAAAAAGGATCAAACAGGTCAGTGTCATTCACTTCTTTCACAGATCTTAGTGTATCAAATAACAGTACTTACGTTCACAGATGTCGCTGGCACGAATACTTCGTTCTGGATGCTGGTAGTAGAAAGGTTTGCATTGTTCACAGTGATGTCCCATTGTATTATTCCGACAGCCATCACAAACACCACCACTAACATTACCAGATGATATGTACACAGCCATGTCAAAGTGACATTCATCAGCATGCCCATTGCATTTACATCCTGAAATTTGAAATACATAAAACACCAATTTAACATACCCATTATTAGCAGCACAAATAAGAATCATACACCTTAAAACAGATTAAAATATGCAGGGCACATGTAAAGAATAATTGGCCCCCACCCATCTAAGTGCTGGTCTCTAGCAACTAATTAGTGCTTGCAGACTTTCTAGAGAAGGATGTTACATTCCAGCTATGCATGGCTTACTAACACCTGCAGGTTCACAAATGAGATGAAGAATGGGTTTTTGTCTGATTACAGCCCTTTGAAGCACCTTAGAACATTTTGCTACATGAAAGGTACTGCATACGGGCAAGTCCTACTCCCTGATTTTGGTGCATTCAATGCTTTATCGTGGCAAAATGTGTATAGAAATAGTTTTACAGGTGGTGGGCAAGTCCAGCCAGAACTTGTCTGCAACTTGTGCACTATAAGGTGGTAATGTGGAAGGATGAAATCAAAAGGATTGAATAACCTCAACTTCCATCAACTTTCTAAAGGCAACTGAAAATCATCCCAACAAAATATAACTTTGTTTTGTGTTGTACGTTATTAATTTTTCTATTTCATAGAATCATAGAATCTCTACAGTGCAGTAAGAGGCCCCACATAGCCGATCTAGTCTGCACCAACAACAATCCCACCCATGCTCTATTCACCATAATTCCATGCATTTACCCTGCTAGTCTCCCTGACACTAAAGGGCAATTTAGCATGGTCAATCCACCTAACCTGCACACCTTTGGACTATGGGAGGAAACCGGAGCACCCGGAGGAAACTCATGCAGACATGGGGAGAAGGTACAAACTCCACACAACCAGTGATCCTGAGGTCTGAATTGAACAGAGGTCCCTGGCACTGTGATGCAGCAGTTCTAGCCACTATGCCACCCCCTTGTTGTGCGCATCAATGCAAGAGGTATTGGTCAAGTTCAGGTATGTTACCCAAGCAGCCTTTATTGATTTGCAAGTGAATGTTAGCGAGGTATATAACAGCAAAAAATCCAAATCAATACAGTCTTCATAAGTCTACTTTCATCAGAGATTCCTGCAAGCAGGAACTATACGTAATTAAGTGTTACACCATTTGATTGAAAACAACAAAATCTCATTCACAGGAAATGTTAAGGAGACAATTACATTAAAAACTTAGAGAATTCCTGTTAGCTTCTGAAACAACATGATCTTTGAGAATTATGATAATACACAAGTTTTTACATAAGATAGCTTTAGCTTCAAAGGGAATGTTTCGGGTAAATAAGGTGGCTGGCTAATTGCTAACCCGAGCAACTTCTCACATTCACAAGCCAAATACTCTGGATGGGTGCCACGGTGGCACAGTGATTAGCACTGCTGCCTCCCAGCACCAAGTTCAATTCCAGCTTTGGGTCACCATGTGCACAGGTTGCATGTTCTCCCTGCCTCTGCACGGGTTTCTCTGGGTGCTCTGGTTTCTTCCCATAGTCCAAAGACATGCGGGTTAGGATTGATTGGCCATGCTAAATTTCCCCTTGTGTCAAGGGAATAAGCAGGCTAAATACATGGAGATTACAGAACTAGGGCCTAGATGGGATTGTTATTGATCCAGGCTTGATGGGCTGAATGACCACATTCTGCACTGTAGGGATTTTATGTTGGAGACCTGAAATAAAGCCAGAAAGTGCTGCAAAAACTCGTCAGGTCTGGCAGTATCTGTGGAGAGAGAAACAGATTGTTTCAAACCTGGTGTGACTCTTTTTGGAATATTGCATACTGTTACCGAGGCTCTTGCTTGTGAGCTTGCAGTCTTATTACTGTATTTTGGTACCTGATCCAAGTGTCAGCTGCCCAAAGCAACTGAAGCCCATCAACTGAACCATATGGTGTCCACCCAAAAGATAAAACTGATTAATTAATATGCTACAAGCTTACTTGAGAGAATTGCATTCATTTGATTATCAAAATGTGCCGATTTGAGAATGGTACAAATGTTAAAACTTGCCCATTCAGCAGAATCCTGATTTCAACGTAACAGAGGAGGAGCATTCATGCTAGACTCATTAAAGCCTCAGTTAAAACATTATGAAGCAACTTAAGTTTGAACATTACTTTTTCAAGACAGTTTCAAGCATTGCACAAGTCCAGCATTATTTGCTGTATTGCTTTCCCTCTTCTCTAATTAACCTTTTAACCAAAATTTGACAACTTGTTTTAATCATTAAGAAACTAATGATGCAAAATGTGATATTTTCTCATTAGTGTGCACAGAAATAAAAGATGGGCAAGCCATACAACCTTCAGAATGTAACACTACAGTAAAAAGATCAACTGTGTGACGTAGTGCACTTATTCATGATATGCATGAGTTCATGGTTTGGGTAACAAAATATAAACTTGTCTGCTCACTGAACATACAATTCCTGCGGATAGTAACAGTTGAGAAGTAAGTTTGAACCACAACAAGAAGCATGTCTGATTTTTCCCTCTGTAATCAACATGTACAATAGTCAATTACAACCAACTTTACTGTCAGTTTAGCAAAGATTAGTGAGCTGAGGGTGATATAGATTGAATCCAAGACATTTGGATAGTCATTTAGCATCACAAAATCCCTGTAGCGCAGAAGGAGGTCATTCAACCCAAACCTGCACGATTCTCCAATGAAACATCTTACTCAGGCCTCAACTCCATAGCCCCATGTACTTACCCCACTAATCTCCCTAACTTACACGTCTTTGGATACTAAGAGGCAATTTAGCATGACCAAACTAACCCAGATATCTTTGGACTATGGGACTACCCAAGTAAGGAAACCTATGCACACAGAAGAATGTGCAAACTCCTCACGGAAAGTCACCCAATGCCGGAATTGAACCTGGGTCCCTGACGCTGTGATGCAGCAATGCTAACCACTGTCCCATCCCTACTCAAGGCCAAACTCCCTAAACTATTGGAAAATAATAACCATTTTATATTTTAAAGATAAAGAAAGCTACAAATATACGTTGCATGCAGAAAGCACGCCCAAAAACGAAGACAAGTTTTAAACCCACTTTGGCATGCATTGCTATTGCGGCCTTCAGCAGGTTTCCAAGGTGCATCATGGTGGAAATCCTCACACAGCTCACAGTTTAAACCTCTGGTGTTGTGACGACATACACATCGACCATGTACCTGAGAGAAACAACGTGAACATTTATTCAATTGCCCAATGAACAGTTATTTTAATGATATTTTTCATTGCAGAAGAATTGCTAAAACTGTTTCCAAATTACTTGAATTTTCACACAATTAACATCATTAATTTGTGTGTGTCATTTAAGGTTCTAAACAAATGTTTTTGGTAGATACAGGAAAGAAACTTCAAAATTCTTGCATATTTCCCAGTTTAAGAAAGAGGCACAAAAACATTTGCTCAATTTAACTCAAAAATCAAACTCCAACTTTCTGTATACAGTCACACATTTGTGCTTATAACCATGATAGCCAAACTTAAACCCCAAACTTTCTGAAACAAAATTATTCCTTAAGGATTCAAAGTAAATGCATTAGAAACAGTACGTACTTGTATTATTTGGGATACCATTAATCAAGTGTACACTAGAAAAATATTTGGCAGGAAGGGAGCAATTTCATCACTATTTTTCCGTATCGATTTCTAAGATATCCAAAGATTTTTTTTTAAAACTTCATCTACAATGAAACAGTGGAGGGGCCTCAAGTTGAATATAGAGCATTTATACATTTCCAACAACTATTTTGCATGAAAACTGAATCAAACATGTATTTAATAAAACACTGTTGTGATATCAATCACCAAGACAAACATCTGCACAGATCACATTTCATTCAACCTCCCACCAGAAAAGGGATTTTGAAGAATATAGTGCACAGCAGACATTATATAGCAGCGAGATACAAACATCCTACTTTGTCACATCACTGAATGAATTATCTCTGCCTCAAAACAGCTGGGGAACAGGAATCAGAGGCACCAAGAGGGAAAGGAGAGGCAGTTTTTCCCCTAGACTACTCTTGCAAACATCCTATCAGCTGGCCCACTGAATGACTCAAAGCAGGTTTGCCACCACTTTTATCTTGCAGCTGGGTTGTAACCCAGGAGACGGGAAAGAGAAAAAAAATGAATAAGAGTAGTACGGTATTAATAAAATTAGTACAATATTCTTGATGAAAACTAAACACGTCCAGACTGCAATCTGACTGCTGTAGCAGGAAGCTGAAAAAACAGCTTTGTTTGTTGAAAGTTTGTGAACTCAAATTCGGTTTTGCCTTAAGACCCAGAACAGGAAATGGTGCAGCCAGGTCAAGGAAACTGTTCATCTGGGTTCAATTAAGCTCTAATGGAAGCACCATCAAACTTCACTGTGGAACTGGCACCCTCTCCACTCAAGCCTTGAAACAAAGCTTGTGCCTGTCCGCATTTTATAGTAGTCAGTTTAACACAGCAAAAATATATTTTATTGTCCCAATGTTGAATGTGGAAGCCAATACAATATTTAATAACAGTTCAACATAGAAGTGCAGTGAAAAGTATTTAATAGCATTGTTTACCATACAAGTTGAAAATATATGTTTTGCTAACTTAATTTGTAAATCAGTTTTGCACTCACTTTCCCATCCACATCTTGGTCATCAAAATCATTAACAGGAGCACATTCACTGGCGTGTCCATAGCAGAAACAGTTGCCACGAACTACCATGTCATAGATAGCATAGTAATATTTTTCTTTGATTTCCATTCGCGAGTCCAGCAAATTGTCACCCAGAGTATGGAGCTTAGTAAATTTTATCCTCAAATTTGTGATCTTCAGCATATCTTCAAAACATAACATGCAAACAAATCTTCCATTAAGATCAGATAAGGGTACTTCTGAAAATAATAAGACAGTTTCTCAAATACACATTCAAGGTTTTTCAATCTATTTTACAAGTGTACATCCGTTAATTATTCTTCGATTCTAATTCAATGTGAAGCTAATTAGAAATGAGATATAACATATTCAAATTGATCAATTTTAACACTGTTGAAAAGTGCCTTAAGGCTGATCAATGGAAGATTCAGATATTAAATAGTTTCTCTGCTTAATCTGAATTTAGCATTAGAAGGTCCAGCAAATTTAATGCAGACGGTGATGCAAACAGATAACTAAGTATATTTCCCAACAGCATGCACAAGTTAACATCCCTTGCACGTCTTACAAAACAAAAAAGGATGCAAGATTGACACATAAACCCTAATCCATTTAAAAAAAAGGAATTTGAAAGCACATTTCTGCTATAAAAGCTACACTAATTGAGACAGGAACAATATTGCAGGCTTCTTCCTCAACATCACGAGCCAAGTAAAAACAAAGCTGGCACACCTCTCCATGCAAATCAAGAACCTTGGGGACTAAGTGCTGTACAAAATAATAATTCAGCTCAAGTACAGCTAGTGTGGTCCATTTCTTGCTGGAGTCTGAACCAGAGTTTGCTCATTGATTAGGAACAGACCAGGTTGGATTTGAATGTAAATTTGGATGGACTTGTTCATTTTTATTAAGTCCATATTCAAATCACTTTTTTTGTCATTCAGATTTTGAAAAACATTATGTTTGCAAAAATAGTACAATCGTTTCTTTCTCTCCATTCTCTCTTCCACTCTTTTGGCCAGATTATCATTGTTGTTTCATCTGGACTATAACAAGACTAAATTGAATGAGAGCTGGAATTTAGGAACTTAAGAACATTTTTTTTAAGATTTTCCAGCCTTCTGCCAAAAGTAACATCCTGAACATGAATATCCTCCACTTCTCTGCTGCATCCAAATTGTACTCTAGTCAACAGGAAGCATGCAGATCAGACAGGAAACTACGATAAATGCAAATCTATTTACCCAGTTACTACCCTAGTATAGAAAGACAATTATCGGAAAAACAATTACAGTGGAAAATATTGAGGTCCAAGTTAAATAATGGTAGTAATAAGATTAAATCATTGTGCTGTGTAAATAACTGACAGCAATCAGAGTGTGCAGTTTATGTAAAGGTTTACTCTTTATTAAAATAAAAACATTGTGGTGATATAAATAAATTACGTAATAACGATTACTTTGTATTCTTCGGCTATAAGGGTCTTCAATTTTAAAGGCTGGATCCAGCACCCGGTAAATAACCTAAAGGCAGACAAGATAAGTTTACCAGAATGATAAGGAAAAGCATTAGACAAACTTGGTTAATTCAAGAGCCATGATAATATGTATCTATACGTCATGGATTGCTACTTTAAATTCCATTTTAATACACACACTACTTTGAGTCAGGCTGAATGCCTAGACAAACAACTCTGTTCATAATCAAACATTTGCTACAAACCTCTCCTTCAGTAGAAGGTTCAATATCAGAGTACCGAGAGTCACAAATAATGTCATCCACTTTCTTTAACGATCCTGTTGAGATGCCGGGAAAGGATGACTCGCAATCATAAGCATAATACCGATAGACCTGCCAAGTCTCTCCGAAATCAGAAGATCGCTCTATCATCATAGCAGCTGGACGAAAAGTCTGGAAAAAAATATTTTTCACAAAATGAATAATTTAACTGAATGCGTTTCAATAATTTGGATGTGGGCAAGAAAACACAGGGACATGAGTCGGTCATTCAATCTTTTCCGTCATTCTATTATGGGTGATTTTGGACCTGGGAGTGCAGGTGAACAAGTCTCTGAAGGTGGCAGAGCAAGTGGAGAAGATTGTGAAGAAAGCATATAGTATGTTAACCTTTATAGGAAGGGGTATAGAGTACAAGAGCTGGCCTTTAATGTTGCAGTTGTATAAAATGTTAGTTAGACCTCATTTGGAATACTGCATCCAGTTCTGGTTGCCCTACTACTGGAAGGACGTGGAGACTCTGGAGAGAGTGCAGAGGAGGTTTACCAGGATGCTGCCTGGTATGGAAGGTCTGAGTTACGAGGAGAGGTTGGGCAAATTGGGACTTTTTTCCCTTAGAAAGACGTAGACTTAGAGGAGATCTAATAGAGGTGTACAAGATTATGAGGGGTATAGATAGAGTAAACAGGGTTAAGCTCTTTCCAAGGATGGACTCAAATAGCACGAGGGGTCACAGGCTTAGGGTGAGGGAGGTAAGGTATAATTTGGATGCTAGAGGGAGTTTTTTCACACAGAGGGTGGTGGGGGTATGGAATGCGCTGCCAAGTAAAGTGGTGGAGGCAGGTACTCTGGGGTTATTTAAGAAATACTTAGATGGGCACATGAACAGAATGGGAATGGAGGGGTATAGAAAACTGATTTAAAATAGGGATCATGAGCCTTGGGAGTCCCTGGGAAGGGTGTAAACAGATGATGATATTGATGTACTTGTTTTCATCCTACAGGTGCTTTGGTCCACCTTGTTGTCTAACGAGGGGCATACACGCGATGGGTCGTGACAGGGCTGCTCTTGGATTTCTTTTCCGAGAGTATCCTAGCGTTTCACGTTGTTAGTGTACACTTGACTTGGACCATTTGATGGGCAACACGACAGCTCAGTGACTATCGCTGTGCTGTGTAGATACATGGTTTTGGGCCTTTGTCTGTGGGAGTTTGCACATTCTCCCCGTGCTTGCGTGGGTTTTCTCCGGGTGCTCCGGTTTCCTCCCACATCCCAAAGATGTGCTGTTAGGCTAATTGGCAAAACAAATTCTCCCTAAATTGATTCAAATTTGGTTTTTAATCCATAGATCTATAAACATGGACAGGGATCGTGGGTAGAGGTGGGAACATCGGGGTGGCGGCACAGGGTCATTGGGCCGAAGGGCCTGTTTCCCGTGCTGTTTTGTTCTTTGTTCTATTTAGCTACCTGCGATCCATTTCCCTAACACCCTTATCCAACATAGGCCTGTTGATCTGACTTAAGAATTTTAATTGGCCCAGAATCCATACTGTGTGGGGAAAGAATTCCATATCTTTATCCTTTGTGCTAAGAACATTTCCTGATTTACTCCCAAAAGGCCCAATTACAATTTCAAGATTATGCCCTTAAAGAGTGTTTTAAGCATCGACATACCTTAATCCAAAAACTGTCCTGTGTGTGTGGAAAAGTTTTGATTAGCAATTTTCTCAAAAGATAGACTTGGATTTATATAGTGCTTTACATCTTAGGATATTTCAAAGTGCCAATGAATGCTTTTTAAGTTGGGTCATTGTTGTAAAAGGAAACACAACAGCCAATTTGCATACAGCAAAGTCTCCCAATCAATAAAGTGATAATGACTAAATAATTGGTCCCCTGATATTAATGAAGGAATAAATATTGACTGGTGAAGAAAGAGGGGTCCCCTATCCCTCATCAAAATAATGGAATCTTTTGCATCCATCCGACAAAGCCTCAATTTAACATCTCAGTGAGGGATGGCATCCTAACAGTGCAACTCTTCCCCAATACCACATTGCAGCATCAGCTTTGAACTTAAACTCAAAACCTACTGACTCAGAAGTGGAAGTGAAGAGAGAGACATGGGCCACATTCGGAAAGAAAGAATACTACTACTTTTAGGGAGGACTAGTCAAGTAAGCTAAATAAAATGGTGACTTTATCAATATATTAAATTCTACAAATTTAGAAACAAGCATTGCTTCAAGGAACGATCATTAATGCTATACATAATCCAAAATTATGGAGGGATGGGTACCACTTACCTCTAACCTATTATGTTAACAATGATTGCACTTTTTTTAATAAAGATCTCATTAACCTCCAAATAACTTGTCTTTAAAATCCTCATTACTATTATGTCCTCATTGCATTCTGCAAAGCATCTAGTATATTTTCCCAAAAGGTGAACTCACAAAAAAAGGGAAAAAAATTTAGAAACAGGAACAACAATGAAGACAATTCTCCCAGTAACTAATTTTCTCTCTATGCCATACTACTACATTATCACAGGATCGTTTAGAAACTTCTACATTGCAGATCACCACTCAGAGAACTTGAAGCAGGCTCACTCATGTGAAATTTGATTCAGTACGTTTCAAGGAGCACCCAAGCTGAACTTGCAACATGCAATGTGCCCATAGAAGGTGAAGCAGATGCAGAAGATCCTCCAACCACTAACAATGACAATATGAACCACAGTTCTGTGGGCACCCATATTAATCATTCCTAAGATTCATCAACTGCAGCATCAATTGCAAGTGATCACAACACAATCACTTATAACCTGGACATACTCAAACAGAAAAAGTCTACCACCACCAGGGTAACTAGAAAGAGCAATAAATGCCTTGCCAGTGACGTTGAGAAGGAATTTTCAAAACCACATAGTCAATGGCATTGAAGTTCAAGCCAAGGCAGATGAACTCAAGTTTAAATTGTTGACTTAGATTCCCTACATTATGGCATCATAGCATTACATTTACTTCTTAATTACAGTATGACAAATTAAAATCGAAGAACTGTTAAAACCATTCCTAATGTTTCTCTGGTGGCTGTTTATAGAGCAGTTTTTATGGAGAGATTACCTTCAACTACAGGAACGTATATGGCAGATAGTTATGAATCAAGCATAAATTGTATGTTTAAATTTAAAATATAACCTCACAATATTCCTGAACAGGCAGTTTTATTATAAGTTAGAGGTATGTCAGATGATCAAAGTTGAGAGTAAAAAGAAGCCATTCTAAAAATCACATAAAACTTCAGTAAATTTCACAAGTCTTTTATAGAACTTCACTATTTTCACCACCCAAAGGAGCAATAACTTGCAAAAATACAAAAGCACAAGAGCAATAATTACAGATTTGAAAATTTACATTGAATGGCAGTAAAAATTTGTGACTCGCTCATTCCAAAAAAATTGGACTGATGATGGTTATTCCATATATAAAACAGTGATGAGCCTTTCAGCAACTTGAGCACATGTAAATAACTAACTGTATACCTTGAATGTCATAATCAGGTGGGTAAAATGGAATTCAGCTTCCAGATCCAGTTGAATGGAAACATTCTCTATGCCTGTGGAAGGAAAAAGCAAATTTTTAATGAAGGGAAAAAAAGAGAAAACTCACGGCGTCAGTTTGAATAGCTTTACAATGTCAAAGTAGTAAGACATAAGCTACATAGCAATTACAGCACAGAAACAGGTCATTTAACCCAGATGGTCTATGCTGTGTTTTTATAATGACAAGGCACCAATCACTTGTAAGGGGATTTGGGGTAAACACATTGCGGGTTTAAGACTAGGTATAGAAGGACGTTTATACAAGATAGAAAGCTTGATGACAACAGCAGCACAGCCACGCAGACTGTGTTCAGTTCACAAACCAAAGTGAAACTGAGACCAGATTACATGACACACTTCCTTTCTCATGATAGCATGCTGCTACCCCTTAAAAAGGGGTATTACAACAGTCCGAACTGGTGTTTATTCTCCACCCTACAAAAAAAATATAGGAAGCAATAACTTCACTCAGGCGGTACAAATAACAATTAATGAAATAATTGGGAGAAGCAGAGTAAAGTATCAAAGTAGCAGAATCAAAAAGAACCACCATTTCTACAAGTAACTGGCCATTTATCTTTACACAAGCGGGATGGCACGGTAGCACAGTGGTGTGCCAGGGATCCAGGTTCAATGCCAACCATAGGTCACTGACTGTGCAGAATTTGCACATTCCCCCCATATCTGCATGGGTTTCTTCCAGATGCTCTGGTTTCCTCCCACAGTCCAAAAATGTGTGAATTAGGTTGATTGGCCATGCTAAATTGGCCCTAGTGTCAGTGGGATTATCAGGGTAATTCATGGGGTTTCGAGAATAGGGCCTGGGTGGTATTGTGGCCCAAATGGTCTCCTTCTGCACTGTAGGGATTCTATGATTCCAAGCACTGATTTCAGGTTCTTATAGAACAGAAATTCTTTGAAAGATACCAAGAATGTCTCCAACAAAACTTTTAGTTTTGTACATCTGCATTTCAGAAATGAAAATGCCACAAGTTGGCACAGTCTACTCTCATCAGTTCCATTCTCTGTGGTGGTAGGATCAAGTGGCAGGGGAAGAAAAGATATTTTGAAAAGACCACAGTATTAAGGAAATGCAAATGCAGCTGTACTAATCTACTTACACCAATTCTACTAAGACTCAGAGGCATGAGAAGGTACACAAATGATCAGATTTTGCATTGGTAGAAAAATATGCAAGAAAATATGAAAATTACAGTATGTTTGACCATTAGCTTTAGTTTTTTTAAGAAATGTAACCAAAAGAAAGTGTTTGTGTACATTAAGCATTATCTTGACAAATAAAGCAAAGACAAATGATGAGTGAGTTGTACAAGAGCCAAATGGCTCTAAGCTTTGAGATGAAGATGATCGACTCAATGATTTATCCCAGAATGCTAAAGAAAAATCAGGGTGGGGGGGTGACAGGACAGTGACCTGCATACCTGCATATACCTAAGAATATTGGTCAGCTTCCATGATGTGTATGAACAGGAATTTCTCATTCAATTTTCTTTATCGCTTCTCCTCAGATTCCTGACATACAGTCCCATCAGCACAACAGCCCTCCATCATATCAATCAAGTCATAATTTATCAAGTGCAGGGACAGGCTTTGATTGCTGGCTTAAGAAGGGTCCCCACAGCTAAGTCGATGTCCTCACTCAGTCATATTTTGCAGCAACAGGTTCACGTGTTAGAACTGTGAACTAGAAACTCCAGCTGATTTAATACATCTCTCTCACGCACACAAGTCTAAAAGCACTAAAATCAACGAATCCAACCAGCTGAGCTTAATTAACACAGCACAGGGCAGAGATTAAATCCAACAACTGTCTACATGGCTCAGTAGTGCACCATGAACAGTTTACTCACCAACTTATGAAGCTGAAAGCTCTAAGTTAACATATAAAAGACCTTTTACAACTTGTTGCATGATGTGGACTAACTTTGTTTGTCCACATCATGCAACAAAATTCACATACTAAATATGTACATAATGCTTTATAGAGTCCCTACAGTACTGAAGGAAGCCATTTGGCCCATCGAGTCAGCATCGACCACAATCCCACTCGTGCCCTATTGACATAACCCCTTTCATTTGCCCCCTGAAATTAAGGGGTAATTTAATATGGCCAATCCACTTAACTCGCACATCCTTGGACTGAGAGGGGAAACAGGAGAGAAAACCCACGCTAACACAGGGAGAATATGCAAACTCCACACAGACAGTGGCCCAACCCAGGAATCGAACCTGGATCCCTGGCACTGTGAGGAAGCAGTGCTAACCACTGTTCCACCGTGACACCCTGGTTTATGATGAACATCTTACTTTTATATTTTCCAAACAACCAGACTCACCATTTTCAGACTGCCACCAGGTGTTCAGTCGGTTGTGAGCAAACGTTGTGACAACATTCTCAATTCTATGGCTGTTCGGGTTTTCAGCAAAGACAGTCCGCGAATCACAAGAGAAGCATTTCTTTTCTTCCTGCAAATACAAAATTGAAGATTTTTAATATGCTTTCTGCTTTCTTCATGCTGAAGACAATGCAAAATTGAACGGGACCCAAGGAGCAAAATCTGGCACGTTTAGTAAACATTACTTTAATGTGGAAAGTACATTTGTGGTTTTTCTTGATAATGAACAAAACTCTCAGCTTGGAATGTTGCCATCATTCACACCGGCAGGGTTCACGCCATGCACAAGCATGGCCAATAAAATTGCATTTTCAATGCTTTCAGTAGAGATTGATGTATCAGATACAATTCAGAGTCACACCTATCAACAGATTTCAAGTTTCAATCATAGTCTGTGGAGATAGAAAGTCTATTAAGATATCAGCGTGGATAACAATGATTCTATGATTCTATTTCCCACACAGCTGGGAGACAAATACACAAAAAGACCTTGTTAGTTACCGGGCCACGTAAGAGAATATTGGGATAGGTGACCAAAAGCTTGGAGGGTTTGAAAGCTCATCTAGAAGATAAAGTGAGGGCAAGGAGGAAGCATTTCCAAAGCTTTGGATGAGATAATTAAAGGAGTCATCAATGGTGAAATGACAAAAAGTTGGGTAACAAAGAGTAGCCGGAAATGAAGTAGAGATCTGACAGCAGAGGTTATAGAGTCAAGGGATTTGGAAAAAAAAAAGGGTAAAAATTTTAAAACTGACTTATCACTAGAATGTGAACCAACATAGGTGAGCAAGCATGAGAGTTATGGATGACTGAGACACTTAGTGAAAATTAGAATTAGGCACCATTTTTGATGAGCCCAGGTTTACAACAGACAACCCGTAGGAGAACATCGGATTAGTTTAATCAAGTCTAGAAGCAACAAAGACACGGATAACAATTTCAGCTAATGAACAGAGGCAGGATAGTTCACATACAGGAAGGAATACATAAGCTAAAATATTTCTTAAACTGTCATACAATGCCAATGTCAGAAGACATCCTTTTGCCACCAGTTTGTTATATATTCTTTTGTGTTGCTTCACCCAAGGAAATAGGAACCACATAGGGAAATTAGTCTCAGGTCTCAACAACAGATCAATAAGAAACTTTCACAGGCGTAGAGATACATAAATATAGATAAACATTTAACATGACAGAAAAAGCAACAGATCAGATGTGACCCTTTCCTTTGTTGGTATGCTATGGTCATGTATATTTCAAAAACATCTTCCGTTACTATGGAGAGAATCTGCACTTAAGAAGTGTAGCAAAAGTAGGAAACTACACAATACAATGTGCACACAACAAGATTAAATTTGGTGCAAATCCACAAAGAGGTTAACACTGAAAAAATGATCAATACATCACAACCTCATACCAGAACGGGAACAATGTCTGAAAATAAACTTGTGGTGGCTCCTTCATGTTGGGTGAAAGCGTGGTCACGTAGCATCCTTTTACAATAAATACCAGACACAATGACATGGTTTGAAACCTATTACTCTTCTGTCATTCGTAAATGAAAAATTAGTTTGCCATGCACCTTTCAAAACAAAGGGAATGAAAGCACTTTGAAATTACAAATTACTACTTTAGGTTATTGGTTCGTGCCTTTGGTAACTTTGGAATCACTACAATTAAAAATCAAGAGCATGCAAGCCCAATTTACCCATCTGCAATCCATTACAGACTTTCCAGCAAATCACATACCATAAGGGGTCCAGGGGGTAACATTCAACTTCAGCTGCAGCACAAACTGGGCCTGAGTGGATCAGCTGCCTGTTTTGTACCCCACACGGTTTGCCCTTTCAAGGCTTTGATATTCAATCAAAATTACTATCCTAGAAACTACATTAACTGAAGTTACTCATGGAAATTAGTTATTGTTTGGAAAGATGAAAAGTGAAATTACTTTTTTTGTACTGATCTGTTTGCAAGGTACCTGTTACTTTTCAGCAAGTTTTAAATCTGAAACAGATGCGCCTGTATTAGAACACGTTTAATTCCCAAACAGAATTCAAATAACTCTCAGCAGCTGTTGACTAGAAATCCACAAGTGATGTTCAAAACTTTAAAGCAATGAAAGTCACCTATGACACGGATTAGATACCGTGACGAGATTGCTGTTCTCAGTGAGAATGAGATGTAATTTTTTTTGTAAAGGTGACAATGGCCGAACTTCTTCAAGGCATCATTATTTGCACAATTTCTTGAACAAGGCGGATAAGATCGGAAACCATTCAAATTTAACAACTTGGTACCACTTGCAGAATGAGGACAAAACAGGATTGCTGATTGTGATTGGAAGCAATAATCTTACATCAAAGCAGCTGTCAAACTCCAATTGACTAAGCACATTGAAAATAAAGCTTTACCATTCAGCTGCAACAAAAGCATTTAATTCAGAGTAACCCGTTCATCCCATGCTACCGAAAGCTTTTCAAACCGAATAATAACACTTTCAGATTTTGACTTTTATGGAAAATAAAAAAAAAGCTATTCAAGCTCAAATGAAAAACACATATCTGAATTGGTTTAGTAAGTGTTCCTACCAGAAGCTGAGACTGAAGATTGGACAGCATGATTAGGTAAATGGCCAAACTGGTTCTAACAGAGGAGAGCTTTACTAGATTTTGGACTGACTAAAGATGAATTGAAAGGAGTGCTGTAAATACTCTGGTCAGGTAGCATCTAGAGAGAAAAAAATGCTTGTGTTTCAGGTCGAAGACGAGGAAAAGATCTGATTACAATTAGTGTTGAGACTCTGTGTTCACAAGAGCCAGTACCTTTAAGCTGATGAATGAATTACAGGCGCACACTTCTGCAGATCTACAATGAAGATTTATCAACCTGAAATGTTACTCTGCTCTTCTCTCTATTGATGTTGATAGACTTGAGTATTTCCAGCATCTTCTGATTTTAGTTGAGATTTACAATATCTATAGTACATTGCTCTTGCTTGATGCTGATGTTGGTTGCTTGCGTGGGTTTCCTCCCACAGCCCAAGGATGTGCAAGTTAGGTGCATTAGCATGCTAACTGACCTTTAGCATCCCAGGATGTGCAGGTTGGAGGGATTAGCAGACTAAATATGTGGGGTTATGTGGATAGGGCCTGAGTGGGAATGTTGTTGCTGCAGGCTCAATAGGCTGAATGCCTCCTTCTACACTGTAGAGTTTCTATGATTCTATGAATAAAATAGCAGTATATATTTTTTCACCTCAATGGACAGCAATAAAACATGCAAAAATAATTAACTAGTTGAGATGCTCTGCAAACAGACATGTATCGTTAGCATTGAAAGGCTGCACCAGTACATCTATGGATTCACATTCTGCATACATCCTTTGGATTACTTCCTTTGAATAAAGATTCAGTAATTTCAGGAAAGGCAGTGAAGGACATGTTTCTGTCTACATTAACAGGCATGAAGTGTAGATGGTTGAGAGCTTCAAGTTTCTCGTGTTCAGATCACCAACAATTGTCCTGGTCCATCCACGCTGATGTTATAATTAGAAAGCCCATCAACACCTCTACTTTCTCAGAAGACCAAAGAAATACGGCATGTCTACTACGACTCGCATCAAATTTACAGATGCACCACAGCTTGATGACTCCTGCTCTAAGACTGCAAGAAATTACGAAGAGGTGTGAACGTAGCCCAGTCCATCGCACAAACTAGCCTCGCATCCATTGACTATGTTTTCCACTGGCTCAGGAAAGCAGCCAGCATAACTGAGGACCCCATTCATCCTGACCGTACTCTCTTCCAGCTCCTTCCATCAGGAAAATGATACAAAAGTCTGAGATCACGTACCAACCGATTCAAGAAAAGCTTCTTTCCTGCTGTTATCAGACTTCTGAATGAGCCGATCACATTAAGTTGATCTTTCTGTTCAGACTATCTGTAACTGCAACTTGATGTTCTGCAGCTTATCTTTCCTTCTGCCTATATACTCTCCGAAGGCTACGTTTTGTCTGTATAGCACATATTGTTTCCCAATACGTGACAACAATAAATCAAATTAAAGGTAGGGCATGATCTTTCTTACTTGTCCCTCTGGTCGATTGGCAAGGCGATTCATTAAGATAGGGCGAGAACTGATTGTGTCTAGTTGCTTGCCTTCGCAATCTTACTGGCACAGAATTGAGAGGTAGAATGGTCTGCATGCACTATTTTTCCCCATTTTACTGCTCAGTCTGCCGCTGGTTGCACTCGGCTCAGCTGCATAATAGTCAGACCTAATAGTTAAGCGTGCTGAGACTCATGATGTGTTTATAGGAACCAGTGGATGACTTGCAGACACACATTTTATGGAGCATGATTCAATCAGTTCTAGGTAGCCAGGGTGTTTATACCAAAATAACACCCAGCCAACAAGGAGAATAACATTGCATCCATGTAATGCAAAATGACATTCAATTAAGCAAACTATAAAAAGAAATAAATAGCATGTGTATTGTAACAGGAAACTGAACATATTTAGCCACTACAGATAATATTGGTAGCATATTCTGTAGTTTCTATATGAAGACTTGAAGTCTTAGAGATCAGTTGACTCCTGAGCAGAACTTTTCTTCTTCACACCTGATCTATCAGGAACAAAATTAATTTCTTCTACGTCAAGTTCTATTTAGTGTTCGATTCACCTTCTTGCATGCTTATCTCATTAGTTTGAAGATGCAGGAAAGAGAGTGCAGCCCAGATCCTCTCCTGCACAGATTTGCATTCACTCTAAGCATGTTACTGCCGAATTAAATGAGTTCTACCTCATCATCAATCCTTCTGTTTTCAATAGTCTCTCCAAAATCTCTCTATTACAACTTCACACCCTTTTCTTAACCAATTCCTACCTGTGCCCATGACCTTATATTTTCTGGTTTAATTCTATAATGCAAGATGTCCCTGCTCTTTAATTAATTCTGAGAAATCTTTCACATTCACTGAAGTAAAGAGTTGGGTTTAATGTTGCATCCAAAAGATGGGACCTTAAAATTGTTTAACAGTACCTCCGTACTGTACTAAAATACGAGAGGAAATGCAGATTTTTTATTTGTACGTGGGAAACAAAAATAGAGGTGTGAAATTGCAGTGAAGTGGGTAAGTGATTGGCCGTTAAGTATTCCAATTTATTTTGCCTAAACTGGGGAATTAATATTGGAAATGGAAGCCAAGGCTAGAGGGATTAATTTGCATTTAATAAATAAAATAACAAATGCACAATTGAGATGGCTGGGCAGGTGATGTGTTGCAGCTATGGTATGATCCATGACTAAAGTCTGCAAAAAATGCCTGTGGAATAAGGAACTTCAGCTCAGAGTTAATGAACTAGAGGCTAAGCTACGGACACTGCTGCGATGTATCAGAGAGACGGAATGTTACCTGGATACTTTCTTCCAGAAAGGAGTCACATCCCTCAAGTTAAAGTCAACTGAATGGTTAACAGTTAGGGATAGGATGGTGTGTTAATAAGTTGGGTACTTACGAAGATGAGAAGGAAGCAGCGGGGAAGCTTCAACCTTCACAACTGTCAAACAGGTTTGAAGTTTGTGCAACTTGAATGGATGTGACTGGGGCTGCAAGGTGGATAAATGAAATGACCATTTCAGAGATATGGCTACAAGGTGACCAATGAATATTTAAGGGTGCTTGACATTTCATAAGGACAGGAAGCTAGGAATGGTGGTGGGGGAGTTCTGTTATTGGGAATGGCATCAGTACGATAGAGAGGTAGACTTTATTCTAAAAGTCATAGAGCATAGAATCACTTTGCTTAGAGATAAGAAATAGCAAAGTTAAAAGGTTACTTAAGGTAGTAGTTGATAAGCTGCTGATCAGAAACTACACTGCAGGATGAAAATATAGGAAGAACGAATGGGGTTTTTAAGATAGATATGGCAATAATCATGGTTAATTTTAATATAAACAGAAATAGGACATGTCATGTTGACAAAGTTAGCCTTGAAGATAGTTCTTCGAGCTTTTGGGACAAGTTCTTGGAGAAGCCTACTAGAGAGCAGGCCAGTCAAAGCCTATTAGTATGCAATGTGGCAGGACTAATTAATGACCTCATTTTAAAGGAGTCCCAAGTTAGCAGCAATTATAAAATGATTGAATTTTGCATTCAATTCGAGGGAGAGAAGAGTGGGTCAGTTATTTGCTTTGGTATGAAATTTGAACTGGCTAAAATGAATGGGGAAAGAGTAGTACAGTAAAGATAGTGTGGCAAACATTTAAGGAAACATTTCATAACACACAAAGATATATTCCAGTGAGAATGAATAACTCCAGAAGAAGGATGCACCAATTGTGGCTAATGAAGTAAGCTAAATTATAGTATCAAATTGAAAACAAAGCATACAATTCTACAAAAGGTTATTGACACGTCAGAAGATTGAACAAAATTTTAAAAACCTGTGAAGAACAACTAAATAAAAAGGGAAAAATTAATACAAGAGAAAGCTAGCTAAAAATATGAAACAGATAGTAATAATTTTTACAAATAGTTAAAAAGAAAAATCATAACAAAAGTGAATGCAGGTCCTCTGGAAAGAAATTCTGGGGAATAAATAGGAACAAGGAAACGGCAGAAGGGTTGAACAGATATTTTGTATACATTTTCACTTCAGAGGGCATAAATTACATGCCCAAAATATTTACAAATCAAAATATTAGAACTAAAGGACCTCAGCTTACAGTCTTAAAAGAAGTGACTGTGGAGTCAATGGATGCATTGGTTGCAATTGTCCACATTCCCCTAGATTCTAGGGAAGTTCCATGAGATTGAAAAATAGCAAATGTAATTTCTCTGTTCAGCAGAAGAGAAAATAGAAAATAGGAAACTACAGGCCTGTTACTTTAGCATCTATCAAAGGACAATTCTGGAATGTATTATTAACACTGATATAGCAGGGATATAGCAGGGTACTTAAATCTTAATGCAATCAGGTAGAGGCTTTATGGTTTTGTGAAAGGGAAATCACATTGGACTGATATATTAGAGTTATTTGAGGAAGTCACAAGCAATTTGGATAAAGAGGACAAAAACTTAAAATGCGGGAAAATCTCAGGTCTGACAGCATCTGTGGAGAGAATAGAAATGTTTCGAGTCTGAATGACTCTTCTTCAGAGACTGTCATCCTGACTCTGTTCTCTCTCAGCAAATGCTGTCAGACATGCTGAGATTTTCCAGCATTTACAGATTTTTGTTTCAATTTCAGCATCCCCAGTAATCTGTGTTTATCACAGATAAAGGGGAACTTGTAGATGTGATGAACTAGGATATTAGTTTTGATAAGGTGGCACATCCAACATTACTACACGAAAAAAAACTCAGTATAAGCATGGATTAGCATAGATAGAGGATTGGTAATCAATAGAAAGCAGACAGTAATGATAAATAGGTCATTTTCAAGCTGGCAAGATGTGACGAGAGGAATGCCAAAGGGATCAGAGCTAGGCCTCAAATATTTACTGTGTACAGAACTGATCTGGATGAAGGGACTGAATGTATGATTGCTAAATTTGCTGATGACACAGACAGGTAGAAGAACAAATTGGGAGGAGGGTATGAGCAATCTGCAAAGGGATGTAAATAGAACAAAAATTTGGTAGTTGCATTATGGGAAAAAAGTGGACTTTGTCAGGAAGAACAGAAATACAGTATACTACTTAAATAGTAAGACTGCAGAACTCAGTAGTACAGAGGGTTGTGGGTGTCCTGGTACATAAGTCATAAAAGTCTGGTATACAGATGTAGGACATGATTAAGAAGGCAAATAAAATGTTGTAGCTTATTGAAAAGAGAATGCAATATAAAAGTAGGGAAGTTTTACTGCAGTTGAGACCACATATAGAGTAGTTTTGGACTCTTTGGTTGACAAGATATATAATTGAAATGGTAGTAGGTCGGAAAAGGTCCACTTGATTAACTCCAGGGATGAAGAGGTTAGTTTATGAGGAAAGGTTGTATCCATTGGCATTTAGAAGAATGAGGAGTGAACTTATTTGTCATAAGTAGGTGTATATTAACACTGCAATGAAGTTACTGTGAAAATCCTCTAGTTGCCACACTCAAGTGACTGTTCGGGTACACTGATGAAGAATTTAGCATGGCCAATGCACCTAACCAGCATCTCTTTTGGACTGTGGGAGGAAACCAGTGCACGAGAAGGAAGCCCACGCAAATATGGGGAGAACATGCAAACTCCAAACAGACAGTAACCCAAGCCAGGAATCGAACCCAAATCCCTGGCGCTATGAGGCAGCAGTGCTAACCACTGTGCCACCCTGAAGTTACTGAAACATATAAGGTCTTCTGGGGACTTGACAAAGTGGATGCTGAAAGAATGGTTTTCCTTCATGAGAAAAATTAATTCTAGGGGGCATGGGTTAAAAACAAGAGAACACCCATTCAGTCGGGGATGGGGAGAACTTTTTTCTCTGAGTGTGTTATTCGCTTCCCCAAGGAGAATGTTGGCATGGTCATTTAATAGTTTAAAGACAGAGGTAGATAAATTGATTGACAAGGGAATCATAGGGTATGGCATAGAAAGAAAAATAGATTTGAGGCCACAATTAGATGAACCTGTTCTTAGCAAATGGTAGTGAGGCTCAAGGGGCCAAATGGCCTATTCTTGCTCCCTAATTTGTACGTTCATTTAAAAAGGAATTACCATGAAATATCTGTTAAAATCTGTTTACGTTGTTGACAAAATCATTGGCATATAATAAATGCAGATAAAATGAATTTACACTGAACAGTTATTGATTTTTAATGTGCTTACGAAACACGCGTGCTGCTGCCAGAAGCATCCACAACCCTAACAGCAGAATCACAGAGGATTAAATAGTCATCTTCAAAGACTGGAAACAAGATCCTTTAGGGGAAGAGATGAAAATTTAAGTATAAATGTCACCTCTCAAAGGTAGAGATTAAAATTTTCTCTGATCACTTTCAGGCTTACAGTCCTCCAAACTGGTCAGCCCTGCAGCTTTCTGTGCTCCAGCCATGATTAATTAGCTGCCCATTCAGAAATAAGCTGGCATTTTTGCATCTGGTTTGAAGAGCTGTACTTTCACAGACTGATGGCACTCACTTATGTGAAATTCGGTGTGAAAACAGCTCAAAGCTGCATTTTCACAAGTATCCACGTGCACAGTTCCTTTTGATCATTGCAATCTGATCCACAGCACAACCAAGGTAGTGATGTGATGCCTCAGGGATCTTTACAAAGCCACATTTTTGAAAGTGATTGTGCGATAGAAGTAGCTTGGTAGCTCCCATCAGGATAAAATTTGTTGCACTCCCCGCCCACCCCTGCTCTTACCACACTAGCATTTGTACTACGTGACTGGCTAGAAAGCAAGCAATTAACATGGGTGAAACCAGAGTGACTGATTACTTAATCGAGACACAAAAGTAAATCAGAATGCTTTTCTGCTAGATATAGACCTCTTGTGATGTATCTTTCTCTCCCAGACACACGATAGTACAGATGCATCATACCTGAAGGTGGCTGACAATGCAGAAGGGCTCAGGTTTGTACTTGCCACAGGTTGAAGTGGCAGAGAGTCTATCTGCTCGCCCAATCAATAGATCCCCTGTAGCTGGGTAACAGCTCCCCTCAGCGCAACCATAGCTGAATTGTGGCCCTTGGGTGATAACACAGTGCCAGAATGTGACTGGAAGACAAAGAGGACATTTAGTTAGAGCACACAATAGCTACAAAGTTGCATACCAATACCATAGAATTATACATCTCAGAAGGAGACCATTTGACCTATAACATCTATGCTATCCAATATATTCATTCTTTGCTTTCTCCACAGCCTTGTAATGTCCCCCATACATACTAATATCCAATTCATCACATTCAATAACTTTGGTCTAAAATAAGATGAAAATTATCTTCTACAGTACGGTATAGCACATTTGTCTTTGATTTAATTTGTGATATTCCCCTAAATTCATAACTTGTTATAAAAAAGTAATTATCTTTGGAGGCACAAGACTTCCAAATTGTGCTGATGAGGGCAAGGTAAAAAAACTTTGACAGCATGCCTTTTTCAGCAATACTATCACCAACTGTGTAGTTTACAGCTGATAAAAATATAAAGATCAACATACACATCTTAGATTAACTGAGTCAGTTAAACTCATTAGAATGAGTCACCCAGTCAAACTATCGATACTTATCTTAAACAGTGATATCGCTGTCTCTCTCTCCCAGACTGCTTTCTGACCAGTTACAGCTAACTTTTATACAACATGCATTCTTCTAGTATTCTGAATCCTGGCAAGGTTTTTCACTACAACTTTTGAAGGAAATTGTAGGGATTAAAGAAACTTGGATGCTCCACACTGCTGTTATAGTGTAGTAGGTGAAATTTCTGCTTTTTCTGGGGGGGGGGGGGGGGGGGGGGGGGGGAGGGGTGGGTTAATATTGTAATGGTAATCAGATTACCAACCCAGCTGCTGAACTGTATTACAATTTAGTTTATTCATTACTATCACAAATAGACAAATTAAAATAGCAATTAAGTACTGTAAAAATCTCCCAGTCACCACAGTCTGGTTCACCTGTTCAGGTACGCTGAGAGAGAATTCAGCATTGCCAACATACCTAGCCAGCATGTCTTTCCGACTGGGAGTGGTAACTGGAGCACCTAGAGGAAACCCACGCAGACACAGGAAGAACATACAGATTCTGCACAGACAGCGACCCATGCCAGGAATTGAACCCAGGCCACTGGCATTGTGAAGGAACAGTGCTAACCACTGTGCCACTTCATTTCTTAGTTGATGTCTTTAAAACACCACTCTCCACAGCTGGCAAACTCTGGGAAACATGTATATAGTCTGCAAGATATGTCAAAAAGTACATACAAGGGCATCGAAAAGACATGTTCCATTAAAGTGCAACTTTAAAAACTTGTTCCATTAATTAAATATTATGTGTGTTTGTTAATTAGGGAGGGGGATAGGGAAAACATCTTGATTGATCAACGTTAACATCTTTTTACCTTATATGTAAATCTTATCAAACTGTCTCTGTAAATTATTAAAAATAGCTTACAGTATAAATTATCTGGCATCAGATTATAGTCAGAAGGGGAAATCCCTTTGAAAACGGACTCAAGAATTTGATTCAACAACCAATCTTGCTGTGTTACTGAACAAGGAATTTTATAGCTGGGAAGATTTAATCCACTTTCCTTAAACAAAGGCAAAAGTTTTACATATAGAGAGTGCATATTAACATACAACTTGAGAGCAGGGGTATAATTTATAAACGGATCTCCAACTAAGCACAATGATAACGATCGCTCGAAAGTGTGCAAATACAATCAGTGCAAAGAACTTCTCACTACAGTAACTGATGGGACATCTTTTAATGTTCAACCCAATAAACGAAATTAAATTAACTTAGGGAACCTTAACTGGTGAGAGTACTTAAAGCAAAGAAGTAGCAAATTGGACAGATAATCTATTTGGAAACAGTTTTAAAAACTTGTGTGGAACAGAAGTTTACTGCGTACAGCTGTGATCAATTAATTCTCCTCTTCCGGAGTTCCCCTTCCTTAATTTTTTTAAGAGAAAGATTTAACTTTGCGCAAACGTTGAAAAAGGAAAACTTACCCAGAAGAGTTGCTATCCTGAGGGGGAACATTGTTGACTAATTGCCCTCACTTCACAGAGGAGGAAGTTCGGAGTCTGGGGCTGTCTCTCTATTTGTAATAAAGAGGAGAAGGGATGAATGAAGAGGTAGGTGAGAGAGTGCAGTCAAACTGAGGGCATTATCCTGCGGTGCGGTGGGGCAGTACTGGCTGCAGCCTTTCTCCGCAAGACTCTCTCTCTGACTGACACTCTCCCTCTCTCTCTCTCTGACTCCAGTTCCCGCCCCACTTCCAACTCCAAGAGTCCAGGGGGAGGGGACCCCACAACACGCATGCGTCCTCCCACCACCATGACCGCACCCCCCCCCCTCCCCCTCCCCCTTCCCCTTCTACCACCAAACTTTCTAGTCCAATTTTCACCGGAACTTTCTGCTCCAAAAATGCCCTGATGAAAATATTAGAGTAACTGCAACATTTGTAAGACGTCTGAAACGTTTCCTTTACTTTATTGAAGCGTCTCAGAATGTTACTTGATGGTATGTAAAGGACTTGAATATTATTGCTTCTTGTGCGGTGGTCATTTTGGAATAATTTGATTTATTATTGTCACTTTTCTTAGTATACAGTAAGTTTCTGAGGTAAAGTTTATTTATTATCCACAAGTAAGGCTTACATTAACACTGCAATGAAGTTACTGTGAAATTCCCCTAGTAGTCACACTCTGGCGCCTGTTTGGGTCAATGCACCCAACCAGCGCATCTTTCAAATTGTGGGAGGAAATTGGAGCACCTAGAGGAAACTCACACAGGTATGGGGAGAACGTGCAAACTCCACACAGACAGTGACCCAAGTCGGGAATTAAACCCGGGTCCCTGGCACTGGGCGGCAGCAGTGCTAACCACTGCTGCCCAAATAGACCTCATCTTTTGGACGGTGGGAGGAAACTGGTACATCCAGAGAAAACGCACACAGACTTATAAACCTTTAAAAGTAGAGTAAACCTTTCCTCTACCTCACCTTCTACATTGGCTGTCCCTAAATTTTGCATTAATACATTGAATGTGAGAGTGCTAAATGTTTCATTGAATAGTTATCAACAGTGGCCATAGTATGGGTTCCATGGAGAACAGTACCTACTGCTCTGAGTAGGAACCCCAGCCCCTTTTCCTTTTAGTTTGTAGCCAGCTTGTTGACCGATCTCTGACAAGACAGCATTGGTAAATGATGGCCAGAGCCTCTTCTATTTCTTTTCCTGCTTCTCTTAGCAGCCTGAGATGCATTTAATATGAGTGGAGCAAATAATCCATTTTCAATGATGCTGAACCTCTTAATCTTTTCTCTCACATTATCCCATCCAATATTTCACACTATTCCTGCTTAACTACAATGTCTATCATCCCTCCCCTTTTGTGAAGATGTATGCAAAGTATGCCCTTGTCTTATATCTCTACTTTTTTGATTTTTAATTAGTCCAATTCTTTTAGTTCCCTCTCTCTTTTTATGTATTTAATAAAACCTGTTGGGATTCTCTTGTATTTTACATGCCAGTATTTTTTCAAACTTGCTTTTTGCTTTCTGTTTCTCATTTTGAGTTTCATTTCTGCATCTTTTTTACTTCGCTATTTCTGAACTATCAACCTCAGTATTTGATATAAGTTTCTCATTTTTGTCTTATCCTGTTCTTTCTGTTCTTAAACATCCAATAGGTCTACATTAGGGAGACCAATCTTCTTTCTTTGATTTGTTATTGTCATATGTACTGGATACAGTGAAAAATACTGTTTCTTGCATGCTATGCAGGTGTTCCAGAAACGTAGTTGTTCTCTATTCCCTCTTCCTCCTCCATGAATATGTAATACTTAAGCTACTTGACCAAGAATCAGGAACAATAGAAATAGGAACTGAATCTAGATCTGCCTCTCATCAATAAGAATAAGGTGAATAGAATGTTGTACAGGATGCCATTCAGGTGGGGAGAGTGAATCGGAATGTAATGGTCCTAGGAGACGGCGTGGCCAGGGCTATAGATACAGTTCTTTGCAGTCAACAGTGACAGTCCAGAAAACTGAACTCTGTGCCAAGGTTTGGAATATTTGCTTGGGGCTGAGGGAACTTGCAGTAGGAGGAGGAGGAGGAGGACGAGGATGAGGATCCAGTTGTCATGGTCCACGTGAATACCTTTTTTTTTAAGCAACACAGCACGGGAAACAGGCCCTTCGGCCCAACGAGCCCGCGCCGCCGTCATACCAAATACATTATCCTATTTTAATATTCCTATATAATAATATATATATTATTCCTAATATGGAAATTTTCACCATAGGAACAATTTGTTACCCAATCAGCCTAAGAGCGAATTTTTGGGTTGTGGGAGGAAACCGGAGTGCCCGGAGAAAACCCACGCAACCACGGGGAGAACGCGCAAACTCCCGCAGACACCGGCCCAATTCCAAGTGTCTGCATAGCCACATCGATAGTCTCTGAGCTGTCATGGTGCCCTTCAGATGGTCCACATAAAGCACTCATTTACGACATGAAGTACCAGGCAACCCATGAATCAACATCCAAGAGCTGTCCTCGCACCACCTGCCGAATGCATGCTCATTGTTGGTCAAGTATGGACCGAATTACCTGTGGGAAAAAAAAGCCGTAGTTAAACATTCCTACTATATCCCTCTATCTGCATACTGCTCATGTGGCTGTCCAAGAGACCCTTAAACAGCCCTAGCGTGCCTGCTCCCACCACCTTACTCGGCAGTGCATTCCACACCCCCACTACCCTTTGTGTGAAAAACTGCCATCTAATATTCGTCTTATACATAGCCCCCCTCACCCTAAGGCCATGACCCCTCGTCCTATCCATTTCTGAAGGTGGAAAAAGTTTACCTCCATTTACTCTATCTATACCCTTATAATCTTATACACCTCTATGAGATCCCCTCTAAGCCGACGTCTTTCAAGGGAAAACAACCCCAGTCTATTTAATCGTTCCTCATAAGACAGTCCTTCCATTACCAGGCAGCATCCTGGTAAACCTCCTCTGCACTCTCTCCAAGGACTCCACATCCTTCCGATAGTCCGGAGACCAGAACTGGGCGCAGTATTCCAAGTGAGGCCTAACCAAAGTTGTATACAACTGCAACATCAAACTCCTACTCTTATATTCTATACCCTTTTCTATGAAAGCTAACATACTATACGCCTTCTTTGTCACTTTCTCCACCTGTGAGGACACCTTCAGAGACTTGTGAACCTGCACCCCCAAGTCTCTCTGCGTCTCTATGCTCCTTATAGTTTTACCTTTTATCCTATAATTCTCTTCTACATTTTCCGGCCAAAATGCATCACCTCGCATTTTTCCGGATTAAATTCCATTTGCCATCTATCTGCCCAATCTACCAACCTGTCTATGTCCTGTTGTATTGCCTGACACTGCTCTTCTGTACCCGCCAATCCAAGCATCTTGGTGTCATCAGCAAATTTGCTGATCTTACCACCTACCCCTACTTCCAAGTTGTTTATGTAGACCACAAATAGAAGAGGACCTAGTACTGAGCCTTGTGGCACTCCACTAGTGACAGGCTTCCAGCCGGAAAAAGAGCCTTCCAATACTACCCTCTGTCTCCTCCTTCCGAGCCAGTTCTCGACCCATCTACATACCCGACCCTGTATCCCATGCGCCTTCACCTTCTCTATCAGTCTACCATGAGGAAACTTGTCAAACGCCTTACTGAAATCCATGTAGACGACATCAACAGCATGTCCTTCATCAACTGTTTTTGTCACTTCTTCAAAAAATTCCACTAGATTTGTAAGACAAGACTTCCCCTTGACGAAGCCATGCTGCGTATCCCCGATCAGATCGCAGCGCTCCAGATGCTCATACATCCTGTCCCTAAGGATCCTCTCCATTAGCTTACCTATAACTGAAGTCAAGCTCACCGGCCTATAGTTCCCTGGGTGATCCCTCTGACCTTTTTGAAACAACGGTACTACGTTTGCTATCCTCCAGTCCTCTGGGACCTCACCTGTGTCCAAGGAAGAGACAAAGATTTGCGTCAGAGGCCTAGCCAAGTCTTCCCTCAACTCCCTTAGCAGCCTGGGGTAAATGCCATCAGGCCCAGGAGCTTTATATGTCTTTAAGCTGCCTAACAGCCCCAACACCTCTTTCCTCGTAATCCTTATTCCCCTCAACCGATCCTCAACTTTGTCAACATCAGGCACAGACATCTGTCCAGTCTCCTGCGTGAATACCGACGCAAAGTATTCATTCAGGATCTCCCCCACTCCCTCAGGCTCTAAGCATAGTTCCCCTCCTCTGTCTCTGAGAGGTCCAATCTTCCCTCTAACCATCTTTTTGCTCCTTACATAGGAGTAAAATGCCTTAGGATTTTCCTTAATCCTACCTGCCAGAGCCACTTCGTGGCCCCTTTTTGCCTTTCTAATACCCCTTTTAAGATCCCGTCTACACTCTCTATAAGCTTCCAGCGCTATCTCAGTCCCTAGTTGCCTAGATCTAATGTAAGCCTCTCTCTTTTTCTTGATCAAGTCCTCAATCTCCCTGGTAAGCCAAGGTTCTCTCATCCTACCTTTCCCATCCTTCCTCCTTGCCGGCACATATCTTTCCTGCAGAGAGTTTAGTTTTCCCTTGAAAGACTCCCACATGTACCTCGTCGACCTGCCCTCAAAAAGCTTATCCCAGTCGGTATCTTTAAGATCTTGCCTAATCTGGCCGTATCTAGCCCTCCCCCAGTTAAATACCATCCCTTTTGGGCCAGTCTTGTCCTTTTCCATTAATATCCTAAAGCAGACAGAGTTGTGATCACTATTTGACACCTGCTCTCCTACCTCGACGTCAACCACCTAGCCTGGCTCATTCCCCAGAACCAAATCCAGTATAGCCCCATCTCTAGTCGGGCCATCCACATACTGCTCCAAGGACCCTTCCAAAACACACTGTACAAATCCCTCCCCATCCACTCCTACAGCCCTGGACACACTCCAATCTACTCCAGGAAAATTGAAATCTCCCACTACTACCACCCTATTTTTCCTACACTTATCTAAAATGTCCCTGCATATCCCTTCTTCCGCAGCCTGCGGGCTGTTGGGCGGTCTATGATATAGATAGGACCAGAAAAGAGCACTTGTCAGTTCAAGATTCAAAGCCATGTTCTGCAACCTCCAGATGTGGAAAGCAGTCACCTCATTGTATATTCCTGCCCTGCTCAATGCTGCTATTAGACACTGAATCTTTGAGAACGGTACAAAGAGAGGAATGAAAGGGGCAAACTGGAATCCTAGCTCTTCCTGCTTTTGCACCTTCTTCAACGGTATCTCCAGAGAACAGCTTTGACTGGCGGCTGAGCTGCACAGCATCTCCAGCTCCTTGTACCTCAAGGCAGGCATCAGCAGGCTGACCAGACCCAGAGGACCACTCTGGTGAGATAACCTGATGACCAGAACCAGCACTACGTGAGAGAGGAAGCCCAAATCCATGATTACAGATCCTGAAAATCTCAAAGACCAAGGAACAGTCTGACTCAGCCTGATATTACAGGCACGTTTTCAGACAAACAGTTCAAATACAGTGATAGGGACCTGTGGATAGGGTATAGCGAATCCACAGAAGTGGATGGGAAGTATAGATTTGAGACTCTTTGTTAAAGATTTAAAACAGTTTACTGAAGAATCCTGTGGAGATTGACAGAGTTTGATCAAGTTTAATTAAAGAATAATGATAGAGTCTGATAAATATTGTTTTTCCTTGATAAAGTGTTCAATAAAGTTGTGTTGGACCTTCCCCTAACTCCTGTCCCCTTTGTCTACCTCAGTGTGTAGCACGTCTGAGTTAGAAAGGGTTCCTGCAAACTGGTCAAAATTAATCAGGGTAAATTAACCTACCCTTTACACACTAGGATGACTAATGAAATGTTGTTTATTGCAAAGGGAGTTGAATATAAAAGTAGAGAAGTTTTACTGCAGCAGAGACCATATGTATTGTGTACATATTTGGTCTCCTTACTTGAAAAATATATATTTGCTTTGGAAGCAGTTCAGAGAAGGCTCACTCGACTGATTCCTGGGTTTATCTTATGAAGAAAGGTTGAAGAAGTTGGACCCATGCCCGTTGGTGTTTAGAAACAAGGGAGGAGATCTTAATTGAAACATATAAGATCCTGAGGGATTTGACAGTGTGGACAATGAGAACATGTTTCCCCTTGTAGGGGGTATCTAGAACTAGGGGACACAATTTAAAAATCTCCTTTTCAATGTGGAGATGAGAAGAATCTTTTCTCGGAGTGTGATTAATCTGTGGAATTTTCTTCCCTAGAAAGCATTGGAGACTGGGCCATTTAATTTATTCAAGACTATATTTGATTTTTGATAAGATGGGTAGTAAGAGTTTAGGAGGGCAGACAGGAAATGAAAATAAGACCTCAACCAAATCAGCCACGAACTTATTGAATGGTGGAGTTGGCTCGAAGGACAAGGGCCTAATTCAACTCTGAAGTCCTATGTTTCTAAGAAAAGGCATGTCCATCAGATCATACAATCTGAATGCACAATGAAACTATAAAATTATAAGTCAAACATCTATCTCGGATGGATTATACCCTACAAAGATGTAGAAAATAGGTTCCAGCAGAGAAGAATGTAGAAATTTTCCTAGGTCTTTTTTCAGTGACAAGCATATTCTGGCCCAGAAAATATTAGACAGATTGGAATCTGTAACTGTAAAGAAATTCATGAAGGAGGAATATGTTGGGTCCTTCGCAGGCATGCACTCACTGATTAATGTCACTGGCCCTGCAGCACTGATTAGTAAGTTTTTAAAAGATCATCATTAAAATCAAGTTCGACATCTGTGATTGGCTCCAGGACGTATGTTTCAGTCGATCTGTGTTCTTCTCTGTCTCACATCTATTACTAATTAGAATGTTCCTAACTTCAAAGCACAGCTTGACACTGTATTCAAAGCCACTTTGCTGCTGAAAAGCCTTTTATTTGTGGGGAGAAAACAATGTGTCTCACTGTCCATGTCTTTTTCTCTGTCAACATTGTGTTTTCTGAAGCATCAGATAAATAGCTTTGATTTTAAAAAAATAATTCAAATTTATTGTGTCAAATTATTTTCAAAACCACACAAACTAAGACACTATAAACGTGGAAACAATTTGACTTTGCTACAAGTAAATAAAACATTATGTTTAGAATTGAACTTAATAAGAGCAATCTTAATCAGTACAGCCTGTCACTTTTAAACTTGTGGGTTGTATTCCATTTGTCTCATACGCAAGTATACACTGTTTTCAACTTTATACTTTAATAAACCTTTAAAAAAAATACCTTCTAACTCCCTTCAAATTATTTTATAAGCAGCCAAACAAATAATGTTGGAGGCTGAAGAGAAGCATTCTGTCAGTTGGTTAATTCCATGAGTCAAATGCATTTTGAGAAATAGTGTATACTGCACATGTCCAGGTAATGGCTCCAGCAGCTTTGAGCAGGGATACTAAGTTCAAACTTACGCTTTTTGGATGGAAATATAATTTAAAAGTCAATGACTATCAAAATGCATACAGGGCAATTCAATGCGTACATGTGAGCTGTTGTGAAAAATGTTTTTATTTGTTTAAAGTATTTGGGACAGAGGACCAGATGAAACATTATAAAGAAACATATTAATTTGATTTCAAGTTTTTAAATTGCCAACTCCTGACCGATCATTTAAGGTTGTTTGTTTTTCACAGACTTTTATTTGTCATTTTCTAGTTGCTGACCCTGCTTTCATAAAAACGTAGACATTGTGGCAACTGTGAAAACATCTTCAAGTTCTAATCTACTGCTGTTTTACTTTGAACTAGGGAAAATGGTGTAATACTGCCAGTGCAATGATAAAAGTGTGACACCAGGAAGTGCATGCCATTTACAAGATTTCTAATACTTATAAATCTTTATGAATGGATTACTTTGTTTAAAATAAGTTGTTTTAAAAACTGCTAGATTTTAAAAGGCTGCACTATCACAGATACCTATGAATGTTTATGCATAAATCTTTAAAGGCGGCAGGATAGGCTAACAAAGCAATTACTAAAATATGTGGGATCCTTGGTTTTAGAAATGTAGGCAGAGAGTCCAAAAGCCAGGAGGTTCAAGCCTACATAATACACTAGATAGATCCCAGATGGAGTAATATGTCCCATCTGAATTCTGCAGGGACGATATGACATTTTTGGAGAGGGTACTGAAGAGATTAAAAAAGGCTTAATAAAGCATGTAGTATATTCTGAGCTTCGTTAAAAGGGACATTGAGTACAAGAACAAGGAGGTTATGCTGAACTTATATAAGACCTCAGCTGGAATATTGTATACAATTCTGGATGCACATTGGAGAGATTAGAAAAGGTTTGCAAGATTGGTTCCAGGGATGAGAAACTTCAGTTATGAGGACAGATTGGAGAAGTTAGGACTGTTCTCCTTGGAGAGAAAAAAGGCTAAGAGGAGCTTTGTTAGAGATGTTCAAAAACATGAAGGGATTGAACATAGATTTTGTCAAACACCTTTTTCTCCAACAAGCAAACTTCCCATCAGAATTTAATCCACAACAGATATTGTGCATCTGGAGCATTGCTTGGGTGCCGCTTTACATTATGGGGTAATCACTAAATTTGCATTGCAGCCAGTGACTTAATAAGCCTAAAGCATCATTTGTATTCAAACATCCAGTTCTCTTTTTGTTAGCCATTTGCATAGTCGTGTGTTAGATGACTCAGGTTCAGATCTCCATGCCCAATAATGTTGGGAACTCATCATCATATTACCTGCTCCATAATATGTATCAAGTATTATCACTTAGAACAATTATGTTTTTAAACAGTCTCTTCAGTTTGCTCGTGTCGGCATAGGGATGCAGGAGTGCCAAGGACAACAGAGCCTCCAGAGAATTTGGGTGGGTTTTTACAGCCTCAGTCATCCCAAAACCGTAAAACCTGCCCGAGGTTAATGGACCTTTCCATTGTCTACCCCTTGCCTGCTCAGGCGATAACATTCCGGCCTTTGTGTCACACTTGAAAACCCTAAAATACTGATCAATCAGAACAAGTCTGCAAGCCTGATAACTCAGCCAG
The DNA here is from genome assembly GCA_024679065.1 of Sphyrna mokarran. Lineage (NCBI taxonomy): Eukaryota > Metazoa > Chordata > Chondrichthyes > Carcharhiniformes > Carcharhinidae > Sphyrna > Sphyrna mokarran. The sequence continues at coordinate 17,190,883 of JAGIQG010000019.1, read as the reverse complement.
TTCGTGGTATGGTAAGTTTTACCTTACACCGCCGCCGCCACCACCACACACACACACACACACACACACACACACCCCCCTCCCCCAGTTTTTAACAAGCTTAACTTAGTTTGGGTGCAACTTTGCTTTAAATGGGAGCATTTCAGGGATAGTAGCTTTCATCATTAGTTTACTGTTATTTGCAGATGCGATCAGAATTTACTCTCTATTTGAGAATGAGTGTAACTCTGAAGTATATTACTCAGTAGCCCAAATTGCACCCCTTTATGCAAGAACACATCACTCGTGAACAAAACAAACCTATAGGCATTTCAGATCTATTGACTTTGACACCTGTACAGCAGTTAACCTACTCCACTTAGTTCAATGTAAGATCACAGGAGTGATTCAGATGCTATCTGTATATGTTTGCTAGAACCAAGATCAATTCCTATTGCACTAATTTTCCCTTCTCTTATGAAAGGCATTGGACAGATAACTGGTTGCTGAAGATTTTATTTTTGGATAGTATATATAATGTGATCTACAATTAACATTAATGAAGATCTTACTTTAACTTAAAGTTCAGAGAACCAAGCTATGAAGCATTTGCAATAAAACCTTTTAGTTTAACTTGGATTTGCTTTTATACCTCCTGCTGCCTGTATACACGAAAAGGAAATGCAAATCCAATTCAAACTTTCTTGCAAAGAATGAAGAAATAATGAAGTTGGCAAATATCATCTGAGTTGTGGATTGCATTCTGTCGGAATTGAGTTCCTTGGGCAAGGTTTTGATTTCCTATCTCTGTCTAGAACTAAGGCAATGTTTGTTAGAGTTTCCTGTTATTTAGCAAAGCATACGTCACCCTGTCTGACAAGCTCCATCTGTATCCACTCCGTTCGTTTTAGCACGATGGTGCTGTAGTAGTTGTGACTATTGCATTCTGGAATTTAAAGTGTTCTGCTGAACATAGTGGGAATCATTGAAACTCTTTCCCACGATGTATTCAATTGTTTCTATACATGCAGGCAGAATGTTCAAACAAACAGAAGATAGCAAGAAGTACTTCAACAATTATCTTCCTTTTTTTAGTGACTTTTTTCCTCTTGTGATTTGAGACCGCTTGTAAATTACCACATATCCAGTCTCATTGAGCATAATCTAAATGTTAGACCCTAGTAGTTTACCCTGTTAATTTCTTAGTTTGTGAAATAAAACATAAAATAAACGCAATGTAGTGTTTCTTTTTGAATAGGCTTACAAAATGAATCCACCTCATTGACTTACAAAAAGCCATTAGAAGTGGATACTATGTAGGTGTTGGGCATGTGTCCATGACAAAGAGAAAAAATTATTATTTCATAACTCTTAGTGCTTAGCTTTGAAGTGGAAAACCGGGCTTAGGAATATATGAGAAACAACAATGTGTACTTTGTCTTTAAACATAAAAATGTTTGCTGCAAAAGTTTAGCAAAGTCATAGGGAATGCAGACATAAAGCTAAAGAATGAGAGGTTAGGAAGAATGATCAAAGGCTTGGTTGATGAAATGAGTTTTAAATGTGCATAAGTAATGGCATGGCAGAGAGATTTAGGGGAGTAATTTTTAACCAGAGTATAGGCTGCTGACAAAGCTTTGACAGAGAGTTATCTGGACTCGAAACAGCAACTCTTTTCTCTCCTTAAGATGCTACCAGACCTGCTAAGGTCTACCAGCATTTTCTCTTTTGGAGACTGCTGACTAAGTCAGGTGAAAGGAGAAAGGGTGATTCATAAGAGGTTAGTCAAGAACAGATATCTCTCAGGGAATGAGCAAGTTGTGCATGCGGGGAAGTTATCCAAGTAGAAATGAGCCTTACAATGGAGGGAATGAAAGTCAAGGAGAAGAATTTTAAATATGAGCTATCATATATCCCATTCTGGATCATCAAGATTGACAAGGCAGTAAGCAAGCAGGACATTGTACAGAATAACTTTGGCAGCTGCAGAAGTTTGGGTGAGTTGGACTGTATAGAGAGTGAAGGATGGAAGGCCAGCAAGGAAACTATTGGAGTGATTAGCATTTGACTGATATATCTGACTGATATCTACCATGTCTGATTGATATGGAGTCAGAAACACAGCTTGGCGTCAAGGAGGATGTGGATATTGCCTTAGTCTAGGATGGTAGCCAGAGAGGGGGAGGCAGTTAATGGCAAGGGAGCAAAACTTGTGGTGGGAGTTAAGGCACTGGGTTCAATCTTGTTAATGTTTATAACTGGAGTAAGTAGAGAATGATAAATTGAAGGAAAAAACTTTAGCCAGGCCCTCTTGCCCTAAAATATATCCAGAAGTTATTTTATGAATACTTTCCTTTTAAATTTTTGTGTGGGTGGAACAACAATGGAAATATTGTCTTTGGTGATGTTTTCTATAAGTATCTCAAGTGTGTTTTGCTAGTTCAATAGCTTTCTATGTTTTCAATATAATAAATCCTTTACAGTAAGAAATGCTTTCTGTATCTGAATATGTTATTGAGTTCATGGATCTAATTAATGAGGTGCAACAGGCATCTTTGGAATGTTGTACACTGAGGACATGTCATGCTTTGAAATTTCCAGTGTTCATAATGTGCAAAAATTGTTATTATTGAATTGTTTAAAATCTCAGCCTCAGCCCTGTTATGCATTGTTCATCTGTCAAGACAGGGAAGCTACAATAAACTACAATCTAGCTAATACTGTGAGTCTGCTGCTTCTTAGGGCTCTTGCATTTTCAGGCTACTCTTCCATGCCCCATAATGATAATGATTAACTCAATGAAGCTGTAGGATGGAGTTACCAAATGAGTAGCATCAAAACCAGTAAGATAGACTTAAACATTCTCACAGCCAAAGGATCTTAATGTATATCAACGTCTGCTGTGGAGAAGGATAAGGCGTTCACTACATCTCTGTAAATTTTGAGAGGATGCCAGTAGACACACTCAAAGGCAATTAAGGATGAGCAACAAATGCTGGCCCAGCAGCACCATTGATATCACCTGAAAGAATAAAAAGAAAGATGAGATTCTCTGGCCTCGTGTTTCCCACCAGCAGGAGGTGGTGCATTATTTGGTAGTGGTGGGATTCTCTGGTCCCACTGTTAACAATGGGAATTCCTATTAACATCATTCCCTGTGGGTGGGGGTGCGCTGCTGGCGAGACCTAAATATCCCACCAGCGTGAATGGCCAGAGAACTCCAGCCAGAATTTGTAGTTGTTGAATTGTTCTGGAAAACAATCCCTTGTTGACTTTGGCATTGGGATGACGTCTGAGAAAATGAATGTCAAAAGTTCAGCTCCGGGCCATCTGTTTTCCCAAAGCTGTGAGGACCATTTCATTAAGGACTTCTGGTGTGCGAATGCAGTATGTCCACCACACGTACGCATCTTTCGGACAGGAACGGGCAACATTTGGGGAATCTTTGCTGTCCAATGTTGTATGGGCATTGTCACTAGGATTGTGTATTTAAAGAGAGCTGGATGTATTTCATTCTCTTGGCTGGAGCAAAGCAGCTGGAATGAGCATGTGGCTTCATGAAGATTGCCATCTTCTTATAGTGTGAAGAGCCATCGACTGCATACATCTCACTTCGTGGACGTTTCAAATGAGAGGCACCACGACTGAAAGGGATTCCTCTCCCTCAGTGTGATGATATGCAGATTAGTACCTGATCCTTTGGGAGCATTCAGGTAGTCATGATGTATTTATTCCAGACAGTCCAATGTATTGTCTCCTTTTAAACTATTAGGTCAAATCAAGGGGTGGTCGCTGAATGACTAGGTTTCTGCCATGACGATATTGTTCATTTCTCAGATGCACAACCCATGTGGGCAGCATGCATGTAACAAAAGCTGCGTTGCCACACACAGCAGACACCGTCTCCCTGGCCCTGCAGTGAACCCTGGAACACCTAGATAACAAAGACATCTATGACAGATTATTATTTATCGATTACAGCGCAGCCTTCAACATCATTATCCCTACGAAACTCACCTCCAAACTCTTTGGCCCAGGCCTCGGCTCCTCCTGCTGGATCCTGAAATTCCTAACCCACAGACCACAGTTAGTAAGGATAGGCAATAACACCTCCTTCACGATCATCCTCAGCACTGGTGCCCACAAAGCTGCTTACTGTACTCCTATACATCTATGACTGTGTGGGCAAATTCCCCTCCAACTCGATTTTCAAGTTTGCTGATGACATCACCGTCACTGTCTCAATTAATGATGAGACAGTGCAGGAATGAGATAGGGAATCTGGTGAACTGGTACAGTGAACCTGCACTGCTGTTCTTTCTGATAGTGAATGAGGAATGAAAATCAACTCCATTATTGAAGGACAGATTGTTGGAGTGATGTGACAGCCTGTAAGCTCCTTTTGAAGACAGGTATCTGCAGATATGGTGGCAGTAGCTGGAGATTGGGTGGCAGCATCCTGAGTGTTTGGGCTGTAATGGAAGCTGAGACACCAACCGTAAGGTGCTGCACCATGATTGGGGTTTGCAAGTCTGCTAGCAGGGATTCTGCAAATTTATGTGCAAACCTAATACTTCTCCGTATTCCTTAACACTAAGCGTAGGTTTCCTGATTGACCTGCCAATGCACTAAGCCTTTTATTATGTACCCCTCAACCTTCGTCTGCAGACTATCCAGTCAAAATTCTTATCTGCATCTTCTGCAACAGAATCCACGTATGCCCTCATCATCTGGTGAGCTAGGACATGTGTTACTCCTTTTCCCTGCCCTAGTTGCAGGCCACTGATACCCAATGTCTCACTACATACAGATCCCACCTCTAAAGCATAGGAAGTGCTGGCATCTGGGCTGGTGGCAATCAGTGTGAGTGATGTCGCTTTTCCCTCATCACTACCTTCCTTCTCTTCCATCGCCTCTTCCATCGCTGCCTGGCCTGTTTGCAGTTATTGAGCATCTGAAAAGTGGGATGATGTGGTGGTGGGAGAGATATAAGCATGGGTATATGATTGCACTTTTCAGCTTGTAAATCAGATGAGATTGCAGGATGAGGGGAAATTGGGATATTGGAAGAAGGATGAATATGAGTTCTCTTTGATGTTTTCATCCTTGCTGTTACTCATTGCTGCTCCAATGATTGCTCTCCTTTCCAGAGAATTGTCAGTCGATTTCCTGATCATTAGATGCTGCTGACTCCAGTTATGCACTGCCTTCCCCTGTAAGTGAGAAGAAAGTGTGTCAATTCTGTCTAAATCAAAACTGATTCTTAGGTGTACTATTGAGGAAGTATTATACTCTCAGAGGTGGCATCTTGTGGAAGAAACATCAAACTCAGACTCCACCTGTCTAATTGGGTGGATATGAAAGAGCTAATCTGGCCAATTTTTATCCATCAAGCAGCATCACAATAAACAGATTATTTGGTCATTATTATTTTGCTGCCCCATTTCCTATACTACAACAATGATTACACTTCAAAAAGTACTTCTTGGCCATAAAGTGCCTTGAATGTCCATTAGTCATATAAAGTGCTACATAAGTGCAAGTCTTTTTCAGTGAATGTATTGGGTCACAGTTGTCATGATTAAGTAGCAGTCATTGATTGCAAACTGTGAGATATGGATGTGAGACTCAAAGCATTTTTAGTGCATGGAGGTTGTAGTGAAGCATAATCATGTCAGATATGAAGTCTAATTTTTAGTGATTGGCGGGGATGTGGTGAATTCAGCCATGTGTGAGGCTGTCAATAGAATGTGACATTTTAAGATGCATTCACTGACCTTGGCTACTCTCCTGAGGTCATTGAGTTTCTAGCCGCATTGCGTCCAAGTCCTCGATGTTGGCTTCTGCCTTTGGCCACAACTATCTGCTTCCACTGCCTTTGCAAAGTTCCCTTTGATCCCTTGTGAACAAATGATATTTCTCCTGCTCTCCACCTTCTGCTTCAGAGTCTTCAGTGCAGTGTCGGAAAATCTTGGGAACCTGCTCTGAACCACGTGCCATTATTGAGTTTTTTCCAGTTCAAAATTACTGTTTATTTTGGTGTTAGTCTGGAACACATTTATTTAAACTAGATCAATACAGTGTTTTGGACAAGAACCTTAACTACAGGAAAGCATTGCACCATTCTTGTAAACAAGTAGTGCACTGTCCAGCTTGTTTGCTGTTGACTCCACAGATATCTTTCAACCTATCTTTAAACAACTCATTGTCCTTTCTCAAAACAAGGAACTGGCCTAACACTACATATGCCTTATCAAACCTTGCTCTTCCAGTTTTCTTCCAAGTGTTGTTCCAATACCAGCCAGGGAGGAAACTGACTTGTTCTCCATAGGTTCAGAAACAAAACTCCTGTGTTTGTGTGATGTTGAACTCATTGTACAGAGCTCTGAACCCACTCACTTTGTGCTGCCCTCAGCTTCTCCGTCGTCGCCGCTTTCCAGATCAAAATTACTATTAGGTTGGCTTCCAGCATCTGCTCCAGCCAGAACACCTCTCTCCATTAAGAGGTGCATGCTCACTTTAAGTAGTGCTGGCTAACTTTAAATTTGTGCTGGCCTCTCGAGTTTGCACCCCTTGCTATAGTGTGCAACCACAATGTGATTAGCACGAGCTGCATGTTTCAATCATTTCAAATTTCTGGCAGTACAAAGTTAGTGTACTGCTTTCAAGCCACGTCCAAGGTTGTGGTCAAAACATTTATACTGTACGGTTGGTCATATTGCTTAATGAATCTTCTTATATTTAGGTTGTGAACATGATAACATAAGAAATAGGTCCAGTAGTAGACCACATGGCGATTCAAAATCATCATGACTGACCTTAGGGTCCAACTCCATTTTCTTGCCATTCTCCATATTTCTTAATGGTCTGAGCCACCAAAAATTTGTCTTTCCCCGCTGTTATATATATTCAAAGGTGGAATATGCACAATCCTCTAGAGTAGAGGGTTCAAAAAGATTCACAAGCCTTTCACTGAAGAAATTCTCATCACCTCAGTCCTCAATAAACCAGCCCCACATTCCGAGACTATGCCCCTGATTACCCGGACAACAGAAACAATCTCTCAGCATCCTCCCTATCAAACTCTTTCAACATTTTGTGAGTTTCAGTGAGGTGGCTTCTCATTCTTCTAAACTCCAGAGAACATAGGCCCAATTTACTTGACATTCCATCATAGGCTCAATCCCTCATCCCAGCGACTAATTTATTAAACCTTCATTGAACTGCCTCCAATGCAAATATATCCTTTATTAAAGGTAAAGACTGAAACTATATGCAGTACTCCAGATGTGGTCCCACCAAAACTATGTACAACTGTAGCAAGACTTTATTATTCTTGTACTCCATTTCACTTGCATAAAGGCCAACATACCATTTAGCTTCCTAATTGCTAGCTGGACTGGCGTGCTGACTTCCTGCATTCCTTGTGTAAGCACCCCCAAATCTCTATGAGCATCACCACTTACAAGTTTCTCACTTTTAAAAAATATTATATAACATAGGCTCCATCTTCAGCATTTGATAGTTCAATCATACTTCAACTCTGCATGATTTATTGAGAAACTTACATGTCCATATGCGCACACTCAGTAGTTTAGATAAGATAACATACAGGCATAAAACAGTTCATTGTTTTTTTCTGCCCTCTTGTGGAAATAGAAGAATCTGCAAAATTTGCAGAGTATCTCTTTAGTTTAACGAATACAAAACCTCTAAATATACTGATGATTACCTTTAATTGCTTGGAATGGAAGAATAATTAAACAAAAGATTCTTGTTATTTTCAGAGCTGCAACCAGGGCAGTTGGAATAGTTGATTCATTCTTTGAAATAGATTTTCAGCGTGAATTTTTGCCACAACTTATATTGGTATGGCCGTTTTAATGTAATAAAACAACTCAGTGCACTGGAGAGATTTAAACTTGGAATCTCAGGAACATTGGACATGAATTTGGGAGGGAACAAATTCCAGGGTTAAGGGGGAAGTTGTGTGATCGCATTCTAGAATTAAGAGGGAAGTAGTGTGGTTGCATGGCCCTTTAAGGGATTGTTAACCGAAGGCCATGTGGTCAGACCAGACCCTATAGAATACTGACTCATCTTCTGGCCTTAATCAGGAGGAGGGTGCCTACCCTACGTGGAGGAAGGTCTCTGTATGGGCCCTGGGAGGAGATTATTCAGTTGTGTAGTTTATTCAGTCTGACTTTTTGTACGTGTAATTCTTTATTGTTGGCAATAAAATCTCTGTTTTTCCAAACCAGAATGAGTTGCACTTGATCTTTGTAACTTTTAAGGATGGCACGGTGCCACAGTGATTAGCAGCTGGGGCCTGGATTCAGTTCCCGGCTTGGTCACTGTCTGTGTGCAGTTTGGACGTTCTCCCCATAGTGGCATGGGTTTTCCCTGGGTGCTCCAGTTTCCTCCCACACTTCAAAGATGTGTGGGTTAGGTTGATTGGCCATGCTAAATTTCTCCTCAGTGTTGGGGGTTAGTAGGGTTATGAGGATAGGACCTAGGATGGAATTGTGGTCAGTGCAGACCCGATGGGCTCTATGTCCTCTTTCTACAGTGCAAGGATTCTATGATCTATCACAGTCAAATCCTTCATTCTCACCTACAGCAGGGCAGGCACCGACTGGATTAAAGAACCCTGTCCTGGGTGAATGAGTTATATTAGGTTAAAGGTGTTACTGGTTGACTGAAAGTCCAGCGTGCTGGGGAATGGTTTCTTCTTGTAACTGTGCGCATGGTTGTTTCACAAACAGGCATTTTTTAATGTTTGCAGTTGTGCTCAGAATCATTGTTTTTATTACAATTTGCAAAATGCAAACCATAGTCATTTTGAATGAACAAGGAAGGAACAATATACATTAAATGAATATATATAAGGAAATTAGTGTTATGTTTCAAAAGTGGTTTGACTGTGGATAGCAAAACATAAAACCAACTCTACATTGGGAGTATAAAAAAATACACTTTACATTATGTAGAATTTTAATTTTAAATGTTACAAAGAAAAAGTGGTAATAGATTTTGCTATGATTAACATTCTGCATAGAAACGGACTTTTTCATCAATTTCCTTTTTAATGAGGGTCACATTTTTTTCAAGGTCAGACAAATAATCTGTCTTCTCCATTACTTTCTTATTTCCATCTTGTATCTTCTTCTCCAGGTCTGTAAATGGAAAAAATCAGTTCGCATTATCTCATTATTTACCATCTATTCTCCTCACTCTCAGATTATTAAACAGCTTTTTGCTGCTGGCAGGGTTGCAGTGTTTCCTGAGTCACATTTCAGTGGGGATGGATACGATGGCCCATAACTTCTGCAGGAGTAGCAATTAAGTCAGATTGCCACTCCACTCATGGTTCCTTACCTTGAAATCCAGCCGCTCCTATATTGCCTGACCTTATGACTCAGACTGGGTGAGATTTAAGCAATAGAACAGGATCCTGAGGCCCACAGTCAAGCGCAACTCACTTACATAGACCATTCTCCCTTTTTATGGCACTAGCTGCGGTTAATTGGGTGAGTTTGGAGATAAAACCACTTTGACAATCCGGGGGAAGCTAAGCTCATAAAGTAAGTGTGTAGGATTTGTGGGGGCGGTGGGGGGTGGGATTGGATGGACTGGTCAAGGTAATAGTAGGGGGAGTCTCATGAAGAGGTTGAGGTGGGTCGGTGCTTCAGTCACCAGAAGCTAAAAGTGCTCTTAATTCTTCTGTTTCTGGGTAACTGTTGATTGTATGGGTCACAACCATCCTAAGTTTACAATTCAAAATTCATTTTTGGGTAGTTTCAGTACAGGGCTATTGTCCAAACGAAGTTTAAATCTCCTGGACAATTGCTGTGCAATCTTTACCTTAGAAGGACAGCTTATCTTTGAGGTACCCCTCAAGTACACTATACTGGAGCTCACAAATTACATTGAATATTCTGAGAATGTTTGAACTGAATTTCAGTTACTGGGTATGTGATTGCATTAGGACACTCTGAACCTTTCAAAATCCAAAGGTTAACCATCTTCAATCTGGTGAGTATTGGTTACAATTCAGTAGGTCTGAAGATGTCTTTGTAGTCATAGGAGATTAACTGACAGTCTTTATTGACTCTTTGAACTATTTACAAATATAGAATAAAGGGTACAAACTAGGAGCTGTCTCCGTGCTTGCCAGTAAACTCACCTCTGTCTGTCACTAGACTGATCCTGGATACAGGTCACATGCTCTCCTTCCATCACTGTGTGGGCAGTACTTACTTAGTCCTGTATTAATTGTGTACATACCACATCCTTAAACTACAGTGAGTGACTTTTTAAGAAATCCTTGGGATGTGAGCCTTACTAGCAAGGCCAGCATTTGTTGCACATCCCTAGTTACACTAGAAGAAGACTGATTAAAAATTCTGTCTATAGAATCAATAGTTGCCGTCATGTGAACTCTCAGCAAAGTTCACGATGGAGATCCCCACAGCCTATGCTATATTTTTTTCAAACATCATGATTAATAAATAAAGCAACCATACAACAAAGAAGAGGTTGGACTTCACACAACTCATAGAATCCATACAGTACAGAATTAGGCCATTCAGCCCATTGAGTCTGTACCGATCACAATCTCATCCAGTAACTATTCCTGCAGCCCCACACTTTTACCCTGCTAATACCCGTTATGAGGGTCAATTTAACATGGCACATCTTTGGACTGTGGGAAGAAACTGGAGCACCTGGAGGAAACCCACACAGATATAGGGAGAACATGCAGACTCCATACAGATGGTGACCCGAGGCTGGAGTTGAACCTGGGTTCCTGGTGCTGTGAGGCAATAGTACTAACCACTGTGCCGACCAAGCAAATATCCCTTCCTCTTGGTATAACAATGGGCACCCACCTGCAATTCTTTTCAGTTTTTCCTCCAGGTTTTTTGCCAGTTGAACAGCCTCTTGTTGTAGTTGTTCTGCTTTCTCTTGTATATCTGGTGGAATCTCTTGAATATTGATTTTCCTTAATTTCACATAGGCTTCGTTCATTTTTTGAAATTCCTTCAATGATCAAAGCATAAAAATATTTTCAAGCAAATCAGGCCATTTATAACCAACAGATAAAAAAAAAAGTTTAATTGAGGAAACAAGAGATGATGATTCAAAAAGCATGTAATAGTAGTTTTAAAATATAGAACAATAGAACTTAACACACTAGAGGTCATTTGGGCTCCAGTCTCCTTCAAATGGCCATGCTAGTTCACTCGTAGAGCAATTCAAAGCTACTATCATAGTTTTATTCTCTATTTATACAGACCCTTATACTTACCCTTCTTTCAAATATCTATTATTTTTTTCTCTCAAAGATAAGACTGTAAGAAATGGGAACAGGAGTATGCCTTTGAGCCCTTCAAGCTTCGTCTGCCATTCAATAGATCATGGCTAATCTAACTTCCTCATATCCACTTTCCTGCCCTTTCTTTGTCTGTAGCCCTTCATTAGCTTAATGATGCAACGTTCTTTCTGACTGTGGTCTAATTATTGATTTGTACAAATTTATTATTACCTCTTTGTTTGTTATATGGCATTACCTTTGTAACTTGTGGGTCATAGTTTGAGGATAAGGGATAAACTGAAGTGAGAAGAAATTTCTTCACCAGAAGCTGGTAAATATGTGGAATTCACTGTCACAGAATGTAGTTGAAGCCTAAACATTGTGTGATTTCAAGAATTTAGATATAACTCTTGGGGCTAAAGGGGATCAAAGGGTACAAAGGGGAAATGGGGCTATCAGGGTATTGAATTGGATGATCAGCCATGATCAAAATGAATGGTGGAACAGGTTTGAAGGACTGAATGGCTTACTCCAGCTTCTAGTTTTTATGTTACTTTGTTCATGATCCTTTCCATCATGAACAAAAACCTCAACTTTCCCAGCAGCCAGTCAGTTTGTCAACCTGTTAGCTATCAATCAGAAGATAAAGATAGTGACCTCCTGTGTGAAATTTGACAGCATTTCCACGTCTTCAGGATTTCCAAACATATCCAAAAGGCAAATACCGAGGTCAAGGCATCACAGTAATGTGTGCCACTAGCTGGATAGACCTGTCATTGATTTATGTTTGTGACTTAACTTTCTATACATAGTGCAATATAACTCTGTGGAAATTCCATTGCTGAGGAAAATCTCGGTCTTTATAATGGAAAGGGTCATAAACATTGAAATATTTAAAGTAGAAGCAGGAGTAGGCCATTCGGCCCTTCAGGCTTGCTCCACCATTCATTTTGATCCACTTCAGTGTCCTGATTGCCCCATTCCGCTCTATATCGTTTGATTCTTTTAGCCCCAAGAGCTATATCTAAATTCTTCTTGAAATCGCACAATGTTTAGGCTTCAACCATATTCTGTGGCAGTGAATTCCACACATTCACCAGCTTCTGGGGAAGAAATTTCTCGTCAGCCCAGAAATGAAAATGCAACATGCTAGCCTTGCTATTCTATTGTGTTTTGCATCAAAAGTTGTTAGTTTTGGGTACTTTGCCGACACACCAGCTGGTAGTTAACAATATCTGAGTTCCAGAAGAATTTATACTCACACTATTACAGATTACCTAAGCATATAAAAACGTGGTTTGGTTGGTGTCTATGCACCACATGTACCTCCTTTCGCTCCTCTTCACCTAACCTGATCAACATGTCTTAATATTCCTTTTTCCCTTACACATCAATCTAACTTTCCCTTCAGTACATTACAGTTGATCACCTCAGCTACTCCCTGTAGGAATTATGAGTATTTAGTAAAGTTACTGCATTATCACTTTATCAAGACAAGATTCGAATAATTACTTGTTCAGCTTCCTCAGCATGAGACTTTGCTTCAGTCGCTTCCTGCATTGCTATTTTAGCCACAACCCTGTTGTTGCTGGTCTTGTTTTCCAGTTCTTCAATTTTGGTTTGTAACTTTGTTACATTGTTCATTAAATCCATCAGATCGTCAAAGATTGAATTGATTTTCTCATCAACCTGTCAAGAAGAGGTTAAAATATCAAAGCCTAAACATTGTAAGATGAGGAAAATTGCAAAATGAGTGATCTTTCACTCACTGACAGAAGTTTTAATATTGCAAAAAATTCAAATTTTAAAAAGGTATATGACAACAAGAAAATCATCTCTAGCACTTGGAGAGCATTTGGAGAGGAAATAAAATTGTTTGAAATGCTAAAAAAGGGTATGATCAAATACTAGACCAGGTGTGGGAAAATAATACATTTGTACTGACTCAATCAGGCTATTGGGGTGGCCCATTGGAATATGAACTCCCTGATTAAGGATCCAATTGATGGGCCAGTCAGAGAGTTTTTGTCTTGTACTTAACTGGGAGAGTCAGTTCCTCTGATACCCCTGGAGATAGACTGCTGATTGATTAGAGTTTGTAAATAAGAGGATTTTGGTGTAGGGGCTTCTGCCTCCAAAGACTTATTACAACACATTTGATCAAAATCTTCTATCTAGGGGACTAATCGATACAATTTTAGATTTGTTTTTACCATCTGGGTGGATCAGGCAGGAAATTATATAACTAGGGTGGCCTCTAAAAGGAGGGTCGAACTGTGCCGTGAAAGGAAAAGGATGGAGCATGAGGCATAAAGCTTGGCAAGCTCAGGATATCAGAGCAGTGTTTGTCTCTCCTTCCTGCTCTCTCTCTCTCTATAACCAGGACTGAAGAAAATTGTATAGACTAAGAAATAGGTATGACCCTGAAGGCTTTGACCAGCGAGGACGTGACTGGGTGAACATTTCATCTGCAGCCTATGCAATATTCATAGGGAGAGTCACCTCACATTTCCCAATCAAACCTTGGGTAATTTTGCGGGTTTAACAAGCATGAGGAGGGGAGTGTGGAGGGGCTTAAATCAGTGAAGTCCAAACAGAAGTAATCAGTTTTGTCATCAGCCTCATTGAACATTTAGTGTCAATTGTGTCATATTTAGATACTCATTATTCAAAACTCATAACCTGTGTGGATTGCATTGTTCATCATCCTTCAGCTATGTCAGAAATATAAGCCCAGTCCTTTGACTATAAATGAGTGAGTTCAGTCATGACCGATAAGACTGAATGATCCTCACCTGATTGGAAGTGCCTTACAAACAAGAGAGAACCAAACCGTTTCCCTTTAACATTCAATGCTATTATCATTGGTGAAACCTCCATTAACAATATCTTGCAGGTTACCATTGACAAAATAATGAACTGAAAGAGTCACGTATAAACTGTGGCTACAACTGCAGCTTAGATCCAAGGAATTCTGCAGAGAGGAACTCACCTCCTGACTCTCCAAAGACAGTCCACTATCTACAAGGACAGTGGTGTAATGGAATACTCTTCACTTGCCTGGATGAGTACAAGTCCAACAACACTCAAGGAGCTTGACACCATCCAGAACAAAGCAACCTGCTTGATTGGCACCCCATCCACTATCTTAAACATTCATTCCCTCCACCACTGATGCACAGTGGCCGCAGTGTGTATCATCTACAAGATGCATGGCAGCAACTTACCAAAGCCCCCTTCAACGGCACCTTCCTACCGCCTAGAAGGTCAAAGATAGAAAATATATGGCAATCTACCACTTGCAAATTCCTACCAAGCCACACATCATCCTGACTTGGAATTATATCACCGTTCCTTCACTGTTGCTGAGTTAAAATCTTGGAACTCTCTTAATAGCACTGTGGGCATGCCTACAGCACATGGACTGCAGCAGTTCAAGAAGGTGGCTCGTCATCATCTTAAGAGCAACTAGAGATGGACAACAAATGCTGGCCCAGTCAGTGTTGCCCACACGTCGTGAAAAAAATCATAGAAACTCTACAGTACAGAAAGAGGCCATTTGGCCCATCGGGTCTGTCCTGATCACAATCCCACCCAGGCCCTACCCTCCATATCTCTACGTATTTTATCCACTAATCCCTCTAACCTACACATCCCAGAACACTAAGGGCAATTTTTTAGCATGGACAGTCAACTTAACCTGCACACCTTCGGACTATGGGAGGAAACCGGAACACGTGGAGGAAACCTACGCAGACATGAGGAGAATGTGCAAACGCCTACACAGACAGTGACTCAAGCCGGGAATTGAAGAGTACATAAAAATATTTTAAAACTCTCTATTTTTATCTAAAGTAAAACAGAATCTGTTTGCATATTCATAGACTCTGATGTATTCAGGTCAAAAGCAAATGTTATTATTTCAGACAGAAGGAATGGATTGTTTTCAGTTTAATTTCCCAGTGGGGTGGTTGTGACAGTGGAACCCCTATTCAAAGGAACAAAGCTTGTTGGAGACCTAAGAGCTACCAGCTAGTGACTCAAAATTGGAAATTCAATCAAGTATGCTTGGAGGGTTGGTGAAGGGGATTTTGTTTAAAAGGACTTTGGAAGATTCATCCTCATAGGACGCGGAGAAGGGAATTGACAGAGACGTTTGGGACTTAAAATACAAGGCTACAATGCTGAGAATGTGCTGTACTGTGTAAAGGTACTATGTGGTTTTCAGTTGCGTTAAGCTATTATTGAGGAATGTCTTTCCTGTCGTTTCCTCTTAAGAAATATTTATTCGATGGTGAGTTTTGTTACAATAAAAGTCTCAGGGTGTGAAATCTTGACATGTGTTTCCTTTGTGTTGGTCATTAAAAAGATTGTGTCTCTTTTTGAAAGTTGTTGGTTTCCATAGGAATTTTAATACTATTATTAGAAACGTGCTATATAAATGCAATTTTTAAAAAAATTCCTTAATTTTTCAAATGCCCTTGAATATGGTCATTCATACTCGGGTTATCCTCGAAACATCCATGTTTAAGAAATCTCTTCCAGTTAAGAAATAACAGTTATTTAAACAAAAAAAAATCACATTTTTCAACTGAAATGTTGGAAGGTGTTTGATATATATCACCACAATGCAAGTGCATTAAATAAAATTTATTGCTAAAGTTACTGACTCAAACAGTGATTTTTCTGAGATCTATGTTAATCTACGCAGTCCTTTCAGACACATGAAAAATGATTAACTGCAGAATAATGTTTACCACCTGTACTGGATGAGGCAGTCTCTTGACAAAGCTTTTTTCTTCCAAACTTGTTGCTATGGAAGCATCATGTTAAGCTAATGTAAGATGAATCCTTCAAATGATAAAGCAAAATTGGAAACTAGGCACAATGAGCAGTATCATGTGTTTTGGGTGGCACAGTGGTCAGCACTGCTGCCTTAAAGCATCGGGGACTGTGGTTTGATTCTGGTCTTGGGAGTTTGTGAAATTTACATGTTCTCCCCATATTTCCATAGATTTCCTCCACCTGATCCGGTTTCCTCCCACACTCTGAAAGATGAGCAAGTTGTGTGGATTTGCTATGTTAAATTATCCCTTAGTGTCCAGAGATACATAGGTTAGATAGATTAATAGCGGTAAATGTGCAGGGATTACAGGAAAGATGGGTGTGGGGGTTTGGTGGGCCTGGATAAAATGCTGTTTTGGAGAGTGGATGAAGACTCAATGGGCTGAATGGCCTCCTTTTGCATTGTTGAGATTCTATTTTGTTCTTTTCTATGATTCTGTTCTATTCTGTGGATAAGCACCCAATGTGGGGTCAAACAGGGGACTCGACTCTGCAATATGTGTCAGGCTTGGGAACCTGATAGTGATTTCACGTGATTTGACCAGAGGGCATTTTCACTGTCCAAATGAGCACTGTAGGCAGACGGGCTTTCGAATTTGGAAGCCCAACTTTTGTGCAGGCTGCTGTTCTGACCCTGCACTGACCCAGAATGGCTTGGAGGCAGAAGGTGCCAGCAAACCAGCACACTAACCTGCAGTTTGAAATTATATAGCACCTATCAACTTTCATTCTTGCTCCCATATCAGAGGTAAAAACCCTGACCATATCTTAAAAAGAAATTGAGAATGTACACAAGTGAGGTGTGAATGGAGTTTCAGTTTATGGTTCGTAGTATCATTCAAATCCTTTTGACAGGGTTTCATCTTCTAACCAAGTAACAGCTCAATCACCTGTCGTAATCTATCCAAACTTCTGAAATGAAAATAGAAGGAAAATTGTCATACCGTTTAATTCTATGAGGTAGGATTAAGGTATATTAAAGGTTACCTGGCATGTTGATTTAAAAAAAAACAAGCATATCTGAAATATCTGGATTTTAAAATGGTAAATTAAATCTTTTAATTAGAATTAAGATTCTTCGTATTTACCTGTGAAATCTTAGTCTGTGAATTCTTTAGGTTATCGGTAATATTCCGTATTGCATCTTTGACTTTCTCTTGGATGTTTTTAATTTTGTTCAGGTCTTTCTGTACTTCCGTTGGGCTTGGAATCTCTTGGGCCGCTTTCCTGTGAAGTCACATATTTAATTTACCACGATACTGATGTACCAAGTCAACTCAGTCAGAATGTGGCCAAACAGGTGAATGCCAACACACCAGTAGCTGCCAGTAAGATTGGGAGAGACTCCGTGGTCAGCCATGCTTGATGTGGAATGGCACCCCTCAAAACCGTAAGCCTCTGGCAAAGACTGGCAACCTGTTCCAGGAGCTACAAGCTATTACAATGAAATAGATGAAAGTGCACCACTATTGGTGGAAAAAGAATTAGAATTAGAAAGTAAGTTAATACTCAATGGCATTTTTCAAATGTAAATAGATTTATGTCTGATAATATTAGACATTAAAAATGTCTAATTAATGTCTTAAAAAATATTAAAAAATATGTTATGCAGGATCTTGTATTCAGATGGCATTAAAACAGCAAGCAGTAGAATAAAATGATTAAATATGCTTGTTAAATGTAATCATTACGAGATCGTTGAGTTGCACCTTAATAGGGTAGTATGTTATTAGTGCCTATTACAATGGTAAGCCTTGAATGATTATTGTTTTTATTTATTCATGCATGGGAGATGGGCATCACTGGCTAGCCAGCATTTATTACTCATCCCTAGTTGTCCTTGGAGGGCAGTTGAGAGTCAATAACACAAACTGTGGCTCTGGAGTCACATGTAGACCAGAATAGGTAAGGATGGGAGATTTCCTTCGTTAAAGGACATTAATGAACCAGATTGATTTTTTTTTGAGAATCAACAATGGTTTCATGGTTTTTGGATTATTTCTTTTTGTTTAAAGTATTATTATATTTTGGGACTGTAGCTTTAAATTAGGATAGTGGAAAGGGATCATGTGACCCATTTTGCAATCAATTGATAGCAAGTCTGGGAGGGCTGATTGTTAGAGGTCAAAAGAAGGCTTATTTTCTGATGACAGCAGTTTCTGAGTCCGCTATGAGTAGATATCACCATGGGAAAGAGGTAGAGGAAACCAATGTTCAGACCAGGTTTCCTATTGATCCAAGAATGTAACTGACAGGAGATTTGTGTTCTGTAGCCATCTGAGAGACAAAGAAAGCAGGAAGTAGAAACAGCCTAGCCTGGACATGAAACATCAAAACTGTTGATTCTGTCACTGCTCAGAAAAGTGAGCTGTCACTCAGACTGAAAACCAAGTTCATGAGTATTTAGAGGAAGCTGAAAGGTTTGCCTAGCTGGAAACTAAAGGAAGGAATCTATAGTATAGCACTCACAGTGAAGTCAGTTCTGGGATTGAAGGTTACCCAGCAAGGGGCTAGCGGTATCATTGCTAGTGCATTATTTCAGAAACTCAGCTAACGTTCTGAGGACCCGAGTTCAAATCTCTCCATTGTGGATGATGGAATCTGAATTCAATAAAAAAAAATCTGGAATTAATTTACTGATGATCATGAAACCATAATCAATTGTTGGAAATACTCATCTGGTTCACTAATGTCCTTTAGGGAAGGAAATCTGTTGTCCTTATGTGGTCTGTGACTTCAGAGCCACAACAGTGTGATTGACTCTCAACTGCCCTCAGGCAGCTAGGGTTGGGCAATAACTGCTGGCCAGCCAGCAATGCCCATGTCCCACCAATTGAAAAAAAAGGAAGGAAGTAACCCATTGAAACCTGGGACTAAATGGAAATTGTTTGCTATAAGAAAAATAATGTTATGGAGAATGTGATGTGTGATAATTAAATGCAAATGAAATGCTTATTTCCGTGCAAGTTTCTTACAATCAGTAAATTGTGTTTGGTCGGTAGTGTTTCTTTAGTCATTTGCTACAGTGTATGTTTTAAAATGTGAAATCATGTATGTCATACATACTTTCAGCTCATAACTTTTAAACAGAGTTTTGAATTTCCAATTATTATGGAGATCATAACAACTCACCCAACAATTTGTACGCTGGTTTCAAATTTTGTGAAGTTGCTTCATTTACCTGGTATGAATGAGTCCCTATCCTATATTGGGTTTGTGGTTTAAATAATTGTCAAATGGGTTTATAAAATCACTGATAAGAAGCCATTAATGAGTGGCTGAAAGAACCAATAGGTGAATTTAGAAGTTACTAATTTTTAAAATGTATGCTTCAGGCTTTGTCAATTTTGTATTAAGTAATAAAGAAAGTTGGTGATATTATTCATGGATTTACAATAACTTTGAGATGCATGTTGACAAAATCCAATTCTACTTTCCACCACCAATCTCAATATCATTCACAATTCTGAGTTGTCAGACTGTTTGTTGTGGATAGATCAGAACTTCCTTCAACTCCACACTGGGAAGAATAAAAACAGTTTATCACCAAAAACTCAATATACCTTTTATATCATTTTTATGCCCATCTCAAGCTGGTCACTCTGTATACACTGAATTGTTTACTATACCAGCATTCCATTGAATCCTGAACTTTTAATATCCACAATATTTTTTGCCTCTATCCTTTCTCCATTCTAACTGTCGCTGAATTCCTAATGCACGTTTACATTACCTCCATAATTCTCGAATGTTTTCATGAAGAATTTCTTTGCGTTTGCCTTGTACAAATGGCAATTTGCCATCAACTATGGTTTCTATATCCTGTCCTGAACTTGTTTAGATTGCTTATAATTCCCATCCTCTCAGAGCCCTATTGACTCCATTTCCTATAATCCTGATTGTCATAAACAATTTTTTTCACGGTTGCACCCCATTGTAGCCAGCCCTGTTCTCCAGCCTTTTATCCATTCGTTCTAATATCCTGCACATCTCCCTCCAAATCCTTGCCATAATTCCCTCTTGATCCACCACCCTCAGCAGAACCTGCAGTTATCCCAATCTGAGGGTCGATACTCAGGGCCTGTGAACTGTAGACATGGTGGCACAGCGATCAGAACTGCTCCTTCACAGCACCAGGAACCCAGATTCAATTCCCCAGGTTTGATTCTGGCTTCTGCCTGTGTGGAGTTTACACGTCCTCCCCTTGTATGCATATATTTCCTCCGGGTGCTCGGTTTCCTCCCTCAGTCCAAAGATGTGTGGGTTAGATTGATTGACCATGCTAAATTGCTTCTTAATGCTCAGGGATTAGGGTAAATATTGGGATAGGACTCGGGTGGCCCAAATGCCTTCTTCTGCACTGTAGGGATTCTATGAAATCCAGTTATGGGCACAAAATCTTGTGCGAGGCCAAAAACAGGATTTGCAGTGGCAAATTTTCTGATTGTGGTGCTCCCGGATCCTCTCTGGTGATGTGATCAGAATCATGTCAGAAAGAACGGCATAGTTAGCACTGCTGCTGGTGGTGATTTAACCTGAGGGTCACCACGCTTCAGGCAAGGGGCAGGGTGAGAAGACGGAACCTTTGTGGATAACGTCAACCGGTTACCAGAATTGAACTCGGGCTGTTGGCATTGCTCCCATCACAAACCGGCTGTCCAGCCAACTGAGCTAAACCAATCCCCTTGATGGTTAAGTGACAATATCACAAATTGTTGCTTTCATTGTTGATCTAAATAGGTAGCAGGAAAACAGGATATATTTTATTTAGTCATGTTTACCATTTTATATGCACTAATAATTTAGTGTAGGTGGATTTGATCATGGGATAATTGAATAAAGAGGGAAATCCATTTCCCTATTTTCTGACTATAGAATCATAGAATCGCTACAGTACAGAAGGAGATCATTTGGCTCATCAAGCCTCCACTGACAATAATCCCATTCTATCCCAGTAACCCCACATACTAGTCCTGCTGAGGCTAAGGTCAATTTATCAATCAACCTAACCTGCACATCTTTGAACTGTGGGAGGAAATCAGAGCACTGAGAGGAAACCCACACAGACACAGGGAGAACATGCAAACTCCACACAGTTAGTAACCCAAGCCAGGCATCAAACCCAGGTCCCTGGCACTGTAAGGCAGCAATGTTAACCACCGTGCTGCCTTACAGTTAAGAAAAGTGTCAGGAACATTTAACCAGTTTGCAACAGAGGAATATTCTAAATAAGAAGTGAAGAGGCTGTAAACTGTCAATAGTAGATTCCGGAATAATAATGAGCATTGCAGATTATTTATGTAAAACCCTACGTACTCGGCTTTCATTGCACGTTTCAAAAGTATCTTTGCTTCTTCGGAGCGTCTGTTCAGTCTTTCCACTTCTTTATCTACGTCTTTTATTTCAGAAAGAATGTCCTGAATTTGTTTGCCTTTGGTTGTCACTTCCTCAGGAGTAGTGGGTATGTTGATGGAAAGAACATAATTGGCAATTTTTTCAAGATCTTCAGAAGAAACACTGTTGGCTTGAATCGGAAGAGAAAGTGTTAGTTACCTTTGCAAAAAAAATGCAAAGGATACATTTGTCAAACAAACTGAAGTAGAATTATTGGCTGGAATTCTCCGGCTGATTACACTCCACTGCTCCTGCCACAGAGTACAGAGAATTGGCACTTAGCCATTTCTCTGTTCACTACAATGGGACGGGAGAATCCCACTGGCATGAATGGTCAGACAATCCAACCCATAATTTCTATGGTCATAAATCCATACTGATACACGTTCTGATGGTCAATTTGGCAAATAGTCTATTTTTGGTGTAATTATTTCAAGCTGAGCTCATGTTTCACACTGTATGACTGAAGCACCAATTATCCTAGGGGACACTGTCAACTGTAAGACAATACAGTTTTCCAAACTAGATAAATCCTCAGGAACACAGAGTGGAATTTTCATTCTGTACTCGGAGTTGGCTGAAGCAGGAAGATCGGCATGTAGCTCACCAGACTATCTCTCCAGATAATCCAGTGTCTCTGTGCAGAAAAGATCTGGCAGCATGGCCCAAGCCATCATGCTGGTGTGGTGGCGCTAAGGAATCCTGAAATGGCAACATAGGAAACCACATACACCCCCCACAACCTCCCTCCCACCCCCCAGCACCCTTCCTGTAATTTGAAAAGCTCCTTGGAAGGACCTCTCCAGCACTGCTCCTGGCACCTTGGCAGGATAATACTCCCTGGTATTATCCAGTCACATTCCTCCACCGCTACCCTCACTCCCCTGTACTTAGCTGTGCATCCCCTAGCTGGTTTCCTCTGCCTGGCTCCCATCTTTAAAAAGCAGTTGTAATCCTCGCCAGAGGGTGGGTTTATAAGGTGATAGGGGGATAGATAGAATGGATGTGCAGAGACTATTTCCTCGGATGGATATAGCTGTTAATAGGGGGCATAAGTGTAAGGTTCATGGCAGGAGATATAGGAGGGATGTCCGAAGTAGATTCTTCACAGAGAATGGTTGGGGTGTGAAATACACTGCCTGCTGTGATACTGGAATCGGACACTTTAGGAACTTAGGTTATTGGATAGGCACATAGAGCACACCAGAATGATAGGGAGTGGGATAGCTTGACCTTGGATTCCAACATAGCTTGGCACAACATCGAGGGCCGAAAAGCCTGTGCTGTACGTTCGATGTTTGTATGTAATATCAAATTAAGATGTTTGGGGGTTGGCATATGATGGGGAAGCTCGCTAATTATATTGAAATGAGGTTCATGATCTTCCTGGGTGGGAACTTTGTTATGGCAGCAGTATGGGCGGGATATGGGGAGATTTGTATAATAAACTCACTGGCGAGATCCTTGTTTTCTGGGTTTCAAAATATTTTGTGCCCACGGTGGTCACCATTTTAGCTTGCGGCAAACACGGGCGCAAAATCTTGGCCACAGGTCTAATATGTTCAGCTTCTTCACAAGGTGACATGGAGAATATAGTATCCCAGTAAACCGTTTGCTCAGAATTACATGCTCCCTCCCTGATGGGTGATGGGGGTTATTTAGGTGGATGGTGGGTGGTGCATAAAATTTCAGTGAAAGGATTCCTTTTGGCTTCCCACCTGGACTTTGCAGAGATTTTACTTTGGGGTGTGCAAGACAGGCCCTTAAGTAATCAATTAATGGCTGCTTAATGGCTGTCTCCCGCCCAGCCTTAATTTATAAGCTGGTGGATAGAGGAAACTGGGGCAAGGGACCAGGCAGTGGTGGTGGGATAGTGGAAGAAGGGGGCCTCCATCAGACCCACCCTTCTGACTGGGAGCACCCGCTCCTTAAGGGCCAGTGACCTTTGGCCCCCTTTCCCTCCCCCTGGCCTATCTCCTGAGAACCTCAATAGCCCCTCATCATGATTTCACCCCCACCCACTTCTCTTCCTTCTCATCTGACCCTTTAGACCTACTTGTTCTCTGGTTTTTGGGATAAGTAGTCATGATGTGGAGATGTTGGCATTGGGTAAACATTGCAAGAAGTCCGATGACGCCAGCTTTATATGTGAGTTTACTGTCAAATAAATTGGTTGGACTTAAACGTGGTGTTGTCAGACTTCTTCCTGGGATAAGTCTCGGGCAGCTGCTGTGGCTGTTGCCTCAGGGCCTGGAAAGCTGGCAGCTAATCGGATCAACTGGCAGCTTTCCAAGGCGGGATTTCTTTTCCTGAGTGGGAGGGCGGTAGTCCACTTTATGCCAATTAACACTCAGCAGAGCGTAACTTTACAATGAGACAGCTGAAGTCAGCAGGTGTAATGACCCAGGAAACCTGACTAGAAAGGGCCATAATTTATTGCAGAATGCAAAGTAAAGCTACTACTGTGACGTTCACACACTACTCCTTGTCTGTGAATACAGCCTATTCCTGGCCTGCCTTATAAAAGGCTCTGGAGGGAATAAGATCCAGTTGGGATGGCCAGTAGAGCTCATTGTTAACCACCCTCCATGGAGGTCAATAGTAATTCCCTCCAGTGCTTGAACGGGGTTATTACTGCAGGGATGTCTTCTCTGCTGATTCTTTAGATATTCAGGTCTTTGATTCAATTACTCTGTGCACTTAAATCATTAACACTTCTTGTCGCACTTCATCTTCAAAAAGAAAGTTACCAAACTTTCTCAGGCCCCTACACAAGGGTAAAATCAGATTGCAAAAACTTCAGAATAGCTGCAACTTATAGTCATTCCAGAAAATGGCACTTCCAAGCCTGCAGCAGCTCAGAAACCAATTTTTCCTTTATAACATTTGATTATCACTGTAATTTATTCTTTCTTTGCATCAAATTCAGCTCGTTTGTTCTCCTTGCAAATTTTCCCTCTGCAATCTTCTCCCTTTCTTCTCCTCTCTTGACTTGTTTCACTGTTTACTTGGATACAGATCAAGAGGGATCTTTACCTATGATATCAAATGAGTCCTGGGAAGAAAATACAATAAAGATGGCAACGGGGAGAGAAAAAGGTTGAGTACCTATGAGAAAATCTTTCACTTTCCTGATGATGGCTTTGCTCTCTTGCTTTTCCTTTTCAAGCTCGTCCTTAGTCTTGTTTACCTTGTTGGATAACTTGATTGCCTTTTCCTTGGTTTCTTGTGTCATGTTCCTGAGAGAATCAATCTAGAAAAATGAAAGGAAGGCTAGTTTACTAGTAATGATTTGGAGATGCTGGCGTTGGACTGGGGTAAACATAGTAAAATGTTTCACAACACCAGGTTAAAGTCCAACAAGTTTATTTGATAGTAAACCTGACGATAGGGCAAAGCCTGAAAGCTAGTGAGTTTACTATCAAATAAATTTGTTGGACTTTAACCTGGTATTATGAGACTTTTTATCTAGTTTACCTAGTAGACTGAGTTAAAGCCTTTCTGAACGTATTAGTATAAGCAAGCAACTTGGACAGGAAGATAATTCTTTATTAAAAGAAATGCTGAAGCGCTTACCGTGTTTGTTGTGTTCTGTAACTTCTCTAAGAGACGGTTCATCTGGATTTCAGTATCTTCAGCTTGCATTTTGGCAGAATTTGCCTCTGACAGAGCTCCAGTACAGTTTGGGGCACCACATACTTTATTTCCAAACCTGTCACGACATAAAGCTCCTCCACATCGATCTTCATCACAGGATAAATTCCCTTGTGCACCACAAAGCTTCAAAATTAATCAGAGGGAAATAGCTGAAAATATGATGTACAATGTGGTGAATGTAAATGCAGCTGCAGCAATTACCTTTGTTGTTTTGAAACAATGTCACAAAAATTCGTTCTTGTTGTTTGAGGTGATCTCATAATATGAAATCCAACTGTAGTATATTTGCACTGTCAAGGAACTAAGACCTATGAAGTATATAAAGCCAACCCACTGAATATTTTCAAGAAGTACTTGAGGGGAATGGGATCAAAGGATACAGGGGAATGACAGGATCAGGCTATTGAGTTGATTGATCAGCCATGACTTTGATCTTTCTCTCAATGTAACAATAAGCAACTTCAGGAAGCATAGTGGAGAACATGTGCCTGTCCACGTCAACAGTGATGAAGTGGAAATGGCTGCGAGCTTCAAGTTTCTAGGTGCCCTGATCACCAATGACCTGTCCTGCTCCTTCCATGCTGACACTGCAATTAAGAAAGCCCACCAATACTGCTATTTTCTCTCAGAAGGCTAAGGAAGTTTAACATGTCTGCTGCAGCCCTCAGCAACTTTCATAGATGCATCAAAAAGCCCATTGCACCCTGAACATTCTCTCTTCCATCTTCTTTCATTGGAAAAATGTAGAAAAGTCTGATGTCACGTGCCCACTGAGTCAAGAACAGCTTCTTCCCTGCTTCATCAGACTTTTGAATGGACCTATTGATCTATCTCAATAGATTTGTGATCTTTTAGAAACAGAGCACAAACAAGAATAGTAAGGCTATATCTGTTTCATTTCTGGGTTGAAGTGGAAGTTAGACATAAATAAATAAGTTCCGAGAGTTAATAAAGTTCAAGCCTCCTGTCGGTTAGCTGGGTGTGCACATTTCTCATCCTCAGTTAAAATTGGTTCACATCAGAGAGGGACAGCCATTGATGAAAATGCTGTAGATGATGAAGCTGTGAATATCACTCTGAGAGGCTCCTTATGGGGGGAGTTATCCCATTCCACCCACCTTGGGGATTGTAGTGGGTGAGTGTGGACCATGCAAAGATCCATTGACCTCGAGCAGGATTTTCTGGTTTCAGCTGCTGAATGCGGCTGGAAAGTCCCGCCTTATGTCTTGTGCTTTCAATCCATTGTGTCTGGACAGGGAAGTGTTTTCTCATTGTTATCCATTAGTCAGGTCTGCTGGGACTTCACGGTGGATGCTGCATCTGTCATTCAACTCATAATGACTTCGAAATATGAAGCTGTTCTGATGGAATCCAAACCAATCACAATTGTCTGGGAAGTGTATATCTGTCCGATTAGAGTGCAGAAAAATATCACCAGAATGGTTCTAGGAATGAGGAGTTTTGGTTCAAGATAAATGGATACATCAGGACTGTCTTCCTTGGAAGATAAAGTGGGCCTAAAAGCTCTTGTGCCGAAAAATGAGAGGTGATCTCATTGAAATGTATAACATTCTAAGAGAGCTTTAAAGGGGAGATACCCATGCTGTTTATTGCAGAGTCTAGAAGTGGAGTTAGAGTCTCAGGGTAAAGGGTCCAAATACGTGAACGTACTTAAGACCGAGATTAGAGATATGCCTTTACTCAGAGGGCTGTGAATCCATTGACCCATAGAACCAAAGAATTCCTATACAAATGAGAGGCCTTTCTGCCCAATGAGCCAGCACTGACTCTCTTAAAGAGCATTTCATCTAGGTCCACACCCAGCTATCTCCCCGTAACCCCATGCATTTATCATGGCCAGTTCATCTAACCTGCGCATCTTTGTACTATGAGAAGAAACTGGAACACCATGAGGAAACTCACACATACGTGAGTAGTGTGTGCAAACTCCACACAATCGTCCAATGCTGGAATCGAACCCAGGTTCCTATGAGCAGCAGTGCTAACAACTGCGCCACCATGCCATCCTAAATTTTTGTATACTGTACCCCAGAGGGCAATGGGTACTCAGTTGATGAGTTTATTCAAGGTTGGGATGGATGGATTTTGGGGACTAAGACAAAGGATGTGGGAATAGAGTGGAAAAGTGGAGCTGCTGCAGAAGTTTAGCCATGACCTTATTCTGGGCCAAATGTCCTATGTCTGTTTCTATTTCTAATTTCCTCATCTGGGTACCTGGAGCTTCCATTTAAAGGAAGCTTGAAATGTGGTTCAGATATCTGAAAAGTAGATCAGATAAATGAATGAAGTTTGAAAGAATAAAAACAGAAAATACTGGATAAACTCAACAGTTCTTACAGCATCTGTGGAGTCCGTGTGGATCTAGGAGTGGATCAGAAATATTGACTGTGTTTCTTTCTACACAGACATTGCTACATCTGCTGAGCTTATCCAGTATGTTCTGTTTTAATTTCAGACTTCGAGCATTCACAGAACTTTGCTTTTTTTGAAGTTTGAAGATTTTTGCATATTGCACATGACTACGCTGAAAAGCAATTCAGTATTCTACAGTGTGACACAAAAGCCCAATTTTGAATGCATCATGAGGAAGGTGACCAACTTAATGACGGGTAAGTTTCTGGACAGGATTAAAATAAGTCCTAAAGTATGAATACTTGGGCATCTATTTTTCTTTTCTCTCATTACTGTGGTATATTTGTTGAGAATGGATGGTTAATGATATGGCTTACTATTGAATAATTGTCTGATACAACAGTGAAGGAAGTCATGCAGCATGCTAACTGTTTGAAAGAGCTACTACCCAGGTACGTCCTCTCATCTAAGATAAAAGCAAATTACTGCAGATACTGGAATCTGAAATAAAAACAGAAAATGCTGGAAAATCTCAACAGGTTTGACAGCATCTGTGGAGAGAGAATAAAGCCAACCATTCAAGTCTGGATGACTCTTCCTGTCATCTGCTCCGTTCCCATTTGGCTTAATGCATTTCAGATCATTGGAATCATTCATTGTCTCCCTCGTGCCCTCACACTGTCTCTGATTCTATTTGTCAAATCTGTGTCCTCTGGTTGTTCCCCCTTCTCTCACTGGAAATAATTTCTACATACTTACTCAATCAGAACAGTTAATGACTTTGAATACTTCTATTGAATCCCCTTCTGAGGTCCTTGGATTCATCCCAGAGTTTCCACTCTCCTCACACATGGATGGCATGGTGGTACAGTGATTCACACTGCTTCCTCACAGTGCTAGAGATCCGGGTTTGATTCCTGGCTTGGGTCACTATCTGTGCAGAGTTTGTGCGTCCTCCCCATGTCTGCATGGGTTTCCTCCAGGTGCTCTGGTTTCCTCCCATATTCAAAAGACATGGGTTAGGTGCATGGCCATGCCAAATTCTTTCTGTGTACCTGAATGTGGTGACTTGGAGATTTTCATAGTAACTTCATTGCAGTGTTAATGTACGCCTACTTATGACACTATAATAAACTTTAAACTAACTGAAATCTTACATGCCTGAATTTACATTCTAATAAATCTCTTCTGCACCCTCTCCAAAGCGTTGACACCCTGGGACGTTAAGCATGGCCAATTAGCCTAATCACACATCCTTGGAGTGTGGGAGGAAACCAGAGTACCTGGAGGAAACCAAGGCTGACATGGAGAGAATGCGCAGGCTCCATTATAGATAGTGACCTGAGACTGGAATTAAACCTGGGTTTCTGGAGCTGTGGGGCAGCAATGCTAACTGTACCACTGTGTTGTTATTTTAAAAAAAAGCTTTTTATTTCTTTGCCCTTAAGTGATTATCAATCAACCCGTCCTTCCTCAAAATGGTTCAAACAGATGCTGGACTCACCTTATTATTTAGAATACTCAAATCCAATAGTTCTGTCTTGTTGTTGAGTGCATAAGTATTATTTTGATTAATCAATTTTGCTTTGTCTAACAAGGCATCTGCCTCTTCTCTTGCTGTTTCTGAGTTGTTCAGCAGCACTTCAGAATCATTCACTTTTTGCTGTGAGGCTATTGAATCCTGATGGTACTTTACAATGTCTTCAAAGCGACCTGCCAACAAAAGGAAATTAATTACATTATCATCACTTGAACTAAGCTTAACCTTCGACTATAAATTTTATCACCATTATACAGTCTGGCGGAAGAAATGCCTGAACACAGTTTGCAGAGTGAGCTGAATTATTTTATTAAACTATTAAAAATTGATATTCTATGCATCCTATCCACATATCTCTTTTCTCCTTTCTCTCACATACACTTAACCAGCTTCTCTTTACATGTGTGATGTGGTTGTTTAATGGATAATGGCCAAGCTTGTCCTAGAAAATGACGGCTCGGTATAAGTCAACTAACACCATAATCTTCAGTAACATTTGTGCCTGAATAATAACACACACTATTACTGTGTTGCAAGCAGTACAGGCTCAATGGGCCAAATGGCCTCCTTCTGCATGGTAGGAATTCTATGACATGAAGCTTTCAGCAAATTCAGGAGCAGATAGTACATGTGCATGAAGTGTGAAGGTCCTGATGAATTTAATGACAGGATCTTACCAGAATTCTGTACTTTGTTTCCCAGCTGGCTAACTGCCAGGAAGGAAAGCTCTGTGTAGGAAACCATAGGTGGTGTGTCCAAATTCCAACCATTGGAATGGAACAGCGGCTTGGAGGGAGGGAGTAGTTGAGTGGAGATAGGGCATATCAGTAGGCTACGGGGGTAGAGGCAAAACATAGTAAGGCAGTGATGTTGTTAACTGGAAATGGGGAGAGAAGGAGAAATCCTGGTGATGGAGAAGACTTGTGTTTTGGGTTGGGAGGGCGGGTGGCTATGTGGTATGAGTGGGGTGGAGTTCTGACTATGAGCTGTGGTGTCAGCAGATCATGGGCAGAAGATTTGCTAATGGTGTTGGGGTGTAGCACTCCTGCTCCTCATGAACCAGTAGCACTCCTGGATCTAGTCACCCCAAAAAACCCCAAAATCTCTTTTGTTGGCCAGCATTACATTCAAATAGTGGCCAAAACCAGAGGCACTGGGCTTCATTAACATATAATACTGCTGTGCCTGTCTCTTCAGAGTGGGTCACTGGGATTTCCCCAAGCTCGTGTTTAAACTAGGAGTGGATGTATCTGCAGCAAGTTTCACACACTTTGCTAATTTAACCATCGACTTTCCCTCTTCGATTATGTGATTGTTGGGTGGGAGGGTTGTGGTTAAAGTTCCGCTCAAATTTCAACCTTTGCATTAATTTTTTCCACTTTATATCTTTATTCACTGAGCCTGAATCTAGTGTTGACAATTCTCAAGCATGCTGATCATTAAAAAAGCACAGAATAAGAAAAGATGAGGTGCATTTTTACTCTCTTAAGGGAATGTCTGCCATCTTCAAAAATGAATCAAGGCAAATGTCGATAACTTTGTCATGATCTCATTTATACCTGGAATATATTTCTACATAAGAATGGACCTAAATAGTTTTCTCTGAATAGAATTCCTTGAATTCATCATTTAATAATCACAAGTGCAATAGAATAAATGACTGAGAAATGAAAGGTGGGAGGAATATGAAGAAAACATTCCATACATGTAGGATCAAGAATTCACTTATTGCATCTAATTAAATTCAACTGGTGGAATAGGTTTGGAGCAAGGTTAGTGAAGAAAAACCACGCATTTCACAATGAAACAAAAACAGATATACTGAAGGGACAAAGGTACAAACCTAAGAACAATGATAAGAAATATCATGGTTGTTCTCCACCCCAACCCCAAGCACATCACAAGAAAAGTATTTATTGAAGAAAATATCTTGAAACAAAATTTTGGCCAAGCAAAGTAAACTGAATCAAAATAAAGATAGGAATTTGAAGCAAACAAGACAGGCCTAAATCTGGATTAGCAGTAGAACTGAGGTACTGCTAAGATATGCTTCATAGCTTCTGTTCTGTGCAGCTGAGTTTCAAGGACATTAGCAAATAAAACAGTTATGGCATAAGTACGGAATAAATCAAGCAACATCTAATCTGCCTTAGGCCTGTGACAGGATGTTGTTACTCCCATGAGTGGGTTGTAAAGCAAGTGTGAATATTTTATGACACCACTCTATTCAACATGTTTGCTGTCAACTGCTATAAGGAAATATTCTTATTGCAAAGGGGCCTGTAAAAAATGCTATTAATATGGTACTGTAGGCAAACTGATAAGAAATAGGAATCTTTGTTTGGATTTATGACTATAAATATATAAATATGAGATGTGTAATGGTGGAAAGAAATGAAAAAGTTAACTGAGTATAGTATGTAATAAATTTAAGATGTGATGGTATGTACTTCTTGTGAAGGAATTACAAAGCCATTCTAAAGGTTTCAGTCGCAATCCTACTGGCTGTCCACGCCTTGTCCTCCTTGCAACAAGGTTGGAGAATTTGGAGGTCAGCCAAATCTCTGTTCACTGCAGCGGGATGGGAAGATCCTGCTGACGTGAATGGCTGTAGAATTCTGGCCACCACCTCTATGACAAATCTTTCTTTCTCACTGGGGAAAAAGATATTAAAATATAGAAACTTACTTATTCTGGGCAGAAGCTGAGGACACTATTTCTCGGTGTCAGTGATAGTCATGATGTGGAGATGCCGACATTGGACTGGGGTAAACACAGTAGGAATTCTGACCAACACCAGGTTAAAGTCCAAACAGTTTATTTGATAGTAAACCCACAAGCTTTCAGAAATGCTGTTCCTTTGTCAGGTGTGTGAGGAGTTCTTTCCTATCAAATAAACTGGTTGGACTTTACTCGGTGAGACTTCTTACTGACTCTATTTCTCAGCAGACCTGAGACTTCTGGGCATGCGCAGAGCAAAGGAAGGTGACAGGCTGCATATGCTCCATTCAAGTTTGTTTATTCCAGTGGAATGACTCAGCCATCTGGGACATTGGAAGTGCACCTCCATGGAGCAAAAACAAGGATCATGAGATCCAGAGTTTTTGGTATCATAACATGGCGAGTCTCGAGGAGAGGAGGGATCTCAGAGAGAAGGAATCCAGAGACAGGTCCCAAAGGGAGATCTGATTTATTATTAGCATATTGGGATATAGTGAAAAGTATTCTTTCTTGAATGCTATATAGCCAAAAATATTGTTCATAGAATACATGGGGGAGAAGGGAAGAGGTGGGTGTAGAATATAATGTGGCAAATTATAGATAGGTTGAAGGGATAAATCACTTAATATTTGGTCGGTCCATTTAAAAGTCTGATGGCAGAAGCGAAGAAGGTGAGTATGTGACCTCAGGCATTTGTATCTTTTTCCCAGTGGAAAAAGGTAAAAGATGGTGTGTCCAGGGTGAGTGGGTTCCTTGATTATGCAGGCTGCTTTATCGAGGCAACAGGAAGTATAGACAGAATCAATGAATGAAAGGCTGATCTGCGTGATGGACTGGGCGATATTCACAACTCTTTGTAGTTTTTTGTCGTCTTGGTCAGGACAGGGGCTAAACTAAGCTATGGTACAACCAGAAAGGATGCTTTCTGTGGTGCATCTGTAAAACTTGGACCCACGGAGAAGAAACCACGAAGAGGAAACCATCAGGGAGATAAACCGCTTGGGAGAGAATGAAAGAAAGAGGCTCCAAGCAGCAAATAAGCTGCAGATAATGAAGGCCCAAGAGAGCCCTGGAAAACTGAACTGAGTGGAAAGTTGGTGACTGTGGGCTGTTGGGGGAAAAGGTAATCATTTGGAGCAGTGATGTTCTGCTTAGAATGCTTGAAGAACTGGAATTTTGGTTTTTAATGTAGAAATATATGAGAGAGGAGCTGGAGGAGGTCATTTGACCCTTTGAGCCTGCTCTACCTTTCATTATGATCATTGCTGATCATCCAATTCATTAGCCTATTCCTGCTTTCTCCCCATAACTTTTAATCCCATTCCCCCCAAGTGCTATATTCAGCTCCTCTTGAGTACATTCAATGTTTTGGCATCAACTACTTCCTGTAGCATGTATTTTATAGGCTCACCACTCTTTGGGTGAAGAAATGTCTCCTCATCTCTATCCTAATCCTGGTTCTGGATACCCCCACCATTGGGAACATCCTTCCAGCATCTAAGTCAGTGCTGGAATGAGTTCAGTGGAATGTAGTCTCAGGAGAAGAGATTAAAGTATTCGGAGACGAGCAGTTGTTGAGGCAGTCTGAGTTGGAATGACTTTTGCAGTAAATTCGGAGCCAAGGGGCAGAATTTTCCAATTTGCCTGCCACAGGGATCATGGTGGGCTGGACATGAGCAGTGCAAATGTCTGTTGATCTCGGGCGGTATTTTTTGGCCTTGTGGCAAGCGCAGTCAGAAAATCACACATTATCTTTGAAAGTGGGAGGAAGGCAGAATTTTAAGGAGATTGTGTAATAGCCCCTAACGTTTGGGTGGATGCTGAGAAACCTGTGGGATCTGTGTTAGTTACGTCTGCCATTTGTTGTGCAGTGTGGTGTGTTGGATCACAGTTTACCAGTTAATTTATACATTCCTCATGTTAATTCTGAATGTTAAGAGTATAAGATGGATAATGTAAATTGTTTTACTTTTCTGACTTTGCATATTAAAACTTATTTTAATTTCTTTAAAACTATAGAATCTTCTGGTTTTGTTCTCTTAGTAAGTATCTTGAATCTCAAATCCTGGAATTCCCTCAGTAATGACATAATGTACCTACATTACGTGGACTACAATGATTCAAGAAGATGGCTAACCACCATCTTCTCAAGGGCAGTTAGGGATGGGCAATAAATGCTGACCGAGCCAGTGATGTCCATATCTTATGAATAGAATAAATGAAAAAGATAATTGCATTGTGGCCAGTTTCTAACTCAGCTATGAGCAGATCCAGTTGACCCCATATGGTTACAGAGTTAACATCCTCCCAAGAGTGACATCATTTGGACATTTAAAAACAGAATTGTAAAATGATTATTTCAACAAATCACTTTAAGTTTAATAATCACCACTTTAATCCACTAAATCCATCATTCATTTGATGTGGATATACTTCAAAGGAATGTTGATTTAATGGCTCTTCCACTTACCTGCTATATAAGCTTTTATTTGGGGGTTGTTTCTGAATCTATTCATGTCCTGAATGATCTTGTCAACTTCCTTTTCAAGATCATCAATGTCTCTATTAAGCTTCCTAGTATCATTTGTAATATTCACACTTGGATCAATCTGCATTTTGGTTTCACTGCATGGCAAATAAATCGTAAAGTTATTAAACATATAACAAATAAATGCATTGTGGACAATTAAAGTGCAGTAATGCATTAGCAAACATCTTGTGTCTCATGTGTGAGCATTCAATTTTTTGTTACAATCTTGCCAAAGCTATCATCCAATACAGGTATGGATTGGGATCAGAAACCTGCTGCTGTGTAATTTAAATGATGTGATATTACTGTACCTTTAAGAGATTTTCTTATTACATCATGTTTTTTGCAGTTGTAAGCCAGCCTTTTTGGCTTCAGTTGTTTCTTCATTAGGGTGCCAGCTTGTCTGGAGATGTCCTCTTATTGCCGCTTATATGGGGGTTTATTTATTTTTGCTGTGCAATCTTTTATGGCTCTGCCATAGAAGTTGTTAGAAGAAGTGGTTGGAAGGTCAGGTGACAAGATCTCTTCTGTTTTCAGTTTTGAACTGCTCTTTAGTCTAGTGTTAGAAGGGACATCAAGCTGGAAAGAGTTGTCTCTCTCTTTCTCTCCCCTGGTTTTGGGAACTCTGCTGGTTAGTGAAAGCCTTCCTGAAGTAGAAAATCTACTGTTGGTTGTTTGACCAGAGGTCTCCCTGGTGTCCTGAGAAACTATTATGACTTCAGCCTGTTCTGAGTGTATCAGAAGACCAGCAGCATGAATCCAAAAGACTCAGTTCCAGTATCACATGAACATTAGTCTTTGTTATGTTAAACCTTTGAAAGGGAATTGGTGTGATTGGAACATAATTCGATATATTTGTTAAGGGTTATACATTATTGCGGTTGTTTTGTGTTGTTGGTAATTCATGGAAGTTATTGTTAATATTCTTACTACACGTGTTAACTATATTCTTGAATAAATGTTGTTTGATAAAAGTTCCCTAGTAGGCCATTTGAATCATATCTGAAGTGAATCATCTCATGCTTATCTTAGCTACATTAAGATGCAAAACTTAATGACCCAGGCAGACTCCATAAAACAGTTTGGAGTTTCTGACCTGAACCATAACAATGACCAGAAAACTCGTAATACTTATACATTGATGGTCATGTGAGCTTCAGTCCTTTCTTGCACCTCCCCAATTACGGAGCAGTGTGGTTGATGTGCTGCATAGACGTTGGGAAGTGTATACAATGAATCGATTTCAACACATGTCATTCCACATCATTGTAATATATTTATGTTTCATTATTCCAAGCCTGAATCACCCTTACCCCACACCTGCCCCCTGTTACTGAGTAACTAATTGAGCCCGTCCTGCGAACTTGAAGACATGGGACCCACGCCTTGTCAGTTTTGTTCAGTGTTCCCAATGGTACAGCGGAGAAAGCTATCATTGGTGCTAGCGACTTCAATGCTACTTTTCCTATCCGATATATTCCACCAGACTCTGGTGGGACTGGAATATCCCATCCATAATGTTTAAAGTTTATTTTTTTTTATTTTAATAGTACCACAAGTAGGCTTACATTGACAGTGCAAAGACATTACTGCAAAAATCCCCTGCCTAGTTTTGTGCTGGGAGAGCATCTAATTGACACAGGCCTGTTAGCCAGGCAGCCCAGGTAGTTGCCCCAGCCAGCAGCATTGGCTGCTTCACCAGCTCACCAATGTCCTGAGGTGAGGAAATTTCAGGCCTGGCCAATGTTTGCACCACTGCTATTTTTTTGGATGATGATACCTGTACTCCCCGAAAGTTCTTGGGCAGGGCGGGATAGCTGCCCTGTCTGGGCCCAATCTACTTACACTGCATTCTCACCTCATTTTGCAGACGAATTACAGCTATTTAGATGCAGTACACATGATTGTTCAAGTAAAGCCTGAAATAAGATAAATGGAAGACTCACAGTCTCTCAGCCATCTTTCACTAACTGGAGAAATGTATTCAGCCAGTTTTTCAACTAATTCCTTCATGTTTCAACATTTTTTCCTTTATTTATGCAAATGCTGTAAAATATGCTTCAAAGCCTGCAGCCATTACCAGAAGACCTTTGCCTACGATCTGAATTAATTAAAAAATCTCCCACAAACTGCTCGGGGGCTAGGGTGGCACAGTGGTTAGCATTGCTGCCTCACAGCGCCAGGGACCTGGGTTCAATTCCTGACTTGGGTGAGTGTTTGTGCAGAGTTTGCACATTCTCCCTGTGTCTGCGTGGGTTTGCTCTGGGTGCTCTAGTTTCCTCCCACAGCCCAAAAGATGTGCTGTTTAGGTGCATTTACCGTGCTAAATTCTCCCTCAGTGTACTCAAACAGGAGCCAGAGTGTGGTGATTGTCACACTAACTTGCAGTGTTAGTGTAAGCTTACTTGTGACACTAATAAAATAAACTTTAAAGTTGACTTTACTGTGTAGGTTGTCACCATGTCATAACGTGGTCATGGACAAGGCTGAAGCAGAAAAATCAATGCAAATGTAGGTTTTACCGTGTGTTATTATTATGGGAAAGATGCTTAGTGTGTGATACATCCCAGCTAAAAATGATGACTGGGTTAGAACTTGAATACAATATGCCAACACATCATAGTAGAGCTTCCATTTCATTTTAATCACTGGAGCAGACAATTGCATTGCTAGTCTCTTGTTACTTTTAAAATAAGGCTAGCCTCTGCAGTAGATTTAAAATTGCAAGCACAGTTATCTCATTGTGAGGGGCAATAAAACTTAGTGCGTTATAATCAATGAATACTTCATCCATGCAGTCATATAAAATGGAGTACCCTACCTGATAGTTAAAAAATAATCCATTGTCTGTTGAAATGCGTCAGGGGAAATAATGGAATCACTCAGAATGTTGGCTACCGCAGCAATTTTCTTTTTCAGCTCCTTAAATCGTTTATCAAAGGAAGGGCCTAGTTTTACTCTGGGTCTCGAGGTGGTCTTGTTGGCCAAGCTTTCAATTGCTAAGGTCAAGGTGCAGATCTCTTCATCCAGCAACTGGAAGCATGGATGACACGGTGTGCATTTTGGAAACTCCTTGCAGTAACCCCAGGCACATCTATCACAGCACTTCCCTGTTACGCCTTCACGACAGTTGCAGGTACCTGTCATCTTGTCACATGCAGGACTCCCTGTTCCTTCAAATTTGCAGTTGCAGGCTGTACGGAGAATATTGAAAGAATGATAGTTTTAAAATGCTCTTCCTGAATAATGTTTTGTATTGACATGATATTCTGAGTCACCATTTCAATGGGAGAAAACAGGATGAAAATTCAGGATTGAAACACATTTGGCTTGGACTATTAAAATTGCAAAATGTATGAGGAGCAAACTGCTTAATGGATACATAAGAAATAGGAGCAGGAGTAGGCTCTCTGGTTCCCTTCAGCCTGCTGCACTGTTTAATAAGATCATGGCTGATCTTTTTGTGACTAACTTACCTGTCTGCTCACCATAATCCTTAATTCCTTTTCTGCTCAAAAATCTATCCTTGGTTTAAAAACATTCAACTGCTTCACTGAGCAGGGAATTCCACAGGTTCACAACCTTTTGGGAGAAGAAGTTCCTCCTCAACCCAATCCTAAATCTGCTTATTTTGGGGCCATGTCTTCTAGTTCTAGTTTCACCTGCCAGTGGAAACAACCTCCCTGCTTCTATTTTATCTATTTTCTTCATACTCTTGTATGTTTCTATAAGATCTCCCCTTATTCTTCTGAATTCCAATGAGTATAGCCACAGTTTACTCAGTCTCTCCGAATAAGCCAACCCTCTCAATTCCAGAATTAATCTAGTGAATGTCCTCTGCACCCCTCCAGTGCCAGTATATCCTTTCTCAAGTAAGGAGATCAAAATTGTACACAGCACTCCAGGTGTGACCTCACTAGCACCTTATACAGCTGCAACATAATCCCACTGTTTTGAAACTGCATCCCTCTAGCAATGAAGGACAATATTCCATTTGCCTTCTTAATTATTTGCTGCACCTGCAAACCAAACTTTTGTGATTCAGGTCCCTCTGTACAGCAGTATGCTGCAATTTTTTACCATTTAACACAATAAAATGAATCATCGTAAATAGCCAAGTGGAAACAAACTTCTATCTTATTTATTCCTTTCATAATCTGATATATTTCTGTAAGATCTTTCCTCATTTTGCTAAATTTCATTGAATATAGTCACAGTTTACTCATGTTGCACTTGCTGAGTAACATTTCCACTTCAATTTCACAATTCTTAATTTCTTATAATCATTATTTTACCTAACATTTTTTCCCCATCAAGGTACAACACTGGCTTTCAAATAAAGGCAAAGATGCACTTTCTGTTCTGAAAAGAGGCAGACTTTGAGTCGTGATGTTAGGAGCACCCTATAGATTAAGTTAGGAGGCCAGCACGCTTTAACAGTGAGTGAATTATAAGGTCAAGTCATAAATGGGGTACTTCTCTCCAGCGATGTTCCAAGGTATATATTCTGGTACCAAGGTGGCTTATTAAGCAGCTGATGCATGCTTTTGGCGTTTTTTTTTGATGGTAAAGCCCTGATTCAGATTGTTTCGCTAATCCTGCCATTTTATGTTCAGAGACAAAGGGCTGGATCAACCAGTTTCTCCATTATTAACAGCAATCACTCTATTTATAAAGCATGGTACCCAGAGAGCAAGGTGCAGTGGTTAGGTACGAGTGAAAGCGAGTTAAAATGAGTCATAATAACACTTCAAAAAGATTATGGCGGTGCCACTCTCTTTACTGCAATGGTGGGAATATTTAGAATGTACACAGTATGGGTTGTTAATTGGGACACGTTGACAGTGTGTGCAATTGACAGACAAATAAAGCTTTGAAAATAAATAGCAAAATAAGCACTGATATAGGTAAAATCCATTCATAAATTCTTGGTTATTAACTGGTAATAAAATTAAAGATAATTCCTTTTTGTTTCCTTGGTTCCAAAAATGTCCTGAATCTTTCTAAACAATTTAAACTACCTGTGTATATTTGCTGTCAGAGAAATAGATACTCACGTTTACACAGCACCCTTGGATCTCCATAGTAATTATCTTGGCATTCGGAACATGTTTTGCCACCATAACCATCTTTGCAGTGACAGTGTCCAGTTAGCTGAAAATATATAATTAAAACTAGGTTAAAATGAAATGTGAAACACAGGTTTTTAAATTGCCAGTGAAATGAGTATTATGCCAGGTGTAATACTAGATTCAATATAGTGCCATGTTTAAATGATTGTGTAATGGTTCCCTCTACTGGACTGATAAGCTGAACTCAACACTTTTCTGTTGCTTCAGAAATGGCTCTTAGTCTATGATTAATTAGCAGTTTTACACTTGCAGTGATGTTGTATCTTTAGTTAAACATGCTTCTTGCCTCATCACATTGGGTGCTGGCAGAGTTCCGAGGGTCACAATGGCAAGGCTCACATCCCCTGGCCTGGTTCCAGAAACCTGGAGCACATCTGTCACAGCATCTCCCGATCACATTTGGTAAGCACGGGCACTGACCGGTTGCTTGATCACACAAGCATATATTATCAGAAAGACAGTGCCCAGTGTTGACTCCAAAGCCATTGCAAGCACATTCTGAAATAATAATTCAACAACAAGCTAGATTAACATATAAATAAAGAACTTGCATTTTCTTATCGTGGCTTTCATGTCCTTTGGCTGTCACTAAGTGCTTTGCTTGTCATAAATTATTTTTATCATATATAGTGACTTATTATGTGGTCAAATGGAATGATAAATATTGGGGATAATTCTCCCATCCCACTGCACTAAAAAATCAGCACAGCAGGCCAGAAAATTCAAGTGGTGCCCAATGCATGGGATGTGCGTTGGGTGTGTTGCCCCAATAGTGTCTCCGCACCTGAAATCGTCAAGGACCCACATCTATTACTCAAATGTAAATTTAAATATTTTAAATATAATTAACGGGCTTGGGACTGAAATCTCCAGGCCTGCTAGCATCCTTCCCTCTCCTCCCTGCCACGGTATTTCACTCCAGCTGGGTTTACTATAGCTTCCCACTTTTGGGGACCTAGCGAATGAAGGGGGTGCAATAGGAGCCCCCCAGAGGGTTGTTGTTGGTGGTGGTGGTGGTGGTGTGCTCCCTGTACATTGAAACCTTGGTATTGCTGGCCTGGGCTCCTGGCACTGCCCAAGGGGCAAAGTGTCGATGCCCAGGGGGCATCTTGGCACTGCCCACCTAATGTGATTCCAAACCCACAATAATGTGGTTGACCTTTACCTGCCCTCTGAAATATCCTAGCGAGCCACTCAGTTATGTCAGACTGCTACAACTGGATGAATTACTCCGCACTGATCTTAACCAATGGGAAGGGCACCCTGTCCCTCTGATCCTGCCATGTCCTCCTCACTAACTTTTGATAAAAGAAAAATACTGCGGATTCTGGAATCTGAAACAGAAAATGTTGGAAAATATCAGCAGGTCTGACAACGTCCAGGGTCATCCAGACTTGAAACTTTGGCTCTATTCTCTCTCCATAGCTGCTGCCAAACCTGCTGAGATTGTCCAGTGTTTTCTGTTTTTGTCACTAACTTCTGTGTTGGTGCCAGAATCGGGAAACTTTTCCCAGAAACCAGTCAAGCAACGTGATGGTTATTACCTGATGCCAACTCTCACCTTCACCTTTTCTAGGGTAATTAGGCGTGAATAAAAAATGCAGGCTTTACCAGCAACACTCACATCAAATCTTAAACAATGGAAGGCCTTTGATAATCATAGAATCCCTACAACGCAGAAAGAGGCCATTTGGCCCATCAAGTCTGCACCGATTACAATTCCACCCAGGCCCTACCCCGATATCCCTACATATTTATCCGCTAATCCCTACATCTCAAGAGACTAAGGGGCAATTAACCAAACCTGCGCATCTTTGGATTGTGGGAGGAAATTGGAGCATCCACAGGAAACCCCCACAGACGCAAAGAGAATGTGCAAACTCCACACAGACAGTGACCCAAGCCAGGAATCGAACCCAGGTCCCTGGAGCTGTAAAGCAGCTGTGCTAACCACTGTGCTACTGTGCCATCCCTTTTTCTCATTTCTTTGAAAGAGAAGCATTTAAATTTATGAATGCAATAATGGAACAAATGAAAATGAAGTGTTGGTCTTAATGTACACAGTAAAGAAAATAGATTGTGTTTATTCCTTGACATGGACATGCTATATAAACATTAAACACTTATTCAAACACTTTCTGCTTCTGGACAGGTGATAAGAGGTAATTAGTACCATTTGAACTGTCTGTCCTGTACATAATACTAGTTTCATAATAATCAGTCAACAGCCAAAGCTTAGGCCGCAAATCTACTAATGAAATTCTACTCTGCTGCTGCCTTAGAATGTATTGAGCTTTGATTTGAGCATATGCGTAATCTCACTGAACTGATTAACTTCCTTCGAATCTTACGTCTGCAATCCCTGTTCACAGCAGATCCATAATATCCTGGCTTGCAGAGTTGGCAGTTTGCTCCGTATGTATTATACAGGCATTTCAAACACTGTCCCGTCTGCTGGTCACAAGAATCTGGATCTCTCCTGTCTATGTTATTGTTACAGTCGCAAGGCAAACAGCGATCTCCAATCCCTGTCAGAACTCCGTAGAATCCAGGAGAACATCTGTCACAGTGAGTTCCTGAACAGAAAGACAAAATGATTTAAATTCAAATGCAGTTCTACCTTGGAAACAATCTAATTGAATATAGTGGTATGTCACTTAGGTGGTCCACTAGTGATGTCAAGTGAATGACAGATTAAATACCTTGTTCCAGAAAATGAAAATGTAACAAACTTTGTAAAAAAAAAAGTTTGTTATCAAATCTTTG
Source organism: Sphyrna mokarran (assembly GCA_024679065.1). Classification (NCBI taxonomy): domain Eukaryota; kingdom Metazoa; phylum Chordata; class Chondrichthyes; order Carcharhiniformes; family Carcharhinidae; genus Sphyrna; species Sphyrna mokarran. The sequence goes on along the minus strand of JAGIQG010000019.1, from coordinate 17,148,629 downwards.
TATCTTCTGTCAACACATCATTTCTTCTCCTCCTCCCCCCCCCCCCCCCACACACACACACACAAACTCCTCATCCCACTTCCTATTTTCTAACCCTGGAGTCAATGCAACAACTCACGTTTGGTAGGAATTCAGATTAAAAGTGTGAATTGTAACTGCAGTACTGATTGTCTGACCCACATTCAAGTTGAGTGTGAATTTACCCTTTTCTCTTTCATTTCACGGATAGTTAAAATCAAAATATCATCGATTTAACCATAATTTTAAACGCATTGTTGATCTTAGTTTCTCAGCTGTATCATTTACAGCAAATCCGTTGATGACCAAAAGCTTCATCAAAGAGGTACATTCAAAGGAGGACTGAGAGAAGCTGAAGTGTACAGAGGAAATTCTAAGGCTTAGGGCCTTGATTGCTGAAGCTATGGATGCTCATGACACATTGATTAAAATTGTTGACATTCAAGAGGCTGGAATTGGAGGAGCAGAGATACCTCAGGGGGTTGTAGGAAACATATACACTGATTTGTATTTTGGAATGCATGATAACTTAAGAGCCCATGTTTGCATAGCATTTTTAAAAGACCATGCAATTTACAAGGAATGTTGGTTGTTGGTCTGTGCAAAATTAAAGGTAGAAGAGGTTGAGGTGGAAGGATTTGAAAACATGGATGAGAGTTTCAAAATCAAACCATCATGAGGATGACTTCAAGTTTTTGCAGGATAGGACGTGGGAGCCAGGGGCGCATTCAAATAGTCTGACTGACACAGAAGAATGAGGGTTTCAACAATGGATGTATTGAGGCAGAGTTACACAATTTCAGAGTTATGAGGTTGAAAATAAGCAATCTTGTTAATAGTGCAGAAATGTGGTCAGAGCTGAATTCTGGAGTCAACATATGACAGCAAGATTGTAACCAGTCTGGCTCAGCCTCAGACAGTTGCTATGGAGAGGATGGAATTGGGAGCTATAGAATGGGATTTATTCTGTGGACTGAAGATAACAGCTTTAAAGACGTCATCTCAGGAACAGAAGGTGGTTTATTTTGTCAACATAGAACGATAGGATCACAGAACCCTTACAATGCAGGAGGAAGCCATTCAGCTCATTGAATCTGCACTGACCACAATCCCATCCAGACCCTATTTCCCTAACCTCTCATATTTACCCTGTTAATCCCTCTGACACTAGGGTTAATTTAGCATGGCCAATCAACCTGGTTGTCAAAAATTTCTTATTGTATCATTTTAGTGATAAGCCATAGAATGAACAAGACTACTTCCTCATTCACCTCTCAACACTATGAACTTCTGTCAAGGCGAAGACAGAAAGAGATATCAAAATTCAACTTCATTTTGTGTTGATATTATCTCGTTTTAAACCAAAGAACAGAGACATTAATAAATAATAGGTAGATAAATAATAGAGTATCCAGATTTCCTTAAATGCAGAAAGACCTTGGCAGGACATCCGATTGTAAAGGCAGTTGAAAACTGACTAAACTCAATGCAAATGGGACTGATGGTAGAATCAATGTTGAAGTACTGCAAAAGCTACTAAATGTTGCATTTGGTAAGACATTTTGTACAAAAATTACAAAGTATTGTGACTCAGCCATTTAGACCAGAAAGCCCATTTTAATTTGCAAATGTCACCTGGCATTGGTAGGACATTTGCATTTGATCTCAGTGCCTTAGAGCTAAGCTCCCTGCTCTTGATCATTAATCAGTGATCCTTGTTGGTAAATACACATGTAGACATTAAGTACAGCTCAACTGTGGCCACCATAACTTGCTGATAATTAAGTAAAAATGTCACTTGTTTAAGATGTGCTAAGCACCTGTGGAACTCAGAATGGCTCAGGGTATGTGAGAGAAGAAAAATGCATCTCAGAAGTCCCTAGAAGCTGGCTTTTATGCTGCATTGTCAACTTATGTTTGCTAGAACACACTACGAATAATCTTTGCACCTGTATGGCCTTCCAGGCAGTTACAGACGAATCGTACAGTTGTAGGATCTTCATAACAGGAATGAGCAAAATAACGACCACTGTTTGGTATGTCTGGACACTGACATGGTCGACAAGGTTCATTTAAAGCCGGATTTCCATAGTAACCTTCACTACAGCTGCAAAGACAGAAATATCATTTTAAATCACAAGTGATTGATGAAGAAGATTTGAAGGCATCCACAATAGTTATCAGTTGATTATTAATATGCTATGGAACAGGGATAAAATAAAACCAATGCAGATTTATCAGGATTGATGGGCAATGTTCTCCGGAAACCACAACAGTCTTAAAAACAGAAGCATGGGGTGGAATTTTTAAAAATTCATTTGTAAGTCATGGGCATTGCTAGCTGGCCAGCATTTATTGCTGATTCTTAGTTGCCCTTGGCTAGACCATTTCAGAGTGCAGTTTGAGAGTCACCCACATTGTTGTGGTCCTGGAGTCATATATATATATATATATATAGGCTACACCAGGTAAGAACAGCAGATTTCCTTCCTGAAAGAACATTAGTGAACCAAATGGGATTTTCCGACAATCGATAAAGGTTTCATGGTCATCAATAGATTCTTAATTCCAGATATTTTTTATTGAATTCAAATTCCACCATTTGTCATGGGGGGGATTCAAACCCAGGTCCCCAAAACCTTAACTGAGTTTCTGGATTAACAGTTTAGTGATACATCTAGGCCATCGCCTACCCTTACAGCCCCGTCATGGTGGGGGTAGGCTTGAAAAATGGGATGAACTTTCAAAGGTCCGTTGGCTTTGGTGGGACTGGAAAATCCCCCTGGTGGGAGAGGCTGTAAAATTAAAATTATCAGCACTTTAATCCACATAGTGTGAGGAGAAATGGAAGTATTTACACTTGCTGGCACACTGAAAGCAAAGATCTAGCATTTTAAGTGTTAACTGTTGATAATAAAAATATTTTGTTACCAGTATTAAAATCAGTACAGTTAGGAATAGACTATCCTTTAAATGGAGATTTATCAGATAGTAGACAGATATAATTTAAAGAAACCATTAGCATACTGAGATCGGCAATGTCTTGTCTTCTTTGATATTGGTAGCAGGTACTATTTGCCGACCGCTACCATACCTGTAGCATTCTTAAACATTCATTTATGGGATGTGGGCATCGCTGGCTGGGCCAGCATTTATTGCCCATCGCTATCTACCCTCCATTTCAGAGGGCATTTGAGAGTCATATGCAATGACATTTAGAATTGTGATTTCCACCTTTTCAAAAAACAATCCACTAAGAAATGGGTATAGCTGACATTAATGATTGGATTCCTAATATATTTATTTTATTATTTGTTCAAAGGATATGGGTGTCCCTGGCTGGGTCAGCATTTATTGACCATTTATTGAGGTTGTTTTCGTTAGAAAGGAGGCGGCTAAGAGGGGACCTAATCGAAACATATAAGATGATTAGAGGTTTAGATAGGGTGGACAGTGATAGCCTTTTTCCTAGGATGGAGAAAGCTAGCACGAGGGGACACAGCTTTAAATTAAGGGGTGATAGTTATAGGACGGATATCAGAGGTAGGTTCTTTACCCAAAGGGTGGTTCGGGAGTGGAATGCCCTGCCTGCAGCAGTTGTAGATGCGCCAAGTTTGGTGGCGTTTAAGAGGTTAGTTGATAAGTATATGGAAGAGAAGGGAATGGTTTAGTTTGGAGGGGCATTGCTTTTTATATTGGTCGGCGCAACATCGAAGGCCGAAGGGCCTATTCTGTGCTGTAATGTTCTATGTTCTATGTTCTATCCCTGAGGGCATTTAAGTATCAACCACATTGCTGTGGCTCTGGAGTCGCATGTAGTCATGATGTGGAGATGTTAGCATTGGACTGCAGTAAATACAATAAGAAGTCTCACAACATTCGGTTAAAGTCCAACAGGTTTATTTGGTAGCAAAAGTTAGTGGCTTTTGCTACCAAAAAAACGTGTTGGACTTTAACCTGGTGTTGTGAGACTTCTTACTGTATCACAGGTAGGCCAAACCAGATGAAAACAGCAGATTTCCTTCCCTAAAGAACATTAGTGAACCAATGGATTTTTATCATAATTAACAAGGTTTCATGGTCATCATTAGCTTTCTAATTCCAGATTTTAATTGAATTCAAATTCACCATCCACCCTGGTGGGATTTGAACCCAGGTCTTTACCCTGGGTTTACTGACTTACTAGTCCAGCAACAATAGAACTATGCCACTGTATTTAATAGATTTTCATCATTATTAAATCAGCCACAGCATTAAGACTAAGATGTTGCACTTTGTACCGTTCACAGTTACTTCCAGTGGTAAATGTGCGACAGTTCTGACAGGCTCCCGTTTGAGGGTCACATTGATTAGAATAGCCATTACACTGACATGGCCGACAGCTAGGGAATCCATAATGTCCGGGTTTGCAGTGGTCGCAGGCACGGTCAACAACATTTCTGTGGCAACGACATTCTCCAGTTCGCTGATCGCAGACTGAGTCAACAGATCCTTGACGGTTGCAGTAACAGGCTGGAAGAGAGAAGTGTAATGAACGTGAAATGGAAGCAAATCCCAATCAATGAAAATAACAGCAGCATACAGGTGCAAGAGATCACAACTAAGATCAAAGCATTCTTCAGCATTGTCTTCCACCCACATTAAAACATCAAGTTTTAAAAGCTGACAATACTTACCATTTTCTTTTCAAGTCACGGGGCACTAAAGTCACTTTAATTTGGCTAAATCACAAAGCTACTTCTTTGACACTGGTTAATGAAATGCAGTCTTGTTAACGCTTGAGCACAAGTTGTTCCAGATCAAAATACATACTGAGTGTTTCAGGGATAAAGAATTAAACTATTTGTCAGAATATCAAGGCAATAACAGCCCACTGACAACAAACACATCCATCTGCCATCAAACCTAACCTCACATGGGACCAATCGAACGCATTTTATTAATTATACAATGAGCTATTCATATTAAAATTGAGACAGTCAAGTTACTGCCACTGTAGTTGAGCCACGCTTGCAAAAATATTAGTTATAAATAACAAATCAGAATTGACAGTGGATCAAAGACAAAAGAGGACACAATAATAACATATTCTGAGATAACAGTCTATTGTTAATTATATTTAAGTCTGGGTTAAAAAGAGTTTTGCTCTCTCAGGAAATCAAGCGACATGGGGAATTAATGCATAAGTGGAGTTCAAGTACAAAGACAGTCATGCTCGTATTGAGTGGCAGAGCAGGTTCAATGAGCAGCATGATCTACTCTTATCTCTTGCGTTCTTGTGTAAACAGATTGATATCAGGGTAACTTTCTCAAATCAAACAAAAATACAGGTTTAGTATCAGATTTAGCTGAAAGTTGTGATGTACCATCGTGACAACTTTGTGTGTATAGAGAGTAAAATTCTATAGAGAATGAATAGAAAGTGAAAAGCACCAAACTGTAGAATCCCTACAGTGCATTTAATGTGCACTGACCTGCCAACAGAGTGTTCTACCTAGGCCCAATTCCTCACCCTTATTCCCATACCCATGGCTAACCGACCTAATATGGTAAGAAGTCTTATAACACCAGGTTAAAGTCCAATACGTTTATTTGATAGTAAATGCCACAAGCTTTTGGATGTTGTTCCTTCGTCAAGTAATGAAGGAACAGCGTTTTGAAAGCTTGTGGTATTTACTATCAAATAAACCTGTTGGACTTTAACCTGGTCTTGTGAGACTTCTTATAATGTTTACCCCAGTCCAACGCTAGTATCTCCACATTATAATCCACCTACCCGTGCATCTTTGGACACTAAGGGGCAATTTAGCATGGCCAATCTGCCTAACCTGCACATCTTTGGACTGAGAGAGGAAATCAGAGCACCTGAGGAAATCCATACAGACACGGGAAGAATACGCAAACTCCACACAGACGGTCAGCCAAGGCCAGAATCGAACCTGGATCTCCGGTGCTGTGAAGTAGCAGTGCTAACCATTGTGCTACCATGAACATATGTAACATAAATTGGCTGTGTAAATTTGGAAGTATCTTTCATTTGACAGGAAGCCATGTGTAATAACTCTTTGGAGGCAGATGTCCTTCACCAAAATCCCTTTATTTACAATTCCAACAGCAGTGCACAGTGTACTATCAGTCAGCAGTCTACCTTCAGGGTGCCAGAGGAACTGACACTCCCAGTTAAACACAAGGAAAAGACTCCCTGAATAGTCCATCAATTGATTCCTTAATCAGGGAGTTCATATTCTAATTGGCCAACTTCAATGACCTGACTGAAGTCATTACATAACGCCATTCGCATTCTACTGAAATTACACAGATTGCTGCTAGATAACTATTATCTTAAGGAAACATTATCAGTATATTTAGCAAATATTAAAAGGAGTGGAAAATGCAGAGCTTTATCATAATACAAGGAGAATAATGGAAACACTATTATGTTCAGAGATGATTTTTATCAAACAGGAAATGGTTTCAGGTTGACAGCAGTTTGGATAGTTAGAAGGTTAGATTCTTAATAATGTTGGTGGTTTGTGAAATTAAAACAGGAAAAGGTTTTGAAAAATTAATATCCTGCATTCATATACTTACTGGATGACAGTATGCTTTAATAATTTATAATGAACATTTGTGTATGTCAAATAACCTTTCAAATTATCCATAAATTTTATTAACCCTTCCCATTCATGCTGTGTGAAGGACAGACTTACGTGAACAGCCATTGGCACCAAATCTATAAAATCCAGGTGCGCAGGAATCACAGCATCGCCCAATCACTCCAGGCTTACACTGGCACTGACCACCAAACTTGCTGCAGATGTGACTGACTGACCCCTGAGGATTACAGCAGCAGGCTGTGGAAGATATGTAAGGAAATCTGTTCAGTTAGCGGGCAATTATTACAACAGTTCTAACTAAGGAGCACAAAGCTCAGCAGTATTACATTTGAAATTCAGACCAAGCTGCAGCATTTCACGATGTTATAGCCTTAAATAGTCCCTCGATGTCACTTTCTCATTTTATCCTGAAGCATCAGGGGAAATCTTTAACCGGGATTGGGACAGGGTGAGAACTATAGAATCTACAGTTCGTTGAGTCTGCACTGACTGCAATCCCATCCAGACCCTATTCCCATAACCCCTCATATTTACCCTGCTGGGGTTAATTTAGCATAGCCAATCAACCTAACTCGCATATCTTTGGTGTTCGAGAGGTGGCGGTGCGCAATGGCTGCAGTGATGGATTCGTATCCTTCTCAATATGAGGGCAAGGAGCAAAACCAGTGTTCCGTGGGCTTCCCAACCGGTGAGTTCAGATAATCTTATCCCCCCTGCCAACCTCCTCTTCCCCTCACTAAAGAGTCTGGCTATGGAATGGAATGTGGGCTGCCAGTTGCCCTTTGGTATCTCATCTTCATGCCTGTTGCTTATGGCCGTACTTGAGTGGCTGGTCTGCAATGTGGCCGAGACCTTCCCTTCGCAAACATTCCCACGTGCGCACGTTTGGGCTGGATTCACCCATTAGGAATGAGATCCCTTGTTAATTTATCCCCAGCCTAGCTCACTAGCATCTGATTGATGTCCTGGCAAAGGCAGCGTGATTTAAGACTGAGCTCCGTACCTACTGCTCTGCAACTGAATGCCATTGACCTGCATATTTATCCGTTTGCTGTGGGCTATGCATTCTAAACTTTGATTCACCCACACTTCGAATATGCCATAGAATGCTGCCATTTTTCATCAGTGTCAGTCAGGAATGTAAACTGTCCAATGGAAGCTCTCCAGGTTGTCAGTAAAAACAGTTTTCTAACAAAATGTTTGGGAGAAATGGGCATGATTTTGAATTCTACACCAACACAAACTGAAATTATGTGGGTATGTTATTATACACAAGCTTCCAGAGACTGTGTGTGAGTCAAGGCAAGAGCCTGGCTGCTAATGTCAACTAGCAAAATATCAAAGAGACTCCTTTGGAATTCCTTTTGATTATTATCAATGCAAGCGCTTGATGTTAATTAGGTAAATTCTGTTCCTGAAAAGGTTAGTATTGACTTGGTATGACCATCTTTCAGAGTTAGAAGGAATCCATCAAAATAAAAGCAAAATGCTACAGATGCTGGAAATCTGAAATACAAACAGGAAGTGCCGGAAAAACTCAGCAGGTCTGGCAGCATCTGTGGAGAGATAAACAAAGTTACCGTTTGAAGTCGGCATGATTCTGAAGAGGAACCATACGGACTTGAAACATTGGGTGGGATTTTTCTGCCATACTTACCCCAAAGCTGGAAAATCCCGCCCGAGGTCAACAGAGCTTTGCATGGTCCATGTCCCGCCCATTACAATTCCTGTGATGGGCGAAATGGGGAAATTTCACCCATTAATTCTGTTCCTCTCTCCCCGATGCTGCCAGAATTGCTGATCTTTTTCAGCATTTTCTGTTTTTATCATGATAATGAATTCACTCGTTCGTATCACATGGTGCATGAAATGCATTAAAAATTGATGGTCTTGTTTCACTTTGGTATCGAGAACTTGTGTACAGTGCCAATTTTTTTCCCTGAGCCTCATACTCACGGACAGCTCCATTGTGGATCCGAGCAGACATGCTGGCTATCAGTCTCTCACATACTTCTGGTAAAGAATGAGGTCCCACTTGGTAGGCAACCTCGACACATTGGTATCGTCTGTACTCATCCAAATTTGCTTTACTGTTGAAATCTTCCAGAGAGTCAATTCTTGGAATAAGACCCAGCTAACGACAAAAGAAATAAAAACCTCTTCATTAACCAAAAGCGTTCAGTGACTTGTGGAGCAGGTCTGTGGGGCAGAACCATGTTCCCAAGTGATATGGAGAGCCCAATACAATGTTATGGAGGTTCCGTCTACCTATTTTGACAATAAAGATACCATGGCACTGATTTAACTCATCCCTACCTGCTATGCTTTAGTAACTGAGATCATAACCAGCACTACGGAAGATAAGTTTACCTATTGAAGACCAATCATCCCAGTCCATAGACATGGCTATAATAGTTCCAAGATAGTGTCTTTGACCCAACTGCGCTCAGCTGCTTCATCAATGCACTTCCCTCAATCATAAGATCAGACAGAGCAATTTACTCTTGATTTGTCCATTTGCATAATTTGGGGAATAAATTATTTGATATCCAGATGTTAAGATTGGGTAACATGCAGGGTTGAACTGCTTTGTGTTAAAATTACTGATGTCATATAAGTATCAGTATTTCCAATAAGAGGGACTAACTGCTTCCTCATTGCAGAACTGACTCCGGAAGAGTGTTCAACCTAGGCTCACCCCTCTGCCCTATCGCCATATCCTCAAGTATCTACCATGGCGAATCCATCCTACCCACACACATTTGAAACTGAGGGCAGAATTTTCCCATCCCGCCCGCCCAAGGAATCACAGCAGGTGGGACTTGGACCATGCAAAGGTTCATTGACTTTGGACGGGATTTTCTGGCTTTGGGTGAGCATGGGTGGAAAATCCCAATTTAAGGGGCAATTTAGATGGCCAGACCACCTAACCTGCCCATCTTTGGACTGTGAGGGGAAACTGGAACATCTATAACCCAAGAATGAAGAACAACGATACTAACCTACAATAAATTAATAGAAGTTCATTTGGGACAATCTCAGCGTTGATATTTCTAATACCACACTGTTTCAATGCACTGTATGTGTAAAGTAAAAGTGGTGGGTGTTCCATTGCTTTGTGATTCTTGTAGCAAATGGATTCAATCATATAATGTGATTCTTAAAATTTTAAATATCACATAAGAATGGAATGCTACTAGTTACTTTCCAAAAGTGATGTGTTTGGACAGTGTTCCTATCTGTTGTTTTTATGTTGGTCTTACAATAATTAATTATTAATTATTAATGCTTCAGTTGAAACAGGCAATGATATAAAAGAGAAGTTTCTGCTAACATTGAGAATAGCAATTTCTAGGTTAGATTAACAAATGAGAGGTTTGCTGTCACCATTAGTTAATATCACATGTCACAAATTTCTGTCTCTACCCACAGTTTGACAACTTCTAAAATTCCCCTTATTTTTATACATGACAATTCTTGAATCTGGGAAAATAAGCAACCTAATAATTTAACCTTAAGCACAAAGTGAGTTAAATTATTTCACAGAGCTCCAGCATACAGTTTAAGGAATCCCAATTACCAAGTTAGTTTGAGAATATAGCACATCATTTGCTATGTCTATTATATGGTTACCCCTTTCCCTGCCCTGCGCCTCTCAGTAATGTTTACAGCATCTTCAGAATTTGAAAATAACCAGTACTATGATATTGCCACTTTATGAATGCAATACAAGGTCTATTTCAGTGCTTACAGAATCAATCAGGATGTGACTGCTGGGCTGACTATTTGCAGTAGGGGTTGGAGTGAAGTAAATTTCCACGATATACCGTACTTGAGGTTCCAGGCAGATAGGGGTGTTAAGGAGTGCAATCCTGTTTATGGAGGAATACAAAACTATAATTATATCACAATGCCTAAAACAAAATTATTTATCATTTACTTTGTTTTGCCATGTAGTATAAAAAATTTCATTCTTCACATGGTTTGTTATTTTAGTTGCAAGATAATTTTTTCTAATCATAGAATCACTACAGTGCAGACGGAGGCCATTCAGCCCAGAGTTTGAACTGACTGTCCAACAGAGCATCTTAACCAGGCCCATCCCAATCCTATCCCTGAAACTTCACATTTTGACACTGCTAATCTCCCTAACCTACACATCTTGGGACGCTCAGGCAATTTTCCATGACCAATCTACTTAACCTACATATATTTGGACCTGGAGGAAACCCACACAGACACGGGAAGAATGTGCAAACTCTACTCAGACAGTCACCTGAGGTTGGAATTGAATTCAGATCCTTGATGCTGTGAGGCCGCAGTGCCAACCACTGCTTCAATATACACACTTTTCTAATGTAGCTTTCAAATCACGGTATTGGCTCACAAGCTGGTATTGCACCTCATTTCCAATGTCTGTTGGTCACCATAATTAATGAAAATCATAATACGCAACAGACAAAGTTTATTTTCTTGGTAGAACTGAATTATAGCTGAAAAAAGAGACACACTGTTAAAGTCTTTCATTTTGCATTCATTAGGATAGACTCAAGAATGCCAAATTTCAAAGAGAACAGCAAACTTTTGCTGAAGAAAATTGTGCTGATTGGTTGGCAGGTCCATTTGATTGGTCAAGATGCCATCCTGGTAAATGTACGAGAGAACTATTGTCCCCATTTTATTCAAAAAAAGATGCAATATCTGAGCTTATTCCTTTTGCCTACACACATGAATACACGTGGCTTCTAGCAAGCATAAGTGACCCTAACATTGCAAACCTAAGTGATAATATTAAAATGCTGACAGTGTTATTTTTGCAACTTGAGATTGTTTGGCACTTGCTGAACAATCATGGAATCTCATTTAATGTTAGACATTTTGTTCAGAGTTTGCAAGCAAGGTTTCTTGAGTACGGTCAGTACACTGTCTATTGCAAACAGCTGTTGAGATTTGCAAGTTGGGGCTTATGGCCTACGGACCCACTTTTGGACTGAGAAGTGCCTAGTCTATCTCAAATTACCCTGAAAGGACAGTGCATCACAAAGTATTGAGTAATAGATGAAGCAAATCATCACCTGCTGTTACCAAGTACACACATAGTGTTGGTTATCAAGTGAAAAATATGGTCTGTCTACCACACAAGTGAGTAATGTGCTATATGAATTTCAGTGCTGGTACAATGCCAGGTATGTAGCCTATATATCCCAGTGACTGGCAGTAGCATATCAAACAGCACAGCCCTTTGGCTGTTTTCAAAAGTTATGGTAGAAGCTGGACTCATGGTGTAACTCACACATGCTCGAAGCTACGTATATTCTTATGCAGGGACCTATCCTCTGTAGACAAAAGGAATAAGTCCAAACATCGCATTTTATTGAATAAATACAAATAAGGGGACGCTTGTTCCATGGTGCATTCACCGTGGCAATATCTCATCCATCTGAGTCAACTTGCCAACCAAACAACACTCCTTTTTTCATGCTTTATAAATGGTTGAAGCTTTGAAATTTGGCATTTTTGTGTTTGTCCCGATGAGTACAAAACAAAAAGTTTCAATAGCATGTGTTTCTTTGCTGAAGAATTTGAGTATTGCTATAGAGTTCAGGGTCTTTAAAACCATGCAGAGACACTCTGGTACTTTGTAAAAGTGTTCAACGATTACCGACGTGGAGTCAGAGAGGTTTACAGCATGAAAACAGGCCCTTTGTCCCAACTTATCCATTTTGTCCTTTTTAAATGGTGAAGCTAGCCCTAATTGCCCTAATTTGCTCATATCCCTTTAGACCCATCTTACTGTTTAAATGCTTTTTAGGAAAAAAAATTATACCCGCCTCTACTACTACCTCTGACAGCTTGTTCTGGACACTCACCAACTTCTGTGTGAAAAAATTGCCTCTCTTGACCTTTTGTATCTCTCCCCTCTCACCTTAAACCTATGCCCTCTAGCTTTAGACTCTTGTACCTTTGGGAAAAAATATTGATTATCTAGCTGACCTATGCCCCTTATTATTTTATGAACTTCTATAAGATCTCCTCTAAACCTCCTACGGGCCAGGGAACAAAGTCCCAGTGTATCCAGCCTTGCCTTATAACTCAAATCCCGGTAGTCCTGGTAACATCCTAGTAAATCTTTTCTGTACTCTTTCTAGTATAATGATATTCTTTCTATAATAAGGTGACCAGAATTGCACACAGTATTCCAAGTGCGGCCTTGCCAATGTCTTGTACAACTTCAACAAGGCATCCTAATTCCTGTATTCAATGTTCTGACTAATGCAACCAAGCATGCCAAATGCCTTCTTCACTACTCTTTCCACAGGTGACTCCACTTTCAAGGAGCTATGAACCTTAGCCCTAGTTCTCTTTGTCCAATACCTCTCCCCAGTGCCCTATCATTAATTAAGTTCTGCCCTGGTTTGATCTACCAAAATGCATCAAAATTATCATTTATTGCATTTATCAAAATTCAACTCCATCTGCCATTCGTCAGCCCACTGGGCAATTGATCAAGATCTCATTGCAATCCTAGAAACCCTTCTTCACTGTCCACTATGCCACCAATCTTGGTGTCATCTGCAGACTAAATGCCTCCTAAATTCTCATCCAAATTAATAATATAAATGACAAATAACAGTGAACCCAACACCAATCCATTGAGTTTTACTCAAGAATGACAAAAAGCACTGTTATTTGCTTCATGTTATCTAGCAGATATAACAAAAGAGGGGAAGCTGGGGACAACTGTCACAAGGACTTATGCCCAAAGGTAACTCCATTTGTTGTAGGATGCCAAGGGACAGTATTATAGGTTTCCTGTAAATGAAAGTGTATTTCATCACCACTGATTCAGAAGGTAGTAATTATTTCTTAAAGTTCAAAGTTCCAATTAATGTTTTGGCATGAGAGTACTCAAAAAGTAAAAAGTAACATGAAATTTTGTACTGTTAATCTGTTGGGACTGTGTGAGTTGATGTATTTGAAGGACAATCCATAATTGACACATTTCCTTGAAATGACAAAACATTTTGCACTGACTTACTTTGATATCCTGCCATCTGCCACCACTGCTAACTTACTGCTAGTCCAACTTCGAGGCATAAACATGCAAGAGCCCTGTCCAAATAAAGATCGGCAAGACCGGAGTTATCCTGTTCAGTTGTGTCTGAAATATAATTGCAGGACTGATGCTCGGAATTAATTAAGTAAAAGAAAGTGGGTACTACACATGGAAGTTGATTGTAATTTTATCTGCTTAGTAGTGTGGTGGTAGTTAAAATCACCCACGTTTGCTACCCGATGGAAAGGCATGAGAGATTCCACATTCAAAACCTTAATCTGCTGATGTTGAGCAGATGGTGACAATGTCCGCCCAAGCTTTTCAGCTTTCTTCTTTAGGTGGACAGGTTAGGTCTCCATGAATGTATTCACAATCAATGGGGGACAATGGTGAAAGGGCAGGAAAGTGGAGTTGAGGCCAAGATGAGATCAGTCATGATCATATTAAATGGCAGAGCAGGCTTGAAAGGCTAAATTCTCTACTCCTGCTCCCAGTTCTTATGATTCTGTGATGGCCCAGTTGTTGCAACAACTGTAGCTTTCCTGTCAGGTGAAGACAGTGGGAATAAATCATTTCTATTCTTTCCATGGGCTGCCAGGAGGAGGAATTGTACTCTTCTGGGCTCCAGGAGGAAAGCTTAGGCTCCCCTCCTTCCTGCATACAAAACCCCTGCAAAGCAGCCTTCCAAGCATTCCCACCATGTACCTGATGTTACCAGGCAGCTGCCAACCATGAAATTTCCCACAACCTCCAACTTATTAACCATTGTATTTCAGACAGAACTAAATCGCCCCAGTCTTGTTGGTCTTAATTTGGTAAATGTGCTTGCTTGCCTACAACGAGACATTGAACCAGCAGTAAGGCAGCAGTGCTGGCCAAGGATGATGATGCAAATTCTAAATGCATCAGTACAAAACGGTTTGTCATTTCAATGGATTGCATCAATTATCATTTAGATAATAAGGGTGGCACAGTGGTTAGCACTGCTGCCTTACAGCACCCGGGACCCAGGTTCAATTCCCAGCTTGGGTCATTGCCTGTGCAAAGTCTACATGTTCTCCCCGTGTCTGCGTAGGTTTCATCTGGGTGCTCCAGTTTCCTGTCACAATTCGAAAGACGTGCTGGTAAGGTGCATTGGCCATGCTAAATTCTCCCTCAGTGCACCTGAACAAGCACCAGAGTGTAGCAACTGGGGAATTTTCACAGTAACTTCATTGCAGTGTTAATGTCAGCCTCCTTGTAACACTAATAAATAAACTTAGATGGCCAAGTGTAAATTAAAACATTTTTGAAATAATAACTTAACATTTATAATGTGGAGATGCCAGTGTTGGACTGGGCTAGGCACAGTAAAGAGATCTCACAGCACCAGATCAAAGTCCAAGCACGAATTTGTAACTTCATTGCAGTATTAAAGTCAGCCTCCTTGTAACACTAATAAATAAACTTAGATGGCCAAGTGTAAATTAAAACATTTTTGAAATAATAATTTAACATTTATAATGTGGAGATGCCAGTGTTGGACTGGGCTAGGCACAGTAAAGAGGTCTCACAGCACCAGATCAAAGTCCAAGCACGAATTTTCGGAGCGCTGACTTGATGATCACTCATCTGATGAAGGGATAGTGCTCCACAAGCTCATGCTAACAAATAAACCTGTTGGAGTTTAACCTGATGCTGTGAGACTTCTTACTGTTAATATTTATAGTATCAAATCAATGATCTGGATTTAAAATTCCAGTGGCCTTCTGGTGGGGACCAGGACTGAAGGGGCTAATATGTACTTTTATCATCCAGTGTAAAATGAGTAATACTGAACCAATTGCCTGTGTTTCACTCCACTGGGTTTCATCACAGAAAATTACTATACTCCTGGAGGCCAAGCCCATCATATCAATACTGGCTGAAAATAACTATTCAGTTTAATCCCACTTTCTGTCCCTAGCTTATGATACTTCATAAGAAAAGTTATTTTGCTTTTGTATGGCACATCATTAAAACCATTAAAACTTAAAAATAATATGCAGCATAACATCAAAAGAACGGTTGAATTGTTTGCAGTGGGTACTAACCTGGCAGTGGCTGGCATGATGATTGTATAAGCTTTCTGCGAGGGCAAATTATTTCGGCACCGGCTGGCACTTGGCTGATTTGTTGGCTGAACTCGGACACTGGCCATCCAATCATCTGTTGACTGTCTCCGCGGAAAAGAAACATGTGGTCATTCACTTCACAAATCGTGATGCAAACGTGATTTCGTTTTTAAACTGAGAATCTTCACAGAAGATTTAATGTGCACGATGAAGTCGAAGAAAGTTGAAAGGAAGTTTTGGAAAATAATGATGAGTTGACACTGAGTTCAAATTTTAAAAGGGGCAAAGATTATAAGCAGAAAGAAGACTGAAGAAGGCAACTAAGTAGCACAATTTTGAGATATTGGATAAATGAATGAAGCGAGACAGTCTGATTGTTAATCTTGTGCATTGAGTTGAACTTAATTTATTAATATGAAGGGAGGAGAAAGAGGTTGGAGGTAGGGATGTTACTGTGATGGCCCCTATGTTCAATAGCTGAGCTGTTGGATTAATTTGTACAGCTCTGGCAGTCTAACCATAGGCGTGATGAGCTAAATGATTTTCTATCTCACTGTCTGTAATTTTTCCTGGTCTGTGGCAACTTCAGTGTGGAATTCTGGTGTTTACAGCATAGGAGGATCTAAAGAATAAAGTCCCAACTGAAGAGAGGTGACCTCAACAAAGTAAAAAAAACATCAGCACAAAAGAAAGGCTGTAATGGAAAGAGGAAAAGGGAGGAGAAGGAGAGGGCTGGAAATTAGACCTCCGTTGCATCCCTTGTCACAAGTATAAGGCAGTATTTGGGAGGCTGTGGGTGATTCGCCAAGCAAACAGTTAATATTGGGTACGTCCGGGAGAGTGAAAGCTAAAGTATGCAGTGTTTGAATACCTCGGACTCGTAGCGAATGGCAGCTGTGAAATCCATGGGGTGTGGAATGTTGTCAATAATGAATCGCAGTCCCATTCCATGTGGAACACGAGCAAAACCCAGACCTGTCCAAGTCATGGGTCTATCCGGCGTATGTTGTCTGGAAACAATCTGTATCTGGGATTCTGGATTCACGGTTTGCTAAAGAAAGTATTGTTGTCAGTATAAGCCTCATGTTGTTTTACTTGTTGCTTAAGTTCTTAAGAGAAAACCATGTGGAATTTGCCTTTCTAACACATACATCAATTATCCACAAGGCCAAAGTCTTAAGCATACACAAAGGAGGAATGCACATAGTCTCACTAGGTTCTTACATTTCCAAAATAGTAGATTCTGAGAAACAAAAAAGCTTATGTACGTATGATATTGCTTACAGGTAGGATGAACGTGTGTTAACTAATTTTAACTCATTTACTTACATTTGGCCTAATGTCTTTACAATAAAGGGGAGAAGAACATGGAAGGTAGAATTTTAACCATGCCGTGTGGATCCCAACTGCACGGAACTTGAAGTGAATGCTTTCCACTCCCTTCCTTTTTACTAGTTCCCATTTTATCCCAATAATAATTGAAAGTGTTGGCAGAAGGTTGGCAGGGAGTCATGTGTGATCATGTAACATGGGAATCTTTTCAGAGGTGAAACATGCCGTTAGTAATGCAGCAAGTACAGGCGGGCTATAGTGGAGCCTCCTTGACAAAAAGTGTGCTTTTTAAATAGCTCATATTACATTTTATTTGTTGAGACTAGCTTAGTCAGAGATCCAAATGTATTGGCACGCCTTTTGGTTGGCATGCATTATGGTCATAAGGAGTTAGGGACATTTCTTTAGTGTGAAAGAAGCAATGTTATGTATTTGCATTCATTCTTTATTGAATGTGCGCATTAGTGGTGTACTTGCCATTCTGTGAGACATGGCCAAACTTGCAGACTCAGTCAATCTTCCTTCTTTGCATTGTAACGGAAATTATTGGAGATCGCTCTCAGTGGGGATAATTGAAATGTTGTAGGTGAAGCAAAGCCCTGTATGGACTCTGCC
Organism: Sphyrna mokarran; assembly: GCA_024679065.1. Lineage (NCBI taxonomy): Eukaryota > Metazoa > Chordata > Chondrichthyes > Carcharhiniformes > Carcharhinidae > Sphyrna > Sphyrna mokarran. The sequence goes on along the minus strand of JAGIQG010000019.1, from coordinate 17,130,897 downwards.
AGCCAACATACAGAGCTGGACCCATATGCAGACAGTGTGGACACCACCATGAAGCCCCTCATTTTCTTATCGTGACTGAGTGTACTCACTACCTCCTACCACGCTCAGGACATCTTGCACTTCCCATTTCATTTCCCCATGCTCCTGACCCCATGCTCTGGACCCTTTTATGTCTCTTCCACTCTCTGGACTCCCTGCATAATCTCCTCACCACTGACTTGCTCTAGCTGGCCCTGAGTCCCAAGGATAAGCTGCCGTTCTCCTGTTCCCCTTCCCTCTGTCATAGAGTTCGACAAGAAAAACTGCCAACATCAGACACAAGTTTAAAGCTTAATTATTAGTGTCACAAGTTGGCTTATTTTAACACTGCAATGAAGTTATCGTGAAAATCCCGCGGTCATCACACTCTGGCACCTGTTCGGGTACTCTGAGGGAGAATTTAGCATGGCCAGTGCATCTAATGACAAAGCTAACTGCTGCATACCATCTTTAAAGAACATGAACTGGGTGCCACAAGACTCTAATGTGCCACTGGCTTTACCATGAAGGTAGAGTGTATTTATAAAAAGTAGTTTTAATATAGTGAGCTTTCATGGCATGAAAATGTACTAACAGTTGGAACCCATCACAAGGGGGCATGAGACCCAATCCACCAGAAACACACCGCTGATTAAGTCTCTAAATTTGAACCCGTTGCCCCCAAAACAAAGTTTCAGCTCTTGCCTAATTAATTTTTCCCACCCGCCATGTTTCCCACTTGTGCAGGCCCCATAACACCGCCCCCTGAGAATGGGATCATGGGAGGAGAGGGGAGACATTGATGATCATAGAGGAGGCATTTGAGGAGATTTTTGGAAAGGCGGGTGGGGATGGTGAGATGATTGTACGAAGGAAATGGAGCAGAACATTCCAGAACATAGGAATGAGGGACTTTCTGATCGAGAGAGTAGCCCCATAGTTCTCTCAGATGTCTTCATGGCTGTTAACAGCAGCTTGTCTGCTGCATGCTGGGTGGTCTGAAAACAGACTCATCCTGTCGCCACTAACTGTATTCTGCTGCTGGAGAAATAAAAAAAAAAGGAATGTTGAAAAAGAAAAATAAATGCCTAAGGGTAAATTTCTGACATTCAGAACTTCTGGTATGCACAGTGCAATTTTCTAAACTTTTAAATTTTAACTTATGATCAATTGAACAAAACATGTAAGATGATTCTTATATTGCCAGCATATGATATATACATACATGTAACACATATCTGTGAGGAGTTTGCATTGTTCTCCTCGTGTCTGCATGGGTTTCTTCCAGGTGCTCCGGTTTCCTCCCGCATTCCAAAGATGTGTGGGTTAGGTTGATTGGCCAATAAAATTGCTCCTTATGTCAGGGAGTTTAACAAGATAAATATGGGGATTATGAGATAGGGCCTGGTTGTGATTTTTGTCAGTGTAAACGCGATGGACCGAATGGCCTCCTTCTGCACTGTAGGCATTCTATAATTCATATGATGTCATTCCACAATTACTGACTCCACCAAGATGTGACTATCTGCAATTTAATGTGAATGTCTATCACATAAACCAGCCTCGCATCCATTAACTCTGTCTATACCTCCCGCTGCCTTGAAAGCAGCCAGCATAATTAAGGATCCCATGCATCCCGGATACTCTTTCTTCCAACTTTTTCTGTTGGGAAAAAGATACAAAACTCTGAGGTCACGTACCAACCAACTCAAGAACAGCTTCTTCCCTGCTCCCATCAGAGTTATGAATAGAGCTACCTTGCATTAAGTTGATCCTTCTTTACACCCTAGCTATGACTATAACGCTACATTCTGCACTGTTTCCTGTCCTTCTCTATGAATAGAATGCTTTGGCTGTATAGCGCACAAGAAACAATACTTTTCACTATATACTAATACATGTGACAATAATAAATCAAAATGCAGCGTGATTCTAGTGGGCATAAAAGTTATTACGAGGCACAAGATTCAGTCCCAAATCACATGATGCCATAGGTGAAAATCACTTTGTTTTTTGCGCCAGACCTAACACGTTGTCATTTTTTTCGTAAAATTTTGCAGGCTATGAAGAATAATAGATGCCAGATAATATGCTTAATCTCAAATGTTCAAAGCCATTTGAACTTTACCGTTGTGGTCAAAAATGGCTAGTTTGATCCTTTTATATTCAATGTATGTGTTCATTCTCAAACAATGGATTGGTCTATCAATCCAATTCTCACTTCTCTCTATAAAAACCCAGCAGAGGAGCTTTTCACCAGTTATTCGATGAATAAGTTATGAATTTAACAACATGCGGAACACATTGCTATAGAAACTCTGCATACCCTCTTCCTCTGACGTCGCATATGACGTTTAGCAATCCTGCGAAGCATCAGTCTGCCATCCTGCATTCTAACGTTATAGCCTTGCCTCTGTAAATATTCATCACACAGTGGCAGAGACGTTGGTCTTACCTGAGAAAAGATCTCATTTCATTATTTAAAAAAATTAAGGCAAATCGGCAGAATACGCCAAGTCACATTTATAAATCTAAGAAGCAAATAAGCATTATTAACACAAATAAGCCTAAGGTAAGGTTAATGCATGTCATTTGTAACTGTATCGATTTGTCTATTTAGAAAATATTTAGAAAATATTAGAAAAATATTAAAGAATTTTTATATCAGTGGTGTTATCTCTCATGAAGTAATATTTTTGAATACAACCCTCCAGTGATTTGAGACATCCTATGCTCATAAGGAATAAATTTGTGTCTATGGTACTGCCTGATGCCCATTGGGCAGCACCAAGATGCTTCCTGGGCATTGGCACTTTGTCTTTTGGCCTTTGCCAGGGGCCCAGGCTGGCACTGCCAAGGTGGTAATGCCCAGGGAGTAACCTCACCTCCAGTGCTCGACCTTCTGGGGAACCTCAATGGCTCCCTTTCACTCCAGCGGGGTTGAGCTGCCAGCTTTGCACAAGTGGAGTGCTCTATTAAACCCTACTGGAGTGGACCCCTCCTGATGGGGGAGGGGTTAGGGGGAGAGGCTAGTGGACCCAGAGATCTCAGTCCCGGGTCCACTAATGAGACTTAAAAGAGATGGTGATGCACATCAACATAAATTAGCTGACAGTGCCAGAAACCCAGCTGCCGGAGATATGCGGAGGCTGTGACGCCCAATGGGAAGCCCGCAAAACAGCCTCTGCTAGAGTCTCCTGGCCCACTGCGTTACAAAAGCAGCACAGCAGGATGGGGGGGAATCGCCCGATGTTTGGTGAGCAACTCAAAATTATCTTTCATGATGTTTTGATCTTTCACGATCTATGCAAAGTTGCAGTTGTCTAACTCTGGGTTCGAGTCCCACACCAGGACATGATGGGCCAAGGAAGGTGCACTCTTAACATGGTCAACCTGCAAAATCCTTCCAACACATCAATGGCTGGTGGTCAAAACAGGAGAGACTCCCGGTCAATCACGCTTAATGTGGGATGATGGTGCCCCTCAAGCTATAAACCTCTAGCGATAGACTTATCAACCTGTTCTGGGGGCTGAAAATGCCTCACTCTGAGAATAGATGAAAGACTGTCTTGTATAGGAAGAGGAACAACAAAGAATGCCTGCAATTTATTCATTTTAACGGGGGCTTAGAGGCTGATTTGGAACTAGTTCGGAATTGACAAAGTGTGATTAATATTCAGCCAGTGGCATTACTATATGGCTCCAATACATTTAGGTGACAGTGAAAGCATTCAAGCAAGCGTAACTAAAATTCACAAGGGTCTTATTTAAAAAGTGCAAACGAAAGAAAGGTTTTCAGAGATACCAACCAAAGCGCCACTATTCCCCAGCTGCTCTGCAAGTTCAGCTTCATACAAATAGTAATCCAATGGAGCAAAGAAGTAACCTGGAGCTGGTTCGTTACATTGGCGGTTGATAATGTTGGGGAGACACCGACATTGTCCGTCGTGGGAGGAACAACTGCAAAACATAGACAACACATTTTCAAATAACTGCACTGAACAGACAGCAAATAGCAGCACAATGCTGCAGTGTAATGCTCTCACCTACTCAGGATATTGCCTGCCACATAAACTCTCTATCACTCTTCTTCGTGAAGGCCTTTTCACAATAGTTCGGACGGGGAAATGTAACTTTGTAAAGATAATTGTAATTGTTCAAAAATCTATTCCGTATTCCAGTTAAAAAAACAAAATTAAATCATTTATTTCACGTCATAATTCTTAATTAATTTCAAAGAAGCCAAAAGCAGACAAGCACAAATTGTTTGAAGTTACACATATGCTGGTGGCTACATTGGAGGAACCATTAACTTAGAATAAGGAGGGGTTATATGAGAAACACACACAGGATAAGGAGCAATTGTTCCCCTTAGTTGAAGGATCAGTCACGAGGGGACTTGGGTTCAAGGCAGGGAGCATTAGGTTTAGGGGTGATGTTGAGGAAAAAAGTGCAAACAAAATATAATATTTTTTACCCAGTGGGTGGTGACGGTCTGGAATGTGCAAACTGGGAGACCGGTGTCTCACACCCTGTAAGAAGTATCTGGATAAGCACTTGGCACGTCATAGCATTCAAGATTATGGGCCAAATGCTGGCAGATGGGATTAGATAGGAGTTCAGGTGTTTCTAATGCATTGGTGCAGACTTGATGGGCCAAAGGGTGTCTTCTGTGCTATGTAATTCTATGATTCAATTCCTCCACTGATCAGCAAGAACCTGTTGACATTTGGCCTTCGTGGATTTTTTTTCATTCTAACAAATCTCCAATGATGTGGCTCAGAGTAAATTGAAAGATGAACCATTTTATGATGAGGAGAATGCTGTACTTTGTAATATGCATAATATGCTCAGATAAAGTTGTGTTCAACACACTCCTTTAAGGCCAAAACTGACAGTTATACTTACAGATTATCATAGGCCCCTCCAATGTCACAATCACAAGGGGAACAACCGTGGATACTGGTTCCAAGGCCCCAGTAGTTTGGCTGTAACAAAATACAGTAACACAATTAGAAATAATATTACAATAATTTCAAAAAATAATGGAATGCAATGACCACCTTCAGTCTGGTATGTTGACCATGTGATTGTTCTTCATGTGCGAACTAAGATAATAAGCACTAGACAGTCATCTTATAGACAATATCCAGGGATTGATGTTATAATGTTAACGTCACTGGACGAGGGTGGCAGGGAGGCATTGTGGTTAGCCCTGCTGTCTCATAGTGCCAGGGAACTGGATCAATTTCTAGCTTGGGTCACTATCTGTGCAAAATCTGCATGTTTTTCCACGTGTGCGTGGGTTTTCTCCAGACGCTTCCACAGTCTGAAAGACATGCTGGTTAGATGCATTGGCTAAGCTAAATTCTCCCTCGGTGTACCTGAGCAGGTGCTGGCCGTGGGATTTTTACAGTAAATTCATTGCAGTATTAATGTAAGCTTACATGTAAGCACTAATAAATAAACTTTAAACTTTAGTAACTCTGAACCCTGCAGGCTGGTATACAAATGTCACCATGGCAGCTGGATGGAATTTAAATTCAACTAATAAATCTGGAATATAAAGCTTAGTAATGGTGAACGTGAAACTATCATTGATTGATGTAAAAAAAAAAATTACCTGGTTGGTTCATGTCCTTTAGGGAAGGAAATCTGCCATCCTTTTCGGGTCTGACCTACACATGGCTCCAAAGCTACAACAATGTGGTTGACTCCTCTGAAATTGTCTAGCAAGTCACTCAGTTCAAGGGCAATTAGAGATCAACAACCAATATTGTCCCCAGCTGAGCCTGGTGCTGCACTCACCAGATATCCTAGCTGAAGCTGGAACTTTCACCGAACCTCCCTTTATCTCAATAGTCTGGAGTTATTGAAACCGACTGCAGATTCTTCCCACCTGCTGGGTCCTTCTTTTGGTGTCCTTGTTTCAATTAGCTAGAGATTGAACCCTGGCATTTCTCTTTTCATTCATCTTTGACTCTGAGATTAGGTAGTTGAGCTGCTCCCAAGTATCTAACATCATTGCTTTGCAGCTGAACGCCTCACTGAACTCAAATTATCTTCTCATTATGGAACAGATGTGGTCTGTCTCACTCTAAAGTTATGGAGCTTGAAAGTCAGCGAGGCCTGAACTTGGACTGATAGTCTGCCGGAGAAGGCAGAATTTGGGCCTGAGCATATTTCTATCCTGCCTGGCTTCTGCTCCAAACAATGAGGGTTGTGGGACCAATGGATACATTTTCTATCCCCTCCACATATCAATGGGAAGACTCTTGAGAAGTTCTAGTCAACTCAACCCTTGGAATGTCCCTCTTTAGCCTTTGTAAGATTGAGACTGAGAACTAACATGGGATTTATTGATGTTCTTGGAAGAGCGCCAAGAAATTAATCAATTACAGAGCAGAATAATTTTTAAAAGTGTCAGTGAGCTCTCTTTGAAGCATTTACAGAATTTTTGCCCTGCTTCTCTTTGCCCCTTCCTGATCTTTCACAAGAGCAGTTCAGGATGGGCTACAAGTGCTGGCCTTACCTGCGACACTTGTATTCCATTAAAGAAAAAGCAGAGACAACCCTTTAACATGCCACTGGGGTGCTGTTGACTGATCAGGGTAGTTGTCTCTGATGTGCTGGTCATCTAAATGAACCAATTCCTGTAATTTTGCTTTGCTTGTGAAGGTTGATTTCCATTCCATGGCTGTGGCTGAGAGTTCTGCTCCAATTGGACATTGGGCTTGTTGTGAAGTTTTTTTCCACACTGTACAGTGATGCATGTTTGAAGGTATTTAATAAGGTGAAGGATTGTAATGTGACATACCAGACACTGTTCACAGTTTCTCCCAGTGACATATTGGTGGCAGCGGCATTCTCCAGTGACTGGGTCACAAGCAGATTGTGCGGACATGCTGCCTCCTGAATCACATCGACAACCTAAAAGAAAACATTCCAAATCAGTTTGTTTGTGGAAGACTAATAATCTACATCAAAAATCTTATAAAACAGCATCTACTGGGTCCACAATTAGTTCTCATTTGATTGATGTCTTCCACTCTACTTCCACTCCTAATCTTAGGTGCTCCCCACCTCCTCCATCATAGAACATAGAACATTACAGCACAGAACAGGCCCTTCGGCCTTCGATGTTGCGCCGACCAATTAGGAAAAAGCAATGACCCTCTAACCTAAACCATTCCCTTTTCGTCCATAAACTTATCTACTAACCTCTTAAACGCCACCAAACTTGGCGCATCTACAACTGCAGCAGGCAGGGCATTCCATACCCTTACCACCCTCTGGGTAAAGAACCTACCTCTGACATCCGTCCTATAACTACCACCCCTTAATTTAAAGCTATGTCCCCTCGTGCTAGCTTTCTCCATCCTAGGAAAAAGGCTGTCACTGTCCACCCTATCTAAACCTCATTGAAGAAGCTTCCAGGAATTATCTCTCAATGGGACGGATTTTAAAAACGGGGCTGCCCATTATTATCACCATGAGGCCTGTGCTATGTTGAGGCCTCGGTTTTGTTCCCATGACACCAGCAAACAGTGGGCACCGAGAGGGCCTCCCCACAGCAGCGCACTGGTTGTAGAAAAGAGAGAAAATCATCTGGCTCTTACACCGATCCAACCAATAATTGCAGCATTGGGAGAGGGAAGCAACTGGGAGCAAGGCCTGGGACTTGAAAGCACTCCACATGAGTAAAATAGGAACATGTTTATCTGTTTATGGAGGAGGTTGATAAGCTTCACCTGACGAAGGGACAAACCCCGAAAGCTTGTGAGTTTACTATCAAATAAATTGGTTGGACTGAAACCTAGTGCTGTCAGACTTCTTACTATGGAGGAGCTTCCAGCGATCCCTGTGAGGATCATTCAACATCTGGTGCAGATCAGTGTAGCATCTGCAAAGCACATTTCACCCATTTGTATCTCAGAATTGCAGTTGGGATGCTGTGGACAATGTGGAACTTTGTTTTCATATTATCAGAAAAGACTGGCACTGCAGACACTCTTCTTAGAACTCTATCTATGATGATGAGAGCCAGGGTGCCAACATCAATGGATGGCAAGTGACCCAACACCATTTCCAAGCTTCAACCTAAGTCAGGCCAAGCAAGTTGCAATCAGGCCTGACAACTCAACTCCTAACCCCAATCGATGACTTGAACATTGCTCCCTTAATTTGTGTCTCTTCTACTACCTTCCAACCATTCTTCATCAGGGTACAGAGGAATTCTGTTAACTGTTAGGTAATGTGTCTCCCTGCTCCAACGTCTTTCTTTAAAAAGAAAATGTAGCCTCTGTTTAATGGCACTTTTCTTCATCCTTTTAAATATCACATCTAACTGCCTCACCTTGGTTCTGAGAAAGCATGTGTGTTTGCCGGTCTGGGGGTGCAGTAAACAAAGATTATACGTATCTAATGCAATAGATCAAAGTTAAGATTAACAGGCTATGCTGATGGTTAAACACAAAAATTTGTCCTTTCTACAGAGAGGAGATCTTATACTTCATTGAATATTCAATTATTTCCTTCTAAAGTACTGTGGTCTGAGGACTAATTGACTCTGGTAAATTTGCACTGGCTGGAAACTCACTGCCTACAGAGATGTTGGAGGCAATGGTGATCAATGATTTCAAAAGGAAATTGGATATGCATTGAGAGAAATTACTAAGCTGGTTATTTGGGGAATGTAACTGACTGGATTGGTCGACAGAGGGGCCAACATGGACTCAGTGGGCTGAATGACCTCTTGTGCCCACTGCCTTTGTGGAAGGGCATCACGGTGGCACAGTGGTTAGTTCCTCACAGCGCCAGGGACCCAGGTTCAATTCTCGGTTGGGTCACAGTCTTTGTGGGGTTTGCACATTTTCCCACTGTCTGCGTGGGTTTTCTCCAGGTGCTCCAGTTTCCTCCCACAGTCCAAAGATATGCGGGTTAGGTTGATTAGCCATGCTAATTGCCCTTTAGTGTTGGGAGATTGGCAGGGAGTTTGGTTACAGGAATAGGGCCTGGGTGGGATGTTATCAGTGCAGGCTTGATGGGTCAAATGGCCTCCTTCTACACTGTAGGGATTCTATGATCATGCTCTCACTGATACCATCCACCCACAGGTGAAATTAATTAAAAACTTAAAAGAAATTTCAACAGAAGTCAGGATGATAATTGCAAAGAAAATGAATTTTACCCAGACATCCATAAGGTGGTGCTCAGATCAAGCTAATGAATGAAGTATTATTCATTCCATACTAAACAGAGACAAGAAACTATCTGGAAAATGGTCACAGAGACACTGGGGCACACACTGGTAGAAACTTAAAATAGTGGCAGTGAGGCTCAATTTTGGGGCCAATGTCTGGTAAAGATCCATTAAAAATTCTGTTCTGAAATTGGGCCTGGCCAACTTTCATGCATCCCAAATCCACTGGCATTGAAGCCTCCTTTAGGAATCAGGTTGCCAACTCTCCAGGGTTGACCTGGAGACCCTAGGAATTGAGGAGGAATCTCCAGGATGTATACAACTCTGGAGAAATGTCATTGGGGCATTAAAAATGATTGATATTTTTTCTTTTCGTTATCTTTGACTCTTTCTCCTTACCAGATATAAAAAATATTAGAAATGGGGTGAGGGAAATGCTGAGGATTATCCAGTTGGGTAATGATCTTTGTGCTTTGTGATTAGTGTAGGAAGGCAGTGCATCACAAGGATGGATGTCTTGGCCAACGAATGGCTGGAGCGTGAGGGAAAGTCATGCGATGAAACCTCCAGGAATACGTTTAATTGCAGTTGGCAAACCCATTCAGGAAATTTAAGTGGAAATTGGGTTGCCCTGAATAAAGTAAACTTGAGCTCACCTCTGCTGAGGTTTCCTACACTTGGATTGTGGCCTAATAGCCAACATTCACCTTGGAATCGAGTTCTTAAATTGGCATGAAGCTAAAAGGAGTGTGGAGACTCTGCAACATTCTCGGCAGTTGCGACCACCTCTCTAAAGAATTGTGGGTGAATTGCCCATGCTGCTGGTGCAATTATTGAGCCAGCTCCATCAGAGATGTTGGTGCTGCTGAGGCAAATCTGAGAACATGAAACAGAAGTGCCCTCAGAGGCACAAAGTTGAACTAAAATTTCAGAGGTGGCTAGCATCTATCAGAGTGGGGAAGAAACTCCCCTGGCAAATTTCAGGCAAGAGTGCTACCAGTGGCTCCTTCTTTAGGGGATGCAGCCTTTGGTTTTGATGGGCACTGACGCCTGCTTCAAGAAGGCCGTGACTCCATGGAGCTGGCGATCTCCATTAAAGGCCAGGGTTGGTGGGGAGTGGGTGGTTAGGTTGATTGATCATGTTAAATTGCCCCTTAGTATTAGAGAGACTGGGAGGGTACATGGGGTTACAAAAATAGAGCCTCGGTGGGATTGTAATTGGTGCTGACTTGATGGGCCAATTGGCCTCCTTCTAAACTGTGAGGATTTTCTATGATTGCTCCACCATTGGCAAAATGGCAGTGGACTAATAGAATATAAATGGGGCCTTAAATATGCAAATGGCTGCTGTCCATTGTTTAGCTGATCCAATTTTTTTAATTCATTGGATGTGTGTGTCGCTGGCTGGGCCAGCATTTATTGTCAATCCCTGAGGGCATTTTAACAGTCTACCATGTTGCTGTGGGTATGCAGTCACATGTAAGCCAACTAGGCAAGGTCAGCAGCATTCTTTCCCTAACAGGCACTTATGAACAAGTTGGGTTTTTGTGGCAATCATTTCATGGTCATCTTCAGATTTATAATTCCAGATTTTTACTGAATTCAAATTACATCAACTGCCATGATGGGATTTGAGCCCGGGTCCTCCAGAGCATTACCTTGCAGTCTGTGGGTTACTAGCTCAACAACTATTCCACTACACCACTGCCTCCCCAATGAAACTTTCCTTGTGGCAGGAATGCCAAAGGAAGAGCCTCAAAGCATCTCCCCTATTATCCTTGGCAACAGGCTAGGACATTTCAGTTTAAGATTCCCCTATGTGGGAATCATCAACAATAGGCATAGCCTAAAGTCAAGGATATGTCATTAAGACGTTAGGACGGCGGCGTGGGCTCGTTGGGCCGAAGGGCCTGTTTCCCGTGCTATGTTGCTCTTTGTTCTTTGTTCTTTAAAGTGTGAGCATGTATGATTGAATTTACATATATTGACAGCTCTAGTGTCAACTAACAAAGCATTCCTTTGAACGCTGTCAAATTTCCATTTAATCTGGTTATGTTTAATTAACTTCACACCATTGTGGCCTCGAAATTCCTGTTCCTGTTTTTTGATAGTCAGTTCCCTTAGGGAAAACCAGTATTGCGGAAGGCATGTCATACAGATGTTCAGTTCTTATGTTCAAATGCAAAAATCTTATACCAGCGTCAAAGCCCTAGGTGCCTATTTTTTTTAACCTACATCAGTATTCTGGGTTCATAATGAGTGGTATTGTTGTTGTCTAGTAATCTCGAGACCCAGGCTATTGTTCTGGATTCAAATCCCACCACTGCAAGGAGTGGAATTTGAATTTAATAAACAAACCTGGAACTGAAAGTCTGATGTTGACCATTGTCATAAAAACCCATCTGGTTCACTCGTATCCTTCAGAGAAGGAAATCTGCCATCCTTACTTGGTCTAGCCTACATGTGACTCCAGATCCATGGCAAAGTGATTAATTTCTAAATACCCTCTGAAATGCCCACTCAATTATATTGAACTACTGAGAAGCCTACGAAAGGGAATGAAATGAATCACTGGCATTAATCTTGGCACCAGAAATGACAATGGCTAACCCTGCCCTGTCAGTCCTACAAAGTTCACCTTATTAAAAGCTGTCTCACAGAGTAGTTAAACAACAGCCTGACGTAATAATACTGGTGGAATCATACTTTACGGACAGTATCCCACCAACAGGGCAGACCCTCTGTCAGGAGGGAGTTGCCTTGGCGAATCCTCAACATCAGTTCCGGGCCCCATGATGTCTGAAGACATCAGGACAGAAATATGCACAGAAACCTCCCTATGATTATCATGTATAGCTCTCCCTCACCCAACCTCCCCTCCCCCCTTCCACCTCTCAGCTGGTGAGTCAGTATTCCTCCATATTGAACAGTGCCTGGAGGAGGCATTGACAGTGAGAAAAAAGGTACTCTGAGTGGGAGGCTTTAAAGTCTATCACCAAACGTGGCTCAGCAGCAGCTGTAGCGACCGAGCTGGCCAAGTCCTAAGCAGGTAATGAAATCAATAAGAGGGAAAAACATACTTGACCTTGTCTTCATCAACCTGCATGCCACAGCAGCATCTGTCCATGACAGTATTGGTGGGAGTGATCATCCACAGTGAGGACACTCTCCATCGGGTTTTGTGGCACTACCACAAAAAGAATCGATTTTGAATGCAACTAGCAACTAAAGACTGTGCAACCAGGGAGCACTGTAGACCTGGGGAAGCAACAATGCAGGACCACTTGCATGCTGGACAATAAGCAACCAAGTGTTAGAACAGGCTAAGCGATCCCATAAACAATCAGTCAAATCTCTCTGCAGTCCTCTCACATCCAACTATGAATAGTAATAGACAATTAAACCACTCATTGGAGGAAGAGGTTCCACAAATATCCGCTCCTCAATGTTGGGGACCCCAGTGCAAAAGAAAATGTTGAGACATTTGTGACAATCTTCAGCCAGCGGTCCCCAGCATCAGAGAAGACAATCTTCAGTAAATACATTCACTCCACGTGATGTTAAGAAATGGCTGAAGGCACTCAATACTGCAAAACCTATGGGCTTTGACAACAGTACTGAAGTCTTGTGTTCCAGAACTTGCTGCACCCCTAGCCAAGCTCTTCCAGTAAAATAAACCGGATCAAGGCAAACTGTAGTGTTATATGTCAACTAGAAATTCTAAAAATAACTACAACCCAACGGTTATTGCCTAAAGGCATAGGAGGTCATTGACAGCTGTAATCTCCAAGGTAGCTGCAACCTGTTCAAGCTTGCAACCAGGTTCATGATAAGATTTGTTATTGAAATCATCTGTTTTTAATTCATTCAAGGGATGTGGGCATCATTGGCCTAGCCAGCATTCATTACCCATCCAAAAATGCTCTTGAGAAGGTGGGCTCACTGCCAGATAGTTGCCAGTGACATCTACCTGGTAACATGGAGATTTGCCCAGGCTTATCCTGTACACAGAAAGCAGGACAAATCTAACCTGGCCAATTACAGCCCCATCAGTCTACACCTGATCATCAGAAATATGATGGTAGGGGTCATCAACTGTGCTATCACACAGCACTTGTTTAGCAATAATCTACTCGCTGCTGCCCACTTCAAGTTTCATAAGGGTCACTCAGCTTCTGTTCTCATGGTAACCACATGTACTATCTACAAGATGCACTGCAGGAACTCACCAAGGTGCCTTAGATAGCACCTTCCAAACCCATGACTACTACCATCTAGAAGAACAAGAACAGCAGGAACACCGCTACCTGGAGGTTGTCCTCCAAGTCACTCAAGGTCCTGACTTGGAAATATATCCTTCCTTCATTGTCATTGACTCAAATTCCTGAAAATCCCTCTCTAATAGCACTGTGCAAGTATCTACGTCGCGTGGACTGCAACTGTTCGAGGAGGCAATTCACCACCACCTTCTCAAGGGCATTTAAGGATGGGTAATGAATACTGGCTGGGCCAGTGATGCTCACATCCCTTGAATGAATTAAAAAAGATGATTTTTAAAAACAAATCTTATCATGAACCTAGTTTCAAGCTTTTACAAGTTGCAGCTACCTTGGAGATTCTAGCTGTCAACGACCTGCTATGCTCTTGGACAATAATTATTGTGTTGTAATTAGTTTTAGAATATCTAGTTGACAGATAATACTACAGTTTCCTTTGACTGGGCTTGTTGTCAGAACATGTGATTAATTTTTTTGTCTAAGCTTGTTACCACATTACATTATTGAGGTATCCAATGATCTTATCATACCTTTTCTTTGCATGGAGGTCAGTTTTGTATAACAATATCATATAGGTGTATTGGAAAGTGCTCATTTTGTAGAATGGATGGTTGGGCAAGTTGTATTGGAGGAGTCAAATCTTGAGGTAATGGATGCATGGTGAAAGATTCAAAAACTAATAAGCTGAGGCAGAACCAGAAATGGGAGATGTTACAGAGATGGAAGTCACCAGTGTTAGGGATGGAGAGGATATGTGCTTGGAAACTCCACACAGGGCCAGATAGAGCAGGCAGTTTGCTAGTAGCCTGGTTCCATCTCAAAACAGTGGCTAGCAAGAAGGATACAATTAGTGGCCAGGGAATGGAGGTTGTAGTGGGGCCACAAAGACATGAAGTAATAAAATCTATGGAACAGTGGGAAAAAAGCAGGCTGCAAACTCATTGAGAAAAAGAAAGAGTTGTATTTATAGATTGCCTTTAATGACTTTATAGTCAATGAATTACTTTTGAACTGTGTGTAGTGTTATAATAAGACCATAAGACATAGGAGCAGAATTAGGCTACTGGCCCATCGAGTCTGCTCTGCTATTCAATCGTGGCTGATATTTATCTCATCCCCATTCTTCCGTCTTTTCTCATTACCCTTGATCCCATCATTAGTCAAGAACCTATCTATCTGTCTTAAGGACACACAATGACCTGGCCTCCACAGCCTTCTGCGGCAAAGATTTCCACAGATTCACCACTCTCTGACTGAAGAAATTCCTCCTCATCTCTGTTTTAAAGGAAGATTCCTTTAGCCTGAGGTTGTGCCCTCTGGTTCTAATTTTTCCTAGTGGAAACATCCTCTCCACGTCCACTCTCTCCAGGTCTCTCAGTATCCTGTAAGTTTCAATAAGATGCCCCTCATCCTTCTAAACTGCAATGAGTACAGACCCAGAGTCCTCAACTGTTCATAATACAACAAGTTCTTCATTCTAGAGATCATTCTTGAGAACCTCCTCTGGATGCTTTCCAAAGCCAGCACATCCTTCCTTAGACATGGGGCCCAAAACTGCTCACAATACTCCAAATGGGGCCGGACCACAGCCTTATAGAGCCTCAGAAGTACATCCCTGCTCTTGTATTCTAGCCCTCGCGGCATGAATGTTAACACTGCATTTGCCTTCTGAACTGCCAACTGAACCTGTACGTTAACCTTAAGAGAATCTTGAACAATGACTCCCAAGTCCCTCTGTGTTTCTGATTTTTGAAGTATTTTCCCATTTAGAAAATCGTCTATGCCTCCATTCCTCCTTCAAAGTGTATAAACTCACACTTTTCCACATTGTATTCCATAGGTCCATTCTCTTAACCTGTCCAAGTCCCTCTGCACCCCCCTGTTTTCTCAATACTACCTGTCACTCAACATATCTTTGTATCATCCGCAAGCTTAGCAACAGTGCCTTCAGTTCTTTTCTCCAAATTGTTAACGAATATTGTGAAAAGTTGTGGTCCCAGCATTGACCCTTGAGGCACACCACTAGTCATCGGCTGCCATCCTGGAAAAGACCCATTTATCCCCACTCTCTGCCTCCTGCCAGTCAGCTAATCCTCTATCCGTGCCAGGAAAGTATCCTTAATACCATGGGCTCTTATTTAACAATCTCCTATGCGGCACTTTCTCAAAAGCCTTCTGGAAATTAAATAAATCATGCCCACCGGTTCCCCTTTATCTAACTTCCTTGTTACCTCCTTAAAGAAATTTAACAGATTTGTCAGACATGACCTCCCCTTAACAAAGTTGTACTCAGTCAGTCTTACTTTATCATGCACTTCCAAGTACTCTGCGATCTCATCTTTGATAATAGACTCTAAAGTCTTGCCGATGAATGAAGTCAGGCTAACAGGCTATAATTTCCTGTCTGCTGCCTCCCTCCCTTCTTAAACAGCAGTATTACGTTAGCTATTTTCCAGTCCCGTGGTATCCTCTCTGCCTTCAGTGATTCCTGAAAGTTCACCACCAATGCCTCCACAATTGCCTCAGCTTTGAAAACGTTGGGATGTAGTCCATCCAGTCCAGGTTATTTATCTACCTTCAGACCATTCATTTTCCCCAGAATCTTCTCCTTAGTGATGGCCACTATACTCACCTGTGTCCCCTGACTCTCCTGGAGCTCTGGCATTCCAGTGGTGCCTTCCACAATAAAGACTGATGCAAAAGGTGACTATTCAGTTCCTCTGCCATTACTTTGTTTCTTATTATTACTTCTTCAGCCTCATTTTCCAGTGATCAATAATGCTGAATACACGACAGCCAATTTATACGCGGCATAGTTCCACAAGCAGCAATGTGATAATGACCAGACAATCTGATTTACTGCCCTTCATTGAGGGATTGAGAACTCCTGTTAAAAATAATATTATGGGACCCTTTACCTCTACCTGGATGGGCAGATGTAACATCCCATCCGAAAGAAAGCATCCCTGATTCCTTCAGTACTGCTCTTGTGTGCCAGCCTAAATTATGTGCTAAAGTAACTGAGCTGCAACCCAATCCCACAAACCTTTTGATTCAGAGATAGTCATGACTGGCAGTATTTATTAAAAATATATGCATGTGGATTATGTATTATGAAGAAATTAAACATGTTAAGATTAAATAAGAGCAAAATATAGATATTCCCATAAACAATAGAAAGATTAATCTCAGTCTTTAGTTTATACGCACGTTCACATCCATCAGGGTTATTAGCACTTAGTCCAAAGTAATCAGACTTGCACTGGTCACATCTTGCCCCTTCGACATTTCTCTTACAAATGCAGCGGCCAGCAACTGTGTGGAGAAGCGGGTCTGAGTGACTTTCACACATTCCACTGTTCAGCGAGCCATTAGGATCACAGTTACAGGCTAAGGATCAAAGAATAGGGTCATAGATTAAAGTGCAGTCTAGATACTGGAAGAAGATCCAATAGACCTGTTTCTGACATGACTTCAAAGACTAGCCTGAGTGCATTTGAAGTTGCAAATGAGGACTTAATCAAATTATTATATTAATCACCTATTTTTGGTTAGCAAACTAAGGTAAATCTAGAAATTTCCATCTTTAGAAGTAATGATTCAGTTATGCCTATGATTAATCATTTCCTTGTATTTTTTCATCTTAAAAAATGCAACTGTCCAATTAAAAAATCAGAGAGAATTCTTCTTTGGCTTTTTATTAAAAATGATGCCTAATTATATGTATGATGTAATCAAATTTATTATTCTTGGAAAGGAAAGTTGTGTGTTCGCGACCGTATCTTTAAGACTTTCAGTGAGGTGAAGGCATTTTCTCAACTGAGGCATCTAGAAAAACTTCACATTATATTCTTTTAAGCAAGCATCTTTATTATAATTATTATTCTTAATAAAATTGAACTGAAGTTTATTCTGATAAATTCATTTGTATCCTTTTCAATCATTGTGCTAGGATAATGTTTCGAATTTTGGGTTCATGGCATTATTAAGGATTGTTTTGCAAAGATCCATTTACAAAATCGTAACAATTGGAAGTAGTGTTGGATGCAAAGCTTAAAACATACAGGGATTGACTCAATAATCTTTTTATCTTCATAGAAAGAGAAAGTAAAAAGAACATCATTTGCCTTCTGAGAAAACAATGTATTCTGTGTTATCCTTTATTAATATGCCCATTTTGAACATTCATTTTAATTACATTAAATTTTTAAATACCTCACATTGAGGACTTAAATATATAATTACATAAATTAGTATAATAACATAAATAACATTTATGTTATTTCAAATGGTGCTGATTTCTATTTGTAACACAATAGTTTCAAAAATGTCTTACACAACAGTAAAAGGCTTTTGATTTTACTCTGCCTAGGAAATCCGGCTATGTAAACTTCATGCAGTTGTAACGTGTCAAGTTCTGCTTTGAAAAATAGCTTTTAAGGTCTTTTGCATACTTAAAAATCTAGGTGTGAAGAGAAAATTGCACAATGATTGCGCAAGTCATGCTATGCTGAAACTGAACTTAACTACGACAACTTCAATCTCTTCATATAAATGGAATGTATTTTTTTCATCACTGATTGTGGTTGCCTTTAAATCTTACACATTAATATATAATAGAGTGGAAACTGGATACTTTAGCTTTGTTCACAAGATAGAAACAAAGCGAACTCACGGATGCATGCAAATGGATCAGAAATCATTCTCCTCAGATCCTGGTAGAAGAAGGGCTTGCACTGCTCACAGTTTTGACCCATTGTGTTGTGTTGACATTCCTCACAAACCCCACCACTGACTTCTCCACTGGCTAGATATACTGCCATGTCAAAATGGCATCTGTCAGAGTGTCCGTTGCAGTTACATCCTGTAAAAGTAAGAAGAATGAATTGCCATTTGAAAAAAATGATATGGAAACAATTAACCAGTGATTTCTGCATCTATCAGTTGAGTTAAAACACATTTATTGCATTAAAATATTTGAAGAAGCAAACAAAAGAAAACAATTTAAACTTGTAGCAATAGGAGTTCCCCTACAGTTTTTTAAGAAGAACCCTGGAATCTTACACATGCATTTGCAAGAGTAGACAGGTCCTGGGTTTCATGTCTCATCCAAAAGCATTCATAAACAGTGAAGTACTTTTAAAATCAAACTTTTCTTTGAAGAATGAGGACACTAATATGGATATTTTAAAAACTTGTTAATGTATTTTTAAAAATTTAATTTAATAAACCTGATTATATCAGTGAAATTGGTAAATTGCTCTGTTTCATGTTGTAAAAATATTTTCCAATTGTTTAAAATCAGGTTACTCTCAGATCAGATATCCTGATTGAAAATGCTTCTATTTTGTGATAAACCTATTTTCAGCTGCATCAGTAAAACCTTTTCCTAAAACCACATTCATAGAATTAAAACTCTAAAATGTATCAAACAACGTTTCCAATGCAAAGAACCTTAAAAAATTACTTTAGAACATTGCTCAATTGTTCTGCTTTATGCAAGATGCTGGCCTGGACTTCTGTTCCTGAGGTGAATGTTCTGAGTTAGAAAACTCTCTAACCTCCTTAGGAAAACATGCCTCAATAAGGGGATCTTTGTTCTGGGATGAAGTAGGTGCTGGAGTTGAGTCCACTGCTGTGTCTCTGGAAACAGTTTGGTTGCAGCCACAGAGGCTGCCAACTGTTGGGTGCTGAGGCAGGTTTATTGACCCTCTGGCCCTCATCCCTCACACTGCCACTCATTCCCATGGCCCCTTATTATTTCTATGATAGTCTATGCTTCCTCACCTACCCCAACTCTTAATGCCTCAGTGCTAAATTATGCTGACTCATGCCAACACCTGAGTCATCCAATAGCCCTTATAGCTCCTATGCCACCTTAGTGCAAATGCATAACAACATATGATGTCTCACTTATCCTCATTGACTTTTATAGCCTTGATGCTAGCTTAGCATCAACTGAGGCCAACACATGCCTCCAGTCCATCACCATTTTTGCTTACACTCTCCATTGCCAACTCATCCACTATCCCCTCAGAACTTAGGAGGCATGCTGAAAGGTATCAAAATATAGTTCTCAGTAAGTTTACGTGTTCTCCCCATGTCTGTGTGAGTTTCCTCTGCATGCTCCTGCTGCCTCTGAAAGTCCAAAGATGTATGGGTTAGAGGGTTGGGCATGCTGAATTGCTCTTTCGCATCCAAAGATGTGTAGTTTGAGTGGATTAGCAGGATAAATATGTGGGTTTATGGGGATAGGGCCTGGGTGGGATGTCCTGTCAGAGACATTTGTTGAACCAAATGTAGGGATTCTATGGTTCTATGATCTATAGTATGCTATTGCACATATACTCTGGTGTAGTATCTATGAGAGAATTCAAAATGTTTTAAAAAACCTCTAATTGATAAAAGACCATTCAATATACTTGAATCCTCAACTAAGTAAACTCTTATTAAAAAACAAACACTTATATAGTCACATATTAAAGAGAGTTAATTCCTTAATGACGATTTGGAATTGTCAATCAAACTGTGAACTCAGAGAGCCCATTATGTTAATAAGAGATTGTGAAAGCAGTCATGCAGTGACAATACAATCATGACAATGAACAGCTAGTGAATCTATAAGCACTTTTTTTTTGGAACTTAGAGGCATAGCAGGCTGATTATCTCTCAAAATTTAAAGGGCAGGGGATTTAAATAATGACAGCTTGATAGTTCTATAGATATTACACATTTTTTTTACTAGTATTTATAGTTTCTATTAAAAACTGTAAATCTCACATTGTGATAAATGGACTTAACTCCATTGCAAACTGGTCAATTTGAACTCAGCATTGAGTTGTTATGATGCTGGACCAGGCCCTCATGTTTTTGGTAAGATCTGATTAGGGACCAGTAATGTTTTGTTTTTAAGTAGATAAAGTTTGAAATTCAAGCCACTTACTAAGAGAGTAAAACCACAGATTTTGCTTATTTAAATAAACAACATAAAAATTACTTTACAAAGTCAGAAATATAACTCAATTTATAATAACTATCTTGTGCTTTAAGATTCAGGGTAAATGTGAGGTCTTATGAATTAATGGGCATATTTTGATTAAAGATAACACAGTGCATAAAAACTGACAGCTGTGACCAAGTCAGAGTCCACAGATTTCTCAACATCCATCCCAGATAGTAGTAAACAGTGTGGGCAAAATCTTACCAAAAAATGCTAGTGTTGGCTCTGGTGTGAAAAACTGAATGATTCCTGCCAATAGTGCCAACGTATTTTTGGACCAAATCTTACACCTCATTAATGATAACATTTATGCCCATGAGTTTCACACTGCTTCAGCAATGCTTCACTGTCCCTGCAATGAGTTAATACTGCAAGCTCTAGGAAAATCCACATAAACAGCTCCCCAGCACTTGTTCCACAACGACTGCAGGAGATAATAGGCAAGATGGCAGCATTGCGCTTTTCGGTGGACTGGAGATGAGATGGGGCATCCTCTACCTCTGTTCCAGGACATCGCTTTCTAGCAGAGTCACCACGCCTGACTGGGAAGCATTGGAAGCCCTGGTCAATGCAAGTGCACTACAGAAGAGGAAGGGGCAGCAGTGTCGGAAGAAGATTAATGAACTTCTTTGCTTAGCCAGGGTAAATGAACTACCCCCAGTCTCCCACTGCAAGTTCCTCTCCAGCCCAGAGCTGATGTCTAAAACCCTGGCACTAGGCAGGCAATGCAGCCTTCGAGATTCTCGATCCTGGCTATGGAGAACAATATCTATTCCCCTTACTATATTATGCTCAACTATAACTTAATTTGTCTTTTTTTTCCACTGCTTGAACATCTCCCTGAGCCACAGTGAGGAGATCAGTTTGTTCATCCTCTTAGCTTTCATCTATACACAGAGCAAGAATCTTGTATCTGTTTGATAAGGGCAGGAGCTCAGACTCTTGCGGTGTGATCTCTCGGACCCCTTGACCTGCCTCACTCACAATCATACCCTCCTGTCCTTGACCTGTGACAGAACTTAAGGCAAATAATCTAAGGAATGCAACTAGCTCCTGAAACACAGCATCCGGGTAACTCTTACCCTCCCTGATGTGCCGCAATATCTGAATCTCGGACTCCAGCTCACTAATTCTGAACCAGGCTCCTCAAACAACCAACATTTGCTGTAGTTGTGGTCGCCCTGTCTCCTATCCCCTGCCTGAAATGCTTATTTGCAATTGTGCTGCACTCCGGGGTTATGTGACATGGGGATTTCGTGTCGTTTTCCCTTTGTGTGCAGTTGGTCTGGGTCCACCCTTGACTGGAAGACTCAAAATGTTCAAGTGTGCGTGGGGAACCCACTCAGTGTCTTCGTGTATGCAGAGACTCTGAGCTTTGTCAGGGCCTGGCGTTCCTGAGCACTACTGTCGATGAGAAGGAGAGTTGCTGTTTATAAGAAAATTCAGATGGCCGTCCTGCGTTTGGGTTTTCTCCCTGTGTGAATCACCTTCCACCCACTTTCCTTTGCTGGTAATAGTAAAATTTGTCAGCATTGAGGGTGTGATGCGCAGATGCAGGGTCTGAGTGCCATTTTGGATAAGGTGCCGTGTCTCTGGGTGGGATTTTCTGACATTGCTCGCTCCAAAACCGGAAAATCCACGGTCCACCCTCGCCCACTGCAATTTCCATGGTAAGCAGAGTGGGAAAATTCTCCCCTCTATCTCACCAAAATCTCAGCCACTATGTTCATTGATATGAAAATCAGATAGAGTGAAAAGTTGAGCAAAAAAACCCCACAAACCCACTCCTTAAAACTTGTACAACTTTCCCCTGATCATCAATCACTCTCAAAGTAGAATTTGTGGGCCAGCATATTTATCTGACAGAATAACAATAACTGCGTAAACTATTTTAGTTTCTCTAAATCCAAATCAGTTTTTGGTTCTGAGTTTCTGGGAGTTATGAGACAAGTTAAACAGACCATCAATCAAACCAGATGGGATAATCCTTACTTCTACATTCATCCCTCTGTGTTCCAATCGCTGGTTGCCATGGCGAATCATTGTAAAAGTCCTTACACCTTTCACAGTTTACACCATCGGTGTTGTGCTGGCAGACACACTGCCCTTGAACCTAGGAAAATATTTGTAATAGAAACTGATTGAAGAATTGTGACTAGTAATATATTGAGTTACAAATTTGAAGGTCTTATTTGTGACATTGAAGTTTTGTTGGAACTGCAGTCCCCAAAGGAAATGAAAACCTATATTGTTCCACACATCAAATTCAGAGTTCTCATTTACAAAGCTTCTATCACCATGACTTGCCTGCCTTTACAAAACTCTTCCAACCTTGACATACCATTCCGTGCAGACAAGTGTCTGTCTCTTATCCTCAAATCATAGAATTGCTGCAGTGCAGAAGAGGCCATTCAGCCCATTTGACCTGCATTGACTCTCTGACAGAGTATCCTACTCAGACCTTCCCCTCCGCCCTATCCCTGTAGTCCCGCATGTTTAACATGGTTAATCCATCTAATTGCATATCGTGGGACAGCAAGGGGCAATTTTACACGGCTAATCCCATCTAGTCTGCACGTCTTTGGACCATGGGAGAAAACCAGAGCGTTTGGAGGAAACATGGGGAGAATGTGCTAACTCCACACAGACAGTCACCCAAGGCCGGAATTGAACTTGGGTCCTTGGAGCTGTGAAGTGGCATTGCTTATCACCATGCCACCCTATGTAGCTCCTTCTTCCACTTCTGCCATCAGAAGTAGAACCTCCCACTGTCTTGTATTTGGTCACTTTTCTGAATGTTCCCCCTCCGTTGCTTCTCCTTTCTTGTCTGTAATGCACCTTGTAATATTTTCTATGTTAAGAAACATTACACAACTGCAAACTCCTATTATGAATGCAGCATTTGGCTTATCTGATTGGTTAGAATGTTTGGATGGGATTTGTTAATCTTTGGTTCTGTTTTTGTGATGCGATTATTTATAAAATTTGAGTTTATTTATTAGTGTCACAAGTAGGATTACATTAACACTTCAATGAAGTTACTGTGAAAATCTACTCGTCGCCACACTTCAGTCCCTATTTGGGTACACTGAGGAAGAATTTAGCGTGGCCAGTGCACCTAATCAGCACTTCTTTTAGACTGTGGGGAAAAAACCAGTGCACCCGAAGGAAACCCAGGCAGACACAGGGAGAACGTGCAGACTCCACACAGGCACTGACCCAAATCTGGAATCGAACCACTGTTCCTGGCACTGTGAGGCAGCAGTGCTAACCACTGTGCCACCAGCTTTTGCACTCTGATGATAGGTTGAAGAAACACCCTAGCACTATGACATGCAATAATGCATTCACAAGATACAAGACTTTTAAAAAGTGTTCCAGCAACTTTTGTATTCCATTATGTTTTTTTTAAAAACATGGAGGCGTCAGTGTTGGACTGGGTGGGGCATAGTAAGAAAGTAAAAGTCCAACAGGTTTATTTGGAATCACCAGCTTTCAGAGTGCTGCTCCTTCATCAGGTATTATTTTTCATTGGATGTAAGGTTGAGCATTATGTTTAAGTCTGGGCACCACACTTTACAAAGTATCTCAAGCTTTAAAGAGGCTTCAAAGAAGATGAACTCAAAAAGGTAGCAGGGATGAAGGAGTTTAATTTTGTGGAGATAGACTACGATTGAGTTCTTTAAAGCAAAGAACATTCAGGGAAAATTTAATAGAGGTATTCAAAATTATGCGGAGTTTTGAGAGGGCAAATGGGCGGAGTCTATTTTTGCTAGCATGAGAATAGGCAGTCGAAAAATCCAAAATAAAGATAGATTTTGATTTGGTCTGATTTATTATTATCACATGTCTTGTTATACAGTGAGAAGTATTGTTTCTTCTGTGCTATACAGACAAAGCATACCGTTCATAGAGAAGGAAAGGAGAGAGTGCAGAATGTAGTGTCACAATCATGGCTGGGATGTAGAGAAAGATCAATGCGAGGTAAGTCCATTCAAAAGCCTGAGGGCAGCAGAGAAGAAGTTGTTCTTGAGTCAGTTCGTACGTGACCTCAGATCTTTGTGTCTTTCTCCCGATGGAAGATGGTGGAAGAGAGAATGTCTGGGTTGTGTGGGGTCTTTAATTGTGCTGGTTGCTTTTGCAAGGCAGCGGGAATTGTAGACAGACTCAATAAGTGGAAAGCTGGTTTGAATGATGGACTGGACTTCATTCACAATGATAGCAGGGAATTGAGGAATTTATTTGTTGCCCAGTGAATTGTTGTGAACTGGAGTACGATGCCTAGAAAGGTGGTGAAAGCAGATTCAGTGGCAACTATCACAAGAGAAATGGACTTAAATATACTTAAAAAAGAAAAATTTACAGAGCCATGAGGAAAGATGAATTGGGTAGCTGTTCCAAACACCTGACGCCAGTGTGAAGGCACAAATGGCCTCTTTCTGTTTGTGCTATTTTTTGATTCTACCTAAAGTACCCTACCCCTTGCAGAGAGGGCAGACAGGGCAGTTCCTTCACTTTGGTTGTAGGGCTCTGTTATCCAGACCCTGTGCAGTACACCATCTTTTATTGCCTCGGGAAGTAGGTAAGTGCAAAGAGGTGCCCTGGGCACTGAAAGGATTTGCCATTGGTATGCAAAATAGGCAACCTTCTCCATTCCTTAAAAAATCTATCAAGGTCAGAAAGAGAGGTCTCTGGTTGCACATTCTTGCATTAATATTCACTCTAATCTTCTGCAAATGATACGTGGAGTTTGCTTTTTAAAGTGACAAGGAAGATATGGATTTTGACAAAGTGCTTACCATTCCCTGATGGCTGAAGACATCACCTCTTATGTTATCAATAGGTATACATTGGCTGGCATGCCCATAGCAAAAGCAGCTCCCTCGAACAACCATTTCATACAAAGCATAATAATACTTCTTATCAGCTCCGGCCTGTCTTCTCCGCATCCGCGTATCTCCAAGTGTGTGAAGTTGAGTGAAGTTTATCCGCAGATTAGTAAATGTTGTAAGTTCTGTGGAAGGCAGATGATAAAAATGTTTATCAAAACCGTGGAAGAAACGACAAAAAAAGAGGGTGGGAGACGGGTGGGGAAAATTGGTCTAGGATGTAGTCTTCTACACAAGTTATCCAATTGTTTTCTATTCACTGCAATGTCCAATCCTTTAAATAACACCCCTTCTCTTTCAACAAGCCTTTTAACGGTCTTAATTTGACTCAGTTTGAGGGAGCTTGGGATTTCAAGGTACAGCCAGCATTGGGATCCTTTCTGTCTTTGAAAGTGACACAGCATCTGGCACCGGTATGTTCAGGGTCCCAACCACCTTGCATTCAAAGTTAGTGGAGAGTTTGTTCAAATTCAGCTCTATTTTCCTGATTAGCTGCTGTCTTACTGTAGCTTGAGGAAACTGCTCTCATTTAATAAATATATCAGAAGAGCCAGAAAGTCACTTCAAGAATTGTCATTTTCATAAAAAAGCATTTCATATAATCCCTGCAGTGCAGAAGCAAGACATTTGACCCATTGAGGCTCCAGGACCACAATCCCACCCAGGCCTTATCCCATAATTCCATGTATTCACCCTGCTAATCCCTTGAAACTAAGACACAATTTACCATGGCCAATCAATCTAACTGGCACATCCTTGAACAGTGGGAGGAAGCCCATGCAGACACGGGGAGAATGTGCAGACTCCACGCAGGCAGTGACCCAAAATCAGAATTGAGTCCAGGTAATTGCACAGATTTAGATTAATTCAAGTATCAGAACTTTGGTCATTGCAAAGACCAGCTTTTGGCACATTTGTTGGAAAATGCATACCTTGTATCTCATGGCTGTATGGATCATCGATTTGGAAATGCGGGTCCAGTGCTTTCAGAACAACCTACACACAAACATTTGAAATCAAATTCTCTTAAACCAGCAAACTGGTCCATTCATGTATAGAGTAACATTAAACATTTATAAAAGATCAATCATCAAATACATGCACCAATTATTCATGGCCAGCACTGTTGTCATGGAACGATTGTCTCTCATTCACAAGATTCATTGGTGTGCGGTTTGTCTTTAATACAATGAAAATCTTTTCAAGATGAATTTCGAGTGTCACAATTCTGCAACATATTGAGAAATGCTGATATCTTTGCAAACAGTTGATCAACCACACACTGATGGCATAGGAATGTGCTGGGAGGTGGGAGTTGTCAGTAGAATTGGGAGAAATGCCTGCCACTTTCCCAACTTCCCCACCAATTAAGTCGGGACAGGGAAGATTGAGAATGGATCCAGCTGCCCAGAAGCCAATTGGCCATCCGTGGAGTGGCCCTGTGCCATCTGGGGAGGCCACCCAGTAAAAGCTGGTGGCGTCCTCATAATTTGAAGTTGGGGCGAGTTGCTCCTGATTAGGCACCCTTTGGCCCACAAAGTGCCACTCCCCAAGTGGCAATGGCTGAATGCTCAGCAAGCACTCCCTCCCATTCCCATTCTCTGTTTCTTCTGTGTTCAAATTGGTCCAGGCTGGCTGCAGTGGCCACCGATCTTGGCGGGGCTGCTGGGACTGAGCCAGCAGCTCTGAAGATGGGACCTGTGCCTCCTGCCTTGGGAGCCCTGGCTGTAGGCTGTTAACTGCCTGGCGACCATGCCGTGGGTCTTCCAGAAATGGCTGCAGTGGGGTGTCCCAGCTTTCTGGCCACTGGAGAGCCACCATCTTTAAATTTAGTTCTCTGATGGCATCTACTTTTGATCTGTGACTCTGTAACAATGAAGTTCCTGAGGCCCTTGTAGTTGATAACAAGGGTTATAGTAACTCATTAATACGTGTGCCAATGATCAAGTTCCTGGAATTGAAAACATGTAAAGAAATTCATTTTGACATCATACCTCTCCATCTGTAGAAGGTTCGAGGTCGGAGTATTTCGAATCACATATTACATCATCCACTTTCTGTGCAGGTCCACTGGGAATATTTGGGAAGGATTGCGCACAATAATGTGCAAAATATCGCATCACTCTCCACGTTCGACCATAATCTGATGATTTCTCTACTAACATTGCAGCTGGGCGGAATGTCTGCAGGAGACAAAGAGCAGCTTGATCAGAACATTGCATAGCAGTGGATATAAAAATTAACCCACTGCGGCACCCAATCTCCATTAGCCTGGCTCTGGCCTTTAAAATTTTTCCAAATTGTTTCATTTATTATTGTAGGATTCCCAAAGATTATCCTGATTTCTCCTCATTCATTCCGACTTCCCTCTCAACTCCCGCCATTCTCACAGATTGTCATTAAATCCGTTGAGAAGTGTGGAGCTGTTATCTGGTGAGCTGAATTCTGCGTCATAGAAATCTCCCTCTCTAACACCCCTCTCCCACTCCAAGCCCTCCGCCCACTTCACAAACCCCCAGACCATAAACCCATCATAATCTAAACATCAAGCCACCAATTCCAAGATTGTCGCTGATGGGCGGTATTTTTAGGGTGCTTGGTGCTTGAGTCATGAATGTAGATGAGTAAATCATCACTAACATGGATGCTTGCCTGCACCAATGGTTTATCATTTGATGAAGCATGAAAAATGAAAATCTGAAATTATTACCTTGAAGGAAAGAATCAGATGACTGAACTGAAAAAGTGTTTCTAGATTCAGTTGTATGCTGACATGATGCACACCTACAGCAACAAAGGTAATTGAAAAAGTATGAGAGGTTGGCATAGGCAAGATTAACAAACAAGGAAATCACTGTTGACTACAGTGCTGGATGAATGCTTAAGCTGTTTGTAGCTGTTATTTTAATATAAGTATTAGCCTTATTTTCTCAGCATCTCCTCTCCCCTTTCACTTTGATTCTGTCCCATTCCATCCTTAAAGACAACATCCCCTCTGCTCCCTAAACCCCCAAACGACACACTCTGATCTCCTATTCCGTATTCTCTTTCCTATCTGTACTTCCCATTTCAGCAAACATACCATTTTTTGACTGCCACCATTTCCTTTTCCGATCAGGCTCAAAAGATGTGATGACATTTTCAATGAGATGGCTGTTGGCGGAGCTAATCTGGTTGTAAGGCAGTCTTGAATCACAAATAAAACACTTTTGTTCATCCTAATTTTTTTGAAAAACAGAGAATGTTCAGTGTGCAATAACTCACTTGAATGTTTTAATTAATTAACGTATATCCATCGAATTTGCTGATTAGCTTTGCTCTTGTAAAAATTTGGAAGTTACAGTTGCAACATTGATTGACACAAAACTGCATTTGAGGTACCTGATATTATCAGTTGACCTTTATTAATTTGTATGGATCCCTCTATATTCCCAGTGAGAGTGCCACAACCTGAATCCAGGCCCTCCCAAAAGTCAGAATTGGCAGAACGTCAACAATAAATGGACAAATTTTTATCCTCCTGGTTTTTGTCCCACAGTTACCTAATTTCCATCCCGTGGTTATCTCAGAAGAGCAGTGAGACTGAAATCTGCCCCTGTCAACTTCACACAAAAGAATCATACAGACTTATCACTGAGGGAGCGACCTGATAGAGGTCTACAAAATTATGAGAGCCATAGATAGGGTAGATAATCAGAGGCTTTTTCCTAGATGGAAGGTCAACAACAAGAGGGCACAGATTTAAGATGAGAGCTGGTAGGTTTAGGGCAAATGTGCAGGGAAATTTTTTCACACACAGAGTGATGGGTGCCTGGAATACTCTGCCAGTGGAGGTTATAGAAGCAGGCACGTTAGCAACATTCAAGATGTATTTTGATAGACACATGAATGGGTGGAGAACAGAAGGATAGAAACCGCTTAGCTGTGTAGACATGGTGGGCTGAAGGGCCTGTTCTTGTGCTGTATTGTTCTTTGTACTTTGTATATAATCATGGCACCAATAATCTTAACTAATGATTACCTACTCGGACAAACCACTTCTATAAATTGCCAAGAGATTAATTATGTGTTATAATGTCAAAGAAATGACTCAGGTTTGTTGATGAAAAAGAAATTGTTTCATCACAAAAGATAAGTTATTCTGATTCGTAATGAATGCCTGTAAACCAGAGCGGCTCGATTCATTGTGTTTTTTCCCAACTGTTAATGTTTTAAAAAATGCTCTTACTTCACTAGATTTGATTCAGAATGAATGTAAATCAGGCAAACGAGACTGAACAAATATGATTTAATACACCCTGCCCCCGGCAACGAATCTTGATTCTTCACTGCGAAAAAAGCACTGCTTGAATTATTGTGGTTCATTCAGGTTTTAGAATGTATTTTAAAGTATAAAATACATTATTTGTCTCTATATACATGCTCAGAGCAATGGATCCTAAAACTGATGTGACAATGACTGAGCTAATTCATGTATTAATGCTGAAGGCGAATTTATAGAACGCAACCACGCATACACTGATGGATTACTGGAACTTTTCCGCCATTCACTTTTACTAAGTGATCGAGGTACTCTTTATTCATTGTTTGTTTAAGGTCTTTATGCCAAACTTCGAATTAGCCCAAGGCAATTGAAATAAAATTCTCTTTGGTTGTGCAGGAAATAAAGATATTGTGACAACAGAGCTTAATTCGGTTTCTTTTATCCGAAGGTGTGTTTATGCCACTTTGCTGTGTACGTTGGTTTGCTAGGTGCCTGTCTGATCAGAGGTCCCCAATAAATAGTGCATGTCTTAATGAAAACATGAACTTACTTGCGCATGAATCCAAAAAAATTCCATTTTACATTTATAGTGAAAGCATCTTGCGCTATATTAAACATGCACTTAGGAATTTGTTATCCAGTCTTTGAACACTGAACCATTTTTGGCAGGTTATGGCAATCCTTTTCAACCCTGAAAGACCTTCATAAATCACTTGCTCTGTACTGCAATGTCTTAGAAAGAGTGTTGTCTTTCTAAACCACAAGAAGCTTTCATTCTTTAATTTTATTCTATTGTTTATTGGTTTTATGATTGATATATCTGTTTCTGCATGACAGATACTAACTTGCCTTGACAGAATATTTTTGGAGGCAAAGGTCTGCAGTACGTTTTGTCATGTCTATTTGAACTGCTTCATTATATTTATGGGTCATGTTGTATCATGATTATCTAAGGCAGATGCAGTACTACATTGGACAATTCCCAACAATCTATTTAATACAGTGCAAGTAATTGTGGGTTATAGTAAAAGAGATGGTGATGCAACTCACGTGTAAATCTTCTGCAGTTTAGTTTTGCATTCATATTTTAAATTTTTAAGTTTAAGTTGATTTATTAGTTTTACAAACAGGCTTACTTAGCTTGCAGTGTTAATGTAAGTCTATTTGTGTAAGTCTGTAGTGTTACTGTAAGCCTGCTAATAAATAAACTTTAAAAACTTACTTTAACACAATAATGAAATTATTGTGAAAATCCCCTAGTCATCACACTCTGGCACCTGTCAGGTTTACTGAGAGAAAATTTTGCATGGCGAATGCATCTAGTCAACATGTCTTTCAGACTGTGGGAAGTAACCAGAGAAGCCGGAGGAAACGGATGCAGACTTGGGGAGACAATGCACACTCCACAGAGATAATGACCCAAGCCGGGATAAACAGTCACTGGGAACAGGGAAATAGTTAAAACTGATGAGAATATGAAAACAGTCCATATTCCAAGAAATGAATGGATCTTAACGGAAGAGGGTGGTTCTGTTGTAAAAGAAAGTTTCTGCTCTCCATGCTTTCAGAAGAGAATGAGCATTAATGACATTCAAAAGGTAATCTTCACAGAATGTCAGATTCTGTTGTATCCATTCTTTGGATGCAGAACAGGGACAAAATTCACCACCTGCCTCTTGTGTTTCAAGGGCTCCTGAAATATTCTGACATCATATTACCTTGAGCATCATTCAGGTGTCCCAAGAGGCAATTTAACATAAGCCCCTTGTGTACAGCATTTTAATGATGTGGTGATGTTGGCGTTGGATTGGCGTAGGCATAATAAGACTCTCACAGCACCCAGTTACAGTCCAACAGGTTTGTTTGGTATCATAAGCTTTTGAAACACTGACCTTTCATCGACTGGGACTGAGCAGAACATGTTTGCTCCTATTGGGTTTTTTGGGGCTCTTGGTTCTTCAGGCTCTTCAGCACTGACAAATGGCCAGCCCAAACTGGTCTTCTTCAAGTTGCTGAACTCTCCTAGGATGCCATGGTCGCTGAAAGAGTACTTCAATTTTGGTCACATTAGCTCTACCTTCTGGCATCTATAATAGTGCTCCGACATATTTGACCTCTGGTAGAGATATTGCTACACGTATTTTTGTTTTGCGTTATGTTAGTTTTCCCTATCCTGAAGGGGCCTTATTAGCATATTTCTCTGTGGTGGTTTGTTTCCACTGTGCTTTCTGCTTTTCCATTAACTACTGCCCTTGGCTGAAAATGGGTGCGTTTTTTTTTAAGATTTGTTCATGGGACTTGGGCCAGCCCATTCTTAATATCTTTGAGATGGTGATGGTGAGTCGGGGTGGGGGAAGGTGTGTGGTGGCATAGTGATAAGCTGCCTCACAGCACCAGGGACACAGGTTCGATTCTTGCCTTGGGTCATTGTCTGTGTGGAGTTTGCACATTCTCCTTGTGTTTGCGTAGGTTTTCTCCAGGTGCTTCAGTTTCCTTCCACAGCCCAAAGATGTGCAGGTTAGGTTGATTGGACATGCTAAGTTGCTCCTTAGTGTTGGAGGATTAACAGGGTAAATACATGGGGGTACAGGGATAGGAGCTGAGTGAGATTGTGGTCAGTGCAGACTCAATGAGTCAAATGGGCTCTTTCTACATTGTAGGGATTCAATAATTTTGATGATTTCTTGAACCACCGTAGTTCATATGGTTTAGGTACACCCACAGTGCAGCTACAGGGGTTTTAATGTACAATATCCATAATCTTCAATGAATTACCTTTGTCTGGGGCCAAACACTAACAACTACAGCAAAAGCAGTAACCAGGAATGCTGTTTAGAAACCTGCATACATTTGATCAAACACAATGAGAATCACATGTTTCTTCATCAAATTAAACTGCTGATCAGATGAAGAGTTACATTCAATAAAAATGGCATTTGCTGACATGAACAAGACATGTACATCTCAGCATGTCTGGCAGCATCTGGGGAAAGAGAAACACAGTTCCCAACAGTAAACCCACCCGTCCCCCACTTGGCCACTGTATCTTATTGTTCAGTTTTGCTCCCACTGTGCCCTGACCTCTGTTCTCCTGTGAACACATTCTGTTTTCCTATCTTTGCCACTATCAACACTCTTCAGCCCCTAATGGCACTATTAATCACGTCTCTGTCTCACGTCCATGATATCTTTGTCAATCTCTCCTTAGCTCCGACCTATCGATGACTTTCCATGCCGCCCCGGCCCCCATCCTCTCCAAGCATATAATGTATCACATTTCCATCCCCCTTCAGTTTTGTGGAAGAGTCATTTGGATTCAATACATTAATAGTGTTTCTCTCTCCACTGATGCTGCCAGACTCGTTGATCTAGCATGTTCTGTGTTTTATTTCAGATTTCCAACATCTGCAGTATTTCATATTTGCATCTACTTCTCAACCTGGGTTTGTCACCATGTGTCCAGCTTGTCATTATTACATCTTAACAGAACTGCTGAGGCAGATTCTAGCTCTCTTGTTATAGTTGTGGCATCAATTCTGAACTCCCGCTGTGGTGTTGAAATCAATTTCTGCATCTAAAAACTGCCTGCCTTAGACAGAGTGTAATCAGGTACATTATCATAATATTTGACACAATAAATACCTTCAAATATTTGCCCTTTCAGAAAGCCCAGCCTAATCAGTGATATCTTACGGTTTAATCTAGATCTTTAATAAGTGTATTATTTGTTCACGGCATGTAGGTATTGTTGGCAAGATCAGCATTCATTACCCATCTGTGATTGCGAAGGTAGTGGTGAGTTGCCGCCTTGAATCGCTGTTCAAACTTCTTAAAGCATGTTTATTAATGAAGTTGTGACTTACTGTATGATTATGGTTTGAGGTATGGACTGACCTGTAGGTGACTTAGGATGCAGTACGTTTCAGGCCCATTCAGACCACAGGTTGAGGAAGCAGTTAACTGACTGCTGCGACCCACAAGCAGGTTTCCAAGAGGTGGATAACAAGACCCAGCACTGCAGTCCTCTTGAGCATAGGCAACATTTACCAACACTGCAAATACATAACATAGATTGAGATAAAGTACAGTCCATTCTCAGCGTAGGATAATCCAAAGTCAAGATGAAAGTGCTGTACCTGGGAAAATGAAAAAAGCGGACTGTTGCAGCAGGTCTTACTCATCTGAAGGTGCTGGTTATTTTTAAAATTCTTATCCCTGGTTTTGAATGTCTCTGTGGTTTCAGCCGGCTCTATTTCTGTAATTTCCTCTAGTCTTGCAACCCTCCAAGATCTTCGTACTACTCTAATTCTGGTCACTTGCCATCATTGATTCTTATTCCTTCTTCATTGGAATTCACTGCCAAGGCCTAAGCCTCTTTGCTTTCTGTTAAATAACCAATCCTCTATCCATGCTAATACATCACCTGTAACACCGTGTACTTTATCTTGTGCAGCAGCCTTTTGTGCAGCAACTTATCCAATGCCATCTAGAAATCCAGATACATCACATCCACTGGTTCCCCGTTGTGCACTGTGCTCATAATGTCCTCAAAGAATGCCAATAAATTAGTTTACATGACTTGATTTCCATGAACTCACAATGCGTCTCCCCAGTGGGCCAATTTCTATCCAGATGTTTCGCTATTTCTTCTTGATAGATTCAAGCATTTTACCTACTACTTAGACTGGTAATCATTCCGGAATACTATTGCATGGGACAATTACTCATCAAATAGTCTAAGTTCTGAAAACTGCATTCCATTTTTCCTTTTGGGTGCAAGTCTCAATTTCTCTACTTATTTCCATAATGGAAAAAAGATAGGTGAAAAATGTATAGACATTACGAGATAGTGAACTTTTTAACTTTTTTCAGTACTTTAATATGTATACCAGACTGTTGAACAGTTGTATAATGTTTATAGGAATGCTGAGAAGAGGAGAAAGTTGAGCAGTGTGCATTGAAATTGTAATGTTTAGAAATACTGTTCAGGAATATGAAGAACAGTAATCTTCTGTAAAATACAAATAGGTTTGCTATAGCTTTGCTCAAATATAGGCAAGGGTCAGAATTTTTCAGCTGTTCATGCTGGCAGGATTCTCTGGTCCTGTCAGCAGTGCATCCCTGCCCAGGGGTTTCCTGTCAGCATGGGGTGACTTCAATAGGAATTACCATTGACAGTGGTGGGACCAATCCTCAAAGACAGAGGAACAGCCAGCATCAGCCTCCCAGGCATTACCAGTCTTTTCAGATAGAACGTAGAACACTACAGCACAAACAGGCCCTTCGGCCCACAGTTGCGCCGATCATATCCATACCTATCAGGCCTATCTATAACTCTCAATTCCATTAAATCCCATGTAAACAGTCAAATGCAACAAAAGTAGCGGAGACCATATAATGAGCAGTGAATGCAGAAAAGTGATACAAGTAAAGCATTGCTTCACCTGGAAGGAATATTAAGGGCCTGGGATAGTCAGGAAAGAGAAGATAAAAGAGAAGGCAGCTGCTGTAATTACATTGGAAGGCGCCGTGTAAAGGGGCTGAGGTGTTTGAAGTGATAATGGAAGTATTGTGGAAGGAAGGTCTCGTTGGAATATTGACCAGGGTGGGGAAAGGAAGATGCGTTTGCTGCTGGAATCATTCTGGAGTGGTGGAAGTGGCAAAGGACAATTCTTTGAATATGGAGGCTGATGGGGCGAAGAGTGAGGATGAGAGGAACTCTATCATGATTCTAAGAAAGATGGGAGCAGAAGTGTGGAAAATGTGTAATCATAACTGAGGGCCTTGTCAATGACATGGAAGCTCTCATATGAGAAAAAAGGAAATTGGAAGGACCCGGGAGGAGATTGTAAAGAGTGGGATTGTCTGATTGTGAGGGGAAGATGAAGAAAGAAAACTGGATCTTGCAGGTAATTGAATAATCGTCTACATTTGGAATCTGAAAGTCCTTGCCTCCATTTAACTGCTTGGTTTCCTGCAACCATGACTGAAGGGGTTAGATTTAACAGGGCTGTTCATTCCCAGGCACGGAGCCTCATTATAATATTGAAGTAACATCCCATGAGTGGCTGGGTTACCCGCCCATCACCCACCGTTGCTAAAATTAGAAAGTGGACGGGTTTCAGATTTTTTACATTTTCACATCCCACCCGAACCAAACCTGTTCAATTTGCAGATTACGATTCCCTTCTTAGAATCATAGAATCATACTGTGCAGAAGGAGGCCATTCAGCCCATCGAGTCTGCACCAACCACAATCCCACGCGGGACTCTATTCCTGTAACCCTACATATTTACTCTGACCCTAACATTAAGGTCAATTTAGCATGGCCAATCAACCTAACCCGTACATCTTTGGACTGTGGGAGGAAACTGGAGAACCTGGAGGAAACCCACGCAGACAAGGGGATGTGCAAGCTCCACAGGGATAGTGGCCCGAGGCCGGAATTGAACCCGGGGTCCTTGATGCTGTGAGGCAGCAGCGCTAACCATTGTGCCACCGTGCAGCTCTTAACAGCTGTGTGCAAAGTTTAAAATATAATGAACTTCCAGGACAAAGTGAACCACTTGTTACTGTCGATGTCAATCTAAGTGACATGTTTCACCCAGCTAGATTGAAGTAATTGAAATCAATCCCCCTTGGCATGGCTCAGCTTGTTCAAATCGCTGCAACCTCTCAACTAACAAATGCTATTAATGTGGCACTGACACAGGAGTCCTGTAATGAACGGCAAAACACAAGTATTCAGCTAAACTACAGCCTCAATGATTTTTTTGTGAATGATGTGGAGAAGGTTGATGCTCACTGGCCTGTTCTAAAATGATTTTCCTGATGGTTACTCAATGAAAGGTTGGAGCAGGAATGAGGCAGCAGGACTACATTTCAATTTTTGGCGGTGATGATGAATGGAGCGTTTATGTGCAAACCAAAGATTTTTTGCTCCCCCCACTCAACATATCTGGCGGTGAAGATGGCCTGCCATTACCCAACTGTGGGATTTTCCAGTCCCGCCACTGTCTGCGGAGTTTCTTGACATTTGCACCCTTCAGCCACTGGGGAACCCCTGCCGTGGGGGTTACTGTCAGCAGAATTGGAACATCCTGCCAGAGGGAACAACTGGAAAATCCTGTTCATGAAGTTAAAAACAGTTGGAAATGGCAGGGTTTTCCACTCGTGCCTGCCTCAAGATTGGAAATTCCAGCCTGAGATCAACGGACCTTCAAATGGTCTATCAAATTATCTGTTTTGCCCGTCATGAGAACCAATGGGGGGGGAGGAGGAGGAGGAGGACAGCAGGATTGAAAATTGTACTCCATGTTCTTCTCAAAGTGGATTATTGCAACCCCTATTCAACAAGTGCAGACAAGTAGCATCACATGGTAAGTCATAGACTCATAATCATAGAGTCATAGAGATTTCCAGCATGGAAACAGGCTCTTCGGCCCAACTTGTCCATGCTGTTCTTCTTATTTCAAATTCCTAAGCTAGTCCCCATTGCCTGCATTTGGCCCATATTCCTCTATACCCATATTACTCACGTAACTTTCTGAATGCTATTTAAAAACAAAATTGTACCTGCCTCTACTACTGTCTCTTGCTATCCTCTGTGTGAAAGAATTGTCCCTCCAGACTCTTTTGTAATCTACTCTCTCACTTAAACCTATGTCCTCTAGTTTTAGACTCCCCTATCTTTAGGAAAAGATATTGACTATCTAGTTGATCTATGCCCCTCATTATTTTATAGACCTTTATAAGATCATCCCTCAGCCTTTGACACGCCAGAGGAAAAAGTCCCAGTCTATCCAGCCTCTCCTTATAACTAAAACCATCAAGTCCCAGTAGCATCCTAGTAAATCTCTTTCTTGTTCATAATATCCTTTCTATAATAGGGTAACCAAACTGAACATAGTATTCCTTACCCAATATCTTGTACAACTTCAACAAGATATCCCAACCCCTGTATTCAATGTTCTGACCAATGAAAACAAGCATGCTGCGTGCCATGTTCATCACTCTGTCCATCTGTGACTCCACTTTCAAGGAACTATGAACCTATATCCTTAGTTCCATCTACTAAAATGCATCACCTTGCATTTATCCAAATTAAATTCCATCTGCCATTCAGCCCACTGGTCCAATTGGAACAAAGAACAAAAAAAAATTGCTGATGGAACTGATATTGATGGTTAGAGGAACCTTGACTAATCACACCATTCCTCAGCCTGAGATATTGTGATCAATTCTTGTGTCTCAGCTGCTGCCCCTGTCATATACAGGCACAACAGCATGAACTGGGAAATTTACTTAGGACTTTCTGGCTTGTATTGCTTTGTCTTTAACTGATTCTTTACTCAAGCTCAGTAGAATAAAAATTTCAATACTTTGCAATGATAAGAAACTGACTTCCTGAAAATCAAATAATGATTACCAAATCTGGTTACACATTTTTTTTTGGTATACTCACCAAGGAGTGTGACAAACTGCATCCTTTTGTGTTGAGTCAGAAACAGTGATGGTTTTTTTCCCTGAAAGGAAAGAATAGAACTGGGATATAATTGACTACCAGTAGTGATGTGATTTTTCATACTGTCACCAGAACCAGAAACTATTTTGACTCTAATGAATGTGCATGATTTCAATAAACACAGCTTGGCTATATATAATGGAGAGTCCTGTGTGATGACTTAGTGAAATACTCTACTGCAAATACAGGGAGCAGGTTTTGTAATTTAATCCTATTTAACTAACTTCTAGAGATCAGGCTCTCGAAATCAAACTTGAGTGTACATTGGTGTAAAAGGGGCTTAAAACCTGGAAATTAGAAACAAACTTCTCTCCCTCTCTACCTTTCACCTCTACACCACCCCCACCGCACCCCTTTCTTCTCCCTACCTACATCAAATGCCTCTTGCCCCTTCCTTTGCCTTGGTTGAATGTGGTTCCCTGTCTCAGTTGGGTTACACACTTGTTTCCAAACCAACCAGTTTAAGGCCCACACCAGAAACCTGAGTTCCAAATCTATACTGACATTCACTACTGAGGATTTACAGCATTGCCCCAGGTGTCTTTCCAATCAGACGCTAAACTGAAGCACCTTCGGCTCTCTTAGGTGAAAGGTCACTTGGTATTATTTGAAGAGGAACAATGAATTATCCTTGCAGTTATCCCTCAGTCAACATCACTCACACAAATGATCCAGCATTATCATATTGCTGTGTGCAGTTTGCTTCCATGCTTCTTCTATTACAACAGTGATAACACTTAAAAAGTCCTTCATTGGATATAAAATACTTTGAAACACCCTGAGGTTGTGAAGGGCATTGAATAAAAGCAGGATTTTCTTTTTTGACTCAATTTTCTCTTTGCCCTTTAACCCTGCATCACATGAAAGGGACCCTCATTCTTAATGCCATGAGAGATTGACTGTAAAATCACACATCTGTCCCTAATACCTCTCAGCCATAGAACATCACAGCGCAGTACAGGCCCTTTGGACCTTGATGTTGTGCCAATCTGTGAAACCAATCTAAAGCCTGTCTAACCTACAGTATTCCAATATCATCCACATGCTCATCCAATGACCATTTAAATGCCTTTAAAGTTGGCGAGTCCACTATTGTAGGGGGCAAGGCATTCTATGTCCTTACTATTCTCTGAATAAGGAACCTTTCCCATTGTAAATTCCCAAGTCCAATATTAGTTTGTTACATATGATTACACACCCCACCAGCATGACAGTTATACATCTCCTGCAATTGCGGGGGCCCACAGCCCGAGATAAAGCCCCTGCCGACCACCCTCGCCATCCAGACCGATTGCGAAGCTGCCACCCTCCTCCTCCCCCCCTCCTCCAATCGATCACTGCAGAGTGGGAGCAGTCCTGGTCCCTGCTCTCTCTCTCCCTCCCCACCACCCATAGCTATAGAGAGACAGCAGATTTCCTCTCTGCCCCCTCCCCATTAACCTGCAGAATGGCAGTGGGCCTCTGTCCCCATTAACCCCTCCCCACATTAGCCCTTCCCCCATTCCTCCTGGTGGGCATTGCCGAGGTGCCTGCCCTCCTCTTGCCCTCAGCCTTTTTTGGGGAAGAGGTTCAATTGTCTCCTGTTCCATTGATGAGGCTAAGCCGAATGCTCCCCGTTCACGGGAAGCATGACAATTTCCCGCCAGCGCGAAATATTCCTGGCAATGTCATAAAGGAGGGCGGGCCATGATGATTGAGCACCAGGCTCGCTAACTGGATGTAAAATAGCATTATCATAAATTTCCATATATTAACCTGCCTCCTAACCATTTCTGGTCAGAGGTTGCCCATGCTGGTCATAAAATGGCACCAGTCTCAAAAATCAGCGATAAGCACTTTATGCCTGACTTTCCCACCATGCTGCGCCGGAAAATGGGCACAATGCGATGACAAAAATCACCCCCAGACAGTTACCCATGGCTGGAACTGAACTTAAATCCCTGGCTCTGTGAGGCAGCAGTTCTAACCACTGTGCTACCATACTTTTCCTGTATGCTTGAGGTGGACTGGTCATGATAAATTGCCCCTTAATGTCCAAAGATGTCCGGTTTAGGTGGATTACCAATGTAAATGAATGGGATTTGGGAATGGGTGGGAAGGTGGGCCTTGGTAAAATGTGCTCTTGGAGAGTCAGGATTCGGTAATATCAAAAGGTCTTCCAGCTATTTGGCTCCTCTACAAAAGTTGTTTTCAAAAGTGTTTCCAAAATACTTCGCAAAATATATTCTTTTGCAACTACAATATTTGTTGTGAAAAGTAATGCTTCTAACACATTATATATTGTTTCACATCAATATATTGTTTCACAATCAAATCTCTGAAACCATTAAATTGGTTCCTGCATCTGTGAGTGCTATCAGCAGCCTAAGTCTGAGGTTATATGGGATGATGTAGAGATGCTGGTGTTGGACTGGTGTAAACTCAGTAAGTGGTCTGACAACACCAATTTTAAATCCAACCGATTTATTTGATAGTGAACTTGCTAGCTTTTGGCCTTTGTGCCTTTGTCAGGCGAAGGCACAAAAGCTGAAAACTAGCAAGTTTACTATCAAATAAATCGATTGGATTTAAAATTGGTGTTGTCAGACCTCTTACTGAGTTATATGGAATGACATTGTGGACCAAGGATAAATCTATTGCGGGTTTTATTTTGATTCTCTGGAGACAATCCAAACAGTTAGCACGGCGTCTCAATCCTCAGTAATTGCTAGTAATAATAATTTTTGATAAAATCCAGAGCATGAACTTCGGAATCTTTTTGAGCTAAGTGTTGACAATAAAATCATTTCCAATGACTTGTTTTTAGTGTCAGGGAACCTGAACAAAAATCCCAAAATATATTACAAAGACCCCAAAAGTTTTTTAAATTTTAGCATTAATGTGAGGATGATATGTTTCACTCCAGGTGTGATTCTACTGACACACTAGGAAGCTTTTATCAAAACAAACTATATTTAACAAATTAATTAGTTTAACTTTTACCAATTAAAATATATAAACATGACAAGATACAATTCTTAACTGATAACCTATTGCTAATGGTTCCAATTTAAACAACATTCCTCATAAACTTAAACCCCTCTTCCAAATCAGTCAGCAGACAACAACTTCTGTGTTTTTACTTGGTAACAATCCCAGAGCTTTTGAACACCTTTGGAGAGAGCAAGAGAGACAAACAGGTGTCTTCTGACAACTCCAGAACAACCACCTCCTTAGAGAGAGAGAAAGAAAAATGCCTCATGCTTCTTTCAGAACCAAGCAGAAACTGCCTGCTTTTCCATGTAAGTGTAATTCCCCCCTTTCACTTAACTCTGTGTCTTGTTAATCAACTTAATCAAACTCAATGCTAAAACCTCAGGGAAAAATAAGAAAAAATAAAAATGCATTAACTTAGAGGATAACAAGCACATCATTAGTTAAGATTCATTATTCTCCTGTATTCTCAGCATGGAGCTGCCTGGTACAGACAAATTGGCACCACATAAGCAGAGCTGAATTTTAAATGTACCCCCAACCAGAAGCATGATGGAAATACGTTTGCTAAAGGCACAGTATCATCACATTAGTCAGAGGAATGGGATGAGGTAGCAAACCAGACAGAAGGACAAACTAAAGCATTCACAGCATAAACACAAAAAGATATAAATATTAAATTTATGATATATAAAACCTTTCCATACATATTAAAATGTTTATTGGAGTCCATTGCTTGATTTAGAAATATCCAGACACTCTTTTAGTAAAGGGAAGAAATAGGAGGGGTAAATTATTAGCATTACTACATCCATGAAGCTGTGTACTGTATCAATAACATATACCCAATGACAATTACTTCAGCATGCTAAGACCCAGTAATAGACAAAGAACTGTTCTATTACAGCTACAACAGATCAAAGCTAAATGCTACGTGCATACATGTTATGGGAGATCTGTTGATGATTTGTATGCATACTTTTAAGTATTGCAAAACTTGATCTATTTTTAAAAGCGGCCACCTGATATTGAAGAATCATTTGTGAATGGTTCTCTGCTTATTGCATTTTTGGAAATACATTTTATCCAATGTAATTTTTAAATGGGCTATTTATTTGCCTTCTTATGTCTAGATGACCATTAATGGACTATTGATTGATACAGTACAGATCACATCAGAACCATGATAAAGATTTATCAGCAAATCACCAGAACTTACTTCCCTCACTTCTTTTCCTTCATACATAAGATTTTAGAGAAAGCAAAGGTTATTTTAATCAATAATGAAACACAGGCAGGCTGTGATTAATACGTGTACAATTAAGTGCCACAACCTAACAAACCTTTTTCCCCTTGGTTTGCAGAAGGCGGAGGGAAGCTAAGATGATCTCTCTTTACAGGCCTCAATTGAAACTGCAGTCACAATCTGATAATGTAATTGGATCTCAATCTGCAAATTTAATGCAGGACACCAGTGCTCCCTGACAGCCACCTATTCAAAAGAAGAGGTTAAAATACACCCTGCAGGAAATCAATGGGAACTTGTGGGGAGGAGCGACTGCCCAACTAAAGAGTTTTTGGTCAGTAAACAGGATTAAAATCAGATCGACAGATTTCACTTCATTCATTTTGGCGGGTAGGAATCCTCTAATCAGTACTATTTCCCTGAACATTACTGATGTTTTATTCATCCTTCTTTTATTACAAAATGAATGAAACTAGAGCTCCAGTTGATACTTATCCAGAAGATAAAAGCAAAATTAAAGCTTGTAAAAAAACCACTTCACATTTCTCCTGATA
Source organism: Sphyrna mokarran (assembly GCA_024679065.1). NCBI lineage: Eukaryota > Metazoa > Chordata > Chondrichthyes > Carcharhiniformes > Carcharhinidae > Sphyrna > Sphyrna mokarran. The sequence continues at coordinate 17,087,949 of JAGIQG010000019.1, read as the reverse complement.
ACTTGTGAATTATATCATTGCTTCCTCTTATCTTTTTAGAATTGACACCTTCAACTCAAAATTTGCAAATACATGTTCAGCAGAAGCTAACTTCAATAAGAATATAAATATTTCTGCGTAATGCCAGTATTATATGTTTATCAGTTGATAATTTAAACTAACTGCATCTATGCTGCTATATTTTAACTGCAATTGGATTTTATGCGACACAGCATACATATGTCAAATGTGAAAAGTGATCATGCCAACAATCCAAATACACATGGAATTTTGTATTTATTTACAATTGATAACGCAAGAACAATTGATTTATTATATTTCTCCTCTTTGGCGATAAATGCAGTAAGCAAGCACAAATGATTGTTTTGGCTCGGGCTATTGAGAATCAGTGTCTCGTGTGAGCTACTTATTTAAAAGTCATGAAGAATAATCTCCCCAGCTAATAGAAACTGAAGACAGAAAGCAAAACAAGCACCAGAAGTTCTCAGAAAGATCAATTCTACTTAAGTATGTAATTTTGTTCACCTACTTTGACTTTTTCGTCCTCTTGTAAAACATATGGTTTAACCAGGGTGATGAGATGCAACAAGTAAAAACACACCTAAGGTACTTCCAGTTAAACGCAGAAAGTTGCCCTCAGGCAGCTGGGTGTGGAGAAAAAAAATATTTGATATCAGAATGTTGAAGAATTCTGTTGCATGCTGTCTCTTGTGGTAGTCGTTAACACCACATTAGAATTGTACATTTTAATTCTAGGTTTCAGATCAATCATTTATTCATGAAATAGAACAATTAATCCAGCCCAAGATCAAGCTTATTAAGATTCCATCCCATTAACGAGACAAATTTTCATTTTTGTAGCACTTTTAGTGCAGTAAAATATCTCATGGTTCTTCCCTGGGAGTGGGAGTTTGGTTTATCAAAAGAATTCAACATTGAGTCATATAAGGAGATATTAGAAAAAGTGACCAGAAGCTTTTTGGTATTTGCTGTGCAGAAGTGAGCATTGTTGACAGGGTCAGATTTATTGTTCATCCCCAATGGTCTTTGAGCCAATAATGATGAACTGCAATCTCAAACTGCTACAGTTTATTTGGTTTAGATGAACCCGCAACATTGCTGGTGAGGGAGTTCCAGGATTTTGACCCAATGACAATGAGGAAATAATTATATCTTTTTTAAATCTCCATTCTTAAAGTTCCAATGGACTGGGGAAACCCAAATCCATTCTTCACTCATTCCAAAAAGCAAATTCAAAATCTAATTCAAGGTTCCCACTAGAGAAGTGAGGGTGGTGTATAACTTGGACAGCAACTTACAGTTAATCACAAGTTCATAAGATATAGGAGGAGAATTTCGCCATTTGAACCATTGGGTCTGCTCTGCCATTCAACCATGGCTGATAAGTTTCTCAATCCCATTTTCCCGCTTTTTCCCCATAACTTTTGATGCCCTTACCAATCAAGAACCTGCCTATTTCTGTCTTAAATTTACTCAATTAGCTGCTGTCCACAGCTTTCCGTGAGAATGAATTTCATAGATTCACCATAGGACAGCACGGTGGCTAGGACAATGCTGCTGCCTCACAGTGCTAGGGACCTGAGTTCGATTCCTGGCTTGAGTCACTGTCTGTGTGAAGTTTGCACTTTCTCCCCCGTGTCTGCATGGGTTTCTTCTAGGAGGTCCGGCTTCTACGGACTGAAAGGCGTGCTAGTTAGATGCATTGACTCGAACAGGTGCCGGAGTGTGACGATGAGAGGAATTTCACAGTAACTCTTTGCAGTGTTAATGTTAGCCTACTTGTGACTAATAAATAAACTTTAACTCCTCTGGCTAAAGAAATTTCTCTGCATCTCAGATCTAAAGGGTTGTCCCTTTACTTTAAGACTGCATCCTCAGATCCTAGTCTCACCTACTAATTGGAAACATTTTTCCCATGTACACTCTATGCAGGCCTCTCAGTATTGTGTAAATTTCAATGAGATCACCCCCCATCCTTCAAAACTTGTACAAAGTCCTAGATAATGGTGCTCTCATATGCCCGTTGCATTTATTCTTTCAGGTGAGAGAAGTTGCAGGTTTAGAAGTGCAAGATTTAACCTTCGGAAATCCAAGATGACCCAAAATAGGCAGTTGAGAACTTGTAAGCAGTTTTAAGGTAGATTGTAAAGTTTATTAAAAGGTAACAGTTTACATATGTTACATCATCTACATGGACAAAAAGGGAATGCGGCCAGTAACAGGTAAATAACCGAGAGTGGTGGGGGAGGGGTAGCGAGAACAAGACAAATGGGTGATGAAGCAGAGTTCCATATCTAGAAGTGATAGCCTCTAGTCTGTTTGCAATAGCAATCCTCTTCACTCTTTGCTTCCTTGAGTTGGCTGGGATATCAGGAGGCTCTTTGTTCTTCACTTGGGCTTTTCTCTTGAACTAATCGTTGCTTCGCCTCCAGAAGGAGTCTTCTATCCAAAGTGTTTTTCTTCTCCAGAACTGGTTTATATATTTACTTCTGGGGTGGTTACGTCAATTATATATTTGAAGGTCTATCAGCACACGTCAGATGTTCAAGGTGATTTCTCCTATTTCCATTGTAAGTCCATGAAATTGTGTTGTGACTTGGTGTTTGTTCGGATGTCCTGTTTAACCCCCAGAAAACGTATGGTCCATAAGGTCATCTTCCTCATCAGGATTAGCAATGTCTTGTGTCACTGCTAGAGATAGTTCCTTTGCTGTGGTGATGACCTTTGTTTATCAGTCCAAGAGGTTGGTACAGAAGTTTCTCCTCTATGAGAGAGAGAGAGAAAAGGAAAGAGCTTTCCTGTAATATTCCATAAATTTATAATTGTATAAAATTATTGTATAGTGATTTCTTACAGCAACTGCTATCGAAGTATCCTTGGCACACTTGGGCAAAGAGTAAGGTGGTCTGCACTGGAAGCTATCAAAACTAGACACCTGCACAACATAAAAACTATGGAATCCCTATAGTGCTGAAAGAGGCCATTTGGCCCATTAAGTTTGCATCAAATCTCCAAAAGAAAGAGCACCCCACCCAAGCCCTCCCTTCTGCCCCATACCATCTTTTTGGGGTTTGAAGCTCACCTTGAGGTCTAAGATATGTGAGTTGCAGTTTGTCACAATCGAAAAGCTTATAAAAAATGAAACTACATCAATCACAGAATCAAGAAAATAAGTACGTGGACAGTGCACAGGCTCTATTTTTAATAAGCTCCCAACCTTCATGTACATTTTGTTTTATAATTGTAAAGTTTCCTCTGAACTGGCTCAATCTCAGAGAGTTGCCAGGGAGAGGAATTGTAGTTAGTGACCAGGCAATGGATTTTGTGATGGGGTCTGAGGGGCCTAGTTTCCTTCTTCCCAATATTTAATTAAAAGGAGTTCTGCTCCTATAGACAAGCAACTTAACAAATCAGAGTTATTGGAGGAATTATGAAAGCTGGTGGTGAAGTGGAATGAGATTATTAAAACCATGGTGAAGACCAATTATTTACATTTGAACAAAAATTCCAAGAATCATTGATTAAAATTACTAAAATAGCCCTGAGGACCAAATAATAAAATTGAATTTGATTTAATTCAGTCACTTTAAATCAGTGACCCTGATCTTTATTCAGTGCTTTGGTTAGGTCATTGTTTCCTAACTCGGTTCTGTGGGTCTCGCTGTTATAGAGTCAAGAAAAGCTGTTCTTCCAGCTTGTCCATTCAAAGGTGGGTTTTCACTTTGTTGGCAACTGATAGATGCACTAGTCAGCTTACCAGCAGCCGTTGCAATGAGAAGTCAGCCTCTGGTTGGATGAGTTGGAAATAGCGACAAGGACAGGGAGTCCGAGAGATTGGGAGCAAAAGAGAAAATGCTGGAAAATCTCAGCAGGTCTGGCAGCATCTGTAAAGAAAAGAGTTGACGTTTCGAGTTTAGATGACCCTTTCAAATTGACAAAGATTTTCAAGTATTTTCTCTTTGGTTTCAGATTCCAGCATCCGCAGTAATTTGCTTTTACTGAGAAACTCGGGGCTGGAAGATAAGAGGCCAGGGCCAGGACACTGAGAGACTGGAGACCTGGAGTCCGAGAAGCAATGAGCTGGCAGTCTGAGAGGTCAGGAGCCAGGAGTGAATGACTGGGGCTAGGAGCCAGAGAATCCTAGTGGGTGGGTGCCTGTGAGTCTGAGGCCGGGAGTTTGAGATTGCTATGTGGAGGCTGGCCAGCGAGGGAGAGAGTGTGAGAGTGGGAGGGGGAGAGAGGGAGAAAGAAAAAGAGAGGCAGAGAGAGAGAGAGTTAAGCAGTTCAGTGGAGGGGATGGAGAGGTAGAGGTGGTGGGGGGGAGATGGGAGAATGGGTGGGTGAGGAAGAAAAGTGAGAGTGTGGATGAAAGAGTGTGAGACTGTGTCTTGGTGTTTATGTGAGAGGCAGTAAGATTGGTGTGTTTCTCGTGTGTGTGTGTTTGTGTGTCAGGTGTAAGAATCCAGCTTTCGAGTAACACTCAATATTAAACAAATTAGTGAGCAAAAGATGCAGCATTCCCCCCCCATTAAAAATGACAAGAAGATGAGACTTAAGGATTTTTTGAATAAAAGCATTTTTTAATTACAGTAAGTGCATACATAGAAATGATTTTTATACTTTTTTTATGGTTGTACTATCGCACAAAATAGATTTAACTCTTCAACATCATAAGAATGTTCTCTCTGTCTTGCCATCTGCTTGAAAGTATCTGCTTTTCCAAATCCTTAGGCTCCTGGCATGACCTCATGAACCCCAGTCCCAGATTTCTCAAACTTCTGGCCTTTGTTATCTTTGATCCCCGGCCTCTTGGATGCCACTCCCCGGCCTTGGATTCTCTGGTTTCCAGCCCCTGGCTCCTGTCCTCAGACTCACAGCGCAGGATTTTATGGCCTTGCTTGTCCCAAAACTGTAAAATCCCACCTTTTCATGCTCCACCCTCACCCTCACTGATGCCCATGGTGGGGCAGGATGGTAAAATTATGGCCACATGCTCTGGCCTTGGATCCTTGGATCCCCATTGCCTGTTCCTTGAATCCTGGCCCCTGTTTTCCTGGTCCCTGGTCCACATTCCCCAAGCCTCGTACACCCACCACCCACCACCGCCACCACCACACCTCCAGCTGTGGCTTACCTCACTCTGCTGTCCAGCACTTTTGCTTGCTCACACTCTGACATTGCGTTATTTCTAGCTTGTTCAATCAGACTCTGGTTTCTCAGCGCATTAGTTGCTGATAGACTGACTAGTGCACCTTTCATAGAATATTAATGCAGAAGGAGGTCTGCATCCTATCAAGTCTGCATCGACTACAATTTCACCCAGACTTATCCACATAACCCCATTCATTTACCCTAGCTAGTCCCCCCTTACACTAAGGGGCAATTTAGCATGGCCAATCCACCTAACCCGTACATCTTTGACAGCAAAATGAAGAACTGCCTTTGATTGGACGAGGTGGAAGGACAGCTCAAATTGATAAAGGTTGGGCCTCCAGTGGAATCCCTGGTTGATCTCCTCGGGGTCCAGAAACCCAGTTTGGGAAATTCTGATGTAGAAGATTTCTCAGATCAAGATGTAATTTTGATTTCTGGACAGATTGTAGAACTTACTTGCTGTTTAACCTCACTTGCAGGGAAGGCAAAGGTTAGGAAGAAAGGGGAAAAAACAAACTAAGGACTGGGACATGCCATATTTCACTCCTTCTTCACCCTGAAACGGTTGGGAATAGTGTTGCCAAACTGTAGTTAAATGTTGCTACAGAAGAAGAGGATTGGACTGAGGAGCTTCAATAATGGGCCAATTTTCCCAAAGATCTTGTCGAGTCTTGCCCTGCAGACAGTTTGAATGCTTCAGTGAGATCTGTGAAATTTGGGTAATGGGGTATATCCAGTTTCCACTTTCCTTGTTGCTAGAGAAGATCATGTCCACTGTAAATCTACCATCACAGAAATAGTTGCTGGAGACAGTCTGTCTACAAATTAGATGGAGGATGGGATTTTCTGGCTGTACTTGCCCCAAGACTAGAAAATCCTACTTGAGGTCAGAGGACCTTTGTGTTGTCCACGTCCCACCTGCTGTGATTCCCATAGGAAAACTCCATCCAGAGTCTTTGAAATATGATCTTAGCAAAGGTTGTCCCAGTGGCTCTAAGGAGTGAGATGCCTAGTTAAAAAAAACAAACAAAAAAAAAAGAAGGCGTAGAGGAGATTCCAGTGATGTGAGTCACAGAATTGCCCTTCTGGTGATGTTTGGAGTTCATATTACTACTTAAGAGCCACACTGTGGCTTGGAAATTTTTTAAAAATGTAGTTTTCAATTTGCTTGCTCTTCCTACCTTTGCCAACAGGTTGTGCTGCAGGGTTAGTTATCTTTAAAACACTTCAGCTATCGTGGTCGGGACAGAATAAAACTGGCAGGAGCAATGATTGTTGTCAATCTACTGATAATTAACACAAATAAGGAACTTGGCACAGTTTTTTTTTAATCTGGGCATCATCTCAGAGTTAGTCAAACAGAATCAGAGAACAGGTCAGTGCAATTGAAGGCTATTGGACTCATCATACCCGTGGTCACTCTTTGAAAGGGTTATCTAATTAGTCTAATTCTCCTGTTCTTTCCTCATAACTCTGCAAATGTTTCCTCTTTGACTATTTATACAGTTCCCTTCTGAAAGATGGAAGGGAACACCTTTCAGCAATCAGCCTTAGATCTTGCAGAAGATGGGCAAGGTCTCTGGAACTTCACATTGACTTGAGTTTGTGACCTTCTTCCTGTCCATATTAAGGTAATTTCTCTGCTTTTTCTTACTTTTCCCACTGTGGGTTTTATTTTTACTTTCTTGTCAAAGGTATTGATGGTTAGTGACGGCTGAGGGAAGGGAGCATGTTGATGAATGGGGATTGGTATTAATGGAGATTATCATTGGGCTCAGATGAGTAATCATGAACTAGTGTGAGCAGTAAAGAGCAGCGTATGTTGTCTCCTTCTTTCCTCCTTCAGTTCCTTCTGCTCCTCAGCTGTGGCCATAAACCTGTTTAATGATAGGACTGTGTAGGGGTCCTTTAGAGAGCTCCAAGCAGTGGAAGCATTGGGCAGAAAGTTGCAATGGGAATAGACACTGGTTGGGAGTCTGGCAAAATGGTGTGGGCTTGGATTAGGCTGACTCACTGACCTACCGCCAATATGAGAAAAATCGGTGGCTGCAGATTAATAGTAATTAAACTCATTAAATAGCCAATTCTCAGGTACTGTTCTATCATTTTCAATTTTACCAGGATATGCTCAGTCTCACTCACTCACATGAAGCAAGACCTGGAAAATCTCAGCAGGTCTGATGGCATCTACAGAGAGAGAATAGAACCAACGTTTTGAGTCTGGACGACCCTTCGTCAGAGCTGTGAGCAAAGAAAATCAGAAGTGATTTATACCATCAGGATGGGCAGGGGATGGGGAAGCTGTAATTGAACAGAAGAAATGTAAATTATAATACAGAAGGCTGAGAGAAGTGCTGGAGGCAAGATCAAGAGCGAGATTGGAGAAGTGGAAGTGAGAATGAAAGGTGCTACAAATGGATGAATGAGCTGAGAAGAAGACATGAAATGAAATAAGTGGAAATGGGGTAAAGGTGGAGGGTGGAGAGTTCATCTCAGAAATTGTCAAACTCAGTGTCCAGTCCAGAAGGTTGTAAAGTGCCCAATGGGAAGATAAGGAACTGATCCTCCAATTTGCATTAGAGTTCACAGAACATTGCAAAAAGCAAAGGCTAGGTATGTGGACAGAAGAGAAGGATTGTAGAGCTTGCTATTTAACCTCATATGTAGGGAAGGCAAAGGTTAAGAAGATAGGGGAAAAAACAAACTAAGGACTGGGACATGCCATATTTCCTGTCACTTGCCACTTCAACATGACGCCCTGCTTTCCTGTCTATATACTCGTCCTTCCTTTCATCTCATTCATGCATTCTTATCACCCTTTATTCTCACTTCCATTTTTCCACTTCTCCACTCTCGCTCTCCACCTTCCCTCCACCACCTCCCTTTTCAGGACAACTGTCACATTTCTCAGGCAATCTCTAAACAATCTATCCATCTGTTTTGTCATTCACACACTGTGAATGAGTGTGAATGACACTAAAAGTGAATGACACTTTTATCACCTTTCTTTATTATAATTTACATTCCCTTTGTCCATTTACAGCTTCCCCCTTCCCATCTGCCAAATATAAATCTCCTCTGATTTTCTTTGCTCTCGATTCTGACAAAGGATCTTCCAGGCTCAAAACATTGGTTCTATTCTCTCTCCACAGATGCTGTTAGGCTTGCTGAGATTTTTCAGCATTTGTTTCAGATTCCAGCATCTGCAGTATTTTGCTAAGACCTGAGGTGAATTGTGGAGGAAACTGGCAGCCATATTGTGAAGCTGGGTGTAGGCTGTGTCTTCAAGAAGCAATGCAGAGGGTGGGGCTGTTCATGGATCACCACTTTCCAGATCCACAGGAGTCATTGGAGACAGGACAATGTTATTGAGTGGCTCAACATTGTGGAGGCTTTAGTTGGCTACAGGGTCAATGCTTTCAGACTTTGACTGCTGCAGTGAGAAGGGTGCACTCATGTCTGGAAGAAACTAGTCTGTTCAGGAGCTTGAAGTAAACAAAAGGTCTTTCAGCCTCTGCCTCATCATACCCGGTAGACTCTTGACTCTTCTGTAGCTGTTGAAGCCTTCAATAACTATAGAAAGCAACAAACATTTGTATCACCAACCAGAAGAAATCTGTCAACAACAAACCTGTAAGTAGTTCCTCTCTTTAAGGGGTGGGTTTTCAGCTGCGTGAAGTTAGAAGAAGGCATCAGCTAGAGCTCCAACCTCCAAATGGCAGCATCTCATTAGCACATTGATAGATATTTCCAAAGGCTTGTCAGCAGGGAATGAACCAAATGCTTTTGCCAATATGGTGTCTAGCGCATTTCATCCCAAAAGTGGGTGCAGACACCTTCTTGGAATTCCAAAATTCAGGAGCAAATGTTACCAATTTTTCTCCCAGAGAGATGACATTCTCTGGAATTGGTGATGGGGGCATGTTAAAAACAGGTGTGAGAAGCTGTCAAAGCAGAGAGAGGAGTATTTTTTGAGCCACCTGACCAAAGAAAAGAAAAACATGAATCCAAATATAAAATGCCGCGGATGGGCAGCTAACAGAAATAGAAACAAATATGCAGGCAGCATTGCCAGATCTGGCAGCACCTGTAAAGTTAAATGTTATAGGTTGCTGACCTTTCATCAGCACTCTGAAAGCAAAGGGCCAATCAACACTAAGGACTGAATGTTGGTGTTTACCCCACTGAGAGGTAGAGGGTATACCCTGAAAGCACTGACATAGTTGTCAAGGTGTTGACTTCAATGCTGGCAATAAGCTTCAGGGCACAAAGAGAGCAGAACAGGAATTCCATATTCTGCAGAATTAAGGCGAATTAAATTAGGTGAAAAGGTTCACTAAGGACTGGTCGAAGGGTGAGGCTGGAAAACTTAGTGTGTTTCAGAATCTTTTGACCAGCTTTTGTTTGAGCAGCTGAGGGACAGCAGGTACAGATTGGAGAGCGAGTCACCACTGCCCCAGGGCATCAACCCAGCAACATCAGAGGTGCAGCGAGATAGAGGAGGATTCAGAATTTGGTAAATATGTGCCCCAAGGAGAAGGGGAACTCAGTGACCAGGTTTCAAATGGAATCAGCACTCGGAACAAAGAGAAAAAGAATAAAGTAAATTACAGCTCAGGAAAAGACCCTTAGGCCCTTCAAGCCTGCAGTGACCATGCTGTCTGACTTAACTAAAACCTGCTACCCAAAGGACCCTTTGGCATCGCAGGACTGAAGAGGAGGAGTCCAGGCAGCCAACTGCAATAGGAAGGCTATCTCTCTAAGGGGAAGGCTTTGGCTTTGGAGTATGACTGTCAGATTTTGGGTGATAAGAACAAAGAGCAACACAGCACGGGAAACAGGCCCTTCGGCCCAACGAGCCCACGCCGCCGTCCTAACGTCTTAATGACATATCCTTGACTTTAGGCTATGCCTATTGTTGAAGATTCCAATATAGGGACCAATATAGGGACAATTTGTTACCCAATCAGCCTAAGAGCACATTTTTGGGATGTGGGAGGAAACCGGAGCACCCGGAGGAAACCCACGCAACCACGGGGAGAACGCGCAAACTCCCACAGACACAGGTCCAAATCCATGTGTCAGCACAGCAACAGCAATAGTCTCTGAGCTGTCATGTTGCTCATCAGATGGTCCGGTTTAAGCATACACTGACGACGTGAAGCACTAGGCCACTCCTGAAGCAACCTCCAAGAGCAGCTCTCGCACGACATGCCGCATGCATGCACCTTGTTGGTAAACAATGTGGACCGAATTACCTGCGGAAACAAATAAGACTTAATTAAACATGCTAAAAAAAAACGAAGACATTCCCGAGACGAAACTAAAAGATAGTCTACTACTATTTGGTCCTCCCGATATTCCAACAGTCCTGCTATATCCCTCTATCTGCAGACCACTCACGGGGCTGTCCAAGAGACCCTTAAACAACCCTAGCCTGCCTGCTCCCACCACCTTACTCAGCAGTGCATTCCACACCTCCACTACCCTTTGTGTGAAAAACTGGCCTCTAATATTTGTCTTATACATAGACCCCCTCACCCTGAGCCCGTGACCCCTCGTTCTATCCATTTCTAATGGTGGAAAAAGCTTACCACCATTTACTCTATCTATACCCCTCATAATCTTATATACCTCTAAAAGATCCCCTCTTAGCCGACGTCTTTCAAGGAAAACAACCCCAGTGTTTTCAATCTTTCCTCGTAAGACAGCCCTTCCGTACCAGGCAGCATCCTGGTAAATCTCCTCTGCACTCTCTCCAGGGCCTCTACATCTTTCCTGTAGTACGGCGACCAGAACTGGATGCAGTACTCCAGATGAGGCCTAACCAACGTTCTATACACCTGAAACATCAGACTCCTACTCTTGTATTCTATACCCCTTCCTATGAAGGCTAACATACCATACGCTTTTTTTTTTACCACATTCTCCACCTGTACTGACACCTTCAGAGACTTGTGAACTTGCACCCCCAGGTCTCTCTGCATCTCTATACTCCAGATAGTTTTACCTTTAATCCTATAACTCACCTCTACATTATTCTGGCCAAAATGCATCACCTCGCATTTATCCGGATTAAATTCCATTTCCCATCTATCTGCCCAATCTACCAGCCTATCTATGTTCTGTTGTATTGCCAGGCACTGCTCCTCAGTCCCCGCCAATCCAATCATCTTAGTGTCATCAGCAAATTTGCTGATCACACCACCTACCCCCTCTTCCAAGTCATTTATATACAACACAAATAGAAGGGGTCCTAGTACAGAGCCCTGTGGCACACCACTAGTGACAGACCTCCAGTTGGAAAAAGAGCCTTCCACTACTACCCGCTGTCTCCTCCTCCCAAGCCAGTTCTCAACCGATCTACATACCTGGCCCTGTATACCATGCGCCTTCACCTTTTCTATCAGCCTACCATGAGGGACCTTATCAAACGCCTTACTGAAATCCATATAGACAACATCAACGGCTTGTCCTTCATCAACCGTTTTGTCACCTCTTCAAAAAATTCCACTAGATTCGTAAGGCACGACCTCCCCTTAACGAAGCCATGCTGCGTATCCCTGATCAGATCGCAGCGCTCCAGATGCTCATACACCCTGTCCCTGAGAATCCTCTCCATTAGCTTACCTATAACTGAAGTCAAGCTCACCGGCCTATAGTTCCCTGGGTTATCCCTCTGACCCTTTTTAAACAACAGTACTACATTTGCAATCCTCCAGTCCTCTGGGACCGCTCCTGAGTCCAAAGAGGAGACAAAGATTTGCGTCAGAGGCCCAGCAATGTCATCTCTCACCTCCCTTAGCAGCCTGGGATAAATACCATCAGGCCCCGGAGCTTTATAAGTCTTTATGCTACCTAAAGGCCCCAACACTTCGTCCCTCGTAATGATTATTTCCTTTAACGGGTCCTCAAATTCCTCAAAGCCGGCATCAGACATCAGGCCCCTCTCCCGTGTGAATACCGACGCAAAGTATTCATTCAGGATCTCCCCCATTCCCTCAGGCTCTAAGCATAGTTCCCCTCCTCTGTCCCTGAGAGGTCCAATCTTCTCTCTAACTATCCTTTTGCTCCTTACATAGGAGTAAAATGCCTTAAGATTTTCCTTAATCCTACCTGCCAAAGCCATTTCGTGGCCCCTTTTTGCCTTTCAGACACATAAGGGCACTACACCTCCTGCAAGAAGGGTGGAATGCTGAGCAGCATGAGGTCACAGGAAAGGATTAAAGGGAGGCAAAAGAAACCGTACCCTCAATACAGGATTGACTGTTGAAATCAGCTATCTGAAGATGACCAGTGTTGCAAAAGCCTACAACTCTCCAATCAAGTGGTTACTCACATCTGTGCCTTCATCATCAAAACCTTGCACCTCGTAATCTGATCACGTTGAGCTACCACATGGTCATCTGATTGAATGTGCCTTTGAACTTCTTGGCTCTGGCAAGGATCAGCTTGGTGATGTCCCTTGATGGCAAATGGCCACACACCTCTGAATCTTACTGGTCACTGCTGTCTCATTGTTGGAGTCGGACAGCACATTCATTTGAGGATGGAGATGTTCTGCCTCCGTTACTAGATTTCGTCAGCTGTGGGATACCAGAACTCTCCATTCATCTGATGAACCCCGAAAGCTTGTGAGTTTACTATCAAATAAATTGGTTGGACTTAAACCTGGTGCTGTCAGGTTTCTTACTATGTTTATCCCAGTCCAACGCCGGCATCTCCACATCTTCCTCAAAAGAGGCCACCCTATCACAGACTTTGTCTTTTGTTCAAACGCAAGATATTAGAGCTGCTGTAGTTGATGGTGCCCAGCAAAGAGTAGTGAAGTAGTAAGTAAAGAAACAAAAGACCTGTCCAGTGAAGGAGCAAATAGTAGAATAATGAACAGCTGCCTTCCAAAAGTGGGAGAAAGACTAAGGCTGATTTCTGCAAAGAAAAGGAAATGAAATGGGGAAGCAGAGATGATGCTCTGATTATATTAAAGTCAGAAGGCCATAAAGTGCCAAATCAAAAAATGAGATAATGTTCCTCAAGTTTGCATTGAGCTTCATTAGAACGTTGTGCAAACTCCACACAGGCAGTGACCCTAGGCCAGAATTGAACCCGGATATTAAGCTGGATATTAAGGCGCTCAGTGAGTGGCCAGTGAAATCCATCAACAGGAAGAACTTCCACTCCCTTATGTCTGGCTGGTCTGCATCCACAACTCCAGCTTCCTCCATGTCTACATTTAAATATCTAGCACCCGCCATAACCCCTTCAACCTCTGATAGCATAGGCTGTCCCCGATATTCATGTCAACCCCCATAAATCCAAGAGAACAGGGGAAATCCCTTCAAGAAATGGCTACTGCCTCATTGATTGGAGCCCTGACCTAGACTCAGAGGCATGAGAACCAAAGACTTCTCTCAGTAGGATAATCATTGAGTAAACTGTCGGGCATCTGAACATGTGATTCTGGTGAGCTGCTATCCTCTGATTTCCCCCTGCAAGGACCTTGATCCTTGTGGTGATCTGCTGCACTCTGCAGAACGTGGTCTTCCAGTGAGAGGTGAATCTTGAGAACATTGGTATCCTGGAATGGAACCATTCACTGGGGGAGTAATAGGAGCAGGAGGTGAGAGTGAAGAAGGAATCGAAGGCTGAAGGAGATGGCTTCCAGCAGAGAACTGCCCTGCTGCCTAATGTAGTAGCCTCCTTTCACTTTCTTCTGGTCAGCAAGCAAGGGACTGGCCAACACAGGGTGCCAGCCATTTGGCTTCCCTGTGTCATCTTGCTTCCCTCGGCAGCTGTGAAAGATATTGGCAGGAACCACAGATCAGTCCCTAGGGTCAACCAGCTGGTTCTGCACTGGGAATCTCAATGAGTCACACACTGAGTCAATGAGTCAAGTTTTTAGGTGTCCAGATTACCAACAACCTGTCCTGATTCCCCCTATGCTAACACTATAGTTAAGAAAGTTCACCCAAGTCTCTACTTTCTCAGGAGAAGAAGGAAATTGGCATGTCAGCTATGACCCTCTAACTCTTATAGATGCAAAGAAAGAATAAAAATATTCTTTCTGATTGTATCATAGCTTGGTATGGCTCTTGCTTTGTTCAAGACTGCAAGAAACTACAAAAAGTCATGAAACTGGCCTGATCTATCACGCAGACTAGTCTCCATTGACTCTGTCTACACCTCCCGCTGCCTCGGCAAAGCAGCCAGCATAATGAAGCATCCTGGCCATTCTCCCTTCTACTCTTCTGTCGGAGAAAGATACAAAAGCCTGAGGTCACGTACCAACTGACTTAAGAACAGTCAACTGCTGTCAGATTTTTGAATGGATCTACCTTGGATCTTTCTCTACACCCTAGCGTTGACTGTAACACTACATTCTGCACTTTCTCGTATTCTTCTCTATGAACGGTGCACTTTGTCAGTATAGCACACAAGAAATAATATTTTTCACTGTGTGTTAATACACGTGACAATAATAAATCAAACAAAATCAAATCAACTCCATCTGGCCTACCTCCATTTGTACCCCCACTTGCTCTAAGTGAACAGGAAATCTTTCTCCACACTGACTGAGGCTTTCCACTGGTGAAAATCTAAACTTTAATCAGTTTTCCATTGGAATTGGACACAATCAATTTCCCATCTCCGTAACAGCATCAGGCACCTCACCTGTGTTTGGCCTACCTTTGTAGAAGAGGTAATATCACAACCAGTGGCTACAATGCATGAGGCGGGTCTAAAATCATGTCGGGCTGTGTCCAACTACAATGGGAAACTGATTAAAGTTTTGATGGTGGCTATTTGAAAAATAGTAAAAGTGAAAATAGTAGAATCATAGAATCCTTACATTGCCAAAGGAGGCCATTTAGCCCATCTAGTTTACACCAACAACAATCCCACCCATGTCCTATTCACTGTAACCCCACATATTTACCCTCCTAATTCTCCTGACATTAGCCACAATTTAACATGGCCAATCAACTTAACCCGTACATCCTTGGATTGTGGGAGGAAACCCATGCAGACACAGGGAGAATGTGCAAACCCCACACAGACAACGACCAGACAAGAATTGAACTCAAGTCCCTGGTGCTGTAAGGCAGCAGTGCTAACCACTGTGCCAAATCTTTACAATGGCTTTGTAATTCCTTCATAAGAAGTGCATAATATCACATACTATACACAGTTAAGCTTTTCATTCTTTCCACTATTATGCACCTCATTCTTATAGCCATAAACCCAAACAAAGATTTCTATTTCTTTTCAAGCTACATACGGTGCCATATTAATAGCATTCTTTACAAGGCCCCCTTACAAGCGTCCGGAGAAAACATGGACGTGGGGAGAATGTACAAACTCCACACAGTCTCCTGATTCTGGAATTGAACCTGGTCCCTGGTGCTGTTAGGTAGTAATGCTTGCCACTATGCAGGAGCAATTATATTTTGGCTGCATAACGTCTTTGTTTCCTCACTGGCTATAGGGGAGTTCCCAGAGGATTGGAAAATAGCTAATGTTGTTCCGTTGTTTAAGAATAATCCAGGCAATTACAGGCCTCTGAGCCTTACACCAGTGGCAGGAAAATTATTGGAGAGAATTCTTCGAGACAGGCTTTATTTTCACTTGGAAATAAATAGACAATTTATGAGAGGCAACATGGTTTTGTGAAGGGGAGTCTCACAAACTTGATTGAATTTTTCGAGGAAGTGACAAAGATGATTGATGAGGGTAGGGCAGTGGATGTTGTCTACATGGACTTCAGTAAGGCCTTTGACAAGGTCCCTCATGGCATACTGGTGCAGAAGGTGAAGTTGCATGGCATCAGAAACAAGCTAGCAAGGTGGATACAAAACTGGCTCAGTCAAAGAAGACAGAGGTAGCAGTGGAAGGGTGTGTTTCTGAATGGAGGACTGTGACAAATGGAATTCCTCAGCGATTAGCGCTGGAACCTTTGCTGTTTGTAATGTATGTAAATGATTTGGAGGAAAATGTAACTGGATTGATTCGTAGGTTTGCGGACGATACGAACGTTAAGTGGATTTGCGGATAGTGATGATGACTGTCAAAGGATACAGCAGGATATGGATCAGTTGGAGGCTTGGACAGAAAGATGGCAGGTGGAGTTTAATTCAGACAAATGTGAGATAATGCATTTTGGAATGTCTAATACAGATAGGAAATGTACAGTAAATGGCAGAAATCTTAGGATATTGATACGCACAGGGATCTGGGTGTACAGGTATACAGGTATACAGGTTACTGGAAGTGGCAATGCAGGTGGAGAAGGCAGCCAAGAAGGCATATGGCATGCTTGCCTTCATCAGCTGGGCTATTGAGTTTAAAAATTGCAAGTCATGTTGCAGCTTTATAGAACCTTAGGCTGCACTTGTAATATAGTTATTGGAAGGACGTGAAGACTTTAGAGAGGATACAGAAAAGACTTACCAGGAAATTACCTGGTTATGGAGGGCATTAGCCACGAGGAGAGGTTGGAGAAAGTTGGTTTGTTCTCACTGGAGCGACGAGAATTGAGGGGAGACCTGATAGAAGTCTACAAGGTTATGAGAGGCATGAACAAAGTGAATAGTCAGAATCTTTTTTCTGGGGTGGAAGAGTCAATTACTAAGGGGCATAGGTTTAAGGTGTGAGGGGCAAGTTTTAAAGGAGATGTATGAGGCAGATTTTTTACACAGAGAATAGTGGGTGCCTGGAACCGATTACCAGAGGAGGTAGTAGAAGCAGATATGGTAGTAAGTCTAAAGGGGCGTCTTGACAAATACATAAATAGGATGGGAATAGAAGAATATGGTACCCGGAAGGGTGAGGAGTTTTAGTTAAGTCAGGCAGCATGGTCGGTGCAGGCTTGGAGGGCTGAAGGGCCTGTTCCTATGCTGTAATTTCCTTTGTTCTTTATAACAGGTTGAAACGACACAAACTTACAATTCAGAAGAACAAATACTCTAATTGAGACAAACAATGTGAGGATTTTCAGGTGGAGTAAGATCATGGGGTTGCATTTGTAAATGAAGAAGAGAGAGTGAGTTTGAAATTGAATGCACTGGCTGATGGAGATGAGGATCTGGATGATTAATAATTGGTGTTTGTATGGTGAAGAATGTGGATAGTGGAGTTTCTGATGGATTGGAATTTTGCTGGGTGGAGTTCAGGGTGATGACTAACAAGATGTTTGATAAGGGAAAATCTTTTATTTACTCATGGCTTGTCATATCAGTGACATTGCCAGAATTTGTTGCCCATCCCTAATTGCTCAGTGAAAAATATTATGTGTCTCTGTCTTAAACTTTTAGTCTATCCAACAAAGATGTTCTCACAGAATGTAAAGGAGGGAATTGCAGGTATTTGACCACAAGCTATGAAGGAACAACAATATATTTCAAGTCAGGATATTATGTGACTTTCTGGTGGTGGAGATTGTGGGTTTGGAAGGTGTTGTCAAAGTAGATTTGGCCAATTGCTGCTTTACTATCCATAGGAACATAGAAGATAGAAAGAGCAGGGGGAGGCCATTTGGCCCTTTGAGCCTGCTCTGCCATTCATTATTACCATGGCTGATCACCCACTCAATAGCCTAATCCTGCTTTCTCCCCGTAAGCTTTGATCCCGTTCACCCCAAGAGCTATATCAAGTGGGATTTGAACCCACACAAGCACAGAGAGTAATATCCTTAAAAAACCTCAGCCAGTTCATCAAACATGATTTCTCATTCATAAATTCATGTTGATTATGCCCAACAAGATCGTTACTAATTTAAATGTCAATTTATTACATCCTTTATAACAAATTCCAGCATTTTCCCTATTACTGATGTAAGACTAACAAGTCTGTAGATCCTCATTTTCTCTCTCCTTAAAAAGTGGAGTGACTTTCGCCACTTTCCAATCAGTGGGAACTATTCCAGAAACTATGGAAGTTTGGAAGATATTAACCAGTGCACCCATTGTCCCCATAGCTACCTCTTTCAACACTCTGGAATATTGATCATCAGCTCCCTAGAACTTATCAACTTTCAGTCCCATTCATTTCTCTAATGCAACCTTCTGGTTAATATTAATTTCCTTCTATTCCTCTTGCTCCCTACTCTCTTGGATCTCTAATTCTGTGAGATTTCTTGTATCTTCCTCAACAGACACAAAGTATTCATTGAGCTTTGCTACCATTTCTCTATTCCTCATTATATTTTCTCCTGACACTGCCTGTAATGGACACATTTGTCTTAGGATCATCGAATCATAGAATCCCTACAGTGCAGAAGGAGGCCATTTGACCCATTGAGTCTACACCAACTCTTATCTAGGCTTACCTATAACCCACGTATTTACCCCGCTAACCTATATATTTTGGGAACCTATCTTGGCCAAACCACCTAGCCTGCAGATCTTTGCACTATGGGAGGAAATGGGAGCACCTGAAGAAACCCACACAAACACAGAGAGAACATGCAAACCCCACATAGTCACGCATGGCTGGAATTGAACCCGAATCCTAGTGCTGTGAGGCAGCAATGCTAACCAGGTGCCATTGTGCTGCTAACAGTGTTAGCTAAACGTCTTCAGTGAATGTTTTTTTCTTACAAACCTATTAAAGAAGCTTTTACAGAGTGTTTATATGTTTTTGTTATGATGTTGGTCTGGTTTGATATGGTTTTAGGTACATCTGGTAAATATATTAGTTAATCTCCCACACGTATTAAACCATGGAATTGTTTGCTTCCTTGGCAGTCTTCTTGTGTAATGATCCTAATCACCATAACCCCATTCCAATTTCCTGGGTTGAAGCTCATCATCTGGGCATGGTGGCTCCTATTGGTGTTCCTGCCAACAAGGGTTCATCAGTGCAGAGACAGGATATACCTAGCTATGTCACGGCAGGGATGCCATGGAGGTAGGGAGAGATAAGACAATCATATAGAGAAAAAAGCAGAAGAGGAGGGACAGTGAGAGAAATTTAACCGAAGTGTCGAATAGATGCTCACTAATAGAATGCTGGGATGACACAGCTACATCATTGGGGGTCACGTGTCTACAGTGCGGGAGTTCTTTCTTAAGCATGGGCAGACACACAGCATATAAAGAGCTGTTCAATGTTTTCAGTGAACACTTATTGTTGTTAGTTGTTGGTTGCCAGTTTTTGCAAACCAATACATCAACACCAAGGATAACAGAGATGGAGAGGACTGATTAGGTGCATTGGCCATGCTAAAATTTTCCCCCAGTGTACTCGAACAGGTACCAAGGTGTGGCAGCTAGGGATGTTCATTGCAGTGTTAATGTAAGCCTACTTGTGATATTAATAAATAAACTTTAAACTCTTTTATTCTCTGATACATTTAATACAAGGTAGGTTTGGAAATAAGAAGCATGAAGAGAAACTCTATGACTTGTGAATAAATGTTGCTGCTCGGAAGCAGTCAAATCTCTCAACAAAGAATGTCTCAATGACACAATTGCTTTGTAATAGGACCTGATCAAATTAGGACCTCACCTTTAACTGGTATGTGTAATTGAAGTTTCCAGTAAATTAATACACAATGGAATAGCTGATTTGATAGATGGCAGTAGCAACAACCCATTAGGAAACTTTTCAGCTGATCAGTATGAGAATAATACGTTCTGAGGGTGCTTTTGAATATGCTTATGATTCAGGAAGGAAACTGGAGGAAACCCACATAGACACGGGGAGAATGTGCAAGCTCCACGCAGTCACCCAAGGCCAGAATCAAACTCAAGCCCTTGACACTGTGTGGAAGCAGTGGTAACCACTGTATTGCCCATGACTGCTATATAACTGGTCCAGTTCAGTTTCATGTCAAAGGTAATCCCCAAGATATTGATATTAGGTGACTCAGTGAAGGTAATGCCATTGAATGTCAAGGGGTGATGGCTAGATTCTCTCTTGTTGGTAATGGATATTGACTGGCACTTGTGTCATGTGAATGTTACTTACCAGTTGTCTGTCCAAGCTTGAATATTATCCAAGACTTCTTGCATTTATTCATGGACTGCTTTAGTATCTTGAGGAGCCATGGGTGGTGCTGAACATTGTGCAAGCATCTATGAATGTCCCTCCTTCTGCCTTTATGATTAAAGGAAGACAATTGATGGTGCAGCTGAAAATAGTTGGACCTGGGACATTACCCTGAAGGTCTCTTGCAATGTTGTAGTGGAAACTGAGATGACTGACTCCAACAACGATCATTCTTTGTGCCAGGTATGACTCCATCCAGCGGAGATCTTTCTCTCTGATTCCGTCTATTGGCATGAGAAATACACACACTGTCCAATAATTCGAGAGCCAAAATAAACTGCGATTGCAAGGTTAAACTTTTTCAGTCTCTTAAAGCACTATTAAAGTCCACAATATTGTCTTACATGGATTCATCATCTATTTTCTTAAATCTATCAAAAGCTGACTATGTTTCATAAGCTTCCATCAATTCATCTGCTTTGTAAATCATATTCAAAAAATTGTGATAGAAGTCTCTTTTCAGTGTCCAACTCATCCATGTCCATTTCTGAGAATACTGCTAATTATGATTTTTTTCTGACAATGACAAAAGCTAGGGTAAGGAGGTAACCCGTGTCCACACTTTCACTTTATTTTTCCACTGCTGATACGATCCAGTGAATAGTGAATAGTCAAAGCTTTAGATTTTGCAACATCCTTCTGCCATTATATAACTGGAATTGTCAGCTGCAGTTCATTCCTTCCCAGTCAGAGGACAGAAACAAAAATTCTTTATTCCGCAACCGCTCAGCAAAGCTTAATGTTCATTCTCTGCTTTGTTAATTCCAATAATTATATGTTGAAGAACAATAAATACAAAGCCACATGGTACATTAAACAGGTTTATTTTCCATACAGCAAAGCAAACTCACAGGCTCTCTCAGTTCCTTCTACCTCCAAGCTGCCTCCATTTGTAGGTAGGCCAATACCATAACCTGTTTAACTACGAAACTGCTTTAACAATGTTATTACCATTAAACCTTTGCAATGTAATTGCCATTTAGCAAAGTAATTGTCATTGCACCTTAACAGTACAATTAATTAGACACAGCCACGATTTTTTTGAATGGTAGAGTAGGCTCAAGGGGCCAAATGTTTTATTCATCCTCCTAAATCAGATGATTGCATGTTCAAACATGTATCAATTGGTGTAGGGATTGGTATAATTCCTATATAAAGTGGACACAGTCTATTGAGTGCATGCGTATTAAACTGCTCCAATAGACTTGATGGTGGCCAAAATGGTTGGTGTTAGTGGGAGACCAATGGGCCATTTGATCCATTGAGTCTGCTCCTTCATTCAATGAAATCATGACTAATCTGATATAATCCTCAACTCCTCTTTATTACCTTACCTCCAGAACTCTTGATTCCTTTACTGACTAAAAATCTGTCTATCCCAACCTTGAATATACTTAATAATCCAGCCTCCGCAGCTCTCTGCGGTAAAGAATTCCATAGATTCACTATCCTCTGAGAGAAGAAATTCCTTCTCATCTCTGTTTTAATCCTTAGTCTGTGATTTTGCCCCTTGTCCAAGATTCTTCCACAAGAGGAAATATCCTTTCAGCATCTACCCTATCAAGCTCCTGAGAATCCTAAATGTCTCAATAAAGTCACCTCTCATTCTGCTAAATTCTAAGAAGTGCAAGCTCAACCTAGTCAATCTCTTCTCATAAGAAAATTCCTCCATATCTGGGATCATTCTAGTGAACCTTCTCTGCATAGATCTTTCGTTAGATAAAGGAACCAAAACTTTTCATAATATTCCAGGTGTGATCTAACTAGTACCTTGTATAGTTCCAGCAAGACTTTCCTCTTTTTATACTTCTTTCCTTTGAAATACAGGCTAACATTGCATATTTCTGCTGAACTTGCACGCTGATGTTTTATGAAGCACACTTGCCAGTGTGGAATGAGCTGCCGGTTAAAGTGGTAAATGCGAGATCACTTTTAACATTTAAGAAAAGCTTGGACAGGTTCATAGATGAGAGGGGTTTGGAGGGATATGGTCCAAGTGCAGGTCAGTGGGATCAGGCAAAAAATGGTTTGGCATAGACAAGAAGAGCCAAAAGTTCTGTATCTGAGCTGTAATTTTCTATGGTTCTAAGTATACATGGAGACCTCCAAACTCTTCTGGGCTGCAATTTTCTGTACTCTTTCCCCATCTAAATAATATTCAGCTCTAAATAATATTCAACTCCTTTATTCTTCTTACCAAAGTGCACAACTTCACATTTTCTTACGTTATATTCCATCTGCCAAGTTTTTAACCCGATCACCTAGCCTGCCTGTACCCCTCTGTAGCCTCTTCCAGTGGGATTTTCCAGTCGCGCTTGCCCCAAAACTAGAAAATCCCACCTGAGGTAAGCGGACCTTTTCATGGTCCGTTCCCCCACCTCCATCCACTACAATACCCATATGAGATATGGGAGAGTTCCTCTGTTTGTGTTATCCTCAGCACTTGCCGCTTCAGCTATTTTTGTGTTAATTTCAAACTTGACAATAGTACATTCATATCCCTTATCCAAGTCATTAATATATATTATGGCCCCAGACTGGTATTCCACTAGTTGTAGATTGCCATCCTGAAAGTTCCCCTCCCAGGATTTGAGAATTATTTCCCAACTCTCTGTCTTTTATCGGTTCTATCTAATCCTCTATCCATACTAATATACTACTCCCTCACCAAGGGCTCTTATTAAGTCGTCTTTTATGTGGTACTTTATCAAATATTTTTTTCGAAATCGAAGTATGTTGCAGCTATTGATTCCCTTTATCTGCTCTGCTCATTATCACCTCAAAGAGTTCCAACAAGTAGTCAACTATGATTTCCCTTCATGAAGCTATGCTGATTCTGTTTGATTCTAGTATGCATTTCTAAATATTCTGCTATTACATCCTTTATATTGGACTCTAACATTTTCCTATCGACAAATGTTAAGTTAACTGGCATATAGTTGCTTGTTTTTTGTCTCCTTCCCTTTTTGAATAAAGGTATTACGTTGGCAGATTTCCAGTCCTCTGGGACTTTTCTAGAATTTAATATTTTTGGAAGATTGCTACTAATGCATCCAGTATCTCTGTGACTACTTCCTTTAATGTCCTACAATGCAAACGACCAAGTCCAGGGGACTATCAGCCTTTACCCCTATTTGTTTCACTAATATTTTTTCTATAATGATAGTTATTGTATTTATATCCTCACTCTCCTTCTGCCCTTTGATTATTAGATTATTAGTACCTTCTGCCACAAAGACTACTGAGAAGTATATGTTTAATTCCTTTGCCATTTCCTGGTTCCCCATTATTATTTGCCCAGTGTCAATTTTTAGGGGTCAGTGTTCACTTTTATCTCTCACTTTCTTTTTATACATGTAAAGAAGCTCTTGCTGTCTGCTTTTAGATTACTTGCTATTTTTCCCTTAAGTTTATCTCCTCCCCTTTATTATTTTTTTCATCATCTTTTGATGGTTTTTAAAACTTTCCCAATCTTCTGGCTTACCATTAATCTTTGCCAAAGGATAAAACAAAGAAAAGAAAATTACAATACAGAAACTGACCCTTCAGCCCTCCAAACCTGCACTGACCATGCTGCCTGACTAAATGATATGTTTTTTTTTTCCATTTAATACTATCCTTAATTTCCTTGGTTAACCATGGTTGATTTATTCCTTGCCTAAAGTCCTTCTTGCTCTCTGGGATATATCTGTGTTGTGAGCCACAAACAACTTTCAGAAAAGCCTGTTTTGGCTGATCAACTGTCTTTTTTGTGAAATTCCTTCCCCAGTCCACTCCAGTCAACTCTGCCCTCATTCCTTTATAACTACCCTTATTTAGGTTTAGCACATTTGCTTCCGACCCAAGTTTCCCACTGTCAAACTGAATGCTAAATTCTACCATGTTATGTTCACTGCTTCCCAGGAGATCTTTTACTCTAAGATTGTTAATTAAACCTGCCTCTTTACACATTACCAAATCTAAAATAACCTAATCCCTGAGTGGATCCACAACACATTGTTCAAGGAAACTGTTCCGAATACACTATATAAATTCCTCCTCGTGGCGACTTCTGCCAATTTAATTTTCCCAATGTACATGAAAATTAATATCATCCATGTAGAGAATACTGTTTTTTCCCATGCCCTTATTAGCACTTGATTAATTCTTCATTCTACATTGTAGCAACTGTTAGGGTGTCTATAGAATATCCCCACCAGTGTTTTCTTTACCTTTTCCACCCAAATGGATTCTGCATCTTCCGATCCAAGATCATTTCTTGCTGCTGCACTTCTTCCATCTTGCATCAGCAAACCTACCCCACCATCCTTTCCTTTCTGTCTAGGACGAGGTGTGTCAAACAAGGAAGGAAGGAACAGTGCTTGGTTCTCCGATGGCTCATTAATCTTTTTCTCAGCAACTTATACTGTTATATCTATATATGACAAATGTACTTATCAAGAATGGCAACACACCATACAAAGTTTCACACCATTGTAGAAACATCCCTTTGTTTTGACGGCAATCTGATTAGGTTTGAGGTAACTAATTATGCTTTGATGAAGGTTTGAGAGCCTGCCATAGCAGCACGTTTTCAAATCCTGCTCTTCGTTGACCCTTGACCAGCTGCTGATGTGCATATTCCTGTGGAAAGAATGGAATTGTGCTAATTCATAGTTTGTGATACTTTATGTCCAAGACAGCTGAATGTGACATGTCACAGGTTTGCTCCTCATTGCTAATCATACTGCAATAGGCAGATGTGCTAAAATTAGAAAAAATGCCTACTTATCTTAAGTTGTAAAACTTTGAATTCTTTTCCTGTGATATTTTAGGGAGTTTTATCTTTGCGTGATTTATGTGATAGAATTCAAAAACCTGTCTGGAGCAGGGTTTACCAAACTTTCCCAACCATGGAGCCCTTCTGATTTCCCAAGACCACTGCTGATTGTGCCGAGAAGTATGATGTTGAAGAATTAAAGCACATCATATCGATAGTTTGTGTGCAGTGGGTACAAATATACAAAAACAAATTTACACAAGTCCTCTATTTCTTACATGTATACATTTATTGCAATTAAAATTTCTCTTATACAACAAATACTTCAATACTTATTGTTGTTTTTAGTGGGAGGAGCGATGACGCTTCTGCTCAATTATTAGGAGTGCTGCTGGAGAGCTGGATTCTCATATCAAACACATATACACACACATACACACATGTACATACACTCAGATATACACAAAAAAATATACATATACATGCGCTTAATATATATATACACACATACCTATATACACATACATAGACACACACATATATGTATACATAACATGCACACACACTCTCAACCTCTCTTTTTCTCTGTCATTGTTCCTCTCTCTCTCATTCATATTTATACTTTCACCCCTCCCTCTCATTCAGATACACTAATAGTTCTCTCTCTCTTTCTTCGAGGCTGATACCCCTCAGCCCAGCCCCCAGGTCCTGCCTGCCCTCCTGCCCAATTTCTGGGTCTGTGTCCTCACTTGGCTGCCCTCGGCTCTCACTTGGCCTCAGTCCATTTCCCCTTTCACCCCGTAGATCTAGCCTACGTCATTCACTACCCAGTTGCCTTCACCCTCAGCCTTACCTGTGACAAATTGCCACTATTTCCAATTCATTAAATCAGGTAACGATCACTCAAGATGGAGTTGGAGTGAGGCAACTTCTTGTGAGCGGTTCCTAGCATACTCTCTAATTCTACCTTTTACTCTCATTCTATGCTTTTAAAACTTATCTCTAAAGTCTCTTAAACTGTCTAATAATGATCTTTCTCTGTATGCTAGCTATGACTATAAGACTAAATTCTGCACCCTCACCTTTCCTTCTCCTCTATGTACTCTATGAACAGCAGTCTTTGTATAGCGCGCAAGAAACAATACTTTTTGCTGTATCCCAATACTTGTGACAATAATAAATCAAATCAAAAAACCAACTTGCCAGTGCATTAGCTGATGAGTGCGCCTGTCAGTGGCCAATGCCTTCAATTGGACAAGTGGAACAGACAGTTTTTTTCAAAGCAGCTGGATTTACCGTGGAGCCCCTGAGTGAGTCTTGGCGATCTCAGGTGTTCCACAGCATCCAGTTTGGGAAACGCTGGTCAAGGGAAAGCTGTCGTTTGTACTCAGGGTGCTTAGTGCGTGTCAGTGTTTTAGCCACATATTTCCATGCTATGATGGTCAAACGAGAATCCATGGAGCAAAGTCACACCCATGTTATAATCACCAAAGTCTCAGTTATAACACTTCAGACAATGTATAACATTGTAGAACAGTTTCGTGAGTCAAAGAGCAAAAAACAAAGAAAATTACAACATAAGATCAGCCCCTCCGACCCTCCAAGCCTGCACTGCCTATGTTGCCTGACTGAACTAAAACCCCCTACCCTATCCCTCCATTCCCATCCTATTCACATATTTGTCAAGTTGCCCCTTAAAAATCACTGTCGTACCTGCTTCCACTATTCTCCCTGGCGGCGAGTTCCAGGCCCCACCATCCTCTGTGTAAGAAACTTGCTGTAGAGATGCCGGCGTTGGACTGGGGTAAACTCAGTAAAGTTTTGCAACACCAATTTAAAATCCAACCGATTTATTTGATAGTAAATCCGCGAGCTTTCGACACTATGTGCCTTCGTCAGGCAAATGCAGTGTTCTGATCTGCAGAGGCACTCATATCCACATGGACAGTTACATACTGCTGATTAGAATGCGAATCCTTACATCTAACCTGCTATTCAAGTGTTAAAGTGGCTAACAATGTGTGTGAAGGAAATCCTGAGCATTGGTTAGAGAATTGTGTATTTTCTCCAGACAGCACAGTAAGTGAGGTTTTTTGCTAACCCAGGCAAGTTACGGGGGTTACAGATAGTGTGACATGAAGCCAAGATCCCTGTTAAGACCGTCCTCATGTGTGCGGAACTTGGCTATCAGTCTCTGCTCAGCAACTCTGCGCTGTCGTGTGTCACGAAGGCCCCCTTGAAGAACATTTACCCGCAGGTCGGAGGCCGAATGCCCATGACTGCTGAAGTGTTCGCCCACAGGAAGGGAACTGTTTTGCCTGGTGATTGTTGAGCGATGCTCATTCATCCTCTGTCGTAGTGACTGCATGGTCTCCCCAATGTACCATGCTTCGGGACATCCTTTCTTGCAATGTATTAAGTAGACAACGTTGGCCGAGTTGCAAGAGTATGTACCGTGTACCTGGTGAATGGTATCCTCACGTTTGATTATGTCGTCCATGTCTATGATCTGGCATGTCTTGCAGAGGTTGTTGTGGCAGGGTTGTGTGGTATTGTGGTCACCGTTCTCCTGAAGGTTGGGTAGTTTGCTGCGAACAATGATCTGTTTGAGGTTGTGCGGTTGTCTGAAAGCAAGAAGTGGGGGGGTGGGGATGGCCCTAGCGAGATGTTCATCGTCATCAATGACATGTTGAAGACTCCGGAGAAGATGTCGTAGCTTCTCCGCTCCGGGGAAGTACTGGACAACAAAGGGTACTCTGTCCACCTTGTCCCGTGTTCGTCTTCTGAGGAGGTCAGTGCGGTTTATCACTGTGGCACGTTGGAACTGTCGATTGATGAGTCGAGCGCCATATCCTGTTCTCACGAGGGCATCCTTCAGCGTCTGGAGGTGTCTGTCACGATCCTCCTCATCTGAGCAAATTCTGTGTATATGGAGGGCTTGTCCATAGGGAATGGCTTCTTTGTCCCACCACCAAAATGGACCCCATCAGTCTTGCAGCGGACACAGAGGAATTCATCAGGCGAATGAGGCTGCGTGAGTTCTTCCACAAACCCCAAGAGGCCAATAGCAGACCCAATGAGATAGCTAATGAACCAGAACAGCCGACAGAGGGATCCGCAGTGCAGCAACTGAAGAGGAATGAATCCAATTGGACTCCTCCGGAAGGCCGCTGCCCCCGACTGGACATGTATGCCCAAGCCATCAGGAGGTGCGTGAACACCAGATTCATCAACCGCACTTACAAGACAGTCCCGAACATCACCCAAGCACAAAGCAAGGCCATCCGTGCTCTCAAGACCAACCGCAACATTGTCATCAAACCAGCAGACAAAGGAGGCGCCACCGTCATACTGAACAGAACGGACTACTGTGAAGAAGTGTACCGACAACTAAACAATGTGAAACACTACAGACAGTTACCAGCGGATCCGACCAAAGAACACACTCGTCAACTCAACACTCTGATCAAAACCTTTGATTCGGACCTTCAGAACACCCTCCGGACTCTCATTCCACGTACTCCCCGCATTGGAGATCTCTACTGCCTCCCAAAGATACACAAGGCAAACATACCCGGCCGTCCCATCGTATCGGGCAATGGGACCCTGTGTGAGAACCTCTCCAGCTATATCGAGGGCATCCTGAAACCCATTGTACAAAGAACCCCCAGCTTTTGTCTTGACACTACGGACTTCCTACAGAAACTCAGCACGCATGAAGCAGTTGAACCAGGGACACTCCTGGTCACAATGGATGTCTCGGCGCTCTATACCAACGTCCCCCACGACGATGGTATTGCTGCAACTGCCTCAGTACTCAATACCAACAACTGTCAGTTTCCGGATGCAATTTTACAACTCATCCACTTCATCTTGGACCACAATGTCTTCACCTTCAACAACCAGCTTTTCATCCAGACACATGGAACAGCCATGGGGACCAAATTTGCACCTCAGTATGCCAACATCTTCATGCACAGGTTCGAACAAGACTTCTTCACTACACAAGATCTTCAACCAAGGTTATATACTAGATACATTGATGACATCTTCTTCCTTTGGACTCATGGTGAACAATCATTGAAACAACTGTATGATGATATCAACAAGTTCCATCCCACCATCAGACTCACCATGGACTATTCTCCAGAATCAGTTGCATTCTTGGACACACGCATCTCCATCAAGGACGGTCGCCTCAGCACCTCACTGTACCGCAAACCGACAGACAACCTCACAATGCTCCACTTCTCCAGCTTCCACCCTAGACACGTTAAAGAAGCCATTCCCTATGGACAAGCCCTCCGTATACACAGAATTTGCTCAGATGAGGAGGATCGTGACAGACACCTCCAGACGCTGAAGGATGCCCTCGTGAGAACAGGATATGGCGCTCGACTCATCAATCGACAGTTCCAACGTGCCACAGTGATAAACCGCACTGACCTCCTCAGAAGACGAACACGGGACAAGGTGGACAGAGTACCCTTTGTTGTCCAGTACTTCCCCGGAGCAGAGAAGCTACGACATCTTCTCCGGAGTCTTCAACATATCATTGATGACGATGAACATCTCGCTAGGGCCATCCCCACCCCCCCACTTCTTGCTTTCAGACAACCGCACAACCTTAAACAGATCATTGTTCGCAGCAAACTACCCAACCTTCAGGAGAACGGTGACCACAATACCACACAACCCTGCCACAACAACCTCTGCAAGACATGCCAGATCATAGACATGGACGACATAATCAAACGTGAGGATACCATTCACCAGGTACACGGTACATACTCTTGCAACTCGGCCAACGTTGTCTACCTAATACGTTGCAAGAAAGGATGTCCCGAAGCATGGTACATTGGGGAGACCATGCAGACACTACGACAGCGGATGAATGAGCATCGCTCAACAATCACCAGGCAAAACAGTTCCCTTCCTGTGGGCGAACACTTCAGCAGTCATGGGCATTCGGCCTCCGACCTGCGGGTAAATGTTCTTCAAGGGGGCCTTCGTGACACACGACAGCGCAGAGTTGCTGAGCAGAGACTGATAGCCAAGTTCCGCACACATGAGGACGGTCTTAACAGGGATCTTGGCTTCATGTCACACTATCTGTAACCCCCGTAACTTGCCTGGATTAGCAAAAAACCTCACTTACTGTGCTGTCTGGAGAAAATACACAATTCTCTAACCAATGCTCAGGATTTCCTTCACACACATTGTTAGCCACTTTAACACTTGAATAGCAGGTTAGATGTAAGGATTCGCATTCTAATCAGCAGTATGTAACTGTCTGTGTGGATATGAGTGCCTCTGCAGATCAGAACACTGCATTTGCCTGACGAAGGCACAACATAGTGTCGAAAGCTCGTGGATTTACTATCAAATAAATTGGTTGGATTTTAAATTGGTGTTGCAAAACTTTACTAAGAAACTTGCCTCAGACATCTCCTTTAAACCTTGCCCTCACACCTTACATCCATGCTTCTAGTAATTGACTCCTCCATCCTGGGATAAAGCTTCTAACTATCAAGTGATATTATTGAATAACTATGATTCAATTTGTATTATTGTCACATATATTGGTGTACAGTGAAAAGTATTGTTCCTTGTGTGCTCTACAGATAAAGCATACTGTTCATAGCGAAATCCTTTCATAGAATCACACATATATGTATATATATACATATATATATATATATACATATGTACATACATGCACACATACACGCACATATATATATCCATAGAATATACTTCTTGCCTCCGTGCCATTAAAGAAAACATAAATATTTTCAAATACTTTTAGTCAAAATTATGTGCTGTTTTCTCCTTAAAGATTCTCCAAAAGTGCATTTCAGATTAGATCTAATACTGGACTGCTAAACTGCATTTTAGCAGGCGAACCATGCAAAGGTCCACTGACCTTGGTCGGGATTTTCTAGTTTGAGTGAGCAAGGCCAGAAAATCCCTCCCAAAGTACCTCTGGGAGATGATTTGACCCTTATAATTCTCATGGCGGAATTCTCTGGCTGCACTAGTCTAAAAGCCGGAAATTCCCACCCGAATGTTTGATATTGACAAAATTCCAGTGGTGGGCAGGATCGGAGAATTCCATCCTCAGAGTCTGCCCTGTTTACGTTAGGAATCACACTTCAGGGCTGTTACGATATATATTATCAACTGGGCCGCACTCCCAGCATTCTTGCTGGTACAAATGTAAGGCAAAAAATACTTGAACCTTGACCGGGATTTTACCGGCACGACTGCTCTGATTCTGGGGGTAGGCGAGGCTTGGAGGCATTTTCCATTGGCCTTGGGCGTGAGTATATGAACCTCTGACAGATGTATCAGTAAAACTCTGCCCCTTGTGTTTATTTTCTTACTGATTAACTCTATTTTATAACATTGGGATTAGGGCTTTCCTCGGATTAAACGACTGGCGTGAGAATTCAGTAATTCATGTTTTGCATTGACAGTAGATTTTGTATAAGCTACTGACTACATTCAATGTTTTAGACCTTTGAATGAACCTCCACCCTGACACCCTTACCGTATCTGTATGCTAAGCAGACATGGGCCAGAAGTCTCCGGCCATTCACCCCCTGCTGCTGATGCCAGCGAGGCCACAGAATGTGGTGCTCAGCCCATTTTAATTTGATTCAGTGAAAGACAAACTGAAGGAAAACTCTGACATGATGGGTGTGTTCAAATAATTTTGCTTCATAAAGGGGATTGAGTGACACATTCACCAACAACGAGGATGTTTATTTTTATTTTTTGGTTGCTAGAAATAGCTGTTTCCATTTCAGATATTGCATTAAAAAGATGCATTCATGCAGAACTAAAGAACACTATTTCAGCATTGTGAAATGGTCTAATTGTAGCATACTGCAAATAATTTCATTTAATTAAAAGTCTTCTCTATATGTCCTTGTACCCTGTGAACAGAACAAAGTATCTGAGATGTAAGCTGCCTGGGATGGAAACAAATGAATATCTGTATTGCCACAAGATGCTATGGAGAGTGGACACCGGCATACACAATGAATTTTTTCCACGTCACAGATTTTCCACATCTGCCCAATAAAACTGTTAAGTAGCATATTTCATGAAAAATGAGTACGTGTCCCATATTGAAATAACAAGAGGTCTGGCTCAGCGCAGGATAGTAGTGCTAGGTTAAAGGCTGCGGATGCTGGAGTCTGAAAGAAAAATAGAAAATGCTGGAGAAACTCAGCAGGTCTGACAGCATCTGCCAACGTTTTGAGTCAGGATGTCCCTTTGTTAGAATAGTGCTGGGGTCCTTGACTTGGTGGAACTTGTCATCCATCCTGATTTGGAATGTTGGCTTTATTCTCTTTCGACAGGAGCTGCTGAGATTTTTCAGCGTTGTCTGTTTTCTTTCAATGCAGAGATTTAAACTGAATTGAAGAAAAATATGGAATTGAAAGTTAGTCTCAATAACGGTGAGCTCAAAGCCGATTGCTGTTAAAAACCCATCTGACTCACTAATGCCCTGATGTGGAGATACTGATGTTGGACTGGGGTAAACACATTAAAAGTCTCACAACCCCAGGTTAGCAAATGCCCCTAGCTTTGGGGCTTTGCCCTGACAACATCTCCAGAGTCTTCAACATGTCATTGATGAAGATGAACATCTCACCAAGGCCATCCCCACACCCCCACTTCTTGCCTTGAAACAACCACACAACCTCAAACAGACCATTGTCCGCAGCAAACTACCCAGCTTTCAGGAGAACAGTGACCTCGACATCACACGACCCTGCCACAACAACCTCTGCAAGATGTGCCGGATCATTGACATGGATGCCATCATCTCACATGAGAACACCATCCACCAAGTACACGGTACATACCGCTGCAACTCGACCATTGTTGTCTACCTGATACGTTGCAGGAAAGGATGCCCTGAGGCATGGTACATTGGGGAGACCATACAGACGCTGTGACAACGGATGAATGAACACCACTCGATAATCATCAGGCAACACTATTCCCTTCCTGTTGGCGAACACTTCAGCGGTCACGGGCATTTGGCTTTGGGTAAGTGTTCTCCAAAGCAGCCTTCACGACATATGACAGCGCAGAGTTGCTGAGCAGAGACTGATAGCCAAGTTCCGCACACATGAGGACAGCCTGAACAGGAATCTTGGGTTCATGTCACACTATCTGTAACTCCCCTGACATGCCTGGGCTTGCAACACCTCACTTAGTATCCTGTCTGGAGACAATATACATCTCTTTAACCTATGCTTAATGCTGTCTCCACTCACGTTGTCTGCACCTTTAAGAGTTGATTAGTTGTAAAGACGCGCATTTTAATCAGTTTTCTGTAAACTGAGTGTGTACCTTTATGTGCCTGTTTTTGAACAGAACTCTCTATTCATCTGACCAAAGGACAAAGTTCCAAACGCTAGTGGCGTTTGCTACCAAATAAACCTGTTGGACTTTAACCTGATGTTGTGAGACTTCTTAGTCACTAATGCCCTGCAGGGAAGGAAATTTGCCAAGCTTACATGGTCTGATCTACATTTGCCCCCACTATCCCACTACCTGCCCACTCCAGCAATGGTATTTACCCTTATGTGCCCTGAAAAGAAGTCAGTCAGCTCAAGTTTAAAGAGTGGAACTTGAAGCCCCAATCTTCTGCTCAAAGGTAGAATTGCACTGAGCCATGCACTTGGCAACAGGGATATCCTTGGTGTAGTAGTGAAAGCCTTGGCAGACCTCTTTGCTGTCTTCTTCATAAATTCCCTGCCGTGTAAGAGGCAGCCATTTGGCCTATCGAGCCTACACTGATAACAATCCCATGCGGGTACCGTCCCCGTAACTCTATGTATTTACCTCTTAATCCCTGACATTAGGAAACAATTTAGCATGGCCAATCAACCTAACCCGCAGTGGAGTGTGAGAGGAAACTGGAGCTGCTGGAGGAAACCCATGCAGACGTGGAGAGAATTTGCAGATTCCACACAAACAGTGACCTGAGGCCTGAATTGAAGCCGTGTCCCTGACGCTGTGAGGCAGCAATGCCACCGTGCAGCAAAGTGTGTGAGGCACTTGCTGTTCAGTTTCTTGTATCCATATTTAAGAACTTCCTTTATCGTCTGCTTAAAATGAATGCCAGTGGCTGGATTTTGCAGTCAGTAGCAAAGCAATGGCACTCATCTTGATCTTAAAGAAAGCTGCACTGGAAGAATGAGTGATCACTGTGGCAAGAACTTTACCTCTCTCAATGCGCATTTGATTGTAGTGTGGTTTAATGGGAATTCCTGTGTTGACCTGCAGTGATGTTATCAAGTTGACCAAGCAGGCAATCAAGTTCAATAATTCTCACAGACAGCCTACCAGGAAATGAATATCACTAAACTCAATTCAATTTTTAAAAACTTTTACAGAGAAAAATAAAGATGTGACCATTTCATGGGAGGTGGAAGTAGAAACTGAAACATCATGAACAAACTTTAAAACAAAAGGCAATCATCTAAAAATTTAGATTTAATCATGATGGAGCTATTTAACGTCATCGTATACAAAAGAAAAAAGCTATTTTTCTCAGGGTTAAATCAGCTGTGAATCTGCATTTACTATTCAAATAGCCATGAAAAACAGAATGATGTTTGATTGAACATGACTGGATTTTTGATGGAGTTTTTAATAGTGGTATGAGAACAGACAATGGAAAAGCCATGCCAGATCAGAAATTTGCTCAGTGTCAACTTGGAATTTGGATGCCCCCCAGCCTGCGTGCAGCAGTGAATGATTTTGAAATAGGAAGATTTGATTTTGGGTGAGGATACACTTGTGATTTCAGACTGGGGACGAAGTAGAAAGGGTGGAGAGATCGCCAACAACCTGTCCTGATTCCCCCCATGCTGACACTGTAGTTAAGAAAGTCCATCAATGCCTCTGCTTTCTCAGAAGACTAAGGAAATTTGGCATGTCAGCTATGACTCTCACCAACTTTTACAGATGCACTATAGAAAGCATTCATTCTAGTTGTATCACAGCTTGGTATGGCTCCTGCTTTGCCCAAAACCGCAAGGAACTACAAAAGATCATGAATGTAGCCCAATCTGTCACGCAAACCAGTCTCCCCTCCACTGACTCTGTCAACACTTCCTGTTGCCTTGACAAAGAAGCCAGCATAATTAAGGAACCAACGCACCCTGGACATTCTCTCGTTCATTTTCTTCCTTCGGGAAAAAGATACAAAAGTCGGAGGACATGTACCAACCGACTCAAGAACAGCTTCTTCCCTGCTGCCATCAGACTTTTGAACAGACTTCCCTTGCATTAAGTTGATCTTTCTTACACCTTAGTTATGACTATGATACTACATTCTACACTCTCTTGTTTCCTTTTCTATGAACAGTATATTTTGTCTGTATAGCAAGCAAAAAACAATACTTTTCACTGTATGTTAATACATGTGACAATAATAAATCAAATCAAATCAAAAAAGAAATAAAGGTGTGTAAATTAGAGAACAAGATCAAAGTGGTTGGTGTGCAATGAAGATTTGTAATCATTTGAAAGAGATGTGTGCTTTCATCTGAGTTGAAACTCTGAAGTGGGAACACGTTCCAATATATAGGAGTGCCAAAATATTTCTCTTTACAATGCCTTTTGAAGCAGAAATCTATATTTACACCAAGCTTTTCAATGTTTAAATTGCTAACTTTTTCTAAGCACCTTTGAGTGAAAAGAAAAGGAATCTTAAGGAGCTGGAAAGACCAGTCAGGTGCCTTCCACCAACATAGTTCAATTTACAAAGTCATCAACTTGAAAAATATGTGTCTGTTCTGAAAAGCCTACTGTGTTAGCAACTTTGGGACATATATTAAGAGTACAGGGAAATAAGGATTTGCATTTATGTAATGTCCAACGATCACAACACATCTGAAAATGCTTAATTATAGAATCATAGAATACCTACAGTGCAGAAGGAGGCCATTCAGCCCATTAAATCTCCACCAATCCTTACCCAGGCTTATCCCATAACCCAATGTATTTACCCTGCTAATTTCCCTAATCTACATATCTTGGGACACTAAGGGCCAGGTTTTCATGTCCAGTCAACCTATTCTGCATGAAAGCAAATTATTGCAGATACTGGGTTCTGAAAGCAAAAGAAAAAATGCTGGAAAATCTCAGTAGATCTGGCAGCATCTGTAAGGAGAAAAAAGAGCTGCCAGGTGACTCTTTGTCAAAGCTTTGATTTTCCAGAATTTTCTCTTTTGGTTTCAACTAACATGGACATTTGGACATTTCACATTATTTATGAAATGCTCTGTTTTTAATGTAGGCAAACCTAGCCATCTATTCTTCACTTGAAGTATCCAACATTGAACAAAATGATTAACCATTTAATATTGATCTATTATTCTTTCCTAAGCTATTTTAGTCTGGATTTTACAGTCCTCACTGTTCCTGAACAGTTAAGTGTGAGAGCTGCTATCAAAGATGAGAAGGGGGATTTAATAATGGGAAAAGAGAAAATGGCACAGGCCTTAAACATGTTTTTGTGTTGGTCTTCACAGTAGAGAACACAAATAGCTTACAGATAATTGATGGTCATGGGACTGTAGGGGTTGAGTACCTTAAAACAATTACTATTACTAAAGAGGTAGTACATGGTAGGCTAATGGGACTAAAGGTAGACAAGTCCCCAAGTCCGGATGGAATGTACCTCAGGGTACTAAAAAAAAGGCAGAAGTAATAGCAGATGTGTTAGTTGTAATCTATCAAAATTTGCTGGACTTTGGGGAGGTGCCAACTAATTGGAAAACAGCTAATGTAATGCCACTGTTTAAAAGGGAACTAGACAAAAGGTGGGTAACTACTGGCTGGTTAGCTTAACATCCATAGTTGGGAAAATGCTGGAATCCATCATTAAAGAAGAAATAGCAGGACACCTTTGGAGGGAGTGTAGAGAAGGTTCACCAGGTTGATTCTGGAGATGAGGGGGTTAGCTTATGAAGAGAGATTGAATAGACTGGGTCTGTACTCATTGGAGGTTAGAAGGCTGTGGGCAGATCTTAATAGAGTCATATAAGATAATGAAGGGGCTAGACAGGGTGGAAGCAGAGAGGTTGTTTCCACTTAGAATGGAGGGCACAGCCTCAAAATAGGGGGAGTCAATTTAGAACAGAGCTGAGGAGGAACTTCTTCTCCCAGAGAGTAGTGAATCTTTGGAATTCTCTGCCCATTGAAGCAGTAGGGGCTACCTTGTTAAGTGTGTTTAAATCACAGATAGATAGATTTCAGACCAATAAGGGAATTAAGTATTATGGGGAGCAGGCAAATAAGGGGAACTGAACCACTATCAGATCAGCCATGATCTTATTCAATGGCAGGGTGTGCTCGAGGAGCTAGATGGCCTACTCCTGCTTCTATTTCTTATGTTCTTATGTAAAAGGTGTTCTACTCCTCTAAAAGCTGCATTATGCTGGTTCTTATTATTCACTGACATTGAATGATATGTACTGGTGTTAATTATCCCCCCAGATTTACTGGAGGAAATTGGGCCTTGTCCTTTCAAATGTAAGTGAACTTTACATGTGTGACTAATCTATAAGGACAAGAATAACAGATACCTGGCAATATTGCCACTTGGATGTTCCCCTCCGAGTCACCATCTTGACTTGGAAAAATATCACCATTCCTTCATTGTCGCTGGGTCAAAATCCAAGAACTCCCTCCCTAACAGCACTGTGGGTCCGTCCATGCTACATGGATTGTAGCAGTTCAAGTAGGTACTTCAGCACCACTTTATGAATGGCAATTGGGGGTGGGCAATAAATATTGTCTAATCAGTGACACCCATATCCTATAAATGAATTACATTTTTTTTTAAGGACTGTTGAAACTACCAAACACTATAATTGTAGGATGAGCCATTAAAAATCAATCATCGATTAACTGGAAATGGACTTGAGATGGTGCACTGAAAAAGCCCTGGTGGACTGTTTCCTACATATTGATGAACGTGTATTCAGTGATGCCAGCTAAAGAGGTGGTGTTACTGGGATAAAGTACGGCATCAAATTTTTATAGCTTGATCTGCTGCCTCTGTACATTGCTGATGGACACCCCTGCACGTGTGCTAAAACCTGCACCAGTTTTGCTCGGATTTGTCTCACACCAGAAACGTTCCTAATGTGCTGTATCTTCCAATTTGGAGGCAAAAGGCATCCGTGGTGCCATAAATATGGGCACCAAGGGGCAACTTTCTGCAGTGTCAGTTTCTCCCATTTTCTAGTAGAGAACTGGTGGCCCCAGTTGCTTCAGAGCTCTGGTCCAGTGACAATCACAGGAAAATGAGAGCACAGTAGCAGGGCAGGATTTGCTAACCTCTGAGTATGGCTACAATTATGGTCAGGTTCGATGTATGCACTGGTACAGTGTCACAGTGGTTAGCCTTACAGATCCAGGGACCAGTATTTGATTCCGGCCTTGGTGTACGTGGATTTCCTCTGAGTACTCCGGTTTCCTTCCACAGTACAAGGATGTGCAGGTTAGGTGGATTAGCCATGGTAGTTTGCTCCTTAGATTAACAGGGTTAAGGTGCAAACTTAAATAGTTCAGACCTGATAGGCTGAATGGCCTCTATCTGCGCTTTAAGGATTCTATGACGGGGGCTTTGAATTTCTGCAGGTATAAAGTTTTATAAAGTAAAAAAGTTAATTTATTAGTCACAAGTAGGCTTACATTCACACTGTAATGAAGTTACTGTGAAAATCCCCTTGTCGCCTGTTCAGATACACTGAGGGAGAATTTAGCATGGCCAGTGCACCTAATCAGCACATCTTTGGACTCTGGGGGGGAAAACAGAGCACCTGAAGGAAACAGACGCAGATGCAGGGAGAATGTGCAAACTCTGCACGGACAGTGATCCAAGCCAGGAATCGAATCCAGGTCCTTGGTGCTATGAAAAACGATGAATTTATTTTAATATTCATTCGTGGGAAGTGGGCTTTGCCGGCTTGGCCAGCATTTATTGCCTATTTGTATATACCCTTGAGAAGTGGTGGTGAGCTACCTTCTTGGTCCACTGCAGTCCACGTGGTGTAGGTACATGAACTGCAAGGAGGAGAGGGAGTGCCATGATTTTGACCAAGCGTGATGTGTGACAAAGATAAAGACAAATTCCTATGCAAGTAGCTGTGCCCAAAAATTCTTGTATGTCGGCCAAAATTGAAAGATGTTTTATCAATACAGAGTATAGTCCCACCACACCTTTCATGGGCTATGTTACCATCTCATGAATGGGTGAAACTTGACAACAGACTGTTTGCTGTACAGATTTAAATGTCAACAATTATAGAGTGCAGGAAGAACCAGACAGTTGCATACCAACCACATGAAAACAATGTGGTTTGAAAAACAATGAGTAAAGAAAGCATAACCCTACCCAGTGATTCACCAATGTAACCACATTTCCCACAAAGCATTAACATGAAAAAAAAATTGGAAATAGGCAGGTGAGTAAAATGGACCCAGGCCATAAATGTGAGCATTAAAAAACTAAGCTCACTTTTTAGTGCTGTACTGAGGGAGTGCTGTATTGAAAAACAAAGCCCTTGGTCAAACTCACCTGCTTTCTT
This sequence comes from Sphyrna mokarran, assembly GCA_024679065.1. Taxonomy (NCBI): domain Eukaryota; kingdom Metazoa; phylum Chordata; class Chondrichthyes; order Carcharhiniformes; family Carcharhinidae; genus Sphyrna; species Sphyrna mokarran. The sequence goes on along the minus strand of JAGIQG010000019.1, from coordinate 17,048,334 downwards.
AAAGGGAGATAAAAGATCCAAAGGGAATAATTTTGTCACCCAGGTTTCAGAAACATGACTTGTGGGCTTTACAAATTTAATTGAAATGTGTAAATGTATTTGAGCTGTTTGGAGAGGTGATATATCCTTTTGGAGATATCATGTGCACTTATGGGATTGTTATTAGTCAACATGAATGTGGACAGTGTCTGTATAAATGTCAATGTGCCAATCTTTAAATCCCCTACTCTTTAAAACTTCAAACAAAAATGCAGCCTGCAGTTGAAAAAAATGGTGCTTGCAACTTTAATAAATGTTTGTTCACATAATTCTGAGGGTTAACATCATAGTATCATTTTGGATGACTGTTCTCATATACTATTATCATAGCGAGGAGGTGTGGGGGTGGTCTGTAAGGTTTTTTAAAAATTCATTGGATTTGTTGATGTAGGTTGATGTTGAACTCCCTCTCCTCCTTGCGGCACTGTTCATGTACCTACAACACGTGGACTGCAGTGGTTCAAGAAGGTAGCTCACCACCACTTCTCAAGGGTAACTGTTAATCAGCAGTTATTGAACATTCCGAATTGCATTTGAGAAAGTGATGGTGAGCTGCTTTCTTGAACTGCTGCAGCCTATGTGGTGTAGGTACATTCAGAATGCTGTTAGGGAGGGAGTTCCAGGATTTTGACCAAGCGACAGTGGAGGAGCAGCGATATATTTTCAAGTTAGTGTGGTGTATGGCTCAGAAGAATACTTACAGCTGGTGGTGTTCCATGCACGTGCTGCCCTTGGTCGTTCTAGCTGGCAGAGGTCATGGTTTAAGAAGATGCTGTCGAATGAGCTTTGGTGAGTTGCTGCATTACATCTTGTAGTTGCCGCTATGCGTTGGTGGCAGAGAAATCGGTGTTGAAAGTGGTGGACAGGAGTTGCCAGTCAAGCAGGCTGCTTTGTCTGAGATGGTATTGAACTTCTTGAGTGCTGTTCGAGATGTGCTCATCGAGGCAAGTAGAGAATGTTCTATAACGCACCTGATTTGTGCCTTGTAGATGGTGTGCAGGCTTTGAGGAGTAAGGTGATGAATTACTCTCTGCATAATTCCTAACCTTTGATTGTGCTGTTGTTGCCACAGTATTTATACAGCTGGTCCAGTTCAGTTTCTGGTCAATCATAACCACCACCAACACCTCCCCCGCCCCCCACCACCCCCACCCACCCAGGCTATCGATAATAGGGAGAATCACTGATGATAATGACATTGAATATCAAGGGGAGATGATTGGAATCTCTCTTATTGAAAATAGCACTTGTGTGATGCAAATGTTACTTGATTCTTGTCATCCCAAATCTGAATGTTGTCCAGGTCTTGTTGCATATGGAGCACAGACTGCTTCAGTATCTGAAGAATCATGAATGTTGCTGAACATTATGTAATTATCAGTGAACATCTCCACTTCTGACCTTCTAATGGAAGGAAGGTCATTGATGAAGCAGCTGAAGGTGGCGGGATGTAAGACTGAGGAACTCCTGCAGTGGTGTCCTTGAACCAAAATGACTGATATCCAACAATCACAACTAAAGACCGTATTTTCCTTCCTGCTTGCTATGACCTCAGGTATTGCAAAGCTTTTCTTCTGATTCCCATTGACTCCAGTTTTGCTAGTGTTCCGGGGTGGTATGCTTGACCAAACGCTGTCTTGATATCAAGGCTGAGAAGACTCTTGCAGAACTCACAGCGAGTGTGCGTGAGCAGGTTATTGTGTGTGATAGCACTGTTGCTTTCCATTACTTTTCTGATGATTAAGACAGATAGGGTTTGGATTTGTCCTGCTTTTTGTGTTCAGGACATTCCTTAGCAGACAATCCCAAGTAAGTGCAAGTGTTGTAGCTTACTGGAGCAGCATGCATCGGGCGCAGTTCATCCTGGAGCACATGTCTTAAGTACTATTGCCAAAATATTGTCAGAACCCATTGCCTTTGCAGTACCTGTACCTTCAGTCATTTCTAATATCACATGGAGTGAATCAAATTGTCTGAAGACTGACATCCGTGATGTTGGCGACTTCAGAAGGAGGCTAAGATGAATCATTCACTTGGCATTTCTGGATGAAGATTGTCATAAGTGCTTTAGCCTTGTCTTTTGTGCTAATGTGCTGAGTGTTCCCATCATTAAGGACGCATGCCAGTTGTTTAATTGTCCACTACCATTCATGATTTGATGTGCAGGACTGCAGAGCTTAGATCTGATCCGTTGGTTATGGGATCAACTTAGACCCATCACATGCTGTTAAGCATGCAAATAGTCTTGTGTTACAGCTTCACCAGATTTACACCTCATTTTTAGATATGCCTGGTGTTGTTCTAGGAATGTTCTCTTGCATCTTTCATTGGTTGATCATCTGGCTTTGTGTGTCAATGATCTTTTTAAGCACCTCTGCATTCGGCTGTTAGTATAATTGCCTTCGCACTGTTTCCAATGGACCCGACTCTACTCAGAACTCAGCACTCCCCATTTCTGCTCCCCCAACCAAAAACCTGGTTTGAAGAAACCTGACTTGGGATTAAAAATCCAAACCTTTATGCTTTGCTTCCATTATCAAATAATATAGTTTGATTCTTGCATCTGAACATGCTGGCCATGGATGGTGTGTTCATAATTAGCCAATAAATGGTTGATTGACAACCTGCAAAATCTCTTCACTAGATCTATGACAGTTGATAAGAATGGGGGCTCTCGTGTGGTAGTTGTAGCGCCAACAACCTTTTCATGTTAAACAACACCCTATGCGCAGTGTTATGCCTCACACTGTACACAATGGCAAATGTCCTTCAGGGGACTATCAGAAAGAGAGAAAGAGAGGTGATGATATATAGCATGCTTCTGAGATTAGTTGATAGAATCTACTTGAATATTTTTTCAAGTACTATGGTATTGTGTCCCTTGATCTCCCCTCCCATCATCCCAAAGAAGTATTTGAACATCTTGTGGGGTCGTGCAAAACCATTAAATCATTGAATCCCTACAATGCAGAAGGAGGCCATTTGGCCCATTGTGTCTGAATCAGCTCTCTGACAGAGCATCTTACCCAGATCCCCCACCCTATCCCTGTAATTCCATGCATTTACCCCACTAACTTTCCTTCCTTCTTCCCCTCCTCGACCACCATCACCAAACTACAAACCCTGGGACACTAGGTGGCCAATCTGCCTTGACCTGCGTGGGAGGAAACTGAAACACCCGGAGGAAACCTGCACAGACATGGGAAGAACATACAAACTCCATACAGTGACCGGAGGCTGGAATTGAACTTGGGTCCCTGGTGCTTGACGCAGCAGTGCTAACCACAGCACCATCCATGGTTTTGACACATGGTTATAAACATAAATCTTGGATCTCCAGAAATAAGACATTCTTTGGGGACAAATTGTTCAAATACACCAGGACTGATAGCTGATGACCACAACGTTCTTTGAAGGCACAGTTTAATGGTTGAAGCGTGTTGACAAGAAGCACAGAACTCAGAAATGTTCCCCCAAATCAATCTGCCTTCAAATCAGATCACATTTTGAGAATCTAAAATTGTTAACTTCCATCTGTAACTCCCATACAGGGCCCAGTGAGCAGCGACAATGAGAACTATGCACAATTTAGAATGATCAATGAAACCATCAACACAGCACTTAGCTGCTGTAAAAATGATGCATAATGTGCTGGCTTGTGTTGCCAAGAGGAAGGACTGTAAATAAGACAGTGCACTTCAGATAAATTGTCTTGGGCTTGCAGCCAAGTATACTGGGATTTTCTCGGTGCAACAAATATTGGGAAATTGGGTGGGATGGAGTGCATGCCAGCAAACCTTCTCAATAAACGTTCTAATCATTTGTTGGCTCTGTGACTTCACAGGCATCAAGACAGCATTTGATTGAGTGTGTTGGCAAAGAGCCCCAGCAAAACGAGAGTCAATGGGAATCAGGGAAAACTGTTCACAAATCAGCATCATACTTAGCACAGAGGAAAATGGTTTAGACCAGTGGTTCCCAAACTATTTTCACTGGGCTGCATTTGCAGAATAAAAATTTGCTCGCGCCACACCAAATTTTTTATTGATAAGAAATACATTCAAGCAGTGCTTGGTTCATAACATAGAACACAACTACTTTATAATATGATCATGGGACATGAAATATAAAACAATGCAGCTACATAAAAACATGATTCATTCTCAAAATACACTCATAGACGAGCCTCTTACATTTGTAACCTTAAGTGTGCAAACTCAATGAGAGATGAGAGCATGTTTTTGTCGGGTAACCTTATTTATATTAGGTCTAATTTGAGACAAACAAATTCTCATCTCCTCATCAACACAAAAAAGCCTTTCTCTTTTCTGGTCTTTGATATTTGTCACAGCTGAAAATCCCTGTTCATAACAATATGTCGTGGAGAACTGGAGAAGAATAGCTAATGCTCTTGAAAAGATGTAAGGATACAAAAAGAGTCCAGTGGCCTACTCCAGTGTTACATTTTCAAGGTGCGATCTCTTGAAGTGCAGGCCATTTCCTTCTCCTCATCCAATGTCAGATCTGAACAGCTGGAATTCACAAACATGTCTCTAACCCAGTCGAATTTTTCTGTAGATAACAATGGGAAGTAATAATCAATCTTTTTTACCAGTGTTGCAAAATGCTCCTGTATGAAGCTGTACAATTCATTGCTCATCTTAAAACTTTTTACCAGAGGGAACATTTCGAGGTTATGTTGCACCGCCCTTCCGAGCCAGAGCTGAAGCTTCTTTTTGAATGCAGTTAGTTTGTCTGTGGTTTTGAGGATATTGTCATCGCAGCCTTGCACGCTGGCATTGAGCACGTTCAACCGGGGAAAGATATCGGCCAAATATACCAGCTTTGCATTACCAGTCATTGTTATCCAGTTGGTGGTACAATGGGTTCCCCTCTTGTTCCAAAAATTCTCTTAATTCATTCTTCAGTTCCAACACTCAATTTAAAACTTTTCTACAGGACATCCAGTGAACTTCCGAGTGCGGAATTAGGCATTGATGTTCTGATTTCATGTTTTTGCAGAGTTGAGCAAATAACCGCGCAAATCTGGAAACTTCTGTAGGTTTCCATAATAAATGTTTATATGCTTCTTTGATTATCCTTGAATCTTCCTGCCACACTTGCCATCCTCTCTTGCCACACCAGTGTGGCATGCTGTACCCTTTGGGAACCACTGGTTTAGCTGATTGGAGGTAAACCATCTTTGTTTCAGGACATTCCTCAGGAGTTCCTCAGGTTAGTGCCCTAGGCCCAACCGCTTCATCTCTCTCTCCATCATCAAGCCAATGTTTAATGATGATTGCACAATGTAGAGGCCATTCATGATTCCTCAGATACTGAAGCAGTCCATGCCCAAATTCAACAAGACCTGGACAATATGCAGGCTTGGACTGACAAGTGGTAAGTAACATTTGTGCCACACAAGTGCCAGGCAATGACCACCACCAACAAGAGAGAGTCTAACCGTCGTCTCTTGACATTCAATGGCATTTCCATCCCCCACTGGCAACAGCCTGGGGGTAACCACTGAGCAAAAATTGAACTGGAAATGCCATATAAATGCTATGGCAGCGAGGTCAGTGGCTAGGAACTCTGGTGAGTAGCTCACCTCCTGACTTCCCAACACCTGTCTGCCATCTATCCAACACAATAGAATGTAATGGAATATTCTCCACTTGGCTGGATAAGTTCCAACAACAGGAAGAATGATCCTGATGGTGGGAGTGTCCAGAACCAGAGATCACAGTCCAAACATAGAGGGTAGATCATTTAAGATGGAGATGAGGCAACATCATAAAAAGTGGTGAGCCTGTGGAATTCATTGCCACAGGAAATAATTGATGCAAAAAATAAACTGAATGTATTCAAGAGGCAGTTAGGTATAGCACTTGGAGCGAATAGGATCAAAGGTTATGGGGAGAAAGCAGGATTAGGCAATTGAGTTGGACAATCAGCCATGATAATGATGAATGGCAGAGCAGTCTCAAAGGGCCAAATAGCCTCCTTCTGCTCCTGTCATACATATTTCTGTGGACCCAATTTTACCATTTTGATTCTAAGTGCTGGGCAGACTTGAATCTGGGAATATTTCAGATCTGACTTTTAGATCCCTTCTCCGGCCCTCCCGTGCGCACTGTGTCTGAAAAAAACATCAGCAATTCTAAATTGTGCTGCACAATCCTGTGGTCGGGGCTTATTGCACCCAAAATCCTGCAGCTTCGATTGCCGCCTCTAACTGTGCAGGCGCAGAAGAAAATGATAGAATGTTGCTCCCCTACCACATCATTCCTGGGCCGGGCAATACCTTCCTCTGGCCCCCGTAGACATTACCGCATTCCCACATCATTACTGACCCCTTTAGTTCCCCCACCAGCCCACTGACCCCCTTCCTCCCATTGATCTCAGGCAGAGTGACAGCGGACCCACTTTCCCCCTTTAATCCCCCCCTTTCTCCCCTCACTGATCTCAGGCAGAGAGATCCACCCTCCCCCTTCCACCGTGCAGATATCAGCCAGGGTGATTCCCCTTCACCCCCACCCTGGACTCTCCGCACAAGGCCCCGCCCCCATCTCCTCCGGACTCCAACAGCTCCCTCTCTCTCCCTGTCCTCAGTCATTGAGACACTGATGCACTCCCTGTCCCTCTCCGCACCAGCACACCTGCACGTGGTCTCTTGCCTTCCCCTCGATGCTAACAGGCAAACTGCATGGAACTTGCCAAACTCTTTGCAGGTGTTCTGTCCTAATGAGGGGCGGCTCCATTAACAATTCAAGAATGGACAGACAGACATTCCTACACAAAATGTGATATGACCAGCACCCCCGATCCTCTGAGGGTGACCCGGGGATGCAGCAGAGGTGAGGCGGGACACCCTCTTCCGCCGAGGAGGATGCAGACCCAGGGGGACTGATGGAAATGCAGTCTGGCAGGAAATTGCCGACTCAGTCAGTGCCAGGGCACTGGCCCTCAGAACCAAGAAGCAGTCCTGGAAAAAAGTCAATGACTTCATTCGTGCAGCAAGGTTGAGTGCTGAACCCCATTTTGCATCATCGCCCAAATTCTCCCCATCTCCAGTGCCCTCCATGCTTCCAGCTCCTGATCCCCAAACACCTCCTTTCTTTCCCTCTAAGGGCCACCACTTGATATTCTGCAGGAATCCCGCCCTCATTTCTTTCATGGCTCCTTCTGTCTTTACAGGAGAAGACTCACCATAACACCTGTGAAAGGTGAAGACAGAGGGTGGTGAGCCAGACATCTCCAGGTTCTCACCATCTTTGAGGAGCAGGCACTGGAGCTGCCCACAGAAGGGGAGATGCGGGCTGCCATTAAGATGTGAGTACCAGTCACTCCGTCAATCACTTCAAGGCTACTTCTCGGGGGCACAAGTTTTGGGTGCAAAGGGCAAAGTTTAAAGAAATGTACAAGGTATGTTTACTTGCACAGAGAGGGTGGTGAGTACCTGGAACTCACTGACGGGGGAGGTTGTGGATGCAGATACCATAGCAACCTTTAAGGTGCATCTCAATAACTATGTGAATGGGATGGGAATAGAGACATATGGTCCCTGGAAAGATAGGGGTTTACGAATTAAATGGGCAGTGTGATCGCTACAGGCTTGGAGGGCCAAAGAGCCTGTTTCTGTGATGTAATTTTTGTTGTGCTTTGTTGTATGTTCAATGGAGAAATGTGAAACATGTGTTTGGCATCCCGGATTCTTCTCTCTTCCTTGCACTTAATCTTTTGTCCAGTGTTGCAGGCACAGATCCGGGGGTTTCTGGGCTAAGGCCCTGGCTACAGCTCCCTTCCCTCCTGATCCAGACAGCTTGGAGGAGTCCTCGGAGGCTATGGGAAAAGAAAGGGATCTCCGAGAGTGTTTTGGCATCAGCTGCCACCTCATAACTCACCATCCTAAATACTGACACGTCAGTTATTGGTGAGGCTTCTGGCTCATTCTCTGATGAGCACGACACATCTGATAATTTACATTGGGTGGAAGAGGGAATGTGACTAATTTGTCCTGATTATGAATCGTCTTCCATTGATGATTGCTGGAGGGATGCTTCATTTTGATGTCAGTTGGGGAGGCCCCTCAATGCTGTATCACTGAGAAAAGGAAGTCATTGGTTTCCCTGATCCTGCGAGCGATTCCCTCTCTTCTTTCAATCCATCCACCTCAGGGCCATGCTTGGGGGTTTCAGATTCCAGAGGCGTGGGCCCAGGTGTCAGCATGCATGCAGAGCTCAGATAGGAGTCTGACTCATTTGCAACAGGGCATCATCGTAATAGAACTTAGTGAGTCATCATCACCCTCCTGCCTGCCAAAAAACTCACTAAAGCAGAATACTCAGGCCCCCCACTCTGGTGTGAAAATGTGCAGAATATAGAAGGTGTTTGGGGAGCGGGGAATGGAACCCACAGGCACAAACCCCTAGGGAGTGAGCCACCTGGTGATCAGGGCCTCCCTTGCTGACCTCGTGTGCTTCATTTGGTCTGCCAGATCTCAAGAGCCTGGCTGGTGTTCCTCAGCGTGCTCTTCCTCTTCTTCTGCCTCTTCCTCCTGCTGGTCGTCCTCCCCAGTGAAGCCCAGCTGATTGGCCTCCACATCCTCCTCCCCCAAAGGGTCACCTTACTGTAAAGCCAGATTGTGCAAGGCACAGCACATGACCACTATGCAGGAACAGATCACTGGATTGTATTGTAGAGCCCCACCAGATGGATCCAGGTCCCAGAATCACATCTTGAGGACCCCAGTGCACCTCTTTACTATTGTGTGGGTGGCTACATGGTGGCTCATTATACTCAGACACAGGCCTTCACACACAGGCATCATCAGCCATGTCAAAAGTGGGTAACTGATATCACCCAGGAGCCACCCCCACAACCTGTGATCCTGCTCTGGGTTGTCTGGGCTCCTGACAATGAAGTTTTCATGCATGTACCTGGGTGTCTTGCGCAGATGTGCATAATGTTCATATAACGGTCGCGTGCGCGAGCTGATCATCTAAGGAGTGGAGTCCCTTCCTATTCACAAATGTTGGCGGATTCTGTAAGGGGGGGGGCCTAGAGGGCAATGTGTATACAGTCAGTCATCCCCTGCACATTAGGCATCCCGCAATGCCTGCAGTCCAGGTTTCCTACTTTGCCTAGTCCAGGTTGAAGTTGATGAAATGCCCAGCCCAGGCATGTAGGGCTTCAGTGACCTGCCTCACACACTGTGCACGGCAGATTGGGAGACGCCACAGACATCTCCGCTCGGAGTCTGGAAAGAGCCAGTAGCATTGAAGTTTAGAGCAGCTGTCAATTTGCCGAGAGTGGATGCCCCCCTCAGCGCCCGCACACCTCTTAACCCCTCCACCCGCCACCAAACCCCTACCTCTAGGTGCCAGATCATGCACCGGGTTGCACAGATTTCCTTTTGGGGTCAGGAATGTTGGTGGCACATAGTGTCTGACATCTGCTGAAAGGACACTAATGCACGGAACTGCTGGGGTCTCTGCTCTCTCCTTCTCCTATGTCTCCATGCTGGGTGAATGGCGGCCACCTCCTGCCTCTGGTGGTTGTTTCCCTCTGGTCTTGGAGTGGTAAGGCCCGGGCCTCCTTTGCCCTCAATTCTTCCCCCTGTTCATCCATTCCATGTAGCAACAAAAGGACAGCTAGATCGATTGGTTACATAGAAAAAGCCATGTTGTCACTCTGAAGTGGGGGGCGGGAGTAGGGGTTGGGGAGGTGGGGTGGAGGGGAGATGGAGAGGAACACATGTAGAGGTTAAGGAACGCTGGTTGCCCCTAGCACATCAACAATCACTGACCATACACCCCTAATTCCCCCAGCCACATGATCCCCACAATCACAGTTCTCCCAATTCCCCCAGCCACATGTTCCCCACAATCACAGTTCTCCCAATTCCTCCAGCCACATGTTCCCCACAATCACAGTTCTCCCAATTCCCCCAGCCACATGTTCCCCACAATCACAGCCCCCCAATTCTCCCAGCCACATGTCCCCAACACAGCCCATCCCAGCACAGTCCCCACAATCTCCCAATTCTCCCAGCCACATGCTCCCCACAATCACAGTCTCCCAATTCTCCCAGCCACATTTCCCCACAATACAGTTCCCCAATTCTCCAGCCACATGTCCCCACAATCACAGTTCTCCCAATTCTCCCAGCCCATGTTCCCCACAATCACAGTTCTCCCATTCCTCCAGCCACATGTTCCCCACATCACAGTTCTCCAATTCTCCCAGCCACATGCTCCCACAATCACAGTCTCCCAATCCCCACCAACCAACCCCATCCCCACAATCACAGTTCTCCCAATTCCCCAGCCACATGTTCCCCACAATAACAGTTCCCAACCCCGCCAATGTTCCCCACAATCACAGTTCTCCCAATTCCCCCAGCCACATGTTCCCCACAATCACAGTTCTCCCAATTCCTCCAGCCACATGTTCCCCACAATCACAGTTCTCCCAATTCTCCCAGCCACATGTTCCCCACAATCACAGTTCTCCCAATTCCCCCAGCCACATGTTCCCCACAATCACAGACCCCTCAATTCCCCCAGCCACATGTTCCCCACAATCACAGTTCTCCCAATTCCCCAGCCACATGTTCCCCACAATCACAGACCCCTCAATTCCCACCACAGTTCCCCACAATCACAGCCCAATCTCCAGCCACATGTTCCCCACAATCACAGTTCTCCCAATTCTCCCAGGCACATGTTCCCCACAATCACAGTTCTCCCAATTCCTCCAGCCACATGTTCCCACAATCACAGTTCTCCCAATTCCCCCAGCCACATGTTCCCCAGAATCACAGACCCCTCAATTCCCACAACACTTCCCACCACACATGTTCCCACAATCACAGTTTCCCAATTCCCCCAGCCACATGTTCCCCACAATCACAGTTCTCCCAATTCCCCCAGCACATGTTCCCCACAATCACAGACCCTCAATTCCCCAGCACATGTTCCCCACAATCACAGTTCTCCCAATTCCCCCAGCCACATGTTCCCCCAATCACAGACCCCCAATTCCCACACATGTTCCCCCAAACAGCCCCAATTCCCAGCCAATGTCCCCACAACACGCCCAATTCCCCAGCCACATGTTCCCCACATCACAGTTCTCCCCAATTCTCCCAGCCACATGTTCCCCACAATCACAGTTCTCCCAATTCCCCCAGCCACATGTTCCCCACAATCACAGTTCTCCCCATTCCTCCAGCCACATGTTCCCCACAATCACAGACCCCCCAATTCTCCCAGCCACATGTTCCCCACAATCACAGTTCTCCCAATTCTCCCAGCCACATGTTCCCCACAATCACAGTTCTCCCAATTCCCCCAGCCACATGTTCCCCACAATCACAGACCCCCAACCCACACCCCAACACCCCAACCCACAATCACAGTTCTCCCAATTCCCCCAGCCACATGTTCCCCACATCACAGTTCCCCAATTCCCCCAGCCACATGTTCCCCACAATCACAGTTCTCCCAATTCCCCCAGCCACATGTTCCCCACAATCACAGACCCCCCAATTCCCCCAGCACATGTTCCCCCATCACAGCTCTTCTCATTCCAAATCACAGTTCTCCCATTCCCCACACATGTTCCCCACAATCACAGTTCTCCCAATTCTCCCGCCACATGTTCCCCCAATCACAGTTCTCCCAATTCCCCAGCCACATGTTCCCCCAATCACAGTTCTCCAATTCCCCCCACCACATGTTCCCCACATCACAGTCTCCCCAATTCTCCAGCACATGTTCCCCACAATCACAGTTCTCCCAATTCTCCCAGCCACATGTTCCCCACAATCACAGTTCTCCCAATTCCCCCAGCCACATGTTCCCCACAATCACAGTTCCCCAATTTCCCAGCCACATGTTCCCCACAATCACAGTTCTCCCAATTCCCCAGCCACATGCCCCACAATCACAGTTCTCCCAATTCCCCCAGCCACATGTTCCCCACAATCACAGACCCCCAATTCTCCCAGCCACATGTTCCCCACAATCACAGTTCTCCCAATTCCCCCAGCCACATGTTCCCCACAATCACAGTTCTCCCAATTCCTCCAGCCACATGTTCCCCACAATCACAGTTCTCCCAATTCTCCCAGCCACATGTTCCCCACAATCACAGTTCTCCCAATTCCCCCAGCCACATGTTCCCCACAATCACAGTTCTCCCAATTCCTCCAGCCACATGTTCCCCACAATCACAGTTCTCCCAATTCTCCCAGCCACATGTTCCCCACAATCACAGTTCTCCCAATTCCCCCAGCCACATGTTCCCCACAATCACAGTCCCCCCAATTCTCCCAGCCACATGTTCCCCACAATCACAGTTCTCCCAATTCCCCCAGCCACATGTTCCCCACAATCACAGTTCTCCCAATTCCCCCAGCCACATGTTCCCCACAATCACAGTTCTCCCAATTCTCCCAGCCACATGTTCCCCACAATCACAGTTCTCCCAATTCCCCCAGCCACATGTTCCCCACAATCACAGTTCTCCCCATTCCTCCAGCCACATGTTCCCCACAATCACAGACCCCCCAATTCTCCCAGCCACATGTTCCCCACAATCACAGTTCTCCCAATTCTCCCAGCCACATGTTCCCCACAATCACAGTTCTCCCAATTCCCCCAGCCACATGTTCCCCACAATCACAGTTCTCCCAATTCCCCCAGCCACATGTTCCCCAGAATCACAGACCCCTCAATTCCCACAATCACAGTTCTCCCAATTCCTCCAGCCACATGTTCCCCACAATCACAGTTCTCCCAATTCCCCCAGCCACATGTTCCCCACAATCACAGTTCTCCCAATTCCCCCAGCCACATGTTCCCCACAATCACAGACCCCCCAATTCCCCCAGCCACATGTTCCCCACAATCACAGTTCTCCCAATTCCCCCAGCCACATGTTCCCCACAATCACATTCTCCATTCTCCCAGCCACATGTTCCCCACAATCAAGACCCCCCAATTCCCCAGCACTGTTCCCCACAATCACAGACCCCTCAATTCCCCCAGCCACATGTTCCACAATCACACCCAATTCCCCACCACATTCCCCACAATCACAGTTCTCCCAATTCCCCAGCCACATTTCCCCACAATCACAGTTCTCCCAATTCCTCCAGCCACATGTTCCCCACAATCACAGACCCCCCAATTCCCCCAGCCACATGTTCCCCACAATCACAGTTCTCCCAATTCCTCCAGCCACATGTTCCCCACAATCACAGTTCTCCCAATTCTCCCAGCCACATGTTCCCCACAATCACAGTTCTCCCAATTCCCCCAGCCACATGTTCCCCACAATCACAGTTCTCCCAATTCCTCCAGCCACATGTTCCCCACAATCACAGACCCCCCAATTCTCCCAGCCACATGTTCCCCACAATCACAGTTCTCCCAATTCCCCCAGCCACATGTTCCCCACAATCACAGTTCTCCCAATTCCCCCAGCCACATGTTCCCCACAATCACAGACCCCTCATTCCCCAGCCACATGTTCCCCACAATCACAGACCCCCGAATTCTCCCAGCCACATGTTCCCCACAATCACAGCTCCTGGCAAAGTTGAGAGGCTGCAGCAGTGCAATTTGTAAGGGCTTTATGCACATCCTTCTGCTGGAAGTGAGCTGAGTGCACTAGGACCCAGCAGCACCACAAGACTAGCGGTCAGTTCTGAGACCTGAGTCTGTGCTGTGAGTCAGACATTGGAGACCCTGCTGAACAACAGCTCGTCCACCCTCCACATACTCGCAGAGTCACCACCGAGCCAAGACAGAAAATGTTCGCAACAACAGGACACCTGGGAGGAGCAGAGAGCCATTGGATGCTTGGCACTTACCTCTTCGCTAACCCTCTCTGCTGAAGTGTCCAAAACCGACTTTTATTGAGCATGTCTGTTTCTCACTGATTCCCGATTGGCAAATGCAGCGGTAAAGGGGGAAGTGCTGGTAAAATTGGGAGTCCAGCCCGTTAATTCAATTTAAATGCATTCAAATCCATTTAACTTGCCATTGCACCCATTGCAGACACGGTCCTGATTATGTATATTTTAAGTGCTTGATAAAGGGGAAATGGGCACGGAGGCGGTAACACATCGCATGACTCACATCATGTCTGGCTTTACCAAGTTTTTGCACCCAAAAACGGGCACAACTTGATGGTGAAATTGAGCCCAATGTTTCTATGTAACACTCAAGAAGCTTGACACCAGTCAGAATAAAACATCCCACTTAATTGGTATCCCACCGGCAAACCTTCACTCCCTTCACCACCAACAAGTAGCAGCAGTGTGTACCATCTCCATGATGCACTGCAGAAATGCGCGAAGGTCCCTTAGATTGTATCTTCCAAACCAATGACCACCACCATCCAGAAGGACAAAGGCAACAGATGTTGGGAAAACATCACCTGGAAGTTCCCCTCACCATCCTGACTTGGAAATATATAGCCCGTTCTTTCACTGCTGCTAGGTCAAAATCCTGGAAATCCTTCCCCCCCCCTTAATATTCACTGTGGGTGTAAGAACATCTTAAGAACTGCAGATGTCCAAGAAGACCATTCATCATCATCTTCTCCAAGGTAAATAGGGGTGGGCAATAAATGCTGGCCAAGATGCCCACATCATATAAACAAATTTGAAAATATGTCTTGACCTGTGGCATTTTTCTGTAATTTCTGCACCCAGTACAGTTCAGGAGAAACCTTTCAAAATTGTTGCAATTGTTTGGTGGCTCCTAAATCACAGAATTCCATTCTGGTTAACTGGGTATATACAGAATGTCATTGTCAGGAGGGTATAAAGGCTGATCCCAAAGCATGAAATGTTTGAGTTATGGAGGAACTTGGCTTTGTTATTTTGGAAAATAAACCTTAGCAGGAGATTTATTAAATGTTTTTGAGATTCTGACAGGATCAACAATACTAAGAAAACTGAGGTGGAATGTCAAAGAAATTTGCTTACATTGAAAATTTTTAAAAGGACAAAGATTGATAGATTTTTATTGTTTAGGGGTTTATTGTTTTGAGTTTATGAATGAATGGTATGTAAACAGTATTGAGCTACAGGTCAGCTGTAGTCCAATTAAATGGCAGAGTAGGCTTTGGTGGGGTGGGGTGCTGATTGGTCTGCACTTATTCCTATGTTCCTAAGCATTACGATGTTCTGCAATGTGAGATAAAATGTCATGTATTCCTTATGAGTGAAATTCAGAACATTCCTTCACACACAGAAACATGGATACAGAAAAATAGGAGCTGGAGTAAGTCATTTGGCCCTTTGAGTCAGCTTTGCCTCTCAATATGACCCTCTATCTTAGCACCGTACTCCAGTGCTCTCTCCATTGCCTATAGTCCTGGTTTCATATCATATGAAAGCTATGGAGCGGTGCAGCGAACCTTGAATTTGAACTGGGATGTGCATTTGAAGTCTAAGATCAATGGAATCATAGGTGGGACACCACTGAACCAATTTGTCTTGAAGAATGAGTGGGGCAGAAATGTCCCTATATTGTACATTATTCCGTGGCTTAACCAATGACATGTTGGATAGTGCTATTATTTATAATATGTTAGATGGCTAATGGAATTCTCTGACGCAGGTGGAATTCACGCAGGTGGGATATGCTGCTCCAGCTGGTTTCCTGCTGGCATGGGGTGATGTCATTGAGATTGCCATTGATAGCGGCGAGACCAGAGAATCCTGCTGCTAGCAAACAACACACCACCTCCGGCTGGCAGGAAACGTGTAGCTGGGAGACTGGAGAATTTCGCTCAGAATCTTGAATCTTGGGCTAAAAATGGGTTTCAACCATTTTTCAGGGCTGGGGTTCGTGATTCAAAGTCTGCCCATACCCACTCCCAGTGACACTGGCAGCTCATAAACTTTGTGCCACCTCCTCATTCATATGATTTGTACGTTCATCTTAACATGACCTCGTTGTGGCCATTGTAAAATGTCTATAATGTTTCGTTGACTTTATTGAAGTGTCTCAGAGTGTTACTGGATGCATGTAAAAACCTGAATACTTTATGTGATGGCCATTTTGAAATGTTTGTAATGCTCTTGCAGATTTCTTACGAATAAAGTATATTTTTGCAAACAATAAGGCTTGCATGTCATGGTGGAGCAGGTGAAGGATGGGGACTAACTTTTCGGGACAACTGAAATAGAGAAGAATGCTCCATAGTCCCTCGCAGTTCAGAGTCTGGAAGGCCTTTGTGAAGTGAAAGAAGTCCATATTCAAAGATTGGTGCTGTTCCCTGCATTTCTTTTCAGTTTTACTTTAGTTTATTCATTTATTTATTAGTGTCACAGGTAGGCTTACATTAACACTGCACTGAAGTTACTGTGAAGATCCTTGAATTGCCACACTGTGACATCTGTTCAGGTACACCCAGAGAGAATTTAGCATGACCAGTGCACCTAAGCAGCATGTTTTTCGGACTGTGGGAGGAAATCTGTGGTATTTTTCTGTAATTTCTGCTCCCAGTAAAGTTCAGGAGAAAACTCTCACAATTGTTGAATGTTTGATCACTCCTAGATCACAGAATTCCGTTCTGGTTGACTGGGCATGCACAGAATGTCATTGTCAGGCAACAAAGCATGAAAAGTTTGAGTCATAGAGAAGGTTGATTTTGTTTTTTTTTGGAAAATAAAATTTGGCAGGAGTGGTAAGTCACAGTGGTAAGCATTGGTGCCTCACAACGCTGGGGACCTGGGTTCGATTCCCAGCTTGGGTCACTATCTATGCGGAGTCTGCATGTTCTCCCTGCATCTGCGTGGATTTCCTTCGGATGCTCTGGTTTGCTCCCACGGTCTGAAAGAAATACTAGTTAGGTACAGTGGCCATGCTAAATTCTCCCTCAGTGTACCTGAACGGGTGCCAGAGTGTGGCAACTTGGGGATTTTCACAGTAACTTCATTGCAGTGTTAATGTAAGCCTAACAGTGACACTAATAAATAAATGAATAATGGCCTGCTCTGCCATTTAATCGGACCTTAGTTGACCTGTCACTCAATGCCGTTTATATACCATTCATTCATAAGCTCAACCCCTAAACAATAAAAAACTATCGATCTTTGTCCTTTTAAAATTTTGATTTTGTTTTTTTTTGGAAAATAAAATTTGGCAGGAGTGGTAAGTCACAGTGGTAAGCATTGGTGCCTCACAACACTGGGGACCTGGGTTCGATTCCCAGCTTGGGTCACTATCTATGCGGAGTCTGCACGTTCTCCCTGCATCTGCGTGGATTTCCTTCGGATGAATTTTTTTGAGATTCTAATATCACAATACTAAGAGCTGAGGTGGAATGTCAAGAAATTTGTTTCCACTGAACAATTTTAAAAGGACAAAGATCGATAGTTTTTTATTGTTTAGGGGTTGAGCTTATGAATGAATGGTATATAAACGGCATTGAGTGACAGGTCAACTAAGGTCCGATTAAATGGCAGAGCAGGCCATTATTCATTTATTTATTAGTGTCACTGTTAGGCTTACATTAACACTGCAATGAAGTTACTGTGAAAATCCCCAAGTTGCCACACTCTGGCACCCGTTCAGGTACACTGAGGGAGAATTTAGCATGGCCACTGTACCTAACTAGTATTTCTTTCAGACTGTGGGAGCAAACCAGAGCATCCGAAGGAAATCCACGCAGATGCAGGGAGAACGTGCAGACTCCGCATAGATAGTGACCCAAGCTGGGAATCGAACCCAGGTCCCCAGCGTTGTGAGGCACCAATGCTTACCACTGTGACACTATGCCATCCCTCTTGTAGTTACCGCCTGGTGAAAATCAGGTCCTTTGTGCCTTTTAGTGGGTGAAATCCATATTGGGAACCTGGGAGTTCTTCAGCCACAAGGCAAAGGTAATTAAGGAGGACTCTTGGAACAACCTTCCCTGTGATAGAAAAGAGGGAAATTCCTCTGGAACTACTGCAGTTTGGCTTGTCATCTTCTTTGAGGATGGTCATGATTACATCATTCCTGAGATTCCCTGACATGTTCTTGTCCTTCCAGATAGCGAAATGAGGCCATGTATTTGCATCAATTGTACTTCCCCACCTTGTTTCAGCAGGGATTCCATCTGCCCCTGGCACCTTGTTCTTTAGCTGGCAAAGGGCAAGACGGTGGCCTCAATCATATGCCCCCGTCTGTCTTGGGCACTTAAGGCCTGTTGATCTCTAAACACCCCCCTCCTCTCCCTGCACCGCCCCCCCCTACCCTGCTCCCCCAGCTTATTGCTTGAGACTCAACAACACCCCTTGTGTCTCATCAGGCCTTCCTGACACTTCCCACTTTGGCATTTACCTGGTTCCCAAGACTTAGGCTTGGAAGCTCTGTGCAATGCCTCTTCTGGCCACTGTAGCGGTGTTGCTGGAGTGCTAGCACTTCCTCTTGATTGAAGGGTGGAGTGCCGATCAATGCTTGTTAGATTATGCCCTGCAATCTTACATTTTCAGACCAGGTTTGTGTTGGCAAGCTATAACCAACAGAGTGCTGTAGGGATCAATGATGGGACTTCAATTATTTATGATTCATATTAAGTCTGAAGTGCTGAAGATAAGTAGGAAAGCAAGTTGTGGGGAGAATACAAAGACTCTCCAAAAGGATATAGATAGGCTAAGTGAGTGAGTAAAAAAGTTATCAGATGGAATATAATGTGAGGGAAAATGTGAAACTGTCAATGTGGGCAGGAAGCATAGAAAAACAATGGAGAGAACCTGCAGAATACAATCTAGATGTATCTGAGTGCCCTTGTACATGAATCATAAAAAGCTGGCATACAAGTAAAGCAAATAATGAAGAAGATAAATGGAATATTTGCACTTCTTACAAGGAGGATGGAGTAGAATGTAGGAAAGTCTTGCTAAAATTATGCAGGGCACTGGTGAGTTTACACCCAGAAAACTGTGTGCTGGTTTTGTCACCTTCCCTCAGGTGGCAGTTCAGAGAAGGTTCACAGGCCTGATTCTTGGAATGAAGGGATGGTTTTATGTGGAAAGTTTAAGTGTGTTGACTGGAGTTTAGAGGAACTAAACTCATATTGAAACATCTGAGAATCTAAGGAGGCTTGACAGGGTAGATGCTGAGAGGATGGTTCACCTCACTGGGGAATCCAGAAGTAGGGGGCATAGTTTAGATAGGAGATCCTTTATTTTTTGATGGAGTTGAGGAGGAATTCTTCTTCTCAGAGGGTCATCAGGTTTGGAATTCTCTCCCTCAGCAAACAGTGGAGGCAAGGTCACTGAAGGGTGACATAGTGGCACAGTGGTTAGCACTGATGTCTCACAGCCCCAGGGACTGGGCTTCAATTCCGGCCTTTGGTGATTGTGTGGTGTTTGCATGCTCTCCCTGTATCTGCATGGGTTTCCTCTGGATGCTCTGGTTTCTTCCTGCACTCCGAAGATGTGCAGGTGAGTTGATTGGCCATGCTCAATTGCCCCTTAGTATCCCACGATTTGCAGGTTAGAGAGAATTAGCAGGGTAAATCCATGGGGTTACAGGGATAGGCCTGGGTTAAATGCTCTGTCAGAGAGTTGGTACAGACTTGATGGGCTGAATGGCCGCTTTCTGTAGTTTAAGGATTCTAAGAATATATTTAAGACTGAATTAGATTAATTTTCCATTGACAAAGGAGTCAAGGAATATGGTGGGGGGTGGGTGCGGGCAGTGAACAGGAAAGTGGAATTAACGCTGCCATCAGTTTAAAGCTTTAGACTGACAGTACATGTCTGAGGGGCTGAATAGAAGAAGAGAAGAAGAAGAGCAACACAGCAAGGGAAACAGGCCCTTCGGCCCAACGAGCCCGCGCCGCCGTCATAACTATATAGTAGTAATTCCATTATCCTATTCTAAATTTAGGTTATTCCTAATATGGAAGACTCTCACTATAGGGACAATTTGTTTCCCAATCAGCCTAAGAGCGAATTTTTGGAATGTGGGAGGAAACCGGAGCGCCCGGAAAAAACCCACGCAACCACGGGGAGAACGCGCAAACTCCCGCAGACACCGGCCCAATTCCAAGTGTCTGCACAGCTACAGCGATAGTCACTGAGCTGTCGTGGTGCCCTTCAGATGGTCCAGATAAAGCACTCATTTACGACATGAAGCACCAGGCAACCCATGAATCAACATCCAAGAGCTGTCCTCGCACCACTTGCCGAATGCATGCTCCTTGTTGGTCAAGTTGGACCGAATTACCTGTGGAAAAAAAGCCATAGTTAAACAGTCCTACTATATCCCTCTATCTGCATACCGCTCACGTGGCTGTCCAAGAGACCCTTAAACAGCCCTAGCGTGCCTGCTCCCACCACCTTACTCGGCAGTGCATTCCCCACCCCCACTACCCTTTGTGTGAAAACCTGCCCTCTAATATTCGTCCTATACATAGCCCCCCTCACCCTATGGCCATGACCTCTCGTCCTATCCATTTCTAAAGGTGGAAAAAGTTTACCTCCATTTACTCTATCTATACCCCTTATAATCGTATACACCTCTATGAGATCCCCTCTAAGCCGACGTCTTTCAAGGGAAAACAACCCCAGTCTATTTAATCGTTCCTCATAAGACAGTCCTTCCATACCAGGCAGCATCATGGTAAACCTCCTCTGCACTCTCTCCAAGGACTCCACATCCTTCCGATAGTACGGAGACCAGAACTGGGCGCAGTATTCCAAGTGAGGCCTAACCAAAGTTGTATACAACTGCAACATCAAACTCCTACTCTTGTATTCTATACCCTTTTCTATGAAAGCTAACATACTATGCGCCTTCTTTATCACCTTCTCCACCTGTGAGGACACCTTCAGAGACTTGTGAACCTGCACCCCCAAGTCTCTCTGCGTCTCTATGCTCTGTATAGTTTTACCTTTTATCCTATAACTCTCTTCTACATTTTTCCGGCCAAAATGCATCACCTCGCATTTATCGGGATTAAATTCCATTTGCCATCTATCTGCCCAGTCTACCAACCTATCTATGTCCTGTTGTATTGCCTGGCACTGCTCCTCTGTACCCGCCAATCCAAGCATCAAATATGAGTAGCCTACTCATGCTCTTATCTTTTTATGCTCAACACACTTGACAGTTTCTCCTGTTTTAGAAAATTTTGTTTTTACAAGGGGATGAAGTGGAGATAAAGTGATGGGTCAAATGATCTTTTCTTGTTGCATGTACTCTTATATTCTTGTCATGGGCTGGAGTTGTTGGGGAGGATGAGTTGAGTTTAAATTAAAGCGATTCCGATTGGATAGAAACTTGTTTTCTCTTAGTTGTATGTGCTTATGTAGGGTGGTTCTGATTGAGTGAGGGTTGTACAGCATTGCTAATCACGACTTGGTGTGGAGTTTGCACCTTCTCCCCATGTCTGCATGGGTTTCCCCCAGCTGCTTTGGTTTCCTCCCGCAGTCCATAGTTGTGAGGGTTAGGTGGAGTGGCCATGTTAAATTGCCTCTTAGTGTCAGGGGGATTAGCTAGGGTAAATGCATGGGATTGTGGGGATAGGGCCTGGGTGGCATTGTGGTCAGTGCAGACTTGATGAGCTGAATGGCCGCCTTTTGCAGTATGGGATTCTATAATTGAAATCATTTATTTATGGTCAAAGGTTTGGCTTACTTTTCTGAACGTAGCTGAAGGATGATGAACAAAGCAATCCACAGATTGTGAGTTTTGAATAATAAGCGTAGTTTATTAAAGAGAATCTTATTCTGACACACCTGACAGTAAATGTTCTATGTTGCTGATAAAACAGATTACTTCTCCTTGAACTTTGCTGATCTAAGCCTCTCCAGACTCCCCTCTTCACAGTTGTTAAACCCCCAAAATCCATGAAAGTTTGGTCAGGAGATGTGAGGTGACTCTTCACACAGCATTGGGCTGAGGATGAAATATTCACCCCATCATGTTCTCTCTGGTCAAGGTCCTTGGGGCCATACATGTTCCTTGTGTTATGTGAATTCGTTCAGTCCTGATTATAGAGAGACAGAGAGAGAGCCAGACATTGCTCTGATATCCTGATCTTGTCATGTCTCATATTCCTCCCTTTTCATTTCACTTCACATTTTGACCCCTCCTTTCAGACATCATTTTCTGCCTGATCTACTCTGATAGTGAAAACAAATCCAAAATTATATCGATTGGTTCCTCCAGACAGTAAGCCTTGTATGAACGTGTATTATTTTTCCCTCCACAGGCCGGTATTGTGGAACAATGCAAACTCCGAAGCTTGAATATCATACAAACTGTCTTTTGATGGGCTCTCTCTGTAGAACCTGGCCCATCAGCTTCCATCCCACCATCAGACTCACCATGGACTATTCTCCAGAATCATTTGCATTCTTGGACACACGCATCTCCATCAAGGATGGTCACCTCAGCACCTCACTATACCGCAAACCGACAGACAACCTCACAATGCTCCACTTCTCCAGCTTCCACCCTAGACACGTTAAAGAAGCCATTCCCTATGGACAAGCCCTCCGTATACACAGAATTTGCTCAGATGAGGAGGATCGTGACATACACCTCCAGACGCTGAAAGATGCCCTCGTGAGAACAGGATATGGCGCTCGACTCATCGATCGACAGTTCTGACGTGCCACAGCGATAAACCGCACTGACCTCCTCAGAAGACGAACACGTGGACAGAGTACCCTTTGTTGTCCAGTAATTCCCCGGAGCGGAGAAGCTACGACGTCTTCTCCGGAGTCTTCAACATGTCATTGATGACAATGAACATCTTGCTAGGGCCATCCCCACCCCCCCACTTCTTGCTTTCAGACAACCGCACAACCTCAAACAGATCATTGTTTGCAGCAAACTACCCAACCTTCAGGAGAACAGTGACCACAATACCACACAACCATGCCACAGCAACCTCTGCAAGACATGCCGGATCATAGACATGGACGACATCATCAAACGTGAGGATACCATTCACCAGGTACACGGTACATACTCTTGCAACTCGGCCAACGTTGTCTACCTAATACGTTGCAAGAAAGGATGTCCCGAAGCATGGTACACTGGGGAGACCATGCAGACACTATGACAGCGGATGAATGAGCATCGCTCAACAATCACCAGGCAAAACAGTTCCCTTCCTGTGGGCGAACACTTCAGCAGTCATGGGCATTCGGCCTCCGACCTGCGGGTAAATGTTCTTCAAGGGGGCCTTCTGACACACGACAGCGCAGAGTTGCTCAGCAGAGACTGATAGCCAAGTTCCGCACACATGAGGACGGTCTTAACAGGGATCTTGGCTTCATGTCACACTATCTGTAACCCCCGTGACTTGCCTGGGTTAGCAAAAAACCTCACTTACTGTGCTGTCTGGAGAAAATACACAAATTCTCTAACTAATGCTCAGGATTCCCTTCACACACATTGTTAGCCATTTTAACACTTGAATAGCAGGTTAGATGTAAGGATTCGCATTCTAATCAGCAATCTGTGACTGTCTGTGCTGATGTGTGCTATTGCAGACCAGAACACTGCATTTGCCTGACGAATTTACTCGCAAATTTACTATCAAATAAATCGGTTGGATTTAAAATTGGTGTTGCTAGATTCCATCAGCACATCTGTGCCTGTTCTCTGAAAGAGCATTCACACAACCTCTGCTTCCAGCATACCCCCATAACTCTGCACATTTACCCTGCTAATCTGCCTAACGCTTTTTATAGAATCTCTATAGTGCAGAAGGAGACCTTCGGCTCATCTGCACTGACAACAATCCCCTATGCCTATCCCTTTAACGCACATATTTACCCCACTGATCCATTTAACCTGTGCATCCAGGGGCACTAAGTGGCAATTTAGCATGGACAATCAACTTCACCTACATATCTTTGGACTGTGGGAGGAAGCCACAAAGGAAATCCAGATGAAGACGGGGAGAATGTGCAAACTCCACACAGACAGTGACCCAAGGCTGGAATTGAACATGGATCCCTGGCACTGTGAATGAGTGCTAACCATTGTGACACCGATGTCATTGTCTCTCTTGCCAATTTGGAGCTGGTGATTAGATGAACAAAGTCTCTGATGGATGGAATTGGTTTTGGTTTAGCATTTGAAAAGATTTGTTTTTTCTGATCTTGCGATCAACAGCCTGAGTTTTAAACAGATCCCTTTTCCCAAAACCAAGACATTTCCTGGTGAAAACTTGGCCCTTCACTTGGGCAGGCACTTCCACAATATATAATTGACAAACTCATCAACAGGATGCATGAGGTAGGTGCATGAACCCTTTCTTTGCGCTTCAGGGTATTTCACCATTCCTAGTGGTTAGCTATGTACCATATCTGAAATGTCTGTGGCAGAGAGCTTAAGAGACCTTCACAGTGATTGGTTGTGTTGTGCTGAATGTGGGGTAATTTTTGCAGGAAAACTCTCTCTCTCTGTGTGCGAGTTCATGTCTACTAATAAATACATGCTGTCACAGGTTTGAATAATTGCATCTCTGCGTGTCTCAGGGGAATACATGATTGCAAGCAGACACTGTCTTCATCTGCCTCACATTTCTCTCTCTCTCTTTTCCCACCTGCTTCCTAGAAACATCCAAATATTGGAATTTTTCCCAGGAAACTTCTACAAAAATTGCCATTTGGTTGATAAGAAAATACATTTTCTTATCAACCAAATGGACACAAAATCTCTTTGTGATTTTTATAAATGACCTTGATGAGGGAGTGGAGGGATGAGTAAGTTTGCTGATGACACAAAGGTTGGAGATATTGTGGATAGTGTGGAGGGGTGTCAGAAGTTGCAATGAAATATTGATAGGATGCAAGATTGGGCAGAGAAGTGGCAGATGGACTTCAACTCAGATAAATGTGCGGTGATTCATTTTGACAAGTCAAATAGGATGACAGATTATAATATTAAGGGTAAGACTCTTGGCGGTGCGGAAAATCAGAGGATCTTGGAGTCTGAGTTCATAGGACCTCAAAGTAGCTTCGCAGGTAGAGGCTGTGGTTAAGAAGGCGTGTGGTGTACTGGCATTCATCAATTGAGGAATTGATTTTAGGAGTCAGGAGATAATGCTGCAGTTGTATAAGACCCTGGTCAGACCCCACTTGGAATACTGTGCTCAGTTCTTGTCGCCTCATTATAGAAAGAATGTGGAAGCCATTGGAAAGGGTGCAAGGATGTTGCCTGGATTAGGAGGCATGCCTTATAAGGGTAGGTTGAGAGTGCTTGGTCTTTTCTCCTTGGAGAGACAAAGAATGAGAAATAATCTGATAGAGGTGTATAAGATGATGAGAAGTATTGATTGAGTGGATTCTCAGAAGTTTTTTTCCCAGGGCTGAAATGGTTGCCGCAAGAGGACACAGGTTTAGGGTGCTGGGGAGTAGGTACAGAGCAGACGTGAGGAGTAAGTTTTTCACTCAGAGGATGGTAGGTGTGTGGAATCAGCTACCAGCAGTAATGATGGAGGTAGATTCGATAGGGATTTTTAAGAGACTTTTGGATAAGTACATGGAACTTAGTAAGATAGAGGGTTATAGGTAAGCCTCGTAGGTAGGGACATGTTCGGTCCAACTTGTGAGCCAAAGGGCCTGTTTGTGCTGTAGATTTTCTACGTTTCTATATGATAGCACAGTGGTTAGCACTGCTGCCTCACAGTGCCAAGGACGCTGGTTTGATTCCTGGCTTGGGTCACTGTCCGTGCGGAGTGTATACATTCTCCCCATGTCTGCGTGGGTTTCCTCCAGTTTCTTCCCACAATCCAAAAGGTGTGCTGGTTAGGTGCATTGCCATGCTAAATTCTCCCTCAGTGTATCCAAACAGGCATCTGAGTGTGACGACTATGGGATTTTCACAGTAACTTCATTGCAGTGTTAATGTAAGTCTACTTGTGACACAGATAAATAACGAAAAAAAAACACCAAAACATCCCAATGTATTGTTTAAAAGCAATAGTTTATTTGCATTCAACTCTGCTGGCAGATACATTAAGGAATGGCTTCCAATCTAAGTGAAACATTTATCATTGAACAATTTTAATATTTCTACCCGATTAGATTAGTGTTTCCAGGAAGTTGGCTTAACAACAATAAATCAATGATGATAAAATATAGTTGATTTTTTTAATATCCCATAATCCTTCTGGCTTTGTATGATTCTAGGAAGTCGTCATGCTATAACTGAAAAGTGGTAATTTTTTAACTTTAAAGCAGCCACATTTATTGGACCTTTACCCCAACATATATCCTACAGTGTTTTACTGGAGCATTATAAATCAAGATAAAAAGCAAATTACTGCGGATACTGGAATCTGAAACGAAACCAGAAAATGCTGGAAAATCTTAGCAGGTCTGACAGTATTTGTGGAAAGAAAATAGAGCCAATGTTTCTCTCCACATGTGCTGTCAAACCTGCTGAGATTTTCCAGCATTTTCTGTTTCTGTTGCATTATAGATCAAGATTTGAAACCAAACCACCTAAAGACACATTAGGGCAGAGGCATTGGTTTTAAGGAGTGGGCTTAAGTTAGAAAGAGAGGTAGGAGATGGAGTGAGGCCTACGGATGGAATTCCAGAGCTTAAGACCTGCAGCTGAAGACAAAGATATCAATGATGATTAAAGTTGAGGTTACTTGAGACACCAGAGTGAGAGGAGTGCGGATATCCCAGAGGGTGGAGAAGCTGCAGCGGATTACTGAGATAGGAAGGGAACAGGTGAGAGGGAATTGTAAGCAAGGATGGGAAGGTTAATGGGAAACCAATGTCTGGCGTTTGGAATGGAGGCTGCTAGCAACCCTATATCCCTGAACACCACAACGGTGGGTGGGGAGGGGTATGCATATGGGTCTTTAAGACTCCGTGTCCCAGAGCAAGTCTATCCTCCTGCCTTAGAGTTCTTGGAGATCAATCTACTTTCTTCAATGGTGGGTCAGTGATGTTGGCTGCCTTTTCAATGTGGCACCTGGATATGAGGGTGGGATTCAGGCCATGATGCTCACCCTGCCATGGAATATAGCACTAAAGTCATGGGTGCATAATTAATAGGTTATGCCAGATTATGCTGGATAGCTATAGATTAGCTAGGAAGGAGGTAAAAAGTGAATTGAGGAGAGCTAAGAGGGGACACGAGAAGATGTTGGCTGATAGGATTAAGGAGAATCCTAAAGCTTTCTTTCGATATGTTAAGAATAGAAGATTGGTTAGGGCAAGATTAGGGCCAGGCATAGACAGCAGTGGGAAGTTGTGCGTGGAGCCTGAAGAGATTGGTGAGGCACTGAATAAATATTTCTCTTCGGTATTCACGCAGAGTGCTGGAAATGTAGCTATGGAGAACACTGAGGTACAGGGTTGCAAATTGGGAAGTATTGTAGTAGATTGGGAGGATGTGCTAGAAATTCTCGAGGGTTTGAAGTTGGATAAGTCCCCTGGGCCGGACGGGATTTACCTAGGATTCTCTGGGAGGCAAGAGAGGAGATTGCAGAGCCTCTGGCTCTGATCTTCAGGTCCTCGTTGGTTACGGGTGTGGTTCCGGAGGACTGGAGGATAGCGAATGTGGTCCCATTGTTTAAGAAGGGGAAGAGAGACCCTCCTGGGAATTATAGGCCAGTGAGTCTTACTTCTGTGGTGGGCAAGGTATTGGAGAGAATTATTAGGGATAGGATTTATAGTTATTTAGAGAGAAATGAATTGATTGGGGATAGTCAGCATGGTTTTGTGAAGGGTAGGTCGTGCCTTACTAAACTCATTGAGTTTTTTGAAAAAGTGACCAAAGAGGTGGATGGGGGGAAGGCGGTTGATGTGGTATATATGGACTTTAGTAAGGCGTTTGATAAGGTGGCCCATGGAAGACTTCTACAGAAAATGCAGATGTGGGGAATAGAGGGTGCTTTAGCTAATTGGATTAGGAATTGGCTGGCAGATAGAAGACAGAGGGTGGTGGTTGATGGGAGATATTCATCATGGAGTTCGGTGACAAGTGGTGTGCCTCAGGGGTCTGTTTGGGGGCCCCTGCTGTTTGTAATTTTTATAAATGATCTGGATGAGGGTATTGAGGGATGGATCAGTAAATTTGCAGATGATACTAAAGTTGGTGGTGTGGTAGATAGTGAAGAGGGGTGTTTTATTTTACAGAGTGACTTGGACAAGTTGCAGAGCTGGGCCGAGAGGTGGCAAATGGAGTTTAATGTGGAAAAGTGTGAGGTAATGCACTTGTGCAGGAACAATAAATGTGTAGAGTATAGGGCTAATGGTAGGGCTCTTAATAGTGTTGAGGAACAGAAGGATCTTGGTGTATGTGTCAATAGATCCCTGAAAGTAGGCAGTCAAGTGGATAAAGTTGTTAAGAAGGCGTATGGAGTCTTAGCTTTTTTTGGTAGGGGGATTGAATTTAGGAGCCGCAGCATCATGTTGCAGCTGTACAAAACTCTAGTGCGGCCGCACTTGGAGTATTGTGTGCAGTTCTGGTCGCCACATTATAAGAAAGCTGTGGAGGCATTGGAGAGGGTACAGAGGAGGTTTACCAGGATGTTGCCTGGTATGGAGGGCAGGTCCTATGAAGAGAGGTTGAAGGAATTGAGGTTGTTTTCGTTAGAAAGGAGGCGGCTAAGGGGGGATCTTATTGAAACATATAAGATAATTAGAGGTTTGGATAGGGAGGACAGTGATAGCCTTTTTCCTAGGATGGAAAAAGCTAGCACGAGGGGACACAACTTTAAATTAAGGGGTATGAGTTATAGGACGGATATCAGAGGTAGGTTCTTTACTCAAAGAGTGATTAGGGATTGGAATGCCCTGCCTGCAGCTGTTGTAGATGCGCCAAGTTTGGTGGCGTTTAAGAGGTTAATTGATAAGTATATGGAAGAGAAGGGAATGGTTTAGTTTGGAGGGGCATTGCTTTTATTTTGGTCGGCACAACATCGAAGGCCGAAGGGCCTGTTCTGTGCTGTATTGTTCTATGTTCTATGTTCTAATACTATTTCTCTCCGGCATCCACAATGGGAAACAGCCCACGTTCCCAACCCTGCGATGGGACTTAGTCCCAGATGCAAGATTCTCCCTGTCACATTTCTATATCTGAACAAAAGCTTCAATTCCAATTTTTTATAATGTCTGCAGATCATTGCTCCCAGCTCACTATTCGCTCCCCTTTCTCTGTAAAAGCATATAGGTTCGACCAAGAAAACAAAGACCAGTCAATCGATACTCCTAATTATACACCAAACAATTGAACACTTGAGAACTATGGAGGAGACCAGAGGGAATGGTGCAGGAGCAGGAAGAGAAGCATTGCAGATGACTCTTTGGTTACAAGTAAGAATAGATGCAACAGTGCAGTTCTAACCAGTTGGACAGGCAGTAAGGATGATGGTGTGGTCAGGAAGCTCCCCCCACCCTGCCGCCAGCCACCTGCATTAAGGCTGGATTTTCCGTTTGGGTGGTGGAGATGCTGTTTTCTTGTTTGATTTAAATAAACCTGTTGGACTTTAACCTGGTGTTGTGAGACTTCTTACTGTTTTTCTCTGTTTGGAGTCAGGATATCAATGTTGTGACTAAATGCAGGGCCGGACCCTGCACTGTGTCGGGGATAATCACCTGATAATGACTTTCGCAGGATTGACCACTTCATGGCCAAGGAACAATGTCACTGTCCAATTAAACATGATGGGTGGGCTCCTAAGGCTGGAGGCTCTCTAATAATGACACATCCGTAGCTCTGGAGCTGCCAGTTGTAAAGTGGAAGAGAGGACACGTTAAGATGGAGGCTGACCAAATAATAACATTTACAAAAAGGTCACTAACAAAAGGCTTGGCTTGGACTGTGCAGGGGCTCCACTGGATGAGACACAGGAGCAGATGTAGGCCATTTAGCCTACCAGGTCTGGATGGCTACAATGAATGTAGGGGGTGTCTGTCTCAGAATGAAGCATGAGCTTGACTACCTCTCTTCAGTACACAATCCAGGAGGCCACCTCATTTAACTGGGCACTGGGTAGAATTTCCTTACTAACTGGAAAATCTGGCATGGGAAGGAGGCCTTATTGGTCCCTGTACTGGCCTAATTTATTAATCCCAACCTACCAATGGGTAGCCACCTTGTCCCCGATCTGGCTTTTTTCAAAATGGTTTCATCTCTGAACTGTACTAGGAGCCCACTACAGTGGCTGATGGTCAAAACTTCTGGATCCAGGTACCACCCCCATTTCACCTCAGAAATTTGACCTTTAATGTCAGTATGACAGCGATTAAAATTTGGATCTTGGATACAGGTGGAGGAAACAAATTCCAAAATCTCTTACGAGTAATTACAGGTTACACGTGAATAGGAAAGCCAATAGGAAATGGTCCCGTGCCCATGTGTGGGAAGCAAGTTGGAATTATATAACATTGATACCATGGTTTCAAACAAAACTTGGCAAGGCATTTGATTGTGTTTGCTTTTTGTTACAAAAAAGAGCTGTGCTGAATTCAGTGCCTAAAAGAATGTTTCAGAATTCAAAGGGTTAAATTCACCATCAAAGGGAAAATGCTTTGCAAATAACTGCTTTTAGCTTCCTTATTCTATTCAAATGAGTTGAGCAGCACCATATAAATGGATCTAAGTAGTAGACTGTACACCAGCATGACCATCGTGCCTACTGATGTCCCAAACTAATGCAATGGAAAAGCTTGTATTAGTTGTTCTCTGGGCTGTGTCCCTGAACAAAGGTAAGTACATCTCACTCACAATGACTGATGATTTTGCAGTAGTAAATGCATTTTTATATTTATGTAATTAATTGTGATGTGAAATAAAATATTGTCATGAAGATGTAATTCTTCAATAAGTTTGACAATAGGCTTGGAGGAAAAATATGGGGCATTAGAAATATGAAAAGTGGGAGTTTCGATGGAGGCTGGCTTGGTTGGAAGAGTCGAGACGTGGCGGGGGAAGTGACTCCCATTCCCCTCGCATTCCCAGTTCCTTCTGTGACATCAGATTTGCAAGGAGCAGACCCAATGACCAGCAATCCTGACCCTCACAGGAAATACTACTAGCCTAAACCTACGCAAATTCCTGCCGCTGGAAGTTTTCACACTCCTGATTGGAAAGTTTGTGCAGTTTTGGGTCCACACTCATATTTGGGTCTCAGCACCTCAGGAGGTGGGAGCGATCTAATTTACAAAGTCAGAGCTTTAGAATCTAAAGCACTACAAAATAACTTGTTCTCTCCAAGGTGAGTCCTTGTAATGTACTATTGCACAATGAACTTTAGGAATTCTGTGATATTTAACATGAGTGATCTTTTAACCTGCAGTCCTTGTTGCAAAAGTGCAGTATACCAATAGCTTTTACTGCAGATAAAGAGGAATAAAACCAAGAGCAGTATGATTAGATGAAAAAAGATGACAGTCTTTCTTTTTGATTGTGTAAGAGAAACTATTGGTTGTAAGTTATAAATGATTCCTCCATCAGTGTAATCTTTTTAAGAACAGATATATTGTATTTAATGTCTCCCTAAGATAACGTTTCCTTCAGTGTAATGTACTTTTCACCTCAGATAGATTTGAGAGTTAAGCTCACACCTCACTAAATCAGTACTGTAGACCTTTACCATTGACTGAGTTGGAGGCTTTTCAATCTATTGTAGCTGCTTATGCTTTGATAGAGGCATCCAAGGTGAATCCTGCTGTTCTCCCAATAATTTCTGTTTCAAATACTTAACCAGTTTTTTCTAGTTTTTTTAAAGTATTGCATGTCATCTGCCTCAACCACTCCCTGTGATAACCCAGTCCAGATCCAAGAACGCTGACATTTTTCTTAATCTCATTCTCCATTCTTTTGTACTCTAACTGCCATATCGAAAAGAAAGCTTGAAAAATTTGAACTTGTTTGTTAACTGTTTGTGATGAAATTATTCAAGGATGTTAGTTTTCCTAAAAGAGGATGACAGGAAGCATTATGGTGAAGTTTTCTCATTGATACCTCAGACTAAATAAAAATAGCCTACCATTTGTTAGCACCCTGTCCAATTCTAATTACATATATTGTTCATGTGAGAACAAAGCTATTTTGGATTATGTCAATTAGCTTGTTAGCTGAATCTGAGGGGCTCATGCGTTGGTGTTGCAATTTAAAATTTATTTATTAGTCACAAGTACGCTTACATTCACTCTGCAATGAAATTACTGTCTTGTCCTAGTTACTGTCTAACTACCTAGTCACCACATTCCAGCGCTTGTCCGGGTACACTGAGGAAGAATGTAGCTTGGCCAATGTACGTAACCTGCACATCTTTGAACAGTGGGAGGAAACCCACACTGACAAGGAGAGAATGTGTAAACTTCACATAGTGACCCAAGCCGGGAATCGAACCTGGGTCCTTGGGCACTGTGAGGCAGTTTTGCTAATCACTGGGCCACCATGCCGCCCCATTGGGAGATAAAAATGCATTTATCTCAGTGTTGGCTTCCTCTGATGAATTTTACTTCCAATTGAATAGTTCATCTGACACATTGAGAACAATCCAGGGGGATTGTCATTTTTTCCAAACAACTTACATTGAATGCGATTTTGACTAAACAAATTTTGATCATAATTTTTTTTAACACCAATGTGTGATGGAATGTGATCCTCATTATTTATGGTGAAGCTATCAAAATGGCTATCTCTCCAAATTCCGTAACTATGCAATGTTAAGGTTTAGTGTGACAGGAACATGTTGTTGAGCCAGATTGATAACTTATTTTAATTTATTGTCAATCACCTTGAAGACAAACACCCGAGGCACTTGCTCCCATTGTCTGTGTTCCCACTCACAGATTTGATTTGTATACTGATTGCAGACACGATAAAGATATGCCAATCTTATAGACACAGCTAAATATATGATCATTACCTAAATGCCTGTATAGAGTGGAAAAAATAGAAATTTCTTTAACACATTTGCTTTCAATTTTTTTTATCTTCTCCCAAAACATTCAATATTTGGATTGCCCAAAGAGCTTTGCAAAAAGTGTTTTTCTCTTCCTGCTATCTATAGCAACTGCATTTATATAGCATCTCTAATTTAGTGAAGCATTCCCAAAACAGTTCATAAGAGCATTACAAACAGAATTTGACACTGAGTCAAGTAACAAGATATTAGGTTCGGCCAGTCTGAAGCAGAAAGGCTTGGGAAGGTGCAGGGGGAGATTCCAGAATTGAGGGTTTGGGTAGTTGAAGGCAACTTGAAGTGGTCCATTGGGAATTAGGAATGAGCAAGAGGCTCAAATTAGAGGCCGCAGAATTCTGAGAAGGTTGTCACATTAGAGGAAGATTCAAAAAATAGGATATTGATGTCTTCGCTACACCTTTCTTTCAAGAACAAGTTCCTTTTTATCAGTGCAGGAAACGGCTATTAGCCAATCCACAATTTTTCTAAAAAATTTCTAAGGCAGC
This sequence comes from Sphyrna mokarran, assembly GCA_024679065.1. Taxonomy (NCBI): domain Eukaryota; kingdom Metazoa; phylum Chordata; class Chondrichthyes; order Carcharhiniformes; family Carcharhinidae; genus Sphyrna; species Sphyrna mokarran. The sequence goes on along the minus strand of JAGIQG010000019.1, from coordinate 17,014,864 downwards.
CAAACTGATCAATGATAATAAGTCAGTTTTTACACCATGTAAATTAGCATGAATAATTTAATACATGTTAACTGTATCTGAATGCATGTAACAAAAAATAGGCACTCAGCCCATCAATATTGTGCAATTCCCCCCACCATGGGATGCTATTATTTACTTTGGTAAGGGATAGTTCTGTATGAATAATTCAAACAAGTTGCAAAATACCTACACGTTCCTCAACTCCACTCCCTTTCTGCTTTGCTTGTCACACCATGAAAGCGTTTATTAATATTTGAGATTGATAAGGTTAATGAACATAGTAGACTAATGATAGGTTCTGAGAACTTTGTTCACCTGTTGATAGGGACAATGCTGCAAATTTACCTGGTGAAGTTCACATATAACTGCTGTTTTTGTAAATCCCAGTCTATGTAAACGATAGTCCAGAGGCTAATGCCCCAGACAGACCTAGAGAACCTTCCTGCCTGGCTAGTGCAGTGACAACGAGCTTCCCCAAACCTGCCCATCATTTCCTCACCCCCAAAAGTAGAGTCCTTTTAAAGTTAAACTTTGGCAACAATAGATTTAAAAAAATCAAGCATTGAGTGCTTCTCCTTTCCTGCCATTACATCCAGGGATCGAAGGTCAGGAGATTATATTTAACGGACATCCAGACAGCCATTTGTTCACAGCTAGATTTGTAGACATTTACAATGTGCAAGAAGGCTTCATTCCTAGATCAATTTCCAAACAAACCCCGAATAGTTGGTCTTTCTTCCCATTCCCATCGCACATCCCACTGGTCTTACCTCATTTGTCCAACCTCTACTCCCCGACACATGCACCCCACGCACATACATATACACCCCACGCACATACATATACACCCCACGCACATACATATACACCCCACACACATAGACACACACATACATATGCACTTCATACACATGATACAAGTCCATCCACACCCACACACATCCACCCACAAGCACACACACGCATACGTGTCCAACACACACACACACAGACACACACACACACACACATCCACCCCCACACATACACAAACACACACATATCCACACCCACACATGCACACATCCACCTACACACATGTCCATACCAATCCCCACACCCATCCCCAGTCGAGACTGCCTCCCATGCCTGGCCTTTGTGCGTTTTCATCTACATTCATCTGATCACAGTCAAAAGCTGACACTTGTGAGCTGTCCCCAAGCAGGGGAAAATGGTGACTATTCATTGCAAGGCCATGGAAGAAGTCAACCTTGCCAGGTCTGCACCACAGATATGCTGTCATAAATGTGCAGAGAGTTACTAAATATTTATGGTACTCCTTTTGGGTTTCCATGTCAATGGTGCCATGGTGGTTAGCACTGCCACCTCTCAGCACCAGAGACCCAGGTTCAATTTTCGGCTTGGGTGACTGTCTGAGTGGAGTCTGCACATTCCCCCATGTCTGCACGGGTTTCATTTCCTCCAACAAATCTGGAAAGATGTGCTGGTTAGGCGCACTGGCCTTGTTAAATTCTCCCTCAGTGTAGCTGAACAGGCGCTGGAGTGTGGCAACAAGGGGATTTTTGTAATAACTTTATTGCAGTGTTAACGTAACTCTACTTGTGACACTAATAACAACTTCAAATGAAATACAAGGCGAAGTACCTACGTTACTTATATGTCTGAGCCGAATTTGATGGAAATATTTTCTTCTGAATTAGGTTTGCAAAGCCTCTCAGAGAGATTTACCCCCAGATCCTTGGAGGAAACAACGTTGGATAGCAGCAGTGGTAAGTGTTTATTTACTTTCTTATGGAGGTGCATGAACTTTTAAAACTATAATTTAAAAAATGTCAATTGGAGGGATGTCAGGGTTAAGAAATAAAGTGTTCTTCACTCTGGGAATCCACGTCAGTCTCGCACAGTCAGGTAAGGCCAAATTCTTGCAATTCCAAAAAAAACCCTGACTGTCGACATTTAATTTTCCCCACAGGCTATATTTAGAAGCATACAAAGGAGATCATTTAGTGTCTAATAACCTTAAAGGCATTATTTATAAGCTTAAACTACCTGTACACTGACATAAAGTTTATTTATTTATTTATCACAAGTAAGGCTTACATTGACACTGCAGTGAAGTTACTGTGAAAATCCCCTAGTTGCTTCTAATGATTTTGAAAGAAAATTGGAAAATGAATCAGACCGACAAGTCTCAAACTTGTTCACATGCCTGATTTCAGTTCTGAATTGCCTATAGTTCTCATTATTTAAAAAAATATTCATGGGATGTGGGCATAGCAGTCCGGGCCAACATTTGTTGCCCATCTCTAATTGCTCTTGAGTTGAGAGGCTTTTGAGCCATTTCGGAAGGCATTTTTTAAAGAAACAACCATATTGCTATCGGTTAGGAGTCACAGACTAGGTAAGGATGGCAGATTTCATTCCCTAAAGGATGATAGTGAACCAGATGCATTTTTACAACAATCAACACTGGTTTCATGGTCATCGTGAAACTTTTATTGAATTCAAATTTCGCCATCTACTGTGGTGGGTTTCAAACTCTTGGGTTTGAACTAGAACTACGGGGCATGTCTTCAAAACAAGGGGGAGCAGATTTGAGACTGAGTTGAGGAGGAATTTCTTCACCCAAAAGGTTGTGAATCTGTAGAATTCCCTGCCAAGTGAAGTGGCTGAGGCTACCTCATTGAATGTTCTTGAGGCAAGGATAGATATTATTTTTGAACAGTAAAGGAATTGAGGGTTATAGTGAGCGAGCAGATAAGAGGAGTTGAATCCATCAAAAAAATTAGCCATGACCATATTGAGTGGTGGAGTAGGCTCAAGGGGCCAGATAGCCTACTCCTGCTCCTAATTCTGATGTTCTTATAGATCCCCAGGGCCTTACAGCTCTCTGGATTCTTAGTCTAGTGATTATGCCACAAAATCTCCCATTTTTAAGACTGTGCGTCTTTATTCATTGCTCACCAGAAGAAATACTTTATCTTCGATATTATCCTACTGAATTCTTGTATTGTTTTAAATTCATTAGTCTGATGATTGATTATCATTTAAATCTTAGATTCCTCTGTTCATCCATATTTTCTTAACATTTGTTCACAATTGTTATCTATCTATTTGCATATTTTACATATTTTGTGCTATTGAACCATAGCAATTAGGGGATGCTTTGCTAACGATGTCTTGTACTCTGTGGTGTAACTGTTAATAAAGTCATTTGATAGCACATTCTGCCTGCAAACTCATGCCTCCTACTAAATTTGTGATATTGGATTGATTCTTCAATAAAGAAGTAACAGCCAAGGGCAATATTTAGTGGAAGGCAGTGATATAGTGGTATTGTCACTGGACTAATAATCCAAAAAGCCATGGTAATGCTCTGGGGACCCAGGTTCAGATCCTGCTATTGCAGATGGTGAAATTTTAATTCAATAAAAAAAATCTGGAGTTAAAAGTCTAGTGATAACCATGAAACTATTGCTAATTGTTGGACCAGATGGATTTTTACAACAATGTCCTTTAGGGAAGGAAATCTGCCTCTCTTCCCTGATCTGGCCTATATATGAATCCAGATCCATAGCAATGCGATTGATTCTTAAATGCTCTCAGCGATGGGCAATAAATATTGGCCTAGCCAGCATTTCCCATATCTCATAAATAAATTTTTAAAAAATCTGGATCTGGTGCAGTGTGCTTAACTTTTGCAGAGTTCATGAGCACTTTCACCCTTCACCATCTGACGTTACTTTAACTGTGTTACAGGACTCTGCAGCACTTGGGGAAATGGAGCATTCAGAACATTTGATGACAAGTTTTACCATTTCACATCAACCTGCAACTACGTTCTGAGTCGCCATTGCGTAAAGGGTGGAGAGGATTTCAACATCCAAATCCGCAGAGGGCCAAATGGCAATCTCGAACACATTTACATCAAGATAGAAGGCATCAAAATTCTGCTGGTGAATGGGACCATTTCAGTTCAAGATGTGAAGTAAGTTTTCTTTGCATGTACTTCTTAATTGCAGACTTTTTTGCTGCTTGCTGTACATTTATTTCTGTCTACCAACACATCATTGAACACTTTGATACAATTAACATTGGTAGCTACTGCCAAGATGACTTTAATAGGAAATTCCAGCGTCGTGGAGCTCAGGAGGAGGCCAATTGTCCCACCATGCACGTGCTGCCTCTTTGATAGAGCTGTTCAATCAATCCCAATTCCCTACCTTTTCCTTACAGCCTTACAAATACTTCCTTTCAAGTATTTATCCAATTCTCTTTCCAGTGCTACTCCTCAATCTACTTCCCCACTGCTCCTCTTCCTCCACCACTCTCCCATACTCATTCCAGATCATAAAAAACATAGAAAATTGTTTCCTGCTATTGTCTGGGGTTCTTTTGTAATTCATTGAATCAGTGTCTTCTAGTCACCAACCATACTGCCTTACTATTAACAAAACCACTTGTATTATGAATATCATTGTTTGTCAGTGGTTAAGGAGTGAATATTTAAAATGGTGATAGAGTACTCATGAAATGGGCTGTTTTATCTCAAATGGTGTTGATCTACTTGAACGTTGTTGGAGCTGCACTCATCCAGGCAAGTGAAGAATATTCCTAAGACAGTACTGACTTGTGCCTTGTTAATGGTGGTCGGGATATTGCAAGCCGAGAAGTGAGTTGCTTATCACAGAACTTCTAACTGTCGATATGCTGTAGTAACCACAATATTTATATGGCTTGTCCAGTTCAATTTCTGATCAATAAACTCCAGGATGTTGATGATGGGGAAGCCGGTAATAATAATGCTTTGAATGTTATTTAGAAATGCTTAGACTCCTTCTTGTTGGAGACGGTCATAGCCTGGTGCTTGTGTGGTGCAAATATTACTTGTCATTTATCAGCCCAAGTTTGAGTGTTGCTTAGAATTTGTTGCATTTAGATAAACTGCTTCAGTACCTGAAGAGTCACGAATGGTAATGAATAGTGCACAATCATCGATGTACATCTCCAGTCTGATCTTGTGATGGAAGGAACATCATTGATGAAGCAGATAAAGATGGTTAAGCTTAGGACATTACCCTGAGGAACACTGAGCAATGACTTAGGACTGGGATGATTGGTCTTCAACAACCATAACCATCTTCCTTTGTGTCAGACATGACTCCAACCAGGAGACTTGCTTCCCTCAATTTTTGTTGACTTCAATTTTGGTAGGGCTGCCTTGATGTTAAAGGGAAATGTTGTCTTGATGTCACAGGCAATCGTTCTAACTTCTCAACTCTTTTGTCCATATTTGGAATAAGGCTGTAATGAGGTCAGGACTTGAGTGGTCCTGATGGAATCTAAACTCAGCATGAGTGAGTGGGTTATTGATGGGTAAAGCTTCTTGATAGCACTGTCGATAACCTTTTCTATCACTTTGCTAATGATGTGAATCGATTGGTGAGATGTTGCAGTGAATTATGTGAAGAATGAATAGTTCTTTATGAGGATATTATCTGTCATTCTCCTGCTCCAAATTCCAAACACACAAACCAATTTGACTATCTAGATAAATATCAGACAGAGGCAAAATCTCTGGCAGCATCCACACCTTTCACTAAGAAACTCTAGATTGGCAAGGAAGGAATAGTTAGGTGGATTGAATAGTCTCTTCATTTATATTGAGTGGACTCCCTTATTTATATTCAAATATATTAATACATTTGTGACAAAAAGGGTTGGATAATGCCAAGGTTACAAGAGCAAAGGTTCAACTCTATATCCCTCTCATCCAAACTTGATAGCTATAGGCTCTGCTGCCTACACAAAAAAATTTTTACTTGTCCAAAGTTGAATCTTGTGACATGAAAATAACTTCTATAAGATGATATTATAATTGTTTCTTCTTTCAGAGTAACCGTTTCATTCAACATTATCTTTATTTTACAGAATAAGTCTACCACATCATGACAAAGTAATTGGCATCTATAAAAGTGGAATTTACACAAAAATTTCAAACAGGAAACATACTATATCCATGATCTGGAACAGAGCAGACGCATTATGGGTACTTTGTTTTATTCAATAGTTTCATATTCATTTTTAAGTAGTTTTATTTATCCAGTGGAGTAACATATAGCACATTGTATTATGATTGTCTTTAATGGGGAACAATGTGTGTTCTTTTGGTACAAATATAAATCTTAGCAATTGATTTGCTATTGGCCTACTGTTTTGACCTGAAATAATGGTTACGTTGCATAACTATCTAGATAAATATCAGACAGAGGCAAAATCTCTGGCAGCATCCACACACCTTTCATAAGAAACTCTAGATTGCCAAGGAAGAAATAATTAGATGGATTGAATGGTCTCCCTCATTTATATTCAAATAGATTAATACATTTGTGACAAAAAGGTTTGGATAATGCCCAGGTTACAAAAGCAAAAGTTCAACTCTATGCCTCTGTCATCCAAACTTGATAGCTATAGGCTCTGCTGCCTAATAAAAGGTGTGTACCATTTAGTTTTTAGGCTGAACATCTTGCGGGGGTGGGGGAGGGGAGGTTTGTTGAGGAAAGTTTTAAAAAAAGATTTCTAGATTTCCTCGTGAAGGGGGCAAAGCCACATACATCAAGACTGCCACGATTAAAGCTGAGCCGAAGGTACCTTTTGAGCTTTTGTGAAAACGTTCTGTAGCTTGAGCTCTTCCTTAGACCTGTGGAATAGAAGTGTGTTTGACTGAGGATCAGCCCCAAGTGATCTTATTTTGGAAAAGGATGTAGATCAAATTTTCCTCCAACTTCATCTGAACCCGAGAAGCCTGATAGCATCAGAAGTTTTCCATTTGCAACATCAGTCAAGTTATAATATTCTCATTTATATTCATTTTTAAGATATCAGTATTAATTAGTGCTTATTCTTAATTGCCCTTGAACAGATTACTGCCATGTCAGAGAGCAGTTAAACACAGATGACATTGTTTGTGTTTGGAGTCATTTGTAGGCTAGTTCTATTAAGATTTCCTCTCAAGAACAAGAACAAAGAACAAAGAGCAACACAGCACGGGAAACAGGCCCTTTGGCCCAACGAGCCCACGCCGCCGTCCTAACATCCTAATGACATATCCTTGTCTTTAGGCTATGCCTATTGTTGAAGATTCCCATATAGGGACCAATATAGGGACAATTTGTTACCCAATCTGCCTAAGAGCACATTTTTGGGATGTGGGAGGAAACTGGAGCACCCGAAGGAAACCCACGCAACCACGGGGAGAACACGCAAACTCCCGCAGACACAGGCCCAAATCCATGTGTCAGCACAGCAACAGCAATAGTCTCTGAGCTGTCATGTTGCCCATCAGATGGCCCAGTTTAAGCATACACTGATGACGTGAAGCACTAGGCAACTCCTGAAGCAACCTCCAAGAGCAGCTCTCGCACGACATGCCGCATGCATGCCCCTTGTTGGTCAACAAGGTGGACCAAATTGCCTGCGGAAACAAATAAGACTTAATTAAACATGCTAAAAAAAAAACTAAGACATTCCCGAGACGAAACTAAAAGATAGTCTACTACTATTTGGTCCTCCCGATATTCAAACAGTCCTGCTATATCCCTCTATCTGCAGACCGCTCATGTGGCTGTCCAAGAGACCCTTAAACAACCCTAGCATGCCTGCTCCCACCACCTTACTCAGCAGTGCATTCCACACCCCCACTACCCTTTGTGTGAAAAACTGGCCTCTAATATTCGTCTTATACATAGCCCCCCTCACCCTGAGCCCATGACCCCTCGTTCTATCCATTTCTAATGGTGGAAAAAGCTTACCACCATTTACTCTATCTATACCCCTCATAATCTTATATACCTCTAAAAGATCCCCTCTCAGCCGATGTCTTTCAAGGGAAAACAACCCCAGTGTTTTCAATCTTTCCTTGTAGGACAGCCCTTCCATACCAGGCAGCATCCTGGTAAATCTCCTCTGCAGTCTCTCCAGGGCCTCTACATCCTTCCTGTAGTACGGCGACCAGAACTGGATGCAGTACTCCAGATGAGGCCTAACCAACGTTCTATACACCTGCAACATCAGACTCCTACTCTTGTATTCTATACCCCTTCCTATGAAGGCTAACATACCATACACTTTTTTTTACCACATTCTCCACCTGTACTGACACCTTCAGAGACTTGTGAACTTGCATCCCCAGATCTCTCTGCATCTCTATACTCCGGATAGTTTTACCTTTTATCCTATAACTCCCCTCTACATTATTCCGGCCAAAATGCATCACCTCACATTAATCCGGATTAAATTCCATTTGCCATCTATCTGCCCAATCTACCAGCCTATCTATGTCATGTTGTATTGCCAGGCACTGCTCCTCAGTCCCCGCCAATCCAATCATCTTAGTGTCATCAGCAAATTTGCCGATCACACCACCTACCCCCTCTTCCACGTCATTTATATACACCACAAATAGAAGGGGTCCTAGTACAGAGCCCTGTGGCACACCACTAGTGACAGACCTCCAGTTGGAAAAAGAGCCTTCCAATACTACCCGCTGTCTCCTCCTCCCAAGCCAGTTCTCTACCCATCTACATACCTGGCCCTGTATACCATGCGCCTTCACCTTTTCTATCAGCCTACCATGAGGGACCTTATCAAACGCCTTACTGAAATCCATATAGACGACATCAACTGCTTGTCCTTCGTCAAACGTTTTTGTCACCTCTTCAAAAAATTCCACTAGATTCGTAAGACACGACCTCCCCTTAACGAAGCCATGCTGCGTATCCCTGATCAGATCGCAGCGCTCCAGATGCTCATACATCCTGTCCCTGAGGATCCTCTCCATTAGATTACCTATAACTGAAGTCAAGCTCACCGGCCTATAGTTCCCTGGGTTATCCCTCTGACCCTTTTTAAACAACGGTATTACATTTGCAATCCTCCAGTCCTCTGGGACCTCCCCTATGTCCAAAGAGGAGACAAAGATTTGCGTCAGAGGTCCAGTAATATCATCTCTCACCTCCCTTAGCAGCCTGGGATAAATACCATCAGGCCCCGGAGCTTTATAAGTCTTTATGCTACCTAAAAGCTCTCCTGAAGGTTAGCAGTGAGCTAGATATGATTTAATGAGACTCCAGTAGTTTCATGATTATTATTTATCAACCTGATATTTTATTCTAGATTAATGAATTTCAGCTGCTCTGGTGAGGTTTGAATTTACCATTTTCTCCCACGTGGTAGCTTGCAGGCTGCATGGCTGGGTTTTCTTCCCAGATAATCAGGCATTCTGTGAAGGAGAGATCTGGAGGTGTGGCCCATGCCGTCACGCTGGCGGGAGGGCGCCAGAGAAAGGTGGCGGCCAGGAATCTTGAGATCTCCAACAGAAAAAGAACAGGACGATTCCCACGCACAAACTGAGACCCTTCCCCACTCCAAGGACACTGGAGACCCTCCTCCATGCACAAGGAGAATCTCCCAAACATCCCCTATAAGAGCCTCTTGGCACTTCCCTCTGACAGTGGCAGGGTACTGGTGCCATGCTAGGATGCCAGGGGACAGTGCCAGGGTGCTGGGCAATGCTAAGGTGGCAGTGACAGGAGCAGTGCCAGGGGACCAGAGTGCATGCCAAGATGCCGGGGGCTAGTGCAGCTGACCATCTCTGGGTCTGTGGGTACAGTCTTGTGTTAATTTGTAGCCACGTCAGCACTTGCGTTCACTGCAAATGCAAGTGCAAAATCCTGGCCAAAGTCTCCAAAGCATTAGTCCTGTGCTCTGAATTCATATTTCAGTAACCTCATCATTACACTGCTATGCCTTGCAATCATCAGCTTTGAAAAAGTTACTTTGGTTGAGATAAAAATCAACTGTTTCCTGCATGCTCAGTGTGTGATTTTAGAACTGCCGATTGATTGATGCTCCTTCTCACACGTCTAAAGTGTTGCATTTTTTTTCTTTCCAGGTAATTCTTGATGATAAATATAAAGGACAATTGTGTGGCCTTTGTGGATCATTTGACAAAAACAGCAGCAGAACTTATGGTAAAAAGAATAAAGTAACAATGAATGTAGCTGAAAAAAAGTAATGTTGCCATAGCTTTGCATCCACGCTCATGAAACACACAGTGCCTGGCAATGTTCCTTCTTGGCTGATGAGTAGCTGTTTTTGAATATAGTTAGTTTATAACAAGTGTAAGTGAGCCATTGTGAGCCTGACCGATAATCATAAATTGGCATAATTCTTTGTAGCTCAGGATTGTTCAGTAAGTGCTGTCCTATTACAGAACCACATCCAACATCAGAGATCTTATGAAACTGAGTTAAGTTTCTAGTGAAACTGCCTGTTCTGCTCTCTAATAGCCTCTAGGTAATTGCAGACACATGCACTATTGTTGCTCTTGATGACATTCAATTGGCTCCTGTGTCTTGACTCTATTGTCTTTTTGCAGATTCAATTTTTATAAATGAAAACAAACTGGATGTTTTGGGCCATGCTTGTTATAGCAAACATCATTCAAGCAAATCGTGTCAAGCAAGTGCTGTAAGTTTCTAACCAGAGAAATATTTTGAAGTAACTTCAATATGATAACACAGAAACTTTGATCTGATGTAGAAATTACACAGCTGCTAATAACAGCACATAAACATTAAGGACATATGTTTCTCCCTTCTCTCTTGTCCACTCATGCTGCTAATTCTAGTCAACTTTCTGATTATGTATATCTCAGTTTGCTTAAGTAAGTCAATTTGGAAAATATACATTTTTCCTGCCAGACCTTAATCCCATTCTCCACCCCACAACTCCAAGGATAAATTTTATGAGGTGACAGGATGTGGACCACCAACTGGAGAGCTGGCAAGAGATCCACATTGCCTCCTTTGTGAAACTTTGGCCAAATTGTGAGCCAATTAACATACTGCTGGCCAGCCCTCCATCTAGGCCTTGGGGGATTTCTATCATGCAAGCAATCAGAAGCTGGCAGCTCCTACTCAGCAGCACCATGGGGAGGGAGTGGCTGCAGTTGGTATGACACCCACTGAAATCCAGGATCGTGGGACAACCCTGACCTCAGGTAAGTGATGGCAAGGTGGTTTTCACGAGATTTAGGTAATGGAAGAGGGGGCTGTGTGGGGGACGGCAGTATGGTTAATCTGAGCAGCAATATGATCATGTACATAACAAAAATGTTTTCAAGTAAATGTTATGACGGATCTCATTTGTGTGTTCAGTCTACCACAGGACATGTAGTACCCCATGTGGTGTGATCCTGGAGAAGCATGAGGACTCCTCAGAGGTGTTTCTATACACTTCAGGGCTCCATAGTTTAAGGGCCCCTTTGATGGATCTTATAATGACCTCAGTGAGAGCCATGAGGTTAGCCTCTTAGAGTATGAGGTCCTTGATTGAGATAATGATTGCTTGCCCAATCAGGGAGCCTCACCTATATATATCTTTTTTTGAGGTGTGTCAGAGATACCAGCACCCTGGATTTGGACTGTGTACCTGAAGCACCCCAAGGAGTGGAATCGAGTTTGTAAATAAAGGGAATGTGGTGAAGGGACACGAGCTCCTGAGGAGTTATTTCAGGACCAGTCAGTCATCATTTGGATGATGATCTGCTGCTCATTATAAAGTGAGCAAAAGCAGATGGTGGAGACAGGGACAGCAATGGAGAGATTATGTTGGAGGCTGCAAAATATTCCAACTGAACACATACTGATCTGCTCATTGCAGAGTGTTTAGAGGATTCTACTGGCCTTCATTGCAGGGGAATTGCTGAGCATGCAGTTTTGAGCCTTTATATTTTACTGAATCTTTGAATATTTTGATGATATCAGCTTGCAAATGCATGCATTTGGCAGAGCTGCTAACACAAACATGTGGCCACAGGATACCAGTCACCCTATTTTATCTAACCCTCTTTGCATATCTTTCCATTCTATTCTCCCTCATTCACTTATCGAGCTGCTTCTTAAATGCATCCATGGCACTCGCTTCAGCCAAAAGGGTTATAATGAAGTCTGGAGAGAGAGGTTGGTGATTAGCCAGAATCCACAAAGGACTATAGGCATCTCTGTCCATTAGAGAGCTAATTAGTTGCCTAGCTTGAGGGGCACCATTCTGTATCAAGCATTGGGCAAGATAAGGAGGCAGGCCTCCATGAATTACCGTAGCTGGCACAGGGATTGAAATGGTGGCGTTGGCATCAATCTGTACCATGCCATATAACCATAAATGCTCCCACATCAACCAGGAAGCTTCATTCTTCGGTCTGAATCAAATCTAGGCCACGGTGGTGATTGCAACGAATCCCAACCTTTAGACTAGCAGGGAATCGAGGGTCCTAAAACGACACAGGGCAGCATAGTGGCATAGCGGTTAGCACTACTGTCTCACAGGCACCAAGGACCTGGGTTCAATTCTAGCCTCTGTGTGGAGTTTGGGAAATCTTGAGTAAAATATAAATACCTATTTTCTTCATTTAACACCTAAAACCTGGGTGAAATAAAGAGGAAGCTCTCCAACCTACAACTCACTCTTTCCCAAACCCATACCGATATATCCCAGTAAGTAATTCTGTCCTAATTTCTGTATGGAATTGCTGATTGTGTAATATTGCTGAAAATGAATTCAGTTCATCATATTTTAAAGAGACGTGAGGGTGGGGGGGGGGTATGCATTTTCTGGGTTTCTAAATAAACAGGACTCTAATCTCTCCCGTTCTGATTTTTTTATTCTTAGCAATGTGAAGCAATTTCAGTTCATTTCATGTCATGCCTGAACAACAAGCTAATTGGACAATACTGGCAGATGTGCCAGGCAGATGTTTGCAGCTGTAAAGGACCAAGCTGTAAATGTGCTGCTTTTGCAGAGATTGCACGGCACTGTAATAAAAACATATTTCGTGCGTGGAAAAACTGGAGGGCAGAGACAAATTGTGGTAAGTAGATTCTTTTCTGACGATGACTAAGGACTATTCTTCAAATCAGACTTAAATTCCCACGTTTGTACTTAGTAACTGTGACATTTTGAATGGTCACAATAATAACAATCGGCAACATTTCGTCCTCAGCTCAGCCCACTTGTCCTGAGAATCAGATTTACAAGGAATGTGGCCCAGCCAGTATACCGACCTGTACCGATCCAAATCCTCAACAGAGTGATCACTGTTTGAATACCTGTGTATGTCCAGAAGGTAAGGAGATCTTAAAGGGAGACCTGATAGAGCTCTACAAAATTATGAGAGACAGAGACAGGATGGAAAGACAGATATAACAACGTGGTCACGCTACATAATGCCCTGTACCACATTGGAAATGTCCCTCTATGCTCCTTGCCAGTCTGTCTGGCAGGTGAATAATTGCACTAAAGAAATGATAGTTGGATTGCTCATATCTTGGTTGAACTGGGTGTTATTTTACAATTCTCCTCTATTGACTATTTGCATACCACTGATTTCTTCCAGATAACTTGGTTACTTGAGATAAAATAATAGACTCCCTACGGTGAAGAAAGAGGCCATTTGACTCATCGAGTCTGCACTAACTCTCTGAAAGAGCATCATGCACAAGCCCAACCCCTGCTCTGATCCCGTAACCCCGTGCATCTACTCTGGTAATCCACATAATCTAGACATCTGGGGACTGTAAGGAGCAATTTACCATGATCACCTCACCCACACATCTTTGGAGTATGGGAGGAAACCAGGACACAGACACAGGGAGAAAGTGCAAACACCACACAGACAGTCATTCAAGGGAGGAATTGAACCAAAGTCCCTGGTGCTATGAGACGACAGTTCTAACCACTGTGTCACAGTGCATCCCCATTAAAAAAAAAAATTTCCAAGCAGATCCTTGTTAGGTTTTGCATGAGATAGAAGGTGAGACCCAGTGGCCACTTTCCGGTAAGACAGAACAAGTCCCTTCGATGCTGCTTCAGATTTCTGGCCCTAAATGATTTAGGGCCAGAAGGACGAAGGATGTCTTGCTGTGATTGTACAAGGCTTTGCTGAGGCCACGCCTTGAGTATTGAGTGCAATTTTGGGCTCCTAGCCTGAGAAAGGACATTCTTGCTACTGAAGATTCCAGGGAAAGTTCACTAAATTGGTTCCTGGAATGGCAGGACTGACATATGAAGAGAGATTGGATTGATTGGGCTTGTACTCACTGGGGAATTTAGAAGAATGAGAAGGGCGGGCAAGCATATAAAACCCTGATGGGACTGGAAAGGCTGGATGTGGGAAGAATGTTCCCGATGTTGGGGAAGTGCAAAACTAGGGGTCACAGTCCAAGAGTAAGAGGTAAGCTATTCATGACTGAGATGAGGAAGAATGCCTGCACTCGAAGAAATGTGAACCTGTGGAATTTTCTACCACAGAAAACTGTTAGGGCCAGTTTGGTGGATATGTTCAAGGGGGAGCTGGCCCTTGTGACTAAAGGGATCAAGGATATGGAGTGAAAGTGGGAGTAGGATACTGAAAGTGCATGATCAGCCATGATCATATTGAATGATGGTGCAAGCTGGTGGGGCTGAGTGACCTACTCCTGCACCTATTTTCTATGTTTCTGTGCTTCTGAGAGAGACACCCTTCTAGTGCAAAACCTTGGTGGGTTATCATTGCTAGTCCAGCAGGGGAGATCCTGCCTGAAAGTTCTGAAGATCAGCAAATTTGGCATAGCAGAAACCACTGCTACTGCTAATAGTTAATTTGTGACGAATTGAAATGGGGAATGTAGAAACAGAGAAACTAGAAGCAGGAGTAGGCCATTCAGCCCTTTGACCCTGATCTGCCATTCGTTTTGATCATGGCTGATCATCGAATTCAATAGCCTGATTCCCTCCTTCCTCCCTTTTTCCCCAAGAGCTAAATCTAATTTCTTCTTGAAATCAGACAATGTTTTGGCCTCAACTGCTACATGAGGAAAATGGAGTGGGAGCACCACAGATACTCCTTTTAAATCACACATCATTTTGATTACAGACATGATGGAATTTCCCAGCTGTTTGCTTAACACTGAATTCATGGACAATGAGGTGCAAATGGCCCAGAAATTGCACCCGACATATTCCTTCATCATTGTGGGGTCAAAGTCCTGGAGCTCACTACTTAATAAGGTGTAACTAGACAACGTGGACTGTAGTGGTTCAATATAGCAACTCGCCACTACCTTCCCATGGACAATTTGGGCAGACAAACATTGGATATCTTTTTTTCCTAAACGAAAACTGCAAACAGTGATTTTTAAAAAAAATATATATTTATTCTCTTTAACATAAACAAAAGAGTGCTGTAATTGAAATGGAATAGGAATGTTCAAGATCTTTGAACAAAGATATGTGCTTTTCCTTGTGAGTTAATGAACTTGTGCATTCATTTCAATATTTTAAGGCAAAGTTGTTGATAATATCGGAGGCACTAAGAGATGCATCCTCGAAACTACATGTCCTTGTGAGTACAGTGGAATGATTTATCAGCCTGGAGAGATGAGAAACACTTCGTGCCAATCATGGTAGAGTTTGCAGATCATTCACTTTCTACTGTCAAGGAATTCTTTCTTTTTCCCTTGTGCGAACACTGTTCTTTTATTGCTGATTCTTTTCTTCACAGTATTTGCAAAAAAGGAAAATGGTCATGTTCTTATCACAGCTGCCCTGGGAGATGTGCAGTTGAAGAAGCAACTTATTTCACCACATTTGACAACACCTTCTACAGTATGATCGGAGATTGTTCATATTACGCTGTTTTTGTACGTGAGGCACATTTGCAGTTTCGAATTAAATCTATAACATTAAATCGACGAGCGCAAAGTTTCGGAATTTAGATTTTAAAAATTCTACTTTAATTAACCTCTCTTCCATTTCCCCCTACGTCCCTTCCACACAACTAAACCAGACTGAAGACTGGAACATCAAGGTAGAAATTCATCAGTGTCAAGCAGCATTTAAACAGCCCTGTCTGCAACGTGTTATCTTAACTAAAGGCCAGGTGAGAATTGTATAGTCGTTTATTTTCAGACTTGAATCATTATGTTCATTAAGATGACGCATGCACCCATTCTTTTATTTTAATAGCTCAACATTGTGTTCAGCACTGAAGGCAATGTATACTTTGGTGAAAATAAAGTTGCAATTCCTCTGAGAACAGGTACGTTTTGTTACGTTTTGCAGATAACAAAATAAAAGGTTGAATTGAGTTGAACCTGTACTTTTCCTCTTTGGGCAGGTGAAATAATAATATTTCAGCAGTCCTCCATGTTCATTCAAGTGGCGACAACGTTTGGACTGAAAATGCAAGTGCAGATACAGCCCATTATGCAGCTTTACATCTCGTTATCGAAAGATGTGAAAGGAAGTACGAAAGGTATGGCTAAGAAAGAGGTACGCTGAGGCACAACTGACTCAGTATCCAACAGTGTATTCAAAGATAATTGCCTCTGATTTATTGTAGCTCGACTTGGTCACCATAATGCAGCACGGGACCACAGTTGTTAGCATGCTGCCTCACAGTACCAGATACCCGGGTTCGATTCCCAACTTAGGTCACTATCTGTGTGGAGTCTGCACATCTTCCTCCAGATGCTCTGGTTTCCTCCTACAATCCAAAGATGTGCGGTTTGGTGGATTGACCGTGCTAAGTTTCCCCTTAACGTCAGGGGGACTATCTAACTGCATGGGATTGTGGGAATCAGGCCAACGTGGGATTGTGTTCAGTGCAGACTCAATGGGCCAAATGGTGTTCTTCTGCACTGTAGAGATTCTATGAATCTTTGATTATAATGGTATTTGCATAAAGCTCTGTAATCACTGCTTTGAATGAAGACAACGCTCTTCTGCTTCTCATAAATAATGGGTTGCGAGCACAGATGTTGCAAGGACTCCTCACCTCTTCCTGTCTCATGTTTCAACTTCATAACCTATGCTGAGAGAAAGAAGGGTTCAAACTCCTCCAAACTGTTTGTTCAGCAGGAAACCATCAGAATCTAGAAATTTTGCCATTAGTAAAAAATAAAATTACTGGCAGGGAATAAGGTTTCTTAGACAAGCGGCGGATGCGTATGTAAGATATTTCCTCCCACTTCATTACTCAGTGCTGGAAGTTGAAATGCTCCCACTCAGCTCCTTGCTGTGCCTTTTCTCTTTCCTCCTGTGCTTGCAGCAAATTGGTAAGGTTGCAGTTTATTGTCCAACTTTTGCTCCTGTATAGCTCCGACTGGTGACCCTGCTCAGTTTCCAATGGTAATAGCCCAGTCTCCATCTCGTTACACTGCCGCTATTGGTTCCCTCTCATATAGTCAATTTTGTGCCTATTCCCATTGTTTCCACTCTCTGTTTTGGCTTTCCACCAGACTTGTGTGAAGGAGGTTGGGATTTACAAAGGGACAGCTACATATGATTTCATAACTCTAAATGACCTTTCAAATTGGGGTGGGGGGACACGAGGTGGTGAGACATTAAGGGAGGGTGAGAAGCATTGAACAACCAGGGGTTGGCGAGAAGTTCAGACATTGTGTGTGGATGAGACAGGATGAGGGAGGTTTAGGTTAAGGAGATGAAAGTTGGGTTGGGGATTAGTATCAGGTTGGGGAGGTGCAGTCCAGCCCTCAATCTAACGCAGATGGGAATAAAAGTCGAGCTCGCTAGTGGGGAGAGGTCAAAGAATCCCATGAAGGGTCCTCTACAATGTCAGGGTGTGTGGTGGGGAGAGGGATTCTGGGTGCGGGGGAGTATCAGAGAGAGGAGGGGTCAGTTTCAGTTTTTACAATAATCATGAAGATGATTTAATCTTCTAATTGTGTCAGAGTTACTAACACAGCTGGAACCATTTGAAGTTAGCAATTTAAGTCACATTGTTGGATGCCAGAGGAAGTTAGAACTTTTGCACAGTTAGTATGTAAATGCCTACTCAGGAAATTCCAATAGGGATACCCCAAATCTAAAGCTGGGAGCCTGGAAGTTAGTATTTCTCCACGAGGTGGCATTCTAAATATTGTATAACCTTCAATGCAGTAAGAGCGGATGTGAGGTAACTATTCTCTTGTGATGACATCTCTTCGTTTTCCCAGGTTTATGTGGCACCTTCAATGATGATGCAGATGATGACTTCCTGTCTGCTCAGGGTATCGTGGAGAGCACACCCATTACTTTTACTAATTCTTGGAAGATTGATGACAGTTGTCCCGATTCAAAAATACCTTCTCCTTGTGTCAGTTCAGAAAATGGTAAGGATCATGCATTCTGACTACAAGAGTGATAGGTTTATGTTGTAATTTTTATTTTACTAAGCCTGAGGTTCAAGCTTCTCATGACAATGCTGGTGATGAGATGGTTCAGAAAACTGCACTTTTAACTTTGCCATTGGATCTCCAACCTGGTTCAACCTAATGGCATTGAAATGTTTTCTCTTTGCTAAGGACAAGGAGCTTTGAATTTTGTGTCACTAAAATGCGGCACGGTGGCATAATGGTTAGCACTGCTACCTTACAGTGCCAGGGACCCAGGTTCGATTCCCAGCTTGGGTCACTGTCTGTATGGAGTTTGCACATTCTCTCCATGTCTATGTGGGTTTTCTCCAGATGCTCTAGTTTCCTCCCACACCCAGAGATGTGCTGGTTATGTGGATTGGCCATGCTAAATTCTCCCTCAGCGTCTCTGAACAGGTGCCGGAGTGTGGTGACTAGGAGTTTTCACAGTAACTTTATTGTAGTGTTAATATAAACCTTATTTGTAACTAATAAATAAATGTTTTAATTTTACTTTTGCAGTATCTCCAAGAAGCAAATTCAGGTTCAAACTATTGGCAATTCTTAATAGTGATCAGCAGTAGCACTGTAAGGGATGATTGATTTGAAAAATGGAAATGTTTCCATTGGCTCTGAACATGTGAGGCAATATTTTTAAGTGTATGTGTTTCAAAATTGCAGGTATCAAATCCTATCTCAGTTATGGAATTTATAAACACTTATTTCTGCATTTGGGGGATTTGAAAGACCACAGGCAGGCTTGTTCAATCACACTGGCCCTATGACTAGAAAAACCTGCCTGAGGTCCACAGACCTTTAAATGGTCCGTCAAATTTTCCATCCCATCTGCGACGATTCCTGTCGTGGGCAGGAATGAAAAATATAATCCCCCTCCACTCTCCTAGCCACCTAATGATCAATTCCACATAATCATTTAAAACGTGTATTCCTTAGCTCAACATAGTGAGTAATTGTACAACTAATCCTATCTTACTGTCATGTGACAATCTTCTCAGTAGCTAAAAATCTAAAATGACATGTTTTTCTGTGAGACAGCTCTTTCTATGAACAAAAGATCCAGATTGCTTTAAATATATGAATAAGTAAGAAGATTTTGTTTGTGTTTAATGTTTGGATTCAACCATTAAAGAAATCATGGAAATTTTATTGCAGAAAATTATGCCAAACTACACTGTTCACGTTTAAAGGATCCCAGAGGTGCTTTCTCTGTTTGCCATTCTACAGTGGATTACGTGAGATACTATCGAGTAAGAACTCCATGTTGTTTTGTTTTTAAAAAAAATGGTTAATTGTTATGGCTAAGTGGTAACAGTCTTGCTTCTGAGTCATAGACTGTGGGTTCAAGTCCTACTCAAGAAACTGAAATATATAATTCAGGCTGCTACTTCAGCACTGAGGGAGTGTTACATTGTTAGAGGTGCTATACTTCATATCAGACCTTAAATGAAGGTCTTAATGACCTACTCAGGGAGACATTTCAAAGGAGAATATGTGGCAAGATTCCCTGGCCTACTAGTATTTCCCACTGATATTGATATAGTTGGGACTTGTTGAAGTTGTGCAAGACATTGGTAAGGCCACACTTGAAATATTGTGTATGGTTCTGGTCATCCTATTAGAAAGGATATTATTAAACTAGAAAGAGTGCAGAAAAGATTTACTAGGATGCTGCCAGGACTTGATGGTTTGTGTTACAAGGCGAGCCTGGATAGATTTTTTTTCTCTGGAGCGTAGGAGGTTTAGGGGTAATTTTATAGAGGTCTATAAAATAATGAGGGGCATAGATAAGGTAGATAGTCAACATCTTTTTTCGAAGGTAAGGAAGCCTAAAACTAGAAGGCATTAAGGTGAGAGGGGAGAGAGATAAAAAAGGGCCAAGACGAGAAATTTTTTCACACAGGATGGTGAGTCTCTGGAACGAACTGCCAGAGGCAGTAGTGAAAGTGGATAAAATTTTGTCTTTTAAAAAGCATTTAGACAGTTACATGGGTAAGATGGCAATAGCGGGATATGACCAAATGCCCATATTGGGGTTAGCTTAGTAGTTTAAAGAAAAGGAGCAGCATGGACAAGTTTGGCCTTAGGGTCTGTTCCATGCTGTAACCTCTATGACTCTATATCACTCCACGTTGTTACAAAACCTGTGGGTGGGGATGCGCTGCTGGCAAGTCCGGAGAATCTCGCTAGTGTGATCAACCAGAGAATTCCAGCCACGGAGTTCCTACTGATCCTGGCCAACAGCAGTTACCAACATCACTAAAACAGATGGCTTGATACTGCTGTGTGGAAAGGAGCAGCTTTTAATCCATTAGAACAGTGACTACACTTCAAAACCACTTAACTTGCTGTAACATGCTGTTGATATTCTGAGATTGTAGAAAGTGTTTTAAAAGTTTTTCAATTCTTTATAATTCAAAATGATGCACAAAGTTATGGTAATTAATAGAAAATTGATCAGATGGATATGGGGGCAACAGTTGTATTCCCACATTGGATTATAATCCAGAAGCTCAGGACAATGCTCTGGGTTCCAATCCCCTCATGGCAGATGGTGAAATTTGAATTCAATAGAAATTTGGAATTAGAAGTCTAACAATGACCATGAAACAAATGTCTGTTGTCATAAAAATCCAGTCGGTTCACTGATGTCCTTTAGGGATAGAAATCTGCTGTTCTCACCCAGTCAGGCCTATGTATGACTCCAGATCCACAACAATGTGATCACCTCTTAAATGCCCTCTGAAATATATTCATTCGAGATGGGTTAGGGATGGGCAATAAATGCTGGCCCAGCCACATCCTCTGAATGATTTTTTTAAGAAAATGACCTAGCAAACTACTGCATTCAAGAGCAATAAGAGATGAGTAATAAATGCTGGTCTTTCAAGACATGAAACATTCCATATAAAGAAAAGTAGCTTCTTAATCTATTGTGCAGATCGGATTGATAAAGGAAAAGCTACAGATGTGTACAAAGAACAAAGAACAAAACAGCACGGGAAACAGGCCCTTTGGCCCAACGAGCCCAGCCACCACCCCAATGTTCCCACTTCTACCCGTGATCCCTGTCCATGTTTATAGATCTATGGATTAAAAACCAAATTTGAGACAATTTAGGGAGAATTTGTTTTGCCAATTAGCCTAAGAGCACGTCTTTGGGATGTGGGAGGAAACCGGAGCTCCCGGAGAAAACCCACACAAGCACGGGGAGAATGCGCAAACTCCCACAGACACAGGCCCAAATCCATGTATCTGCACAGCACAGCGATAGTCACTGAGCTGTTGTGTTGCCCATCAGATGGTCAGGTCAAGCGTACACGAACAACGTGAAGCACTAGAATACTCTTGAAAAAGATCCAAGAGCAGCCCTTTCACGACCCATCGCGTGTATGACCCTTGTTAGACAACAAGGTAGACCAAAGCACCTGTAGGATAAAAACAAGTACATCACTATCATCATCTATTTACACACTTCCCAGGGACTCCCAAGGCTCGTAATGCCTATTTTAAATCAGTTTTCTATACCCCTGCATTCCCATTCTGTTCATGTGCCCATCTAAGTATTTCTTAAATATCTCCAGAGTACCTGCCTCCACCACTTTACTTGGCAGCGCATTCCATACCCCCACCACCCTCTGTGTGAAAAAACACCCTCTAGCATCCAAATTATACCTTACCCCACTCATCCTAAGCCCGTGACCCCTCGTGCTATTTGAGTCCATCCTAGGAAAAAGCTTAACCCTGTTTACTCTAATTATACCCTTCATAATCTTGTACACCTCTATCAGATCTCCTCTAAGTCTACATCTTTCTAAGGACAAAATAATTCATCTAAAACCTACAAAGCTGTACTGTTTAGCTTAAATCTAGCTTAAATAAATATTAATTGTGGATATAACTTAATGATAGAATTGTATGACACACTACCTTTTGAACTATGGCTATGATTTTTCAAATATTAACTCAATTTACTTATTTAGATGTGTGTTGCTGCTACTTGCGCCTGTGAGAACATCAATGACTGCCTGTGTGCTGGATTGGGAGCGTACGTTCACGAGTGTGCTGCTCAAGGTGTCATTGTGCGAAAGTGGAGAGGAAACATTTGCAGTAAATAATGATTTTGTTTATGTTTTTAGTGAAATAAAATGGTAAAATCAAGCACCGTGGGGTGAATTTGGGCATGATGAGAATTCGGAGCGAGTGGAATTGCTTTTGTTGTTCATTATTATAATACACTTGTAACCAATGGAACTAAATCTCATCTGGAGCTTGTAATGAACAATTGATATGATGCTACTTATCCAACCACCGAAAAGTTTCATAGATTTCAATTAAATTATCTTTCTCTTTCAAATTCCAGAGAATTTAAGCCCATTTTAATCAACCGCTCCACATACGGCAAAGGATTTTAGTTGTTGGTTTTACTAACTTTTTGTGACTCATACACAAGGACTCTCAAATTCTTCTGAATATCAACATCTTTACTTTCTCATTTTCCAAAAAAATTTCCACTAGTCCTGTGGCAAAGCGGATAGTTTTAACTTCCCCACAATATAAGCCATCTGTCATGTTATTGCCCAACATTTCACTTTGTATCTTCCTCGCAGCCTGCTTTCTGACCTAGCGTTGTAAACTTGGATGCATTACATTCATGCATGCATAAATTTAATGTGATTTTTAATGTAGATTGTAAGTAGCACAATTCTTAGGCATTGACCCTTGCACAGTATGCTAGTTATGCCCTGCCAGAATGAAATGACTGGTTTGTGCTAATCCTCAATCAACATTAATTTATTAACTCAATCCCATGAACCCTCAACTTATGTAACAAGCTTCTGTGTGACATCTTATTGAATGCCTTCTGAACAATCAAGTGTATTACATTCACTGCCTTCCCCTGCTACTTACGCCCTCAAAAATAGATTTTTCATACATGATTCCCTTTTCATAAAGTAATGTCAATTCTGCCTCATCATATTGTGACTTTCAAGTGCCCCATTATCACATCCCTAAAATTAGATCGCAACACTTTCTCTACTACAAATGTCAGACTAACTGACTTAGAGGGCAAAATTATATGAGATTTTTTCTAAATATCCAGCTAGTCTGAAGATGGGAGAGTTTCAGATCCATTTTTTGCATGAGTTTTCACGTCGAATCTTATGCACTCTGTCTCTAAAAAGGTGGGCTAGTCAGTTTCTGATGTAGAGATGCCGGCGTTGGACTGGGGTAGTAAGAACTCAATAAGAATTTAACAACACCAATTTTAAATCCAACCGATTTATTTGATAGTAAATTTGCGAACTTTCGACAGTCTGTGTCTTTGTCAGGCAAATGCAGTGTTCTGACAAAGACACAGAGTGTCGAAAGCTCGCAAATTTACTATCAAATAAATCGGTTGGATTTAAAATTGGTGTTGCTAAATTCTTACTGAATTCTTACTAGTCAGTTTCTAGCCAGAGAGGCTGTGGGTGGACAGCTTGGAGAGGGAGGTATTGCACATACGCAGACCTCTGATGCTATACATTTGCATTAACAGTAGCAGGGGTCTTACAGACAGAAAGAGAGCGCTATTACGCCTTTATTGCTGCAGGCAGCTTCAAAGAACAACACCCACCCCCACAATTGCGAGGGCCTGCTACCTGAGATGCATACACTGTTGTCCAGACCAATCACAGATCTCCTCCCTCCCTCACTGATCGCAGCCCCAACAGCCAGATCGATTCCAGCCCAGCTGTCCTTTCCCAGTGACCGCATGCAGAGTGGCAGCAGGCCTGTCTCCGTTGGCCCTGACTCCTGGCACTGCAAGGTGGGCATAGCTCAGGTGTCAGGGTGGCATTGCCAAGGTGCCAGGGTGGCACTGCCCATCTGACACTGCTCAAGGGACACCTCTGCCTTGCACTTGACTTTCCTGGGGGGTTTTAATAGCCTCTGGTTCCACTGGTGAGGACAACGCAACTGCCCCCTGTTCGTGGGGAGCTGGTGTATTCCTTGCTGGAGGGAACCTCTCCTGGCAACACCATAAAGGCAAACGAGCACAGACAATTGAACATCAGGCTCAGTAAACACATAGAAATGAACAAACACATAAATAAATTAATCAGTCTCTTGCCCATTTCCTGTGAGGTGCTGACTGTGCTGGAAACCCAGGTATCATATAATCGCGACAGGCATGAAAACCTGTGCTAGTCGCTTTACATCTGATTTTATGACATTTTCCCATTGCCAAATGGGCATAAAGCACCTGTAAAATTCCACCCATAATGCCCTATTTTCTCCCTCCCATCGGGTTACACTTCCTACTTTTCAATTTACATGCTACATTCTAGAATCAAGGGAATTCTGGAAGATCCCAATCTATCCAATATTTCTGTAACTACCTCTACTGAAACTCTAGGATGTGATCCAGAAAGTTGTCAGGCATTACTTTTACTAGTACTTTCTCTTACTTAAAAATTAAATTAACTTACTCATTCTCTCATTTTGACCCTTGATTTTCAACAAAATATGTTCTTTACTTCCCTCTGCTGTGAAGACGGACAGAGAAATGTTATTTAATGTTTCTACCATTCCCTTATTCCTCATTATAGTATCTGGCTTTATGTCACCCCGGTTTACTCTCACTAATTTCCTTCTTTGTACTAACAAAAGCCTAATATTTCTATCCAGATAAACCATGTGCCAACACTCAGGTCTTTGAGAATGACATGAGGGTCTGTAACCGCACCTGTCAATCGCTATCCAAATATGATTACACCTGCAGAGTTAAGGATATCCCAGTTTTTGGCTGTGGATGTCCTGAGGGGAAGTACATGGACAACGCTGGACTTTGTATCGATAAATCTGATTGCTCCTGTTACTTTGGTGAACTGGTTATCAAAACAGGGCAGAGCATTAGTCAGAACGGTAGGATCTGGTAAGCATATTTGATCAAATCCTGCCAACATTGAGTAAATAATTAACTAAATGTGTGTTCAAATTATAACTCTGTTTTTTCTCTTTCAGCACTTGTGAAAATGGGCAACTTTCCTGTCCCATAATTCCTACCACTACCCGTCCAGGTGAGCTGTTGCATCTATTTCAGTAGTTGGGGATTGACGTGGGTGTTTAATGAAAATATATTTTTACCAAACATTGGGATTTTCTTTCTTAGGATGTACAAATGGGAAAGTTTATAATGATTGTACCAATCTGATCTTAAATAAAAAGAACAATGCAAAGACATGCAGACGTCAAAATTTGTCAAACGTAAGTGATTCTTTCCCATTCATCGATTTGTCATTTTGTGGGCTTTAATTTGTACCAAAGGGAAATGAATAATGACTGAATAGTTTGTTTAAGGAGGGATTTTGGATGGACATTGATATAAAAATGTTGATGCAACTAGGAACCTAACTGACTGAAGCCTAGTATCTGAGGACACTTCAGGAAATAGTCTCACATTGCATTTCAGTGTTGTGAAACTAATCATAGAAAGTTCACTGTACTGCCATGGAGACTTCTTAAACTTGATGTGTAATATCTATGGAGAACTGGCTCTCATATCCACGTCAGATGGCACAATTTTCCTGTGTCTGGACAAAGTGCGACTAGGAGTCTGACAAAGATGTCCTTATTATCTAGTTGTCCCAGGGTTGAGTGCAGGGGCAGGGAGATGGCGTCTGCAGTGGACCTCTTAGAGTGATAGGCAAACTGTAGTGGATACACCTTGCCTGGGAGGCTGGAATTGATTTGTGTCATGAGTAGCCTTTCGAAGCACTTCATAATGATGGATGTCAGGGCCAGCGGCTGACAGTCATTATGGCACGCTGCTTGGTTTTTCTTAGGCACCAAGATGATTGTTGTCTTCTTGAAGCAGATAGGGACTTCAGATTGTTATAAAGAGAGGTTGACCATATCTGTGAATACCTGCTGCCAGATGATACATGCAGGATTTGAATGCTCTTCCAGATACCCCATCTGGTCCATGGGTTGACCTTCGAGAAAGCTGCTCTGACCCCTTCTCTATCTTTTCTCTGTAACCTTTGATCCCTTTACCAATCAAGAACCTATAAACCTCTGCCTTAATTACACTCAACCACAGCCTTCTTGGCAATGAACTCCATAGATTCACTAACCATTCTTAATTTTTGCCTCTACCTCTAAATTTAAACAGGCATGGTCAAACAGAATTAATTTCAATGCAGAATATAGATGATGTCACTTTCATCTTGTTGAATGTTGTATAATGTTTGATTTAGGGGGAATTGTATAAAATTAATAATTAAATGCAATGCAAATCCGTATTGTTTATTTCTCAGTGGATTTAACAACTGAAGTGAGAAAAACAAGTGATTTGTTTTCTTTGCTAGAAGTCGGATAGTCCCTGTGTTCCTGGTTGTGTCTGTGCTGGTAATCTTGTGGAAGATGACAACGGAAGATGCATTCCTCCTGAACAGTGCCCTTGTTTGTATGGAGGAGAGAGTCATGCTGCAGGAAAGACAATCCAAAAAGACTGCAATAAATGGTGAGATTAACTAATTTAAAAGAACATTTATACTCTTCTAGGATATTGGAATGTTGTAGAGGGGAGGTGGTGGTATTGTCACTGGATTGTAATCCAGAGACCCAGAGAGATTCTCAGGGGACCCAGGTTCAAATCCCATCATGGCAAATGGTGACATTTAATTCAATGAAACAATCTGAAATTAAAAGTCTAACAACAACAACTATTGTAAAAATCCATTTGGTTCACTAACGCCCTTTAGGGGAGGAAAATCTGGTGCTCTTACCTGCCGACATATGACTCCAAAACCCTTTGAAATGGCCTAGGATGCTATTCAGTTGGAGGGTAATTAGGGATAGGGAGTAAATGCTGGCCAGCCAACGACGCATGAAAAAATAAAAACAATCTGTTATCTTAAGGAATACCACTTTCCTATGTCAAGTTCAGTCTGCTGATATGCCACTGTCAACAATTTAAATAGACTTGATTGTGGATTGCCAGTCTAATGACATCTCTGATATCAATGACTGGTTAATACAATTTGAAAAGACAAGGGAAGCTGAAATGTAACTACAGAAAATGATCTTGGACATGGAGAAAATAAGACAAAGTAGGATATCTTTTGCTGTTAAAGTTTAACTTCACATTGTAATGAAGTTACTGTGAAAATCCTTTAGTTGCCACACTCTGGCAACTGTTCAGGTACACTGAAGGAGAATTTATTATGGAAACTGGAGCACCCTGAGGAAATCCACAAAGACACTAGGAGAATGTGCAAACTCCACACAGACAGTGACCCAAGCTGGGAATCAAACCCCGGTCACTGGTGCTGTGAGGCAGCAGTGCTATCCACTGTGCCACCATGCTGCTGAATGTTTACTTCCAGACTTTGCATCATTCCCTTTAACTGTGGACATATCAGTTCCCTGTACCATCTTATACAATGCATGGGATTTACTGTCCTGTTATTGGTAGAAAGCTACATTAACTTGTAATATATTGGTCCTAGTTTATTCTGCATTGGTGTCGCATGCTGTTATATAACCTCTTGTTCCCATAATGGCACCATTGTCCATAATTTCTACCTTTATTCCTGACTATGGCCTGCGAGATTTAAACATTGTGCAACGTTCCTCAAGAATGCTTTTGTTCTGTTTTGGGAACCATGTGGCTTTACATCTTTCAATACATAAATTAATTCCTTTCTTAAAACAGCAGGCTAAGGATTTACATGCAAATTTGTTCCTGTTTCTGATACTAACATTGTATAGAGTGATTTACTTTCACAATCAGTCCTTAGCCATTTAACCATAAACTGAGAAAGAATCAAACTTTCTCTTTGTTTTGTCATTTCTGTCACCATTTGACCAATGTAGTCCTGGAAAAAAAGAAAAAAAGGCTTAAAAAATTTACACATTGTTATACACTGGATCACATGATTCCGATAATGGGATTTTCAAAGCAATGGAAGAAATCTGGAACTTTGAGAGGGAACTGTCATCAGCTGATGGATGGGTTCACTGCTTCAATAGCCAAGATCAAAATAGCAATAGTGTTAACAAAGTAGTTTTCTTGCATCCTATTTTATGTCATAGTTGCAATCTGAGCAGCATCTTTTATCAGAGAGCTATTGAATATGAAAATTTAATTTTCAAGCAAAGTCTAAAATGCTGTTTCTCACAAATAACGTGGCCTTCCCCTCACTTTGCAACAACCACTTCTACTTACACAGCACCATTAACATTGTGAGATGCTTCATTGTCAAGTTATCTGACAAAATGTGCCTCTGTATCCACATCTGAATGGTATTATGGAAATAGCATTACTTTTTTTTGTTATATTGCAGCACTTGCAAAGCAGGAAGATGGTATTGTACGAGTAAACGATGTCCAAAGACCTGCCAGGTTCATGGAGATGGTCAATATGTAACCTTTGATGGAAAGAGATACATGTTTGATGGCAACTGTGAATATGTTTTAGCTGAGGTAATAGAACAAGAATAAATGAGAACTAAGTTGCAGATCTTGTAGTTAACTGCATCCATTCAGGATGTATTTACATATTCCAAACTATATTGATGTAGATTTCACACAGGATTTATAGACTTCCATGTCGTATAAACAATAATATATTGTAGATATACACAGATATTCCTACGATTCAAATCCTAGCGATTCAGATTTATTACTTTTTTCACACCCTTCAAATAATGTGGAATGTTTTCACTCTTTCCCTTTTTTGCATTTGGAGTATAGGAGAAGACAAAAATATAGGTATAACTTGGAACTAAAAGAAAATTTACATGATATTGCATTTGTTCGTTCCAGCTCTTTGCCAGAACAATTAATAAATGATAGTAATGTGCTTTGGATTAGATTGAATTTGGATTGCGATAAAAAGGCTTTTTATGTGTATTTAGCTACTTTCTATTTCCCTCAAAACATTAATCCCATCTTTTGCTCTTCCCTCTTCCTTCATTATCATCCATTTCACCTTCTTACTATTGACATCCATTTAATTATTCCCATTTTACCATTGATTTTCCTTTCATCTCCCCTTCATTTTCTATTGTTTACTTTTCTCTATTGCAGTCCACTGCTCACTCTTTCCATCCAGTCAATCCTCTCCTCCCCATTCACTTCCTATTCCTATCCCCTTCAGCAGGTGATCTGCTTATTTCCTCTCATAGTATTCTTCACCCCGCCTCACCCCAGTCTTCTTCTCTTACCTTGCCACACATTTCTTCTTACTTGTTTTACCCTGACCAATTCTATATTGGCAGTGAGTCTCATTCTTCTTCTTTCTCTGACTCCAATGACTTGTGAATAAGAATTTCTATTTCCATAAGAGCTGGGAATCCAGGCCATTAGGGCTGGTAGCATCACAAAGACAGGAGGAACACATGCTTACTAGAGGCCTCAATATGATCACTCCTCCTCCTCCTTGTCCTCTTCAATAAATATAATCTTGGGAAACCATCATCTCATCTCAAAGCTTTCCTGTCTCAAACTTTGGGCTGAGTAAGTAACAGTGTCAGGAAAAAGTATCTTTATCATTTTCAGCTCCCATTCCAATGATGTGATCAGTTTCAACATCCCCAGTGTATGAAATATTAACAAATTTTCGTCACCCTGTTATTGGAAATACATTAATATATTGGGAAGAGTGCAACATAGATTAACGAGGATGTTGCATTGATAAGGGGACTGAGTAATAGGGAGATGTTGGCCAGGCTAGGACTTTATTCCTTGGAACGTAAGAGAATGAGCTGTATAAAATGAGGGGCATAAATAGGATGAATGCACATAGGGCAGGATTGTACACCCTCACTCATCCCAAAACTATAAACTCCTGCCCAAGCTCATAGAAATCATAAAAACCCAACAGTGCAGAAGGAGGCCATCAAATCTGCAATGGACCACCCTTTGCCTGCTCTGATTCCTGTGATGGGCAAGGTGGTAAAATTCTGGCCATAGTCCCTTTCCCAGGGAAGGGGAATTGAAAACTAGAGGACATAATTTAAGGTCAGATTTAAAAGAGACCTGAGGGGCAATTTCTTCACACAGAAGGTGGTGTGTATATGAAATGAAAAGTGGTTGAGGCAGGTACAATAGCAACATTGAAAAAGCATTTGGGTAAGTACATGGATGGGAAAGAATTAGAGGGATATGGGTCAAATGCATGCAATTGGGACTAACTGTGAGGGCACCATCGTCGGCATGGATCAGTTGGTCCAAAGGACCTGTTTCCATGCTGTATGGCTCTACAATTCTAAGCTGGCACACAAATGAAAAAAGTGATTGTTAACATTTAAAACTGAAAGTTTGCTTGCATGATGTCTGATCGAGGAATAAAAACATTTTATTGTTCTATAATTTCTTACATTTTAACTTTCATTTTTCTCTTTAGGATTATTGCAGTGAAGGAAAGGGGACGTTCCAAATATTAACAGAAAGTGTTCCATGTTGTGAAAATGGCGTGACATGCTCCAGAAATATCAAAATTTTACTTGCGGTTTGTATTTTTTAAATTATTGATTTTGAACCATTGTCATACTTTCCTCTACTTCACCTACACGTACGTACAGCGTGGGTAAAGGACTTATCTTTAGATCCATTGAGTATAAAACTTTCTAGTTGGCTTAAATTACAGAGGAACTGAAGAACAATGACCACATAGTCCACATTGACTCAGTGTCATTGCTGCAAAATATCTTCATCATTGGAAATTAGGAACAATTCCATTTGTCTTCAAAGCACACAAAGAGGATATATTCTTGGCACTGCCCCCAGGCTCTATGCCCACCACCCATCCTTCTTGCACATACCCTTTCAAGCTTCGTCAGAATTTTATGTTTCAGTGAGATTGCCATTCATTCTTCTAAATTCTATAGAATGAAGGTTCATTGTCCTCAATTTCTCCTCATGGGACTACACCAGTAATCCACCTTCTCTGTACTCCCACAATGGCCACTATATTCTTAAGTATGGGAACCAAAACTGTATGCAACACTCCAGGTACGGTCTTGCCAAGGCTCTGTACAATCTTTACCCTGCACTCAAGCTCTCTTGCAATACAGGCCAACAGTCCATTTACCTTCTTAATTGCTTGATGCATCCGCACACTAATTTTCAATGACTGATGGACAATTATACCCAGGCCCCTCTAGACATCAACATTTCAAAATCTCTTAATATTTAAAAAAACTTGGCATTTCTGTTTGTCCAACCAAAATGGATAACTTAATGTCTTCTCACCTTAAATTGCACCTACCGTTTTCTTTCCTACTCACTTTCTCATGTCCAAATTCCCTTGAAGCATCTTTGCATCTTCCTCACAATCCACATTCCCAACTAGTCATTGGCAAACCTGGAAATATTACATCAGGTGCCCAATTCCAAATCATTGATTAAGAATAGCTAGGGCCTAAGTACTGATCCTTGTACATCCCCACTAATTGGAGCTTACTATCCTGAGAATGACCTGTTGATTTCTACTCCTGGTATTTTTGTCCATTAACCATTTCTCAATCCATGCTACTATATTAGCACCCTTCCCCCAACAATCACATTTGATCTAACTGTGTTTACCAATCTTTTGTGTAGGACCTTATCAAAATCCTTCTGAAAATCCAAGTACATTACATCCACTGGCTCTCCCTTATCCACTCTGCTAGTTAGATCCACAGTAATCATGCTTGCAGGGGTTCAAGAACAGTTCTCCCTATCTGGCCATCTACGTTTGTCCATTGTCAACTTCTTGCATGCTCTAAACTTTGAAAAAGGTAAAAGCTGCAATGTGTCAATGTACTTTCCTGATTTCTAATTAATTTAATCTCCATAAAAATAGAGTAGAGATGAAAGATAATGAGGCCAACAAAAGGAGAAATGGTAAGGAAATAGTTGAAAATACACAGAAAGATGACAGAATGAATTAGACACTGAGATGGAGAGAAATAAATCTTGCAGGGGAGGACAGTTTTATATCTGTATCAATTAACATAATCATAGCAGATTCATTAGCATTATATGTTTAAATGCTTGTTTGCAACGCTCAGCTGAAATCACACTATAAGCATGATTAGAATGTATGTAATCTTTTAATTTTAGGATAAGGAATTCATTCTAAAGGATGGCAAGGTGGTTCGAACTGATAAATCTGGTCAAGTTCAGTGCGCAGATAATTCCTATTCACTTCACACTGTTGGACTCTATCTAATCCTCACATTTTCCAATGGGATCACTGTGATATGGGACAAACGAACAAGAGTTTCCATCACACTGGATCCGAAGTGGAAGGTAAGTGTAATGTGAAGAACAGATATTGATGTTGGTGTTAATTCGCTGATGTGGGTAACAATACTAAGTATGAATTAACCATATTTAATAACTTGGAGAAATAAGCACATGTCATATTCCACATTATTATGTAGAATCATAAAGAGGTTAATACCTTTGTTAAAGTGATAGAAATAAGTATTTCATTAGAAAGTGTTAAGCTTCCATTTTTGACGTAAAGGTGAAAATTTGCAACATGTGAAAGTGCGAGTAAAATGTAACAACTTACTTTCATTTTATATTGGCGCGTTGTGTAATATATTGAAAATAGCTGCTAGAAATTGCCAACATCCTAGGGGTTACCATTGACTAAAAACTTAATTGGACTAGCCACATAAATATTGTGGCTATAAACAAGAACTAGCACCCCACTGCTGGCCTCCCTATTGTCCCCATCCCTCCCCCACCAATTGCTGTGAGAGTATGCAGTGATGTCTCTCCCCAAGGCCCCACTCCTTTGGCATTGCCTGCTGCCTAGTGGGCACTGCCAATGTGCCAGGCTGGCAGTGGCAGGCTGCCTATTTGGGCAATGCCAGGGTACCAGGATGGCACTATCAAGAAGCATCCCTCTGCCTTGATCTCAGGGGGATTGGGGGGGGGGGGGGGGGGGGGGGGAGGGGGTGCTCAATGGTCTCTGCAACCACCAGTGAGTCCATAATGCACGGTTCCCGTTGAAGAGGACCAGCTTTAATCCCCGCTGGTGGAAGCCTACCCAGCGGTTTCGGAAACATTTAGCAAGTCTGGTGTTGCCATCCCGGGCTCACTAATGAAGTTCAAATTTATATTTCAATGTTGTAATCAGCATCATGTTGTTTCCTGATGTGAGGCAGATTACGCCGTTAAGAAACGACCTGGAAAAATCCATTTCAGTCCTTCTGCTTACATTTCCTGGCTTGCTGTGGTAATTGAAAAGCACAGTAAGACTGGAAAACCGAGTCAGTGATGCTGAAATTCTCCAAAGATTCTGCAGGTCTCTTTCTCTGAGAATGTCATATTGGATTTAGAGTTACAGAAGGGAATCCAATCTCCATCATTCTGTATCAGTGGTGGTTGTGGGTTTATCAGAATAATCTCCTGACAGTTATAGTCAAAGAGTAGAATTTCCACGTGGAATTTCAAACCCAAGATTTTTTAATAATCCATGGCTGCATTTTGTGTTGTAGAGAAAGGTATGTGGCCTGTGTGGAAATTTTAATGATGATGTTGCGGATGATCTAACAACAAAGGGGAACTCTTTGGAAACTAATCCTGTAAAGTTTGGAAGCAGCTGGAAATCATCGCCGTCTTGTTCTGATTCACTGAATCAAACGTTCCCTTGTGACAAAAATCCATACTGTTTATCATGGGCACAAAGGAAGTGTGGCATCATCAAAGATATGGCATTTCTAAAATGCCATAAAAAGGTGAGATAGCCTTAAGTTATCAACTTAAATCATTCTGCCTATAATGTCCAGTTTCTAACCTTGTGGTGATATTTTTACTAGGTTGATCCTACGCCATTCTATGAGGCCTGTATCCAAGAAGCTTGTGCCTGTGACTTGGAAGGGAAATACCTGGGTTTCTGCACAGCTGTCGCAGTATATGCAGAAGCTTGTAACAAAGCTGGCGTTTGTGTTGACTGGAGAACCCCAGAGTTATGTCGTAAGTATTAAGAGTAACTTTAATAACTGATAACTAATTATGAATCAATCTAAGTAATTGAAAGGTAATTGTAGTTATGCAATGTCCATTGCATATTATGTTGCAGAATATCACTGAATATTTACAATAACATGTAGATCATGAAGGAAATTTGTTTTCTGCTGTACTTCATTTGACATTAATCTATCATACGCTCCATCCTGCATAACGAGAGTATGATTCAAATAAAAGATCTGCTCTGGATATTCTCTCAAGTTCTGGACCTATAATTTATCTTCACTGTTCAATATCTATTGATGCAGTCATGTTACCCAGCATTGTAACACTGAAACCTCCTTGTTAAATTATTCGATGTTGTATCTCCAAAAAGTAGAATGATACACTTTGTGCTGAGATGATGCCATGAGATGATGTTGACTTTTTTTTCTTTCCTCCTCCAGCTTCCTGTCATTTCTTGATGCTCCCAATGTCTTCCCCACAATACCCCATTGAATCATAGAATTTCCACAGTACAGAAGACAGCCGTTTGGCCATTGATCCCCAGGCCCCATCTCCACACATTTTACTCTGCTAGTCCTCCCGACACTAAAGAGGAATTTGGCATGGTCAATCAACCCAACATGCATGTCTTTGGAGTGTGGGAGGAAACCAGAGCACATGAAGGAAACCCATGCAGATACAGGGAGAATGTACAAACTCCACACAGAGAGTGACCCAAAGCTGGTGTTGAACCTGTGTCCCTGGTGCTGTGAGGCAGCAGTACTAACCACTATGCCATCATGCCTTTCCCTCATTCTTCATTGATAAGAACTCTTTTCTTTGAGTTGTCAACATTGACATGAGCAATTGGTTTATTTTCTTTAAAGAGTTTTTTTAACTAACACAATGAAGCCAGACTATTAAATCCTTCTCTACATGACCTACGACTTCTATCCCACTGTTCCCATTCCCTATGATTCTGTCATCCAGTATTTTCACATCCAATGATGTCTCTCATAGAATCATAGAATCTACAGTGCAGGAGGAAGCCATTTGGCCCATCAAGTCTGCACTAACAACAATCCCTCCCAGGTCCTGTCCTATCCTCATAAGCCCACATATCTCTCCAATATACTTAAGTTTCACTGTTAGTACCCCAGTACTCCCACCCTAAGACTGCCCATCACCATTTCCAAATTAGCAACACACCACTCAAACCTTGGAACCTTCCTTCCCATGAAACCCACACACATCCCTTTCATACCAAACCTCAACTTTCATTCTCCCATAAATGTACGCATCAATAACCTATCTTTCTTTACCATTATCCTGTAGACCTTCATTTTTATTTTAAAAGACAAGAAATAAAGTAACGGAGAACTATTTAATAATTAAGGCAACTTAATGAAAATGTAAATATAATGACTAATTTAAACAGCAATATACTGCTAATTGTCAAACAAAACATGTTAAGTTATTCTCAGTAACTGAGAGTATAACGTGTACTAGATAACATAAACATTGGCCTGAATTTTGTGCTCAGTGGAAAATGAATGGAATCAGTTGTTTTCTAAAATGTTCTTGCTATAATAAATTATTTTAAAACCCATAGATTTTCCATCAGTTTAGAGACTGCAATTTTGCTTCTATGTTCATTCGTAGCACATGGGTGTTGTTGACTAGCCAGTATTTAGTGCCAATCCCTAGTTATCCTTGAGAAGGCCAGTGACTTGTCTTCTTAAAATGCTGTAGTCCAC
Source organism: Sphyrna mokarran (assembly GCA_024679065.1). Classification (NCBI taxonomy): domain Eukaryota; kingdom Metazoa; phylum Chordata; class Chondrichthyes; order Carcharhiniformes; family Carcharhinidae; genus Sphyrna; species Sphyrna mokarran. The sequence continues at coordinate 16,978,890 of JAGIQG010000019.1, read as the reverse complement.
ATGCTGTGCGTTGATTTATAATTGCGATCATTGGAGAAGCATTTTAGTGCAGCGCTTTCTACAGTGTACAAAGGGCCTTTAAGTACACAACTGTATGAGATGTTATTCAATTAGAATGAAGAAGCCTCATTGAGACACGCAGAATCTAAACCAGGAACTGCAAGTTACAATATTTAATCCAAAGTCAAATCATGCACAGTAGGCAAAATAAAAAGAGGGGCAGAAAACTGGATTAAGAAAGAGAGATAAAAGTTACAGAAAGAAAAAGTTAAAACATTTAAAAATAAATCACCAGCAACAATTGATTTTGGATAGAATGAGATGCCTCCTTTTCAACATTGGAAAAATTTCTTTGGCAGTATTAAAAAACTTGTTTGCGTTGATATGGCTAATCCCTATTTTTCTGCTGTGTTTAGTGGATAACTAATGGGTGAGTGTCACAACTTCTTGTTCTTTGTGTACTTGCCATTCAGCAACATGCTGTTAGAGCAAAGTTTCTGAACCAGTAGGGCAACTCCTAATTTCCATTTCTGTTGCCTCTGTGTGTATGCTGAAAGCTGCTAACCAGTTTAATTGTAATGTCTGATAGCCTCACCATTGTCCTTATTGCAAAATTCAGGCCACTTCTGCCTTCAACTTGGCATTCACAACGCTAAAAGAAATACACAAATTCTGTACAATAACTGGCATGGATTGATAAAGCTGAAATAAATCAATGATGGTCATGGGTAACTATTTTCATTTTGCGTTGCAGCTGTATACTGTGATTATTATAACTCCCCTGGGGAATGCAGTTGGCATTATCGACCATGTGGTACATTAGTAACCAAAACATGTTCGGACCATTACATTGGAAAGAAGTACTCTGCGATACTTGAAGGTTTAATATTGCTTTTGTTTTCTTTTTTGATTGTTTTGTATACACCAAGATTGACTTGTAAATGATGATCATGTCACTTGTTCTGCTACAGTTTTATAAATCTGGAATACTTGATGATTTATATGACAGAATTGCACATTTTAAAAAAAAGCTTAATGGCTCATGGGAGTTGAGATATTTAAACATTTTTTTAATGTTTACTCATAGAAAGATTTAAGACCAAATAAGATGAAATGTCATCACAAAATATTCTAACAAGTTCTGATGCATTATCATTTTCTATTAAACGTAGGTTGTTATGCAAAATGTCCAGAGAATGCTCCGTATCTGGATGAAAACAAATTGAAATGTGTGAACATATCTGAATGCACTTGTTATTATAATGGGAAAATCCTGCAACCAGGTGCAACAACAAGGAATGACTGTGAAGAATGGTAATCAATGAAAATACATTCAATTTTTAGTTGTTATTAGCAATGAATGAAAACACTTAATCTCATGAATTTATTTTTTTCTATTAAAACAATCATCTAAAATGTTTGAAGGGAATGTTAATTTCTATGTACAATTAGACTATGATGCTGTAAATAATTACCTTCTATTGGAGATGAGTTCAATTCTTAGAAGACTCTTTAGGAGATCATTGCAATTGGGGATGAGGCACCTTACTGTGTAGAGCGGGAGTCTCATTTTTCTGAAAAAGATGCCAGTGTCAAGATGTGGAGGAAGGTCATTTGTGGTTTGAAATACCGGCATGGCTTGGTATACATTTTTCTTTTGAAAGTTTGATGTATTCACGTTTTGACTTGCCCATTTGATGTAGCAGCTTCAAAGTCTGCTTTTAAGGTAACAACCATGGACAAATATGTAAGAAAATATCTGCTGAAGAAGTATTTCTGGTGGTAATCAGTAGGTGCAAAAGCAAGAATTTAATTAATCCATTTGTCTCAGATGTTCTAAATCTACTTTGTGATTTTTTTTCTAGTAAATGCATGAATGGGATCGTCACATGTATAGGTCAGTAAATCTTGAAATATTTAATGTATAATGAAATGAATAGATGTTATTCTGTACTTGTTACATTCCCATACAATGATACCATTAATGGTGTTTGGTAGTATTCTAGGATTATTGGCCTGGAAGACCTGCTAGTTAATGCAGGACCTCTGATGCTTGGTTTATTAAAGGGTTTCAGGGCCAGGTTAATACTCTGCATATCAGGGACGGAGGGGAAATTATAGTGGCCATTTTCCTTGTAGGGCACCCTGTCCATTTGAATTATCATGTAGCGTAACAGGTGATACTTAAAAAGGGGTTCCTCAAGGTTTCCAACAACAAAAAGCGTGTTAGTAATTTAAATTGATCTATCTATGGGAATGGGTGGGAGCAGGAGTGTTAGCCAACTCCATCCACATTGTTTTGGACCAATAACAACCCGTGGTGGTACATGGATAGCACTGTTGCCTCACTGCGCCAGGAACCAGTGTCCAATTCCAGCCTTAGGCTCACTGTGCGGAATTTGCCCATTCCCTTTGTGTCTGTGTGGATTTCCTCTGGGTGCCCTCAGTTTCCTCCCACCCTCCAAGGATGTGCGGATTAGGTTGATTGGCGATCAACCTGATCGAGGGATCAACAGGATAATAGGGATAGGGTGGGATTGTTGTAGGTGCAAGGCTGAATGGCTTCCTTCTGCATGGTAGGGATTCTATTCTATGATTCTATGTTTAAGATTTTTCAGAGCTGACTTTATAATTGACAAATATAGAAAGTCAGCTTAGCTTCCAAAATTGAAAAGTAGAAATGTGTCCCTCCTGTTGCGTAAAATGCGTGCTATCAGACCATTAGTTATACGCAGCATTGGATATTTTACTCCATAATTGACAATGGAGCTGAGTATCAGGGACTGTGTACAATTGTTTTATACCATTGCCCAAAATGAATTTCTACACTGAGGGTTGTAACTTATACAATTTATCATATCTTTTGCAATAGGAGTAACAACTACAACTACAACTACAACAAGCAGTACTCCAGTTGAAACAACTTCCACAACAACCATGAAAGGTTTCTTTTTAAGCAATTTAAAAAATTCTAAAGTATTATATTGACCATTCTCTTGTTTTACTGTATGATACATGATTTCTTTTAATTTTATTTTAAATGGTAATAAAGTATAGGGCAGTGACACCCTTTTTCATTAACATTTATCTGTTGAAGAGGTACATTGCAGAGAAATGCAAAGTAAATTCTTTCAACTCTTGTATTATCTGAACGACAAAATAGAATTCATGTTAGGAAGATATTTATCGTCTTTAACATTTGGCTGAGTCATTGATTCTTATGTTGAAAATGTAGTGCCAATGCTGTTAGGATACAAGCAAATATCTTCTGTCACTGTGAAATTAATTGAATAAAATGACAGGATGAGATTGCAACAGATGGAATGATCTGTGAAATGAATCTGTTTCATTGTTGTGAATGAAAGGAACAACGTTGGCCAGAATGCTCCCAAAACAATTCCAAGTGCATGAAAACTGGGGTCAATCACACTGTTTTTTCAGTGAGAGTTCAGAGAAGAATTGTCCACACTCCATGTATTACAGAGTGCACTTAGTGTAAATCACATCAAAAATCAGTGGATGGGACCTAATTCCACCCAAGAGGCCCGCAGCACGGTTCGTGTGCTGATCTGTCAGCGCTAAGATCAGTGTATGTGCACTAGCCTCTGTTTTCCGACCTCCCCATCGCTGGCCAGCCCCCGCAACCCCAGCAACACTGCCTCTCTGACTATCCATCCATACCCCTGATCCGATTGCCAGCCCCCCCCGATCATGCTCGGCTCAGCCTCCACCGTCTACTTCACAGACACCCCCCCCGCCCCCCTCCCCGCCCCTTGCCAACATCCCCCCACAACAGATTGCAAATTGCCAGCTAACATCACTGGTCTCCCTCCCTCCCTCACCGATCCCAACTGCAGAGTGGCAGCAGCACACCCACCCCCGAAGGTCCCACCCCTTTGCCCCTTGCCTGCTGGGCATTGCCGAGATGCCAGTGCCCGGGGGGCACCACCTTCCCAGCACCCAGTCCTCAGACCTTGATTGTCCCCTCCTTCATTGAAATGGGGTCAGGCCGTTAGCTCCTTGGTAATGGGGAGCTACTGTAATTTCCGCTGAAGTGACACAATGAGGGCAGGGGGGAAGAGATGCTAGAAGTCCGGGACCCACTAATCACATTTAAAATATATGGTCATTAGTATTACCATAACGTAAGCGCTTTCTCGCTGATTTCCGGCACAGATGTCAGGAATCTGGCGCATGGAAACACTAGTGAGCTGAGATGCCCAGTGCAGATCCCATGTATCGGGCACTGTTGGAATTTCCAAGTCTTCTGCGCTTATTTTCTAGTGCAGTGGGATGGGATATTCGGCCCCATATTCTTTCAAACATGTATTATTAATTAAATTTAGATTTGTAAACAGCTGTTTTTTCTACTTGAAAAGTGTAATATTGAGTTAGCTATTTTCAGCCAGGCAAATGAAGGGAATGCAATGACTTATTTCAGATTCAGTGGGTTTAGGAAGAGAATTGATCAATGCTCCTGCTCCTGATCATCGTGTAAAGATCCCTGTTAATGCATGTGAGTGGACGTTGGATGAGAGTAGGATTAGGCTCACAAATGAAGACATCTGCAAACAAATAGCTTACGGTAACTCACTAGTGAAGCATGTTGTCTTGGATGAGGTTGCCCCAGACCTTCCAGTCTCCAGGCTCCCTTGGAAGTGTCAGCACAAAGACTTTGTGGGAGTTGCCCAGCAAGTGTCACTGTCTAATGGGCAATTCCTTTGCACTCTGGGACCCTCTGAAAAAGTCACCAGCTGGAATCTTACCACCATTCACACTGGTGGGATTTTCCCATCTCAGCGCAGTGAACGGAGATTTGGCCGGCCGCCAGATTTTTCGACCTCACTGCAATGGCAGCATGGTGTGAATAGCAGATAAGGTTGCATCGTTGAACTCTGAGTTGCAATCACTTTGGACAGTTCCAATTTTACTTACCTGGATTATTACTCAGATATTTTGTCCTTGCTCAATAAAAGGTTGTGAGAATATGCCCAGCAATTACAGACTGATCAGTTTAACTTTACTGTTTTTATATTAAAGATTTTCAGTTTTTTAGTGAATGAAGACTCGCCAAAAACAGCAACTAGTGCTGTTTAAAAAAGGAGAATGTGTCTTGGCTTTCCCACATTAATCCCACACTATGAGAACTAGTTGAGCAAAGCACTTTGGAAGCTTGCGCCAGAGATACACCACTCTACCTTAGTGCAAAGAGCAGATCGGCAATCTGATGGCTATTCTCTTCTTTGGGAGATTCAACTGTATGAGTTTCAATATTTGGAGAAACTGAGGAGTATTTCCCTCTTAGTGACCCTGCTTAGTATTGGAGTTGTGCTGCTCCCATGGCAGGAAGAGTCCTCAATATTCTGCTATCCCAGGCCATTTCCAGGAAACATTACTGCAGTCTGCTAATCTATTCAAAGATGTATGCACTTGTTCCAAAAACGTAGCCAGTGTTTTAAACATTTCTGTTTTTTTTTATTGCTGTTTAGTACCATCCACAACAACAGTGAAGACAACACCCACATCCACTACAAACTTCGAAATTGGTAAGTTGTGACTAAGTTTTTCATTTAAAACAATTGAAATGTATTTACCCTGAAGTTATTCTCCACATACCAGTAAGCAGAAGTTTGTATTTTTGTACGTTTGCTACATATCAAACATTAAACATTTTCTTTTGGATAGTTAATATTTCAATCCAACTGATGGAATTTATGCCCATGCATTAACACTGTTGACTTCAAAGTTGTAGATACAATCCATTAATTTAAAAGTGTGGTACTATGGATATAGCCCACTTTGGATGTTCTGACCCATGTATTCTCCAGAGGCTTCATAGCACAGAGGGGCAATGAAGTGAAGCTTCTTTCTGCCACTTAAGTCTTGACAGGACCAGGGATGGAATCATTTGAATAATCAGGGGAGTGATCCATGCCATAATGGCTCAACAGGGATATCTCCAGCCAGGAATAGCATGGTGGCACTGTGGTTAGCACTACTGCCTTACAGCGCCAGAGATGCAGGTTCAATTCCAGCCTTGGATGACTATCTGGAGCATTTGCATTTCCTCCTTATGTTTGCATGGATTCCTTTGGGTGCTTTGGCTTCCTCCCACAGTCCAAAATGTGCACGTTGGGTGGATTAGCCATTGGAAATGGGGTGGGGTTACGGGGATAGGATGGGACAAAGAGCCTGGATAAAATACTCTGTTAGAGAATCGGTACAGACTCGATGGGCCAAATGGCCCCCTTCTTCACTGTGGGAATCCTATCGGAGTATCAGAGCAGCACCTCATTGGAATTACCTCAGCCCTCATAGGCTGAAGACTGAGTTGAGCAATGGTTTATTTTTCATTCCTTGCAGAGAACATTGACCAACCAGTTGAAAAATCTATCTGTGAGGAAATGCCATTTTTTAGAGATAAAATTACAATTGGGGAGGCTGGAAATCTGAAACAAAATCAGAAAATGTTGCTAATGTTCAGTATATTAGGCAGCATTGGTAGAAAGGAAAAATGTTAACTCTTCCAGAAACAATTTTATTAGAATATCTGACAGTGTTCTGCAGTGTTAACTTTTGAGAGTTTCCAGCTTGTATTAGCTACAAAAATAAATTAAAAAATCTAATTACCAGCAGAAATGAATATGTTCTTCATCATTTGTACCTATCAGAGTAACTCTGTGTAACATTTCAAGTTGGACTGTAATGGTTCTGAATTTTTCTTTACAGAAGAAGCAACTACTACAACAATACGGCAGACAACCACAACTGGTAAGTAATGTCTCCCTCCATAGAATGATACAGCACAGAGCAGGCCATTCAGCCCATCAGGCTGGGTTTTCTCTCTGGGATGGTAAGTAGGAGGTCAGATCTGTTTCTGGGCTCCCCAACTTGTCTCCGGGGAGAAACAGTTCCTGACCTCTGATCTTCCCCCCATGACAACCAATTAACAGTCACAGGAAGGTTAGCTGTCCAATTAATAATAGTAGGTGCAGCTCTTGAACCTGGAAGGCTAATTTAGGCCTGATCCAACTTGAGAGAAGTAGCTGGAATGGAAGGTAAGAAAGGGTGCTTCAACAGCCCTCTCGCAAATTTTAAAATCTTTAAAGGTTGAGCATCCAGGCACCACTGTGAAGGGTAAGAGAAATCCCTTTATAGGGCAAATAGTGCCTGACCCTAAAGCCACACAGACATGGAACACCTTTAGGCCTGTGTGGAGCACTGAGCCTCCACCCCTGGCCAGCCATTAGCTGTCTCCCCTTTCAGACACTTAATCTGTCTGTCACAAGCAGGAATTTGATCAGCCTCCTTTATTTGACGGGTAACAAATGTCAGACGTGCCAGTGACACCCTGTTCCCATCAAAGAATAAAATAAGTTTCACTCTGAAGATGCGTCACGTATACTGGGTGGGCCTGCTGCTCCCAATCCAGCCTCTGAATGATGACCTGGAGGTGGGATGGAGCTGAGGTACTGGCAGGAAGTTGGGGCCATTTCAGCTCCTCCCACCTCCAGAAATCCAGCACATGTGGCAGAATTTTCCACTCTGGTGACAAAGTGCAGTGGGTCTGCAGGGAAAGTCAGAGTGATCCCTCTGGGCAATGGAGTGGATTCTCATGTTAGATCTTCTGCTTTTCAGCTCAGTGTTGATGCGCCAGTGAGGAGCTGATCGAATGTCGTGGCGGGCTGGGTCAGGATTCATCCAGCCTGTATTACTTCATGACATTGTTGGTCTTGGTGCCAAATTTAAATGGCACCCAAAATCGCACATTGGGCAAGATTTTACAGCCTCGCTCGACCCAAGGCCAGAAAATCCTGCCTGAGGTCAACAGACCATTCTTTGCCCCTGAATCAGTGAGTAGGGCGGTAGAATTTTGATGCTTTATTCAAGACAGCCCAGGTGTGTTGTAAACTTCTGTTTCTCAATGGTGACCAAAAGAATAAAGCCCTTGTTTCCAACGTACACCCAAGTCTCTTGGGGATTCTCCACCGGGTGCAAAGGAAAGGCAAGAAGAGGTCCTTTCACCTCTGGATGGATCTGATCATACTGGCCTTGGAGTAGGTTGCTAGGGAGGTCAGCGTCAGTATCATTTACAAAGGGACTGCTCTGCAGTATAGGAGAAAGGATGAATGATCTGATCCACTCTGTAAAGGTAAGTGAGCATTCTCCTCACTTCGAACCCACGGGCTGGAATACTACAGTTCATGCCAATGGGATTTTCCCATCCTGCTGCAGTAAGTAGAGATTTAGCTGACTGCCAAATTCTGAGACCTAGCCGCAGCGGGAGCATGGTGTGGACAGCTGTTAAGATCACACCCAAAAGGACGTCTCACAGTGTGAAGGCTCGAGTCCACAGGGCTGTCACACATTGCCAGCAGATGGGACATGAGTGCTGAATGCCTGCCAGCTACCTTCAGACCACCATCCCATGTAAGATCCTGCATCTTATTCCCTTACTGGGGAAGGCTCAACACACACAACAGGCTGGACTGCTCTTTCAGCCTGTACTCACAATAAATCCATTTGTCTTATGCAGAAGAAAATTTCCCACAACTGAAGAGGAGAGATCAGTGTTAAGAGGAGGATGTCAGAGTTGAGAACCCTCTCCATTTACAAGGAACAGCGTTGTTGGCTGGATGGTATAGGAATTGTTCCTCATGTGTAAGGTGAGCTTGCTGTTTCCCCCTGAGCCAGTGAGGGTCCATCCAAACAGCAACAACATGTGAAGAATGAGTATTCTGTAATGTAGAAGCCTGTCTAGTCAATCACGAATGATCTTCTTTCTCTATTCCAACCTCCAGCAAGAAAACACAGGGGGAGATTTCCAGCATAGACCTCAACCCCAGCCACCAGGCCACCTCAGATGAAGGTTCTGAAGAAACACATGAGGGAGAGCCTTCATTGCACCTACCTGCACCCTCCCCCATGCAGATACACTCACACAACTTGGGTGGTCCTAGTAGCTCGGGTTCACAGTCTGGCAATCACCTCGTGATGATACAGTCCACAGTGGGCAGAAGCAGTGATGCTTGAGGGTTCAGAAACTTGGAAGACTGATGGAGACCAGCTCCTACTGACTCTGGGGTCTGATGACAAGCCTTTGGAATCATCTTTGAGGGGAATATTGAAGATGCAGGGAACATCAAACAGTATTTCGGAGTCATCAACAAACTGTAAGGAAGAATGGAGGAGTCCGTCCCTGTTCTGTGCTGATGTTCTGGCTCTGGTATATGAGTGCGTCAGTGTTCCCATTGGAAAGATAGTTCTCATATTGGAAACCCAGGTCCAATAGCTTTTGCTGGACGTGCTCAGATCTGCATCCATTGTTCTGGCATGGGTATGTTCAGCAGTTGCTAGGTTATAAGGAGAAGGGACACCTCAACCTCTCTCCAGGTGCCTCTTCTCCTCAAGGAGTGAGAGAGATCCTCAGGAGTCCAAAGAGAGGAGGATCATCAGCCAGAACTCAGAGGCCATCCATCCAGGAATCTTCAAGTATATCCTGCCTCTCCAAATCCCCTCTGTCTGTGACCATCTCAGCTGCTGCAGGTCAGGTTGGAGAAGGCACAGCCTTAGGCTACCAGAGGACATAGGGCCAAAGTCATCTTAGGCAACAGGGCATAATAGTCAGCAGGCTGCCTGAAACAATTGCTGCAGATATAGGGAGTTCACCTAGCCCCACTTGTAAATTTGGTAAAATTAAGAAGTTGTGGATACACAATGGTGATGCAGTTGTTTAATCATAGTTTATACTTTTCCCTTTTATAAATATATTTTGCTCATATCCCTCTCCAACCCTCAGGTATTCAAAGGCTCATATAGGTAATGTAATGTCCAGTATTTTTTCAAGAGTACCAAAACTCTGTCTTTTGCTTCTGTCACACTATAGAGTATTCTTTATGGACGTTATAAGAATTTGTTGTGACCCATGTTGGAATCTTTCCACCAAAATGCACTTGGTAATGGCTTTTATTTTATGACTATGAGGTTTTGGTAAAAGTATAATAGTGGAACTTACACCTGCCAGCTTGATATCAATAGTTGGAAATTGCTGGAAGCCATAATATAGGATAAGACACTCTTAAAAAAAAAAGTAAGTTAATACTAGACAAACATCATGTCTTTGTTAAGGGCGTGTCTGACGTGTTTGAGTTATTTGATGAGGTGACAGAGGCAGTGGACGAGTGCTGTGAATGTTGTATATTTGGACTTTCAGAAAGGGTTTGATAGGATGCCACATAACAGATTGGTTAGCAATGTTAGAAATTTTTGAGATTGATGACTCCTTGGCAGCATGGATTATAAACTAGATAAGAGATAGGAAACAGAGGGTAGGTATAGATGGGAATTTCTCAAATTGGAGATGAGTTGAAAATGGTGTTTGCTAGGGATCAATGTTGGGACCCTTGCTTTCTCTGATTTATAAAAACAATTTGGAGAAGGGTGTTGAGGACAAAATTTCTAAATTTGCAGATGACATTTAACTAGGGAGAATAGTGACTTGAGGAGATGACACTGAGCAAGGTTCAAAGAGATATTAATAAATTGATCAAATGGGCAGATACAGCAAAATGTGACATAATGCATTTTGGTAGAAATAACATGGGGCAACAATACAGGCTCAATGAGATAACTTTAAGAGGAGTATAAGAACAGAGGAACCTCGGGATTCAAGTGTGTATTCTCTGAAGGTGGCCAAGCAAGTTGAAACTGATGTTAAAGATGGCTTATAGGATGCTTGGGTTTATAAATGGAGGCATAGAATATAAAAGCAATGAGGTGATGCTACACATCTACAAATCATTGGTTGGACCACATCTGCGATATTGTATTTAATCCTGGGCATCTTATTTAAGGAAAGATGTTAAAGCCCTACAAATAATGCAAAGGGGATTTATTAGAATGATACTAGGAATAAGAAATTTAAGGTACAAGGAAATATTAGAAAAATTTGGCTTGTTCTCCTTGGAGCAAAGATCAAGAAGTGACCTCATTGAAGTTTTCCAAATTATGAACAATTTTGATCAGGCAAAGGATATTCTGTTCCCATTATTTGGTCCAACATTCCTCAAGTTCACTCTTCTGCCTTTTCCCCTTAACCCTTGATTGTTATTAATCAAAAATCTACATGTCTCAGCCTTAAATATACAAAAGGAGCTTCAAAGACTCAAAACCTTCTGAGAGAAGAAATTCTTCTTCATCTCAGTTTTAAATTGGTACCCTTTTATTCTGAGATGGCACCTGTAGCACAGTGGTTAGCACTGTTGCTTCACAGCTCCAGGGACCTGAGTTTGATTTCCGGCTTGGGTTACCATCTGTGTGGAGTTTGCACACTCTCCTTGTGCCTACGTGGGTTTCCTCTGAGTTCTCCAGTTTCCTCCTACAATCCAAACATGTGTGGGTTAGGTTGATTAGTCACCCTAAAATTGCCCCTTAGTGTTCTGAGATGCATAGGTTAAAGGGATTTGTGAGTAAAATGTATGTAGGGATATGGGGATAGGGCTTGGGTGGGTTTGTGGTTGGTACAGACTCGATAGGCTGAATGGCCTCCTTCTGTACTGTCGGATTTCTATGATTCTTTCTATATACCCTCTGGTCCTAGTCTCTCCAATGAGGGAAACATCCTCTCAGCATTTACCCAGTAAAATCCCTTCAGAACTCTCTTTGTTTCAATGAGATCATCTCTCATTTTTCTCGATTCCAATGAGTAGAGTCCCAACCTGTTTAACCTTTTCTCATAAGACAACCCCTCCATACTAGGGATCATCCTAGTGAACCTTTTTTGAACTGCCTCCAATTAAATACTATCTTTTCTTAAATAAGCAGACAAAAACTGCTCACAATACTCCAGATGTGGTCTCACCAATACCTTGTATATTTACATCAAGATCCTCCCTAATCTTGTACTCTAATCCCTTTGGAATAAGGGCTAACATTCATTAGCCTTCCTGATTACCTGCTGCAGTAGTGTGCGAGCTTTCTGTATTTTGTGTATAAGTACCACCAAGTCCCTTTGGGTTGTAGCATTCTGCAATTTTTCCCCATTTAAATAATGCTCCATTCTTTTGCTCTCCCTTCCAAAATGAACAACTTCACATTTTTCCACATTATACCCTATTTGCCACCATTTTGCCCATTTACTTAACCTACCTTTTTGTAAACTCTATACCTGTAATGCAAAGCATGCAAGTTGGTTCCACTCAGTGACATGTCTGCTAATTGGACCTGAGTGTGCAATGTTAGAGATTTGTATCATCCTGATGAAGCCATTCAGTGTCTTGTGAAGATGTTACTTTGCTCTGCAATGGCTGCCCAGCCCTGCATGATGGAATCTCTCTTTGAGATAATAGAATACTAATCAATATGAATTTTATCACAGGCCTATTCAATGTCTTAGGGTTCATAGCATGGATTGATCTTCATGAGATGGAAAATATTGAGGACTGTAATGGAATGAAGGCGGTGCTCCAGCACCTCTCCTGAAAACTGAGCAGTGCTATGAAGGAAATCAGTTATTGACAGCTATGCTGAAACTGACTGGGTCACATCTCTCCTAGATGCCAAGGCAACACAGGATGTAAGCTTCCAATGAGCACAGGGTCTTGCGTGATTGACAATAATTACATGATGGTCCCTTGAACCCGTCAGTTTGAATAACATAACTCACAGTTTTGAGCCCATGCTCTTGCCTTATAGATCATTGCATCCTGGTATCCAAGAGTATCTAGGGCCTCAGGTAGCAAGGTGTGGCCTTTGTATTAATCATACATTAGAGCTGGAGTTTGGTGAGATGGTGCAATTGGAGTGCAGCTCCGTCTTCAAGTAATGAGTAGTGATGCATCTTTTTTCTCTTAGAGCTTACATGCTAAGTTCATGTCACACTTCATTGAGAGCATCTTTGGATGCAGTTGTGTTTCTGCCTCCTGAAAGCTGTCATGGTCACTGACATTTGAGCTCCATAGACGAAAAGACTGTGTAGTTACTTCATGATATGCGCTAACGGAGTGCATACCCCATCACACACTGGGCACATGCTGCCAAGCTATTACAACTTCCGAGGAGGCCCCCCACCCTCCCTCCCCCCCCAAACCCTCCCCCATCCTCCCTCAGTTAGGTTCAGGCTGATTATTGCTTTCACTGTGATCATTTTCAGATTGATGACCTTTTGTGACATGTTAGTGATGACAATGAAGTTTTTATTGTCTCTACTGAATCAGTGAAAATTGCACTCGTGTCAATTTGTCTTTATCTTGTTCCTTCTGGAATCCTGTGGTTATGAGGTTGTCACAGGCACATCTTCTGCATCACTTGTGGGTAATGACGTGAATTGTGTGAACCCTTGTCCTCTGCAAATTCACCATCTTCAACATCCTCCACATCTGAGGTGATGACTAGATACTCCGTGCCTCCTTCTGGCATCTCATCTCTCCTCTTCGGTGTTAGCTTCTGCAGAGTGCAACAAACTACGCTGATGTTTGACACACTCTGCAGTGAGTATTAGTGATCCATGCCTGATTGGTCCAACTGCATCTGCGAAGTGCCTGCTCTATTAAGAACCTTGTGGCTGACTAGGCAGCATTATATCTCAGCTGTACTCCATGGATGAAGAGCAAGCATCATGAGCCATGTCTTTAGGGAATATCCTTTATCACTAAGGAACCAGCCTTCTATGTGTTGAGGGTAGGTGGCACAAAAGAATAAGGAGCTTCCTGAGTATCTAACACAAACATGCAAGATCATTTTTCTGTGATCACAGGTAAACTGAACACTGAGCGAAATCCTTTCTTCTTAATGAACTTCAGAACGCTGCCAGGTTGCTCTGAAGGCCATGTGTCTGTAGTTGATGACATCCTGCACTGGGCTCAGGACTAGGACTTTCTCTGACTCCTCTATGAACAATCTTATAACTCTTGCCCTATGACAATCTTTCACTGCTGCAGTCTGTTCCTTAAGCCAATCCTCAACCCCCTATCCTTGAGTTTGCCTCCATCTTTTCCCTTCTCTCCCATGTTCCACCAATCCCTCTGTACCCAAATGTGTTTCTGATTCTTTCTACTCGCTGCTGGTCATGTCTCCTAGCCTTGGCATAACTTGTCAAAATCTGACAGCGTGTTAAAGGTAAGTAAACAATGCAAATACATACCTTGAAGCTGTTGATGAGGCAATTAATTTGTTTTACTTCAGGCATTTATCCATTTTCCTTTGGAATCCACTATTCAACATACTTTCACCATCTTTTTGGGCACTGCATTTCAGATCATCTCTACTCAATCCATGTACTTGCTTTCAACGTTTATTAGGAAATTATTTGACACATTTGACACACACTTTTTTCAATTTTGGCTTTTCTGTCCTAAATTTCAGTCTTATTTGAGTTTGTTCTTCTGAAAGAGGGAATAATAAAAGCTCAAAGAAAAATCCCAGGTCAATTTTGCGAAAGTTCGGAGCAATCTTCTCTTACATCTCTTAGCTGATCAAAGAAGCCCCAATTTTGGAACACCAATCTGGTGATAAGAAGAGGGCATTACCATCTCTGAACTTGAGTCAACCTTCAGCAGTTGCAGAGCTGTGCCATCTTCTACAAGGACATTTGTCACAACGATGAGACAAAGATCTCTCACATGCAGGAAAAATATGAGTGCACTATGACTTGAAACTCGAGTGCAAGTTCTTGAAATAATATTGCAATTAAACTTCTGATGGAGTGTTACAAAAGGTGTTACAACTACTTCATTAATAGCTGCCATGATTTCAGCAGCCATCACATGCTTGATTGTTCTATTGATGGTTGAAAGAGCATCTAGAGTTCTCTTTGCCTTCATGTTGCATTTGTTTGTTTCTTTTCCCACATCTACTGGTGCACAAGGCAGATTTTAACCTGGTCCCACAGCGAGTTTTACCTGGCACGGGCCTGTCATTGGAGACTTTTTGCTTCACATCAAGTTTGGCTGACCAGGAGTCTCTCCCATTTTCACCGCCAACCAGTGGCATGTTGGGAGGATTTTGCAGGTTTGTGGTCAATTGGTCTAGCTGTGTTATGAATGCACTTTCCTTGGCCATCAAGTCCTGGGATGGGACTTGAACCTAGAGCTCCTGGTTCAGAGGTAGAAATGCTACCCATTGTACCACAAAACCTTGGCTTCATGTTGGCTTATTATGTAATCCAGTCATTGTCACATTGCTATTTGTTTCATCTATTACAACAGTTGTCTGCATTTGGAGAACATGTAATTAATTGGTTGTAAAGCACATTGGAATGTTTTGCGGTCCTGAAAACTGCCATTAAAATGGCAAGTCTTTCTTTCCATTCTCTTTGTTCTTCACGCTGATTGGATAAATCACTGTTTGCACATTAACATAAAAGCATTATAACCTTTTCAATCTTTTGCTATGATCTCACAATTGTTTTAATATCACAACTTATAACTCGTGGCATAGAAATGGAAAGATTGTAAATTCATTAATATCGGTTGCCATATAAACAAAATATGGTCGTTGGCAACTTGCCTAGATATGCACAATTTGAAGAATTGCTATGTCATATCCTTGTTTGTGCCTCCTGTTAAACCATGAAACTTAAAGATAGATTAAAGAGTAATTTTTTCTACTGCAGAATTGCCTTGCTATGGCATATAGTCTTCTTGGTCTGATGACTACGTACTGATAGATAGAAACTCAAACGATTCTGCATCCTAGACCCCAAACTTAATGAACTGTGTCCTTCTGCGTTGTATAATATTGGTAATGTTCAGTATCAATGCATCGATAATCGTGAGGCAATAAATGAATCAAAAGCCAGTACAACCTGAGAGGAAGAAGTGGTCCTTATTTCTGAAAACAATGAAGATGATTCTCTGGATGTAAAACAGTGCCCTTACTACAGAATTCGTATTTGCTGTGAGCCTGTTACAGGATCCCCCTCAACTAGTCTGACTAAAACAAGCACCTCTGGTAAATAAGACATGTCTGCTCTTTAACCTAAGCATTTTGAGACACTTTTCCTTCTCAAGATTACATTAGCAGATTAAATTATAAAGGAATATTGATAAGTGATCTCAGATTTTGATGTGAATAAGCTATTGGAGAAAATGATGCTTACTTTACACATAATGTTTGTAAGAAGTGATCTGTCATCATCTTTCACAAAGCCCTCATGATACATTTACTTGTATTGGGATAAGCTATGGAGAAGAAGAATTTTCTCAAGCTAAGTGCATCAAGGAGTTGCAGTCCTCTAAGCACTATTTTAGTAATTAGTTAACATGACCATTTCAGATTCTGTCATTTACTGTATCTGGAACCATTTTGCCCTCTGTGGTTCTGCATATCAAGTTGACATTTTTAATTTGAGTGTACTATTTGTCCAATCACAATTTGTCAGTAGGAATTTTACATTTCAAGTCATTCAGCTGACATTTGACAAAAATCCATTGATGGATAAAAAAAACTTTTTTTAAACTGTTAAAAGTGTCAGTGAACAGATTGTCATTGATGGTTCTTTATCAGGGCATAACAGGTCCAGGGTTGAAATTTCACCCTGCTGCCACAAGTCTGGTGAGAGTGGCAGAAAGGTCGCAGTCTAGTATGGGATGTGGCTTGAACCACATTTTACCCGGGGAAAAACTGTTGATTGTTTCCACGAGACACTGGGCACTAATATCAGTAATAACTGACAACCAACTCCAGGTGACATTCTCAGGAACTTGTATTTGAAAAATGAATCTAAAAGCCAATGAGCAGTGTATTATTTTTTGCTCTGAAATAATTTTAATGATTTTAGTGAGTTAGCTAAGATAAGAGTGAATAGATTACAGATTTGCTATTTATGTTTTTGGTTGGTTGCATGCACAGAGAAAGTCAGTCCTCACTAAAACAGGAACACTGGCAAATCTCAGCAGAACATAAAGTGAACGAAAATCACAGCGACTGTTTCAGGTAGATGACATTTCTGATAGAATGTTTTCCTCCTGCTATAGAAACAACACAACCACTGGTGATAGTGACTACAACCACTTCTACCACTAGCTACATACCTGGTAAGTTTTATACCTTCAATTACATCTGTCTCCACAAGTGGACCATTTTTGAACTTGTGGCCAGTCACGTAACAACATATGATTTCCACATTTTTATCTCCAATTTTTCAAACTGATTGCTTTAAAAATGCTTGTGGCTTTGGACATTACGTTGTAATTTAGGGCAGATGTTAGGGAATTGTATCCTGATAATAACAGGACGCAAATCAGGAATTTAGGACCAGTTGGTGGATTGTTTTGCAACTGCATTAACTTACACGGTCCTATTCCTTTATATTTGCCTCTGGCACGTGAAATTCCAAGAGGGAAAGATATATTATGATAAATATTTCTGCCTAAGTATTATGTTATCAATTATCAAATATAGCTGAACATAATAAATGGGCCATTTGGCAACAAGATCATAGCTGATCTCTGATCACAGTGCCATCTTCCTTCACTACCCCTTGCTCCCCTTAGCACCGAAAAATCCATCAACCTTTGAAGAATTCCAATGATTCACTATCTTGTGATTGAAGAAATTCCTTCTCAATTTAGTCCTAAATGGTAGCCTCTAATTCTGAGTCCTAGAGTGGGATTTTTCAGCCGTGCTCATCCCAGTGCCAGAAAATCCTGCCCACGATCACCAGCCCTACGTATGTTCGTGTCCCACCCACTTTGATTCCATGGCGAGCAGGATGGGAAAATTCCACCCTTGATTTAGATTTCAAGCTGAAAGGGAATATTTTCTTTGAATCTACCATGTCAAGTCCTTTAAGAACTAAAGTGTTTCAATTAGTTAATTCCCCATTCTTGGAAACTCTAGGGAATATAAACTAATCCTTCTTCAAAGGACAATTTGTTCATCCCCGGAATCAATCAAATTAACTTTATGTTGCACTCCCTATAAAACAACTATACTCTTCTTAAGGTAAAAAGATTAAAACTGCACTCAACACTCCATTTATGGGGTTTCACCAATGCCTTGACCTACACAATTGTAGGAAGAGTTCTTTACTTTTATGCTTCAACCTGTTGTATAACAAAAGCTAACATAACTACATGTCATCCTAATCACTTACTGTACTTGCATGTTAGCTCTCTGTGATACATGCACAAGGATACCAAAGTTGCTGAATGCAAACATTCTGCAGTATCTCCCCATTCAAAAGATATTCTTACTTTGTCCTACCAAAGTGGATACCTTCACACTTCACCACATTGAATTCTGTTGGTCATATATTCTAGCTCATTCATCCAATCTGCATAAATTCCTCTTCAGTCCATTTACGTCCTTCTCACTGCTTACTTTCCCAGCTGATTTTGCATTTTGTTCTTATAAGATAGTTTTTCGAAAACCATGCTCACAAGTTGGATACGGTGGCATGGTCTAATGTCAGTGGACCTGCAATCCAGAGCACCAGGCTGGGAACATAGGCTCAAATTCCATTGTCAGCTGATAGAGTTAAAATTCAATAAATAAAACTGAAATTGAAAGCACGTCTCAGTAATGGTGACCATGAAGATATCAATGATTGTGGTAAAAAGATATCTGGCTCACTAATGTTTTTTATGTCTGCCCTACATGTGACTCCAGAGCCACAGCAATGTGGTTGATTCTTATTGCCCTCCAAAATGACTGAGCAAGCCACCCATTTAGAGATGGGCAATAAATGTTGGTCTTTCCAGTGTTGCCTCTGTCCCATGACAGCGTAAAGAGAAACATAACGATCAGCAGAATAGGAATGTACATCAGGGGAGTCACACCAATTGATTATTTTGTGACAAAGCCAGCAGTTCATTGTTACTTGGCCATTCCTCCAGAGTGGTGGTCACTGCTACCGGCAAAGTGCGTACCCAAGGCCCAGTATTGTGTAGGAACCAGGCCACACGTGGGAAGGGGATCATGTTATGGGAAGAGTGTCGGGAGGGTTATTGACAGGAAGAATGGGGATGACTATCTGTGTGGGATTTTCTGACCACACTAGCCCCAAGATCGGAAAACCTTGCCTGAGGTCAACAGAACTTTCTCTGCTGTGGTTCCAGTGGCAGGTGGGACAGCAAAGTTCTGCCCTTGCATTGTACTTTCAAATAATGCAGTCAGTTTCTAAGCTCATCCCAGCAAAATGATTAGCATAGTTAGTGACATAGGCAGAAATATCTTAAAATGAAGTCTTTGCATCAATGAATAACCCATGCACAGACTCAACAGTGCCATAGCTCAGTTGCAGTGTAACGGGTTGAAGTCTTTTTTTCTTCTCTATAGAAACAACTCCACCACCAGTGATACGGACCACAACTGCATCTACCACCAGCTACATACCTGGTAAGAGATTTCAATACCTCACATCTGTCTCTATAAGAACATCACTATCTATGATATATCATTGAGTAGATCACAAGATATGGATTTTATTTTTACATGTACATTTTCCTTTTCATTTTTTAAACATTTTTGTATTACTGTTTGTTAGGTTGCCGTTCTGACCTTGAGGAAATTGTGCTCCTAGCAAAGTGTTACTGGACTATAGATTTATATTGATAGTTGATATGAATGAATAGAATATTTTGCAATGAGCATTAACCTCTTCACCTATATTCTCCAGATATTAACCCAACATCTAATGTCCAATTGAGCAGGGTAAATTATATATATATGATATTTGTCACCCATTGTCAATACTTAGGCTGCAAGACCATACCAAGCAATGGGTGAAAGTCAGACAACCGATCCATCTCTGTCAGTCATACAAGTTTAGCAGCAATGCCCTATAGAACATTTTCTCTACTTCCAAGCCCAGATACTCAAGTCACCATAAAATCAGTCGGTCTCCGGGTTGAAATTTATTTTTTGAATTTCATTTCAACGGCCCTGCTCATTAGCAGCCGAAAAGCTTCCCTTGATCTTTAAAATGAATGAAATCACAAGTGTGGCAAAGTAATCTGGTACGAGATAGTTAGGCAGTCGAATTTTGTATTGAATTAACTTTTGTTTGTTTCATTATAGTGAGATTATTTAGTGAAATTGTGAAGAGGCAACTTGCCTATTGAAAGGAAATAGGATCAAAATGAGAAACATTGCTCTGCCAATTTACACTTTGCCTTTCTTATTAATTGGGTAAAGGCAGATTCATTAAGCCTAAATGTCATATTTTGCAGAGGAGGAATGCGATGGTGAATGGTCTTCTTGGTTTAATGATCAGACGCCTTCTGAGGACAGCCCGGACGATTCTGAGTTATTGGATCCCGTACGCGATGAACTGTGTCCTTCATCTTCTGATGCAATTAATAAAATCCAATGTCAGTTTGCTGATTACCCGCAGAGGCCAATCAGTGAATCGCCGGACAATGTGACCTGTGACAAAGACACAGGACTTGTCTGTGTATACAGAGAAAGCGCTTCGCTGGACAGGAAGTTTTGTTACGACTATCAAATCCGTGTTTGCTGTAAAGCACAAAAAACAACAACCTATCTGCCTGAAACCACCTCTACAACCACCACTCCTGGTAAATATGATATTTACATGTAAAGGAGAGTCTTTGAAAACAAATGCACTTTGATCAAATCTGTGCCATTCCAAAAGGATAAATCCATCAAGCAAATTCATACTAGGCTTAGAAATGATTATTTGAGATAATGACCAAAAGGCACACAGATTGCTAATATAATCTTTTGTTTACTATTAGAAACAAATCATGAATCCATGTAAAGTAAATTGGCTAAAGTCCCAATTGCTGAAGAAGAAAAATGAATATATTTTTGAATTCTTTGTGGAACATAATTTCACTTATTATTTAAATCTTAATTTCAATATCCATGTCTTTGGCTCATTCTGGACTAGCATTGTCATCTTGTGTATTATAAGCCACTCTGATGTCCACAACATGTTTAGGAAGTAACTGACAAATAGGGCCGCATGGCCAATAATCTTAACCTTTACCACGGAATAAAAACAGCAATATGACACTTATCTGAAAATGATGGTACAGTTTCCTGGCATACATATTTAAACCAACAGGATCTCCCATTTAACTTAAATACTCTGAGCAGGTCAGCACTGCAGGAGCTGGGAAATAGTGTTTTTATGTATTCTTTGATGGGATTTAGGCATCATGGATTGGTATTTGATGCCAATCCATAATAGCCTTTGAACTGAGTGGCTTGGTGGGCCATTTCAAACATGAGATAGGCCAGACCAGGTAAGGATGGCAGATTTCCTTCTGGAAAGGACTTTAGTGAATCGCATGGGTTTTCACAAAGATCGCTGTCATTGTCACTATTATTGAGCGAACCTTTTAATTCCAGATTTTATAATTAAATTTACATTCCATCAGCTGCTATGATGAAATTTGAATCCATTTCTGAAGCATGTTATCCTGTTTCCTTGGATTACTAATCCAGTGACACCATCACCACACTATCACTTCCCATCGGCCACCTCCCAATGTGTCCTGTATAATTGCAGGATTGCTGTCCAAGTACCTTTAGAGCCACTGTTTATTTGGACTGGTGAGTTCAAATAGATCTGTCCGGTGTAAAAGGTTTCCAGTGAAGACAAACATTTACTGGAATGACATCATGGTCAAATCTGGGTGACAAGTCCAGCAAATCTCCAACTTGCAGAAACGATGATGTTCTAAATAGAGAGGTCTTCAACAGTAATATTAGTTACCTGCTGAAGTAATTTTATTTTATGGAATAGACTAAAATGGAAGTGACTACATTTGAGTTCTACAACCTCTGTGCTTGGTTATGTTCAGCAGAAAATTACATTTTTAACTTTGACTCAAAGAACCTCAGTGTGCCCTTTAACAAATTGTAGTATTTTCCCCCTCTATAGAAACCACTCCACCAATCCAGATAGAAACTTCAACTACGTCCACGACCAGTTACGTACCCGGTAAGTGACAGTGGTTTTCTGTCTTACACTGTGTATCTTGAGAAGTAGATTCGTTTCAAACCCTAAGTGATCTACTAACTGGGTAGGTAACACAGTCTGGCTTTCATTGGACTTCATATTTTCCTTTCAAATTGTTTGCTTTATGAATGTTTGTATCTTCAGTCATTTTATTGTGATTAGTGGGGCAGTTTTTAGGAAATTGTACTCCAGACACTGTATCTAACAGAATGTGTATCAGGCTATTAAGGCCAATTGATTTGTTTTGTGATGAGTATTAAATTTCACATCTGCTTCCCTGATACTTTCCCCAATTTCAATGAAGATATATATCTGCAGTACGTATAATTTCAGCTATCAAGCATATTATAAACACTATGACAACATTGGTTACATGTGAATGTACGAGCAAGGAGCAGGAGAAGGCTATTCAGCTCCTCCACCACTTAATAAGATCATGACTGCTCTGACAGTGAGCTCAAATCTGCATCCTGCCTATCACCATTTCAGTTTTAAAGTTTATTTATTAGTCACAAATAACGCTTAACACTGCAGTGCAGTTACTGTGAAATTCCCCTAGTCACCACCATCCAGAGCCTGTTTGGGTCAGTGCACCTAATCAGCATGTCTTTCTGACTGTGGGAGGAAATTGGAGCACCCGAAGGAAACCCACACTGACATGGAGAGAACATGCAAACTGCACACAGGCAGTGACCCAAAACGGGAATCGAACTTGCGTTCCTGGCTCTGTGAAGCAGCAGATTCCAGGAAGGGAATCCAGGAACGGAGTTTCAGGAAGGGAGTTCCAGAGATTTGCATCCTTGGAGAGAGAATATTTTGCCTCATCTCCATTTTAAATGCGTGTCCCCTTTTTTTTAAAACAGTGACCCCTAGTTCTAGATTTTCTCACAGGAGGAAACATATCGAACCTGTCAAAACCCCTCCAAATCTTACTTGTTTTAATTAAGTCACCTCTTAATCTTCTAAACACCAATGAATACAAGCCTAGCCTGCTCTACTTTTCCTCATTAACACAACCCACTCATTCCAGGTATTGGTCTATTAACCCTTCTCTGACAAGCTTCCAACACATTTACATCTTTCCTTAAATAAGAAGTCCAATACTGTGTGCAGTACTCCAAATATGGTTGTACCAATGCTCTGTGTAACAAAAGCATAACCTTTCTACTTTTGTATTCAATTCCCCTCACAATAAATGATATTCTATTAGCTTTCCTAAGTGTTTGCTGTACCTGCATGTTAGCCTTTTGTGATATATGCCCTGGGACACCCAGATCCCTCTGTATCTCAGGGCTCTGCAATCTGTCACCATTTAGATAATATATTTCTTGTTTCACCAAACCTGGACGCCCGCTCTACATTCACCCTTTTCCAGACTTGCTTGAAATTTTCTGCTTTATAAACTAATGTGTTGTAAAGCACATCTGAAGAAAATAACTGCATGGGTCAACTCATCCAGGAATTTAATTTCTATTACCAGTCAGTGGCTACAGTTGCATTGCAACTGACTGAGTAGCGTGAACACCAGAATCTCCCACTAACACTGTATTCTCTGGTCTGTGCATAGGGCACTGGCTGGTGTTCCTTTTGCATAATCACCGATTGCCATAGTATGTTCAGAAGCATTATTTATCTGGATAATTCAGTTCAGTATGCAGCTGTCAATTGTGAAAAGTTGGCACTGGCTATTGAAATACTAATATGTGCAGATAAACCGTTAATTCCTCATGATAATTCCAGCAACTATTTGTAGCAATGTTATACTCAAGGTAAGTGCTACTAAATCACTGTGTTGTCTCTGCACTAAAATAATTGTATTGACTGAAATAGAAGAGAATCATTTTACTTTTGTATATTTTATACTGAAGGGCATACAAAATGAAAGGTTTTAGATCTGATAGTGCAGTAACTGAGTGCAGTGTAACAGATTAAAATCTGTTTTTTCCTCTATAGAAACAACCCCACCACCAGTGATACAGACTACAACTGCATCGACCACCAGCTACATACCTGGTAAGAGATAGCACTTTTACACCTCACAAGAGGCCTTTCACTGTAAGGATATTGCTATCGAACTCCATATGGTTTACCATTGAGTAGGTCACAAAATATGGCATTTATTTTTATATAGAGACTTTTCTCTCCAGTTGATTGTTTCTTTGCTCATTAACTTGCAACCTTTAGTGCAATGCTTGGGAAATTCTGCTCTTTTTAGATTTATTTATTCGCAGGATGCTATCAGCCTTTGTTGCCCATCCCTAGCTGCCTCTCAGAAGGTGAATGTGAGCTATCTTTTTGAATCCCTGTAGTTCCTCTGGTGTAGGTAGAATGTAGGTAGTGCTGTAAGGAAGGAAGTTCTAGGTTCTTGACCTGGGAACAGTGAAGAAATGGTAATATACTTCTAAGTCAAGATGGGAATTTTGAAGTTGTGGTGTTCACTTAGTGGATTATTAGTGGATCATTTATGTTGAAAGTTGACATTATTATAATTCAGGTTAGAAATTCTGAAGTGTTCTATGAAGTCTGTCTGGATCATAAGTTTTGCACTTTGAATTTGGCTTGGGTAATCATGATATGCCTCACTTTGGGTACGATTCAAACGACCCACTAGGGAGCTTTACTCAAACAAAGTTTACTTAAGAATATAGTTAACACGTCTAGAATGAAAATTAGCAATAACTTTTTTATTCCTTCATGGGGCATGGGGCATGGGCATGGGCACTATTGGCTAGCCAGCATTTTATTATTCTAATTGCCCAAGGACAGTTTAAAATCAACAACATTGCTGTGGCTCTGGAGTCACATGGAGGCCAGACTGGGAAAGGATAACAGATTTTCTACCCTAAAGGACATTAGTGAACCAGATGAGTTTTCCTAGCAGTTGACAATGGTTTCGTGGTCATCAGTAGATTCTTATCCAAATTTTTTTTTTATTATATTCAAATCCCACCCACTCCATGGTGAGATTCAAACCTGGGTCCCCAAAACATTAGCTGAGTTTCTGGATTAATAGTATAGCAAAAATACCACTAGGCCTTTGCCTTCCCTTTTACCAATTACAAACAAAAAAAAACAATCATTATATTGTATAACACTTAGCAGCTAAACACTGTTTCAATGAAACAGATCCCATAAACAAAATCTTTGCCACAGGTTTAACGGAGCAAAAACTAATGTTCACGTGATACTGGAATTTAGTCCTTTGGTTGAATGCTGCAGTTCTCTTGAGACACATACAGATATGTTTAGAGTCAGAACAACTTTCTAAACAGCAGAGAAACTCTAGTCAAGTCAACCACCAACAGCTGATTTTCTACTCCAGGATAGCTAGCAGCCTTGCTTCCAGCCAACAGCAGACTTGATAATACCAGGGAGGAAGAGAGAGAAACACTGCTTTCCAACTTGATGGCCAACTGCTTCTAAACTAAAACTGAAAAAGAATCTATAGATTTTTTTTCCCCTGGGGAGGAACCACCTGATTTAACTTGTCAATCAATCTTCCTCCTTTCATATAAAGTCATAAAAGATCCCAGAGTAAAAATAAATAAAACTCCATTTAAGCCGTTGAAGTAGAAATAAAAGGCCTCCTATCAAAAGGCCAGGCAACAATGAGAAAAAGAAACTAAAAAGGTCTGCTTACAACTGCAGAGAACATGATTTTAAAAATAATTCTTAAAGATATACTAACGTCACAGCATAAATTGATCGATTATTTTGCGATGGGCATTAACCTTCATATTGACGCTAGCGTGCTGAGCTCTAAGTGACAATGTTGTATTATGGTATAAAGATAAAGTCACCGTAGTCCCAGGTGACACAGATTGCTCTCCTCTTTGAGAGGGAGAGGCTGACTGGTGGTGATTTAACATGAGAATCACTATACCTCAGGCAAGGAATAAGATTGAGAATCTTATCCCTTGAGAATTGAGAGCCTTCATGAATAACCTCATTAGCTAGTAAGGAAATTGAACCTGTGCTGTTGGCACCGTTCTGAGCATCACCGACCAACTGTCTAGCCAACTTAACTAAGGCAACTATAAATAACAGATTTTCTGTATCAAATATATTTGTCGCCCATTATAAACAGTGAGGTCACAAACCATATTAAAGAATGAGTGAAAGTGAGGCAGCCAATCCATCTCTCTCAATCATACAAGTTTAGTTGCAACACCCTGTTGAACCGTTTCATTTCTTCCCAAACCTAGGTACAGGATTCGTCTGACTCAGAGGCTGACTGATTTTCTAATGTTTTTTATTTAGAACTTCCTTTCTCGAACCTTACTCATTAACTGAAAATCACTCCTTGATCTTTAAAATGAATGGATTCAGTGATATGAAGATATCACGCTGGGCACTCACTGTCTCCATGAGAGTGCATCGGTACATGTTAGAGAACTAGAGAGCAGAGTGAATATTGGCATTGCCCTTGGACTTGACATGCCCAGTGGGTGTTGAGGCCATAACTTCAGCCAGAGGGAAAATCTTACACACTGTCACGGACATCTCTCTGTGAGCCTCCTCACCAACTTCAGGCAGCCTTCAGAGATTTTTAACACGCTCTCCAGTAACCACTGGACCCCATGCCCGCCATCCTCAAGTGCCCCACTGGCAGCACTGAGCCAGTCTCTGGGTGTGTTTTACACAGACTCGTTCTTAACTGACAGCCAGTGTGAAATCGTGTCCAGGTTGTGATTGCAGGTGGGAGTGAATAATGCTTCTGGGCCACTGATTGTACGTGTGTGATATGTGCAAAGTCTACTTGATTTTTGTTCGTTCTGTTATGAAATTGTTTAGTGAGATATTTGATGAAGCTTCTCGCCTGTCTAAAGGAAATAGGATCAAAATGAGAAACATTGCTCTGCCAATTTACACATTGTCTTCCTTATTAATCGGGTAAAAGCAGATTCATTAAGCCTAAACATCATATTTTGCAGAGGAGGAATGCGATGGTGAATGGTCTACTTGGTTTAATGATCAGACGCCTTCTGAGGACAGCCCGGGCGATTCTGAGTTATTGGATCCCATACGCGATGAACTGTGTCCTTCATCTTCTGATGTAATTAATAAAATCCAATGTCAGTTTGCTGATTACCCGCAGAGGCCAATCAGTGAATCACCGGACAATGTGACCTGTGACAAAGACACAGGACTTGTCTGTGTATACAGAGAAAGCGCTTCGCTGGACAGGAAGTTTTGTTACGACTATCAAATCCGTGTTTGCTGTAAAGCACAAAAAACGACAACTTATCTGCCTGAAACCACCTCTACAACCACCACTCCTGGTAAATATGATATTTACATGTAAAGGAGAGTCTTTTGAAAACAAATGCACTTTGATCAAATCTGTGTCATTCCAAAAGGATAAATCCATCAAGCAATAGAGTAATTATTCAAAATAAGCTTAGAAATAACTATTAGAGATAATGACCCAAAAGGCGCACAGATTGCTGATATAATCTTCTGTCTACAAATTTAAACAAATCAAACAACTCTTTACTCAGAGGGTAACAGGATGTGGAATGCCCTGCCTGCAGCAGTTTGAACTCACCAACTTTAAGGTCATTCAAATGGTCAGTGGATAGGCATACGAATAACTTCGGAATAGTTTAAGTTAGGGGGTCATTAGATTGGTTCCACTGGTCGGCGCAACATTAAGGGATGAAGGGCCTGTACTGCGTTATAATGTTCTATGAATCCATGTAAAGTAAATTGGCTAATATCCCAAATGTTGAGGAAGATAGTGAGTTATCTTGTGTATTATAAGCCACCCTGTTGTCCACTAGCATGTTTAAGAAGTAAATGATGAATAGGGCCGCTTGACCACCAATCTTAACCTTTACCACAGAATAAAAACAGCAATATGACACTTACCTGAAAATGGTGATACAGTTTCCTGGCATATATATTTAAACCAACAGGATCTCCCATTTATCTTAAATACTCTGAGCAGGTTAGCACTGCAGGAGCTGGGGAATAGTGTTTTTATTTATTCTTTGATGGGATTTAGGCATCAGTGGCTAGGCCAGCAGTTGATGCCAATCCCTAATAGCCTTTGAACTGAGTGGCTTGGTGGGCCATTTCAAACATGAGATAGGCCAGACCAGGTAAGGATGGCAGATTTCCTTCTGGAAAGGACTTTAGTGAACCACATGGGTTTTCATAAAGATTGCTGTCATTGTCATCATTATTGAGCGAACCTTTGAATTACAGATTTTATAATTATATTCACATTCCATCAGCTGCTATGGTGGAATTTGAATCCATTTCTGAAGCACGTTATCCTGTTTCCTTGGATTACTAATCCAGTGGCACCATCATCACACCATCACTTCCCATTGGCCACCTCCCAATGTGTCCTGTATAATTGCAGGATTGCTGTCCAAGTAACTTTAGAGCCGCTGTTTATTTGGACTGGTGAGTTCAAATAGATCTGTCCGGTGTAAAAGGTTTCCAGTGAAGACAGACATTTACTGGAATTACATTAACATCATGATCAAATCTGGGTGACAAGTCCAGCAAATCTCCAACTTGCAGAAACGATGATGTTCTGAATAGAGAGGTCATCAACAGTAATTTTATTTTATGGAATAGACTAAAATGGAAGTGACTACATTTAAGTTCTACAACCTCTGTGCTTGGTTATGTTCAGCAGAAAATTACATTTTTAACTTTGATTCAAAGAGCCTCAGTGTGTCCTTTAACAACTTGTAGTATTTTCCCCCTCTATAGAAACCACTCCACCAATCCAGATAGAAACTTCAACTACGTCCACGACCAGTTACGTACCCGGTAAGTGACAGTGGTTTTCTGTCTTACACTGTGTATCTTGAGAAGTAGATTCGTTTCAAACCCTAAGTGATCTACTAACTGGGTAGGTAACACAGTCTGGCTTTCATTGGACTTCATATTTTCCTTTCAAATTGTTTGCTTTATGAATGTTTGCATCTTCAGTCATTTTATTGTGATTACTGAGGCAGTTTTTAGGAAATTGTACTCCAGACACTGTATCTAACAGAATATATATCAGACTATTAAGGCCAATTGATTTATTTTGTGATGAGTATTAAATTTCACATCTGCTTCCCTGATACTTTCCCCTGATTTCAATGAAGATATATATCTGCAGTATATATAATTTCAGCTATCAAGCATATTATAAACACCATGACAACATAGGTTACGTGTGAACGTACGAGCAAGGAGCAGGAGAAGGCTGTTCAGCTCCTCCACCATTTAATAAGATCATGACTGCTCTGACAGTGACCTCAAATCTGCATCCTGCCTACTACCATTTCAGTTTTAAAGTTTCTTTTAAAGTTTATTTATTAGTCACAAATAACGCTTATACTAACACTATAGTGCAGTTACTGTGAAATTTCTCTAGTGGCCACAGTCCAGTGTCTGTTTGGGTCAATGCACTTAACCAGCATGTCTTTCTGATTGTGGGAGGAAATTGGAGCACCCGGTGGAAACCCACGCTGACACGGAGAGAACATGCAAACTGCACACAGGCAGTGACCCAAAACGGGAATCGAACTTGCGTTCCTGGCTCTGTGAAGCAGCAGTTTTCAGGAAGTGAATTCAGGAAGGGAGTTCTATAGATTCACAGCCCTTGGAGAGAGAATATTTTGCTTCATCTCCATTTTAAATGGGCTACAGCTTTATTTTTAAGCAGTGGCCTCTTAGTTCTAGATTTTAGAGGAAGAAGAAATATATTTCATATTTTCCTTTCAAATTGTTTGCTTTATGAATGTTTGCATCTTCAGTCATTTTATTGTGATTACTGAGGCAGTTTTTAGGAAATTGTACTCCAGACACTGTATCTAACAGAATATATATCAGACTATTAAGGCCAATTGATTTATTTTGTGATGAGTATTAAATTTCACATCTGCTTCCCTGATACTTTCCCCTGATTTCAATGAAGATATATATCTGCAGTATATATAATTTCAGCTATCAAGCATATTATAAACACTATGACAACATAGGTTACGTGTGAACGTACGAGCAAGGAGCAGGAGAAGGCTGTTCAGCTCCTCCACCATTTAATAAGATCATGACTGCTCTGACAGTGACCTCAAATCTGCATCCTGCCTACTACCATTTCAGTTTTAAAGTTTCTTTTAAAGTTTATTTATTAGTCACAAATAACGCTTATACTAACACTATAGTGCAGTTACTGTGAAATTTCTCTAGTGGCCACAGTCCAGTGTCTGTTTGGGTCAATGCACTTAACCAGCATGTCTTTCTGATTGTGGGAGGAAATTGGAGCACCCGGTGGAAACCCACGCTGACACGGAGAGAACATGCAAACTGCACACAGGCAGTGACCCAAAACGGGAATCGAACTTGCGTTCCTGGCTCTGTGAAGCAGCAGTTTTCAGGAAGTGAATTCAGGAAGGGAGTTCTATAGATTCACAGCCCTTGGAGAGAGAATATTTTGCTTCATCTCCATTTTAAATGGGCTACAGCTTTATTTTTAAGCAGTGGCCTCTTAGTTCTAGATTTTAGAGGAAGAAGAAACATCCTCATCATATCGAACCTGTCAAAATCCTTCCAAATCTTACTTGTTTTAATCTTCTAAACACCAGTGAATACAAGTCTACCTTGCTCTACTTTTCCTCATTAACACAACCCACTCATTCCAGATATTGGTCTATTAACCCTTCTCTGACAAGTTTCCAACATGTTTACATCTTTCCTTAAATGAGAGACCAATACTGTGCGCACTACTCCTAATGTGGTAGTACCAATGCTCTGTGTAACAGAAGCATAACCTTTCTACTTTTGTATTCAATTTCTCTCACAACAAATGATATTCTGTTAGCTTTCCTAAGTGTTTGCTGTACCTGCATGCTAGCCTTTTGTGATACATGCACTAGGATGCCTAGATCCCTCTGTATCTTAGGGTTCTGTAACTTCTCACCATTTAGCTAATATGGTTCTTGTTTCATCAAACCTGGATGCCTGCTCTACATTCACCCCTTTCCAGACTGCATGGAATTTTCTGCTTTAAAACTAATCTGCTGAAGAAAATAACTGCATGGTTCAACCCATCCGGCAATTTAATCCCTATTACCAGTCAATGGCAACAGCTGCATTGCAAGTGACTGAGTAGAATGAATGCCAGGACCTCCTAAAAATCCTGCATCCTCTGGTCTGGTCTGTGGCACCGGGTGGTGTTCCTTTTGTATAATCATCAATTGCTGTAGTATGTTCAGAAGCATTATTTATCTGGATAATTCAGTTCAGTATGCTCCTGTCAATTGTGAAAAGTTACCACTGGCTGCTGAAAAACTAAAATGTGCAGATACTCCATTAAATCCTCTTGATAATTCCAGCAACTCTTTATTGTAGCAATGTTAAATCACTGTGTTGTCTCTTCACTAAAATAATGAGGGGCAGACTGAAATGGAAGCGAGTCATTTTACTTTTGAATATTTTATAATGAAGGGCATACAAAATGAGAGGAGGTTTTTAGATCTGATAGTGCAGTAACTGAGTGCAGTGTAACAGATTAATATCTCCTTTTTCCTCTATAGAAACAACCCCATCACCAGTGATACAGACTACAACTGCATCGACCACCAGCTACATACCTGGTAAGAAATAGCACTTTGACACCGCATACCAGGTGTTTAAGGACATTACTGTCTAACTCCATATGATTTATCATTGAGTACGTCGCAAGATATAGCATTTATATTTATACAGAGACTTTCCTTTCCAATTAATTATTTTGAACATGTTTGTTTCTTTGCTCATTAACTTGCAATCTTCAGGGCAATGCTTGGGAAATTCTGTACCTTTTTAGATTTATTTATTCACAGGATGCTATCAGCATTTATTGCCCATCCCTAACTACCCCTCAGAAGGTGAATCTGAGCTATCTTTTCAAATCTCTGCAGTCCCTCTGGTGTAGGTAGAATGTAGGTAGTGCTGTGAGGGAGGAAGTTCCAGGATCTTGATCCAGTAATAGTGAAGAAATGGCAATATACTTCTAAGTCAAAATGGGAACTTCCAAAGTTGTGGAGTTCGCTTCGTGGATCATTTAGCAGAACAGGAAAGTATATTTCTTCAAAGTGTTTTATGAAGTCCGTCTCGATCATAAGTTTCGCACTTTGAATTTGGTTTGGGTAATCATGATATGTCTCACTTCAGGTACGATCCAAATAATCCAAACAAAGTTTACTCAAGAATATAGTTAACATGTCTAGAATGAAAATTAGCAATAACTTTTTTTTAATTCATTCATGGGGCATGGGGCATGGGCGTCACTAGCCGGCCAACATTTTATGACCCTTATCTAATTGCCCAAGGACAGTGTAAAATCAACCACATTGCCGTGGCTCTGGAGTCATTTGGAGACCAGACTGGGGAAGAATGACAGATTTTCTTCCCTAAAGGACATTAGTGAACCAGATGAGTTTTCCCAGCAGTTGACAATGGTTTCATGGTCATCAGTAGATTCTTATCCAAATTTTTTTTTTTACTAAATTCAAATTCCATCCACTGTCATGGTGGGATTCGAACACAGGTTCCCAAAACATTAGCTGAGTTTCTGGATTAATAGTGCAGCAAAAGTACCATTAGGCCTTTGTGTTCCCTTTTATCAATTATAAACAAAAAAAGATAGCCATTATATTGTATAACCATTAGCAGCTAAACACTGTTTCAATGAAACAGATCCCATAAACAAAATCTTTGCCACAGGTTTAACAGAGCAAACACTAATGCTCTAGAATTTAGTCCTTTGGTTGAATGCTGCAGTTCTCTTGAGACACATACAGATATGTTTGGAGTCAAAACAACTTTCTAAAACAGCAGAGAAACTCTAGTCAAGCCAACCACCAACAACAGATTTTGTACTCCAGGATAGCTAGGAGACTTGGTTCCAGCCAACAGCAATCTCGATAATACCAGGGAGAGAGAGAGAGAAACTTTCCCTTCCAGCTTGATGACCAACCGCTTCTAAACTAAAACTCAAAAAGAATCTTGAGTTTTTGTCCATGCGAAGGAACCACCTGATTTTAACTTGTCAATCAATCTTCCTTCTTCTATACAAAGTCATAAAAGATCCCAAAGTAAATAAAACCCCTTTTCAGACATTGAAGTAAAAATAAAAGACCTTCTATCTAATGGGCAGGGAACAATGAGAAAAAAAAACTGGAAAGGTCTACTTACAATTGCAGGGAACATTCTTTTAAAAGAATTCTTAAAGATACACCAATATCACAGCATAAATTCATGGATTATTTTGCGATGTGCATTAACCTTCATATTGATGCTACCATGCTGAGCTCTAAGTGAGAATGGTGTATTATGGTATAAAGGTAAAGTCACCATAGTCCCAGGTGACTATAGATTGCTCTCCTCTTTGAGGGGGAAAAGCTGACTGGTGGTGATTTAACATGAGAATCACTATACCTCAGACCAGGGATAAGATTGAGAAGACAGGGCTTTCATGAATGATAGGAAGGATGTAGAGGCTATTGAGAGAGTGCAGAGGAGATTTACAAGGATGCTGCCTGATTGGGAGGCCTTATGAAGATAGGTTGAGGGAGCTGGGACTGTTCTCACTGGAGAGACGTAGGTTGAGAGGCGATTTACAAGGATGCTGCCTGGATTGGGAGGCCTTATGAAGATAGGTTGAGGGAGCTGGGACTGTTCTCACTGGAGAGACGTAGGTTGAGAGGCGACCTGATAGAGGTTTATAAAATGTTGAGAGGAATAGATAGGGTGGACTCTCAGAGACTATTTCCCCGAGCTGAAATGATCACTACGAGAGGACACAGATTTAAGGTGCAGGGAAGCAAATACAAAGGAGATATCAGGGGTAGGTTTTTCACTCAGAGGGTGGCGAGTGAATGGAACCGACTGCCGTCGGAGGTTGTTGAGGCAAACTCACTGGGGTCTTTTAAGAGACTTCTGGATGAGTATATGGAAAAGAATAGGATAGGGGTTTATAGATAGGTCTGTGGATTGGTAGATGTGATCGGCGCAACTCGTGGGCTGAAGGGCCTGTTTGTGCTGTATTGTTCTATGTTCTAATAATCTCATTCGCTGGTAAGGAAATTGAACCTGTGCTGTTCGCTCCATTCTGCATCATCGACCAGCTGTCCAGCCAACTTAGCTAAGGCAACTATAATTATATATATTCCCATTAAATAACAGATTTTCTGTATCAAATATATTTGTCGCCCATTATAAACAGTGAGGTCACAAACCATATTAAAGAATGAATGAAAGTGAGGCAGCTAATCCATCTCTCTCAATCATACAAGTTTAGTTGCAACACCCTGTTGAACCGTTTCATTTCTTCCCAAACCTAGGTACAGGATTCGTCTGACTCAGAGGCTGACTGATTTTCTAATGTTTTTTATTTAGAACTTCCTTTCTCGAACCTTACTCATTAACTGAAAATCACTCTTTGATCTTTAAAATGAATGGATTCAGTGATATGAAGATATCACGCTGGGCACTCACTGTCTCCATGAGAGTGCATAGGTACATGTTAGAGAACTAGAGAGCAGAGTGTATACTGGCATTGCCCCTGATCTTGACATGCCCAGTGGGTGTTGAGGCCATAACTTCAGCCAGAGGGAAAATCTTATACACTTTCATGGACATCTCTCTGTGAGCCTCCTCACCAACTTCAGGCAGCCTTCAGAGATTTTTAACACGCTCTCCAGTAACCACTGGACCCCATGCCCGCCATCCTCAAGTGCCCCACTGGCAGCACTGAGCCAGTCTCTGGGTGTGTTTTACACAGACTCGTTCTTAACTGACAGCCAGTGTGAAATCGTGTCCAGGTTGTGATTGCAGGTGGGAGTGAATAATGCTTCTGGGCCACTGATTGTACGTGTGTGATATGTGCAAAGTCTACTTGATTTTTGTTCGTTCTGTTATGAAATTGTTTAGTGAGATATTTGATGAAGCTTCTCACCTGTCTAAAGGAAATAGGATCAAAACGAGAAACATTGCTCTGCCAATTTACACTTTGTCTTCCTTATTAATCGGGTAAAGGCAGATTCATTAAGCCTAAACGTCATATTTTGCAGAGGAGGAGTGCGATGGTGAATGGTCTTCTTGGTTTAATGATCAGACGCCTTCTGAGGACAGCCCGGGCGATTCTGAGTTATTGGATCCCATACGCAACGAACTGTGTCCTTCCTCTTCTGATGTAATTAATAAAATCCAATGTCAATTTGCTGATTACCCGGAGAGGCCAATCAGTGAGTCGCCGGACAATGTCACCTGTGACAAAGACACAGGACTTGTCTGTGTATACAGAGAAATCGCTTCGCTGGACAGGAAGTTTTGTTACGACTATCAAATCCGTGTTTGCTGTAAAGCACAAAAAACGACAACCTATCTGCCTGAAACCACCTCTACAACCACCACTCCTGGTAAATATGATATTTACATGTAAAAGATATATCTTTGAGTACACTTTGAAATAATTGGTCGGATTGAAATGAAAATTCTACATTTAAGAGGATCAGTGCATCAAGCAACTTAAGCAATAATTAGAACTTGAGTTTGGAAATGGCTGAGATAATAATCAATCATTATAAGTTTTTCTGTCTGCCATTTTAATCAAATCAGTAATCCATGTAATGTAAAGGGGGTAATGTTTTTGATTTGATTTATTATTGTCACATGTATTAATAGTGAGAAGTATTGTTTCTTGCATGCTATACAGACAAAACATTCTGTTCACAGAGAAAGAAACGAGAGAGTGCAGAATGTCGTGTTACAGACATAGCTAGGATGTAGTGAAAGATCAATTTAAAGCAAAGTAAGTCTATTCAAAAATCTGATAGCAGCAGGAAAGAAGCTGTTCTTGAGTCAGTTGGTACCTTTTGTATCTTTTTCTCAAAGGAAGAAGATGCAAGAGAGAATGTCCGGGGTGCACGCGTTCCTTAATTATGCTGGCTGCTTTGCTGAGGCAGTGGGAAGTGTAGATAGAATCAATGGTTTGCTTGATGGATTGGGCTGTATTCATGATCACAGTATGCAGTGTAACAGATTGAAATGTTTTCATTCTCAATAGAAACTGTACCACCGATAGTGGAAACAACAATATCTACCACTAACTACGTACCTGGTAAGTTACGCCTGTTACGTCCCCCACACCAAATCTATCTGCATATCTAGATTGTTCAGTTACACCATGTGATCCAACATTGAGTAGCTAACAGGATACAGTTTTGATAATGCATACAAGTGTTTTAGTCCTGCAAGGTTTGTAGATTTGGTCTTCATGCTGTGATTTATAGGACAGTTTTTTGGAAATTGTTCTCCTGATATAGCGTTTTGTGGAGTTGGAATTGACAATTGAACCTTCTGCCTGGTAACTCTCAAACTAAGTTATCTCAAAGGCATTAAAACCAAATCTGAAAAACAAATGAGGTCCTGCAACAGGAATTTAGGGAGTTACATAGTAGATTAAAGAAGCAGTACTTCTAAGGCTTCTGATATCACACATTCCTGAGTTTAGAGATAGGAAGATTGTATGATGAAGGTGTGACTAAAGGGATAGTGTAGGAAGGGAGGGAGAATTTGAGATTTATAGATTATTGGGACAGTTTCTGGAGTAGGTGGGATTTGTACAAGTTAAACAGGTTGTATCTGAGCCGGAATGGGTCCAGTATCCTCACTGGGAGATTTGCTGATAATCTTTGTTAAGGATGTTTTAAATTAATTTGGCAGGAGGATGGGACACAGTATAAGTATACAATTGGGAGCAAAATTCAATCAAATATTGAAGGAAAACCAGATCAGTCCAGTAGGCAGAGAAGACATAGGCATGATAAGGCACATGAGAGGATTGGGAAGCTAAATTACATCTATTTTAATGCAAGGAGCCTGTCTGGTAAGACAGACAAACTTAAAGCATTGATCAGCATATAGATATGTGATATCGTTGGAATCAATAAGGTGTGGTTGAAAGAAGAGCAGGACTGCTAGATAGGGATGGGACAGTGCCAGATCTAATCTGAGGGAATGAAGCCGTGCAATTGGTAGAAGCACTGGACCATCTGACAGGCAATATGACAGCTTAGTGACTGTCACTGTTTTCTGTGCAGACACATGGATTTAGGCCGGTGTCTGCGGGAGTTTGGACATTCTCCCCGTGATTGCGTGGGTTTTCTCCAGGTGCTCCAGTTTCCTCCCACATCCTAAAAACGTGCTCTTAGGCTGACTGGTGTAACAAATTGTCCCTAAATTAGTCTTCCCTCAATCTTCCCCAATAAGTTTCGACAAAGGTCATAGGTAGAGGATGGCACTCATAATGTTAAAATGGCGGCGCAGGTTTGTTGGGCCGAAGGGCCTGTTTCCTGTGCTTTATTGTTCTTTGTTTTTTATAAGTGTCACCTTGAGCATTTTGAAGGTAGTTATCATATCTCTGTAAGTTTCAAAATCATTACGGAAAGTGATAAGAATATTCCAGAAATCAAGGGTGGGATCTTGCGCTTGGCCCAAGACCGGGAAAATCTCACCCGAGGTCAGTGGATCTTTGGTCCGTGTCCTGCCCATTACAATTCACGCGGCAGGCTGGCAGGAGAATTATGTCCCATGAGTTTGAATTGGGGGAAGATCAATTTCAATATCATGAGACTGGATTTGGCAAACATAGCTCAGGGGCAGCTATTTGGAGGTACAGCTACATTTGGAAAGTGGGAGTCTTTTTAAAGTGAAATAATGAGAGTTCAGCCTCAACGTGTTCCTCTGAGAGTGAAGGGCAATAAGAAATTAGGAAGGCAAAGAAGGGCCATGAAATATCATTGGCAAATGAGATTAAAACCTCAAAGCATTTTGGAAGTGTATTAAGAGCAAGAGAATGACCAGGCAAAGAGTAGGTTTTGTCAATACTGATGTTGTAAAGCAATATATTGGATTGCAGGTCACACAGCCAATCTCATTCCATCTCTCTGATTATTTCACACTATTCTGAGCTCAGCTACAGGATTTCATAGAAGGATCATAGAATCTCTACAGTGCAGAGATCCATCAAGCCTGCACCGACAACAATCCCACCCAGGCTCTATTCCAAAAACACCAAGTATTTATCCTAATAGTCCTCCTGACACTTACGGAGCAACTTAGCATGGTCAGTCAACCTAATTTGCACATCTTTGGAGTGTGGGAGGAAACCAAAGCACCCGGAGGAAAACCACCCAGACACGGGGGGAGTTTGCAGACTCCACATAGACAGTGACCCAAGCCAGGAATTGAATCCAGGTCCCTGGAGCTGTGAGGCAGCAGTGCTAACCACTGTGCCACCTTACAGCCCATATTATTAGTTTTTTTGTTGCTGCCCCCTAGAAAATTGAATCAGGTGGTATGTGCTCAGTAGGTGGAATGTAGTTTTCGTGCAGTGTGACCCCTCCTCTTGTAGACAGCAGAATATCACCCCCTTCACCCCCTTTGATCTTTGAGCTGATGAGTGAATCACCAGTCTGATGAAACAACCTGATGCTCAATGAGTTAAACAGTCAAATTACATGTTCGATTGATGTTATATGGATCACTGTGGTGATGTTGTGTAACTAAGCTATAATAAACTGTCTTTCAAGTCTATTGGGAAGTGAAATCAAACATAGAATAGCTGTCTTAAATCCATTTCAAATTAGGAGGATGAAGATTTTTTTAAAAATTCATTTGTGGGGTGTGGGTGTCACTGGCTAGCCAGCATTAATTGCCCATCCTTACTTGCCCTTGAGAATATGGTGATGCTACCTTCTTGAATTGCTGTAGTTCCTGAGGTAGTGGCACTCCCACAGTGCTGTTAGAGAGAGAATTCCAGGATTTTGACCCAACAATAATGAAGGAACGACGATATATTTGCAAGTCAGGATGGTGAGTAACTTAGAGAGGAACCTCCAGGTGATGGTGTTCCCAAATATCTGTTGCCCTTGTCCTTCTGGATGGCCAAAGTCATGGGTTTGAAAAGTGCTACCTAAGGAACTTTGTGGGTTCATGCAGTGTTCATCGGTCGTAGAGGAATTGAATGTTTGTTGAAGGGGGAGCAGTCGAGCGGACAACTTTGTCCTGGATGGTGCCAAACTTCTTGAGTATTTTGGAGGTGCACTCATCCAGGCAAGTGTAGAATATTTCACTATGCTTCAGACTTGTACATTATAGATGGAAGACAGACTTTGGGGAGCAGGAGGTGATTACTTATAAAAGAAATCCTAGGCTGTGATCTGCTCTGCTAGCCACAGTATTTATATGGCCAGTCCAGTTCAGTTTCTGGTCAATGGTAACCCCCAGGATGTTGATAGTGGGAAATTCAGCAATGGTAAAGCCATTTGATTGTCAGGGGACTATGGATAGATTCTCTCTCTTGGGGGGGATGGTCATCACCTCGCAAGAGAGACAGGGGCTGCAGTTCATGCTCTATCTGTGCTAAATAGAAACAGCATTACGTCATGAATCAGGATATGATGGGGTAGGTTGCCAGGACAATATTTCAATGTCAGGACCTTCATTGGCACTGCATTCTTGGGTCAGTTTAGAGTTGGAGGACTCAGAGCTGCTGTTAATCTGGAGAGTTCAATGTGTATAAGTTTATTGTAAGAAACTTGCACTGTCCATTGAAAACTAATGTTGACAGGAACCCCATTCTATGTAACAAACTCTAGCAAATCTTACCTTGAAAAATTGATGTCCTGGCTGAAAAGCTATTAATTAGTTATATTGTCTATTTGCTAAAATAATTTTATTAAGTATAGAGAAAAGTGAATGGATTCATTTTTTGCAACTTCTGTGCATAGCTACATGCAGCAGAATCTGAGACTCAGAGCAGTTTCACAGGTTGAAATGTTGTCTGCTTTATAGAAACGACACCAGAACCTGAAATAGTGACAACTACATCCACCACCAAACACATAATTGGTAAGCAGCAACAGTTTTTATACGTTACTCCACAATATTCCTTCCATCAAACTCCTCCACTACTTTTCAAAAAGTATCAATAGTTTGTCTGGCACAATCTGCCTTTTACAATTCCACACTGGCTTTCTTTAATTAACCTAAATCTCTCCAAATGTTTGTGGATGTTTCCCTGATTATGGATTCCAAAACCTAAACCACCACTGATATATATCTAAGCAGCTTGTGGTTGCTAAAACGGTCCTTACAGCCATTTATGAATAGAGGTGTCACATTTACTGGTCTACAATCCTTAGGAATCTAGGAAAGGTTAGAATTCTAAGGCAAAGCCTTAAACTATCACCATTCCCACTTCCTTTAGCATCCTAGGATCCAAGTCATCCAGACCAGGTGACTAATTACCCTTGGTCATGGCAGTCTTCCTGATCCTTCTCTTTCTCAATTCTTACACCAACCATTGCCTCCACTGTCTCAATTTCAGCCAATATTTTGTCAGGATCCTCTTTCTTTATTAGCACCAATGCAGATATATGAGCATTCTGGCTTTGACCTGCACCTCAATGTATATATCATTCTCTTTGATCTTTATTAGATATTAAGTCACCATAATTCCACATGAACACAGGCTGCAATTCCCTTGAGTGTCCTCAGGCAAGGTGTAAGGGTGAGAAGGTGGGCCCCTCGTAAATAATCTTTGATGGTGCAGGAATTGGTATCACTTTGTATCATGAACCAGCTGTCCGGCTAACTGAGCTAACTGCTGTCCCAAGACATAAGACAAACTACATTTCTTACTAGCAACTTACTGTTTCTATCCTGCTTGAACAGTTTAGGGTTTCTTTTTATGTTAACTGCCATTCTATTCTACTTTATTGATGGTCAACAGGCTTTCAGGAGTCAGGAGGTGAATTACTCACCACAGGATTCCTAGCTTCTGACCTGCTCTTGTAGCTGTAGCATTTATATGGGGAGCCCTGTTCAGTTTCTGGTCAGTGGTAACCCCCAGGATGTTGATACTGGAAAATTCAGCAATGGTAAAGCCATTGATTATCAGGATACTGTGCATAGATACTCTCTTGGGGGAGATAGTCATCGTCTAGAAAGGGAATTAGAGGCTGAAGTTCATGCTCTATTTGTGCTGAATTGAAACGGCATTATATCATGAATCAGGATATGATGGTGCATGTTGCCAGAACAATATATCAATGTTAGGACCTTCCACTGACACTGCATTCTCAGGTCAGCTTAGAGCTGGAGGACTCTGGGATGTGAAACAGTCAGAGCCGCTGTTAATCTGGAGAATTCAATCTGCATCAGTTTATTGTAAGAGGCCTGCACTATCCATTGAAAACTAATATTGACAGGAACCCCATTCTATGTGACAAACTCCAGCAAATCTTACCTTGAAAAACTGGTGTTCTGGCTAAAGAGCCATTAATTAGTTATATTGTGTATTTGCTAAAATAATTAAGAGAAAAATGAATGGATTCATTTTTTGCAACTTCTGTGCATAGCTACATGCAGCAGAATCTGAGACTCAGAGCAGTTTTACAGGTTGAAATGTTTTTTGTTTTATAGAAACAACACCTGAACCTGAAATAGTGACAACTACATCCACCACCAAATTCATACCTGGTAAGCAGCAACAGTTTTATACCTTGCTTCCAGTCTCTCTCCAAATGTGACTGTTTCCTCACTCAGAGAGGTTTGTCACTGAGTCAGTGTAAATATAACTTTTCATTTTTCCTTTATTGTTAAACAAACAGTGATCCCAGAACTGACACCTGGGGGACACCACTGTCTACTGTTGCTCAGTCCAAAATATAACTATCTACCATCTCTTGCTGCTTTCTGTTCTTAAGCCAATTTTTTATCTGTTTGGATACTGACCTTTCTATTCCATACGCTTCAATTTTCTAATCAGTCTTTTGTGAGAAAATTTGCAAAACATTTACGTTAATATCAACAACAATCATGATATTCCTTTCATCAAATTCCTCTGCTACATTTGCAAAAAATATCAATGAGTTTGCCTGGCAAGATTGTCCTTTTACAATTCCATGCTGGCTTTCTTTAACTAACCCAAACCTCTCCAAATGTTTGTGAATGTTTTGTTGATTCTGGATTCCAAATCTTAAACCAGCTCCATCCAGGGAAGTTTAAAATTAAGACAAGGCCTTAAATTTTTCTTTAGCAACCTGGGATCCAAGTCATCTAAACCATCATCCTTAGCCATAGCAGCCATCCTTAACCTTCTCCCTCTCAATTCTTACACTAACTATTGTCTCCGTTGTCTCAGTTTCTGCCAATATTTTATCAGGATTCTCTTTCTTTATTAGCACCAATACAAATAACTGATTGAGCATTCTGGCTTTTAACCTGCATCTCAATGTGTATATATCATTCTCTTTGATTCTCATTAGACATAAAGTCGCCATAGTGCCAGATGATTATAGGCTGCTGTCCCACCCCCCCACACCCCCGGAGAGTACTGACTGGTGCTGATTTTAACCTGAGGATCTCCACACCTCAGGTGAGGGGTAGGGTTAAGACAGCAGGCCTTCATGAATAACCTGAGCTGCACTGTTGGCATCTTTTGCATCATGAACTACCTGTCCAGACAACTGAGCTAACTGGTCCTCAAGACTCAAGACAAACTATATTTCTGACGAGCTACTTAGTAATTATGTTCTGGTAGAACAGTTTTGGGTTTGTTTTTATGTTGACTGCCATTCTA
Organism: Sphyrna mokarran; assembly: GCA_024679065.1. Taxonomy (NCBI): domain Eukaryota; kingdom Metazoa; phylum Chordata; class Chondrichthyes; order Carcharhiniformes; family Carcharhinidae; genus Sphyrna; species Sphyrna mokarran. Next base: position 16,936,318 of record JAGIQG010000019.1, on the reverse strand, counting down.
TTTCCATACTCTCTCTTTGCCTCCTTTATTTTCGTCTTCATTTCCCATCTCAACTGACATGAAAGATTCATCTGACATGTATTATGAACCCTCCTTTTTTCGCTTCATCACAATCTATATTTCCCTTCTCATCCAAGGAGCCCTGTTTTTGGTTCCCTTACTTTTCACCCTTGTTGGAATGTACCAAGCCTCTACCAAAGACATCTCTCCTTTAAAGATTGCCCTGTATTCTCTTGTAACATCTCCCGGAAGCTTTGATTCCATTATGTCCTAGTTACATTTCATCGTGTAGAAATTAGTCTTCTTCCAATTTAGAATTCTGTATTTAAATTTTTCCTTGTTCATCTCCATTACTAGTCTAAACCTTATGATACGATGATCACTATTGCTGAAATATTTCCCCATAGACACTTGGTCCAGTTGGCCCACTTCTTTTCCTAGCGCCACATCTGGCAATGGCGTCTCTTCTAGTTGAGTTGAGAATGTGCTGATCAAGGAAGTTTTCCTGAACGCATTTCAGAAATACCTTCTCTTCCTTACTATTTACTCTAACATTATCCCAACTGATATTTGGATAGTTAAGAGTCCCCCACCATCATCAGTCTATAGAATCTTCTACATCCGTGTGATTCTCCCATAGATTTATTCCTCTCTCTCTCTCCTCCTATTTGGAAGGCCATAGAATACCTCTTGCAATTGACAGATTATAGTGTGATCAGTGTTAACAATACTTGAGAATTAGAATTTTCAACCGCTACTGCATCCTCATGCCTAGTTAGAGCTGATGGGTCCTGGGAAGTGAGATCGAGTATAATTGCCTTGAGAATATTCAGAGTCACTGCTTCCTTGGAGAATTCAAGTCAATGTGCTTTTGCTGATTGTAAGAGGTTTCCACTGAGTATTGTGAACCAATATTTATTGAAACTCCATTCTATGTAACAATTCCAGTAAATCTGTAATGTATAATTAATATCCTGGCTGTAAGAGCTATTAAATAGTTATGTTCCCTCTTAACTAAAATAATTTTTTTCATTCAACTAACAGAGAAGTGAATAAATTTGATCTTTTTCAATGTCTGTGTGTAGCTACATGCAACAGAACCTGAGACTCAGAGCAGTTTCACAGGTTGAAATATTTTCTGTTTTATAGAAACAACACCAGAACCTGAGATAGTGACGACAACAACACCTACCACCGAAAACGTACCTGGTAAGTAGCAATGGTTGTACACCTGCTGCATGTCTGTCTTTGACTCATTAACAAATATAACTTTTATTTTCTACTTCAAATTATTCTTTCAATTATTTGCTTTGAAAATATTTGTTTCTCTGGTCATTAAGTTGTAAATTTCAATGCAGCTTGTTGGAAGTTGTACTCCTGACATAACAGTTTGTGGTATGATAGATAATAATAGATAATTTCTGACATGCATCAACTGCCACAGCCTTTCTTGCTCATATTTTTCCACTGCACGTGAAGCTCCCAAGTGAGAGGGATGTATTTATTATAACATCCACCGTATTATGATATGGACCAACAAATGGTGAAATTTTTACTGTCGCTTGGTATGTTATCCATTCTTCCCATATGACTCCTATCATGGTGTACCTTTCCCATTTCCCAGAATATTTTCCTGTGCCATTACCAGCCACATTCCATCCTTCCCAAGCCAGCCCCCTCATATCCATACCCATCCCATTTCTTTCATTCCTATCACCTTCAGCCAATCTAGCCCATCTTTCAATGTCTTCTGCACCCATGCCACCTTATTCGCAATCGCAAACTTCCTATGCTATCCCTTTTTCTTTTCATACTAACCCCTCATGATCTCTCCTCCTTCCCCTCAGTATGATCCCCCCCATCTCATGCTACGCCCCATACCATCTTTCCTGTCCTGATCCATCCAGCCAGGGGGGTTTTACTGTTGGGCTCTTTACCTTCTGCTGTTACTTACCAGATGTAAATAGATGTATGCCTATTAAATAACATATATGCCCATTAAATAACACATTCGGTTACCAAACATAATTGTCACACGTTGCCAACACTGAGGTTGTGAAAACATATCTAGAAATGAGAGGAAGTCACACAGCATAGAGTCACGATTTTCCACTGGCCATTCAGTACTAAATTTTACAGGAACTCCATGAATAGCACTATTGAATCTAAGACATATCCAGCAATACCTACACTTGGAATTGAGGCACTATTTGAAAGAGTTGTTAAGTAGTACTCTTTTTCTGATGAGATAATTTTATGATTGAGACTTAGGTGAAGCCAGAATTCTCCCACTTTGCTTGTGGCTGGGATTCTCCGGTCTCGCTGTCGAGCACCATAAAACCATAAGACATAGGAGCAGAATTAGGCTATTTGGCCCATCAAATCTGCTTTGCCATTCAATCATGGCTGATATTTTTCTCATCCCCATTCTCCTGCATTTTCCCCATAACCCCTGATTCCCTTATTCATCAAGAACCTATCTATCTCTGTCTTAAAGTCACTCATTGACCTGGCCTCCACAGCCCTCTGCGGCAAAAAGTTTCACAGATTCATCACTCTGGCTGAAGAAATTCCTCCACTCTGTTTTAGAGAATTGTCCCTTTAGCCTGAGGTTGTGCCCTCTGGTTCTAGTTTTTCCTACTAGTGGAAACATCCTCTCCACATCCATCCTATCCAGGCCACACAGTACATGTAAGTTTCAATAGAATTCCCCTCCTCATCCTTTTAAACTCCAACGAGTACAGGCCCAGAGTCCTCAGCTGTTCCCCATACGACAGAAATTGTCTGCTCTCGCCGACAGCGATGGGAGAGTGAATGAGATGAGAGAATCCCAACCAAAGTGTGTAGAAGTTTGAAGTTTGTGTGCTTGGCTGCGGGCAGCAGGAAAGTATGTTTTCAAACCTAGTATAGGCAAGCCTCACTGAGTGGTGTAGCAATATTTTTCTTGCGATATAGAAACTGTACCACTAACGTGGACAATGATTAAAACTACCTCCACATGCCCGGTAAGTGATAGCATTTTTTAATTAAATTGCACCAAACCTGCCTTCACAAACTAATTATTTTTATATGTTTCTTCCCTGCTGTTATCAGACTTTTGAATGGACCTACCTTTCTTTAAGCTGATCTTTTTCTACACCCTACTAATGACGGTAACATTACGTTCTGTACCCTCTCCTTTCCTTGTCTGCTATACACTGTATGGGTGGTACGGTTTGTCTGTATAGCATGCAAGAAACAATACTCTTCACTGTATTCCAATACATGTGCCAAGAACAAATCAAATCAGAAATCAAATCCATGTAACAATTCCAGATTTCTTACACTAAATAGAGGATTGAATAGAACTATTTAAGGAAATCATTAAATAGTTCTATTCAGTCTCCACTAAATACATTTATTGAGTACACTAAGATAAAGAGAATAACTGTCATTTTCAGGACCTTTATGCTTAGCTACTTGCAACAAAAAAGTAAATCTATATAAAACTGGTACAAATGAGTCTCAGTATAAATGGGCTGAAATATTTTTCACTTCTGTAGAAACTACACCACTCATTGAAACAACGACTTCAACTGCATCCACCAACAGCCCCAAAGTGGGTAAGTGCAGTTTAATTACTTGCATCAAGACACTTCCCATGAATGGATTATTTTCTAACTCCATGTGGCCTGTAACTGAATACGTAATGAAATAAAACTTCCGCCTTTCTATCACAGATATTCGATTCTAATTGTTTGGTCTGAAAATGTATTATTTTTGTTTTCTGGTAATGTTAAGTCGGCTTTTAGGAAATGAGGGTCCTAATTTATTGTTTTGTGGAACTAATGTGTATGTTAGGAATTTGGTACCAGTTGTGGTAAAATCCAGCAGTGTGCATCCACTTGCACAAACTGATATATGTCCCCAGTGTTGAAGCTTCAAACAAGAAAGGTATATTACTAAATATATTCCTACAAAAAGCCCTCGATGTTTGAATTAAAATGAATAGTATTTAGAATATTTATAAATTTGCATGTTGTTTCAGCTTTACAATGCTGGCTTCAACAATACAATGCAACCTGCCTTGTATATTATTCAGTCACAGAACTTGAACAAATCTGTGGAATCAAAGAAATGTCTGTTCGATCTTTCTGGCAAAATGTGACCACACAGTGTGGAAACATGGGGCCAGGATGATGGATGGATGGAGAGTGGAGGGACAGTGCTGTCTGTTTTGATTTTGTATGTCTTGTTTAGGCAGACGTTTTCACTGAGTGCTCAGTAAATATGCTAATACAGTGTGAGATTCATCTGCTGGTGTATTCATGTGGTCAAAACTCCTACAATGACCTGTTGGCTGACAAATAGCTTCAGACAAAAGGTTTCCCACCATCTGAGACCACTAAGTGGATGCACAAATAATCCTGGAAGACTGGACATTGACATGTGGTCATGAACCAGTTTATTGTTTTTATCATTGTGTAGCTATGGGAAAATCAGTTCATACATACGGTATTTTGACATGACATAGTTTTTATGAACGAGTTGTGTCAAAAGTTCAAGGACTGCCTATCTGAAATAGCATTTCTTCACTTGTCAAGTTTATGTGGGGTACAGTCACCTCTGAGGATGTGTATATTAAGAAATTAGAGGAAGGCAAAAAGCTAAACCATTTCATGTTTTATACAGACCCACTAGCAAAGCCTTTCCTGGCTATTTTTCACTGTTTGACTTCAAGTTCAGGACTCATCAATTTTAGCTACAATATTTCTGGATAACCAAATCTAATTGTCCCTGAGCAACAAACTCCTCCCATGGATTTCACTTCCCTCCTCTGCCCCTCTCATTGTTCTCTATTGAGAATCCAACCTCTGCACTGTGAAATGTGGAATCAAACACTGAAATGAAAAATAATTTGGTGTTAGTTCGGACATCCAATGCTGAATTAATATTCTTTTAACATCATAGAGATGCAAGTGTGATGTGATCAACGAGCTCCCAAAGTCTGCATGGAAATGCCGTCAAGTCTAGATGAGCTGATGCCTCTTTTCAAGTTCACGTAGGGAACTTCTGCATTTTAAGCCAATAAACTGTCTAGCCACCTATGTGGAAACCGAGGCTGCACTGATCGAGATAGCAATCTGTTTGATCATTACTCACACTGAATAGTGAAAGTAATGACACATATGTCTGAGTAAGGTGGTGCAGGATCCCAGCACTAATATTTGAATAATATGATCTTCCATTGTTCGACATGCATTGGCAAGGGTCAGTAGATAAGGTTCTTGGAGATCTAATTACCAGGAGAGTGCCCATACATTTTCCCAGCCACTGTTTATTTGGACTACTGAAGACACTATAAACTTGTCTGTTTTAAGATGTTTTCTCTGGCTACTAAAAATTAATATATGTAAAATCTCTGTCAACAGCGCAATCCATGTAACAATTTCTTATACTTGTGTAAATAGAGTTACCTTCAATTGCCATTAAATAAATTTATTGCGTAGGCTAAGCTAGAAGTGAATAGATGTATTGTTCAGAATAGTTTATGTTTAACTATATGCAGCAGATTAGTAAGTTTATAAACCTGGTATGGATGAGTCTCAGTTTAACAGATTGAAATGTTTGTTTCCAATCTAGAATCTTTTCCACCTGTTGAGACAACGACTTCAACTACATCCATGGCTCACATCATACTTGGTAAGTAAGAGGGATCTTTTCCAAGTCTATTTCCCCAAGTGGATGATTTTCCAACTCTTTGGTCTGTCATTGTGCAGATAACAAAACATGGCTTTTAATTTTTTTATCTGAAATTTTCCTTTCTAATTGCTTGCTTTAATAATGTTTGTACCTCTGGACGTTATTTGGTAACTGATAGGGCACTGTTTAGGAAATTGTTCTCCTGACATACTGTGTAGCGAGCGGATTTGGGCCCAGATCATGATTAATTTAATTATTTTGCAGTGGATGATCTATCACACTCATATTCCTGATATGTTCCCCGTTCCAACAGAGAAGGTCACAACACAATATAGATTCCTAAATTATATCTTTTCAATTACTAAATATGTTTGTCACATTCTGTTAATACTGACGATGTCCCAATGGTACCAATGAATGGGAGAATGTTATGCAATTGATCCATTGCATTTCATTCCATCACTTCCCAGTGTTAGAGTTCCAAACAAGAAGTTGATGTTGTAAAATATATTCTTATTAAATAATTTCTTCACTGGTCATGTTCAAAGTCTGCATGGAAATCTGGTGGTACAGTAGATAGCTCTGTTGCCCCTCAATGTCAGGGACTCAGGTTCAGTGTCACCCTTGGGTGGTTGTCTGTATGGAGTGTGCACATTTTCACTTTGTGTTAGGTTTCCCTGGGTGCTCAGGTTTCCTCCCACACTCTAAAGATGTGCAGGTTAGGTGGATTGGCCATGCTAAATTGCCCCATAATGTCCAAAGGTACATAGGTAAGATGGATTATCCATCGTTAATGCGTGGGCTTATGGGGATACGTTAGGGAGTGCAGTAGATCCTGGGTTAGAGGCTCTGTCAGAGAGTTGGTGCAGACTTGATGGGCCGAATAGCCTCTTCTACACTGTGGGGATTTTATGAAATGCCACCCAACTTAACCCAAGATTAGATGCATTGGCCATGCTCAATTGTCTCTTATTGCCAGGGGATTAGCAGAGTAAATATATAAGGTTATAGGAATAGAATCTGGTGGGATTGTGGTCAGCACAGACTCGATGGGCTGAATGGCCTCTTTCAGCACTATAGGATTCTATGAAGTAAATTACTGTGACATTTCCAGCAACTCTTCACTTGTGCAATTAGTGTACCGAATGTGGGTTATTAAGTAGTTCCATTCTCTCCACACTAAGTTTATTGAGTATAACAAGTACACAACTGAATAGGTGTAATTTTTAGAAATCTTGTGCTTAGTTACATGCAATAGAAAGGTAAGTTTATAAACCTCTATGTGCACTGTTAAAATATTTTTCTCCTCTGCAGAAACTACAACCCCGACCGTAACAACAACTTCAACCTTGCCCACCACCAGCACCACACCTGGTAATTGGCAGCAATTTTATATCTTGTGCTAAGTCTGTCTCAGAATGGATTTGATCCTAACTTTATGTGGTCTGTGACTATTACTATTTTATAAATGCAGCTTTGAATTTTCTACATCAGATTAGTTTGCTTTGACAATGTTTGCAAAGCTGTTCCTTATTTTGTAAATTCTTGGTTAAATTTTAGGAAATTATGCTCCTAATGTAACATTTAGCAGAACAGAGTACAAATCCTATGTGCAGCCCCAGCAATGTGGGGGCATTGTATTATACCTTGCTATTAAATAGCAATTTTGCAATTACCAAATAAATATTGGGACAGTTTCATGTTTCAAACCAGGAGAAAAATTCGCTCAATAGACTTTCAAATTCTTCCCTGAAATTTCATTTCCCTGCTGTTTCACTCTAGCACGTAAATGAAAATTAACCCATTGATTTCTGAAATAGGAATATTAACACGGAAAGCACCTTAATGCTTAGATGAACGGTGTTGTACTGGGATTGATCATCTTTGCATCATTGCCAAGAAATTGTGGAGCTGGAATGTAATAAGTTATCTGAAGCACTATTCCCAGTGAATGTCAACAGCACACCCTAATTTGGAAATATATCACCATTCCTTCACTGTCATGGGTTCAACATCCTAAAATCACTCTTCCTAACTGCACTGTGAGATTGATTAGATACATGAATTGCAACTGTTCACGAAAATGGTTCAGCACTACCTTCTCAAGGACAATTAGGGATGGACAATAAATGCTGGTCCGGCCAACGACACCACATCCCATGAATGAATGAAAAGAAATGGTGTTACAAGTTCTAGCAATAAATACTTGGACAACATGACTCTCCACTCACCCAGCAAACCTTGGTTTGATCAATGCTGGTAAGCTTTGGTAGCTGTTATCATAATTCCCATTTATCTGTGTATCCAAGTTGCCACACAGCAATCTAAGTGTTCCTGCATGACTGACACACCCAGGAATAAAATTTTGTTTTAGGTTGGATGTGATGCTGGTATGATATTTATTTTCTGAGCCACTGTTTATCTTGACAGTTGGGGGCCAATAGAGATTAGTTTTGCTGTAAGATGCTCCATTGTCCATTGAATACAAATATTTAAATTATCCCATGATCACGCTTACATGGTAATTTTAGCAGCTCATAATTATGGAATTGATCTGTGCACCGTTAAAATATTTTTCCCCTTTGCAGAAATTACAACCCCAATTGCGACAACAACTTCAACTTTACCCACTACCAGCACCATACCCGGTAATTGGCAACGATTTTATTTCTTGTGCTAAGTCTAATTTAAGGTTTGTTGAGTAGTGTCACAAGTAACCTAACATTAATACTGCAATGAAGTTACTGTGAAAATTTCCACACTGCGGTGCCTGTTCAGGTACACTAAGGGAGAATTTAATATGGCGATTGCACTCATTTGCAACCTGTGTGTTCCTGCATAGCCTGCACATTGTATTTTAAAAAAGTTTGGGTTACATTGGGTGTGATGCTGGTATGGTATATATTTTCTGAGCTACTGTTTATCTTCATAGATGGGGTTAATAGAGATTAGTTTGCTGTAAGAATATTCACTGTCCATTGAACACAAATATTTAAATTATCTCAAATCTTGCATGACAGTTCTAGCAACGCTTTAATTATGGAACTGGTTTGCTGCATGTAAGGATCATTTTCTCCCTTTGCTAAAATAATTTTGAGTAGATGAAGGAGTGAATACATTTTTACAATTTTTGTGCTTGGCCATAGACAATGGGCAGATATGTTTTTAACCTGGCACAGACAAGCTGTCTAACAGATTGAAATATTCTCCTGCTTTATAGAAACTTTACCAACAACACGGACAACTACCCCATTTGCCACAAGTCCCATACCCGGTAAGTTTTTAAACATTGCAAGTTCCTATCTGATTATTTCTCACTTTTGAGCTCAAGTGCAGTTCTGACTGTTTTTCAACTGAGTTGCTGCATCTGATTATCAAACAGTGAAAAGCCGAGATTGAACTTTAAAGTGACCTGAATTTTCATTAATAAGGAACTGAATTACAAGATGGTATTACAGCTGGATAGATGTCTCCCACTATTGCTGAACTAGGATCATAAAATCTCTACAGTGCAGAAGGAGGCCATTCAGCCTATTGAGTCTATACCGACACTGATATTTTAATTTCAGTGTTTCCCTCTTTTACAGAATCCACCACAAAAACAATGACGAAGCCCACAACTACACCTTTCACCACACCTGGTAAACAATGGCTCTTTTTTCTTATAGTTATCTGCAGAACAAGTGACTGTGACAAATATGAAACATTTTTGTCTGAAATTTCACTAGATATTGATTTCTTTACTATTTCTATGATATGTAGTGAATATAAAAAGAAATTATACTCTATGTTGTTGAAACAATTAGTCAATTTGTTCAAGACATCTGCCCTAAAGAGGAAGCAAACCTTTCAATTCAATTCAGAACATTCCCTTGGCTGTGTTACAAGATACATGATGTAAAGATGCCGGCGTTGGATTGGAGTGGTAAGAACTCAGTAAGAATTTAGCAACACCAATTATTAATCCAACCGATTTATTTGATAGTAAAAAAGCGAGCTTTCAACACTCCCGTGCCTTCATCAGGCAAGTGCAGTGTTCTGGTCTGCAAAAGCACACATCAGCACAGACAGTCAGAGATTGCTGATTAGAATGCGAATCCTTACATCTAACCTGCTATTCAAGTGTTAAAGTGGCTAACAATGTGTGTGAAGGGGATCCTGAGCATTGTTAGAGAGTTGTGTATTTTCTCCAGACAGCACAGTAAGTGAGGTTTTTTGCTAACCCAGGCAAGTTACGGGGGTTACAGATAGTGTGTCATGAAGCCAAGATCCCTGTTAAGACCGTCCTCATGTGTGCGGAGCTTGGCTATCAGTCTCTGTTCAGTGACTCTGCGCTGTCGTGTATCACGAAAGCCTCCTTGAAGAACATTTACCCGCAGGTCGGAGGCCGAATGCCCATGACTGCTGAAGTGTTCACCCACAGGAAGGGAACTGTTTTGCCTGGTGATTGTTGAGCGATGCTCATTCATCCGCTGTCGTAGTGTTTGCATGGTCTCCCCAATATACCATGCTTCGGGACATCCTTTCTTGCAACGTATTAGGTAGACAACGTTGGCCGAGTTGCAAGAGTATGTACCGTGTACCTGGTGAATGGTATCCTCACGTTTGATGATGTCGTCCATGTCTATGATCTGGCATGTCTTGCAGAGGTTGCTGTGGCAGGGTTGTGTGGTATTGTGGTCACTGTTCTCCTGAAGGTTGGGTAGTTTGCTGCGAACAATGATCTGTTTGAGGTTGTGCGGTTGTCTGAAAGCAAGAAGTGGGGGGGTGGGGATGGCCCTAGCGAGATGTTCATCGTCATCAATGATATGTTGAAGACTCCGGAGAAGATGTCGTAGCTTCTCCGCTCCGGGGAAGTACTGGACAACAAAGGGTACTCTGTCCACCGTGTCCCGTATTCGTCTTCTGAGGAGATCAGTGCGGTTTATCGTTATTGTTAGCCACTTTAACACTTGAATAGCAGGTTAGATGTAAGGATTCGCATTCTAATCAGCAATCTCTGACTGTCTGTGCTGATGTGTGCTATTGCAGACCAGAACACTGCACTTGCCTGAAGAAGACACGGGAGTGTTGAAAGCTCGCTTTTTTACTATCAAATAAATCGGTTGGATTAATAATTGGTGTTGCTAAATTCTTACTGAGTTCTTACAAGATACATTGCATTGGCCATTGTTTAAGTGTTTGCATGTTTTGGCAACTTTAAAACAGCACACAATCAGGGCTGAGATGGCAAGGCAAGATGGCTGTCCCGCGCCATCTTTCTCCAGCCCAATTAAATATGTCCCAGATCCCCAAGCAAATTCATCTTCTGGGAGGACTTTAAAATTCTGCCCAACATTTGATTTTGCCCAGTGTTGAATTTGAAGCAATCTATTGAAGAGCAGAAGGATGGCAGTGTAGAATTAGAGGGACACTGCCTGAGCAGAGGAAGCCATTTACAGCATCCGAGATTTGCAAAGGCCAGGGATAATCAATGAGTAGCCAAGAATGGAATGGGAATGGAATCAAGGGAAGAGGAAGTAAATTGACAGGAAGAGATCAACTTAGTGAGAGTGGGGGTTAATAGAAGAGAAATTGCAGTGTTGAGGAACTGGTTTAAGTTTATTTATTGGTGTCACAAGTAGGCTTACATTAACATTGCAATGAAGTTATTGTGAATATCGCCTAGTCACCACGCTCCAGTGCCTGTTCGGGTACAGTGAGAGAGAATTTATCATGGTCAGTGCACCTAACCAGCATATCTTTCGGGCTATGGGAGGAAACCAGATCACTCAGAAGAAACCTACGCAGACATGGAAAGAACGTGCAAACTCCACACAGACAGGAGTTCAGTCTGCAGGTCGGTCACCAATGGAGTGCCGCAGGGATCTGTTCCAGGACCCTTGCTGTTTGTCATTTTCATAAATGACCTGGATGAAGAAGTGGAGGGATGGGTTAGTAAGTTCACCGATGACACGAAAGTTGGTGGTGTTGTGGATAGTCTGGAGGTATGTCAGAAGTTGCAGCGTAACATAGATAGGATGCAAGATGCCAGTGGCAGATGGATTTCAACGCCAATAAATGTGTAGTGGTCCATTTTGGCAGGTCCAATGGGTTGAAGGAGTACAATATCAAGGGTAGATTCTTAGCAGTGTAGCGGAGCAGAAGTACTTTGGGGCCTGGGTCCACAGGACTCTTAAATTGGCCTCACAGGTGCAGGATGTGGTCAAGAAGACACATGGTGTGCTAACCTTCATGAATCAAGGGATTGAGTTTAGAAGTTGGGAAGTAATGCTGCAACTTTATAAGACCCTTGTCAGACCCCACTTGGAGTACTGTGTGCAGTTCTGGTTGCCTCACTGCAAGAAGGATGTGGAAGCTATTGAAAGTGCAGAGGAGATTTACAATGATGTTGCCTGGATTGAGAGGCATGCCTTATGAAGATAGGTTGAGGAAGCTAGGTCTCTTCTCCCTGTAGAGATGAAGATTGAGAAGCGATCTGATAGAAGTTTATAAAATGTTGAGAGGTATAGATAGGGTGGATTCTCAGAGGCTATTTCCCAGAGCTGAAATAGTCATTACAAGAGGACACAGGTTTAAGGTGCTGGGGAGCAGGTGCAGAGGAGATGTCAGGGGTAAGTTTTTCACTTAGAGAGTGGTGAGTGAATGGAATCGGCTGCCACCAGCGGAGGTAAAGGCAAACTCACTGGGATCTTTTAAGAGACTTCTGAATGAGTACATGGGATTTAATAGGATTGAAAGTTATAGATAGGCATGGTAGGTATGGATATGATCAGCACAACTTATGGGCAGAAGGGCCTGTTTGTGCTGTAGTGTTCTATGTTCTATGACAGTGATGATGTAAAGATGCCGGCGTTGGATTGGAGTGGTAAGAACTCAGTAAGAATTTAGCAACACCAATTATTAATCCAACCGATTTATTTGATAGTAAAATAGCGAGCTTTCAACACTCCCGTGTCTTCATCAGGCAAGTGCAGTGTTCTGGACCAGAACACTGCACTTGCCTGATGAAGACACGGGAGTGTTGAAAGCTCGCTTTTTTACTATCAAATAAATCGGTTGGATTAATAATTGGTGTTGCTAAATTCTTACTGAATTCCTATGACAGTGACCCAAGCTGGAAATTGAACCTGGGTTCCTGGCACTGAGAGGCAGCAGTGCTAGCCACTGTGCCACCCACATAGTCATCATCTGTGAAGTCAGTTCTCGGTTTATCTTTCAAATGTTGGATTCTGTCTTGGTGAAGGTACCGGCTGGATATTGATGCTAAGAAAGGCAAAAAACCACTCTTAATTTATATTGTAGTTTAGCACTGACTGTGGCAAAGTATTACTTGCAGCAGTGCAAAAGTTAGCTAAGCCAACAACTACTGCAAAAATTGCTACTGTTATTATCTTCCTCTTTAATAAATTTGTTTGACAGCTTAGTTAGTACCAAGCTGTAGCATCAGGTCATTCTTCTGTCTTCAGACAACTGGAGGATTTGTGACAACATCAGAAGCTGAACTAGGCTAAAGAGGTAACGGCAAAATACTGCCGATGCTGGAATCTGAAACAAAAGCAGAAAATGCTGGAAAAACTCAGCAAATCTGACAGCACCTGTGGAGAGAGAATAGAGCCAACACTTTGAGTCTGTATGACCCTTCATGGTGAAGGGTCATTTAGACACAAAACATCGGCTCTAAGCTAAAGAGATTTTCTTTTCCCTTCTTCATCATGTGCCACTTCACCTAGATGTCTGAGGAAGGGGAACACTCTTTCAGTATAGAAATCCAACCTCGCACACGGGATATTCTGGGTAAAGAAATTCCAAGGAAGTATTTTTGCTTTTGTAAGCTATTTGCTAAATTCGTTTTAGCTAATAAATTATTGCTTTTATTAGCTTCCTTTAATTTTCAGATATTTTATAAAATTTGTATGCAATTGGCTACAAACATCATGATGCTGTGATTTTGTATGCATCATCTATTTCAAATTGGTATCTTGAGAGTTGGTAAAAAGTTTTCATTCTGTGAACCTTTCTTAATATTCCAGTGAGGTTTAACTTCCCTGATGTCGAGATGTCAATGTAGGGTGACTGAATTTGAAGGGTCAGTAATAGCAGACTCAACTTCAAGAAGGGGGAGAAGTGAGAGTTCTTAATATTTTTTGCAAAGTTATTGTGATACGGTTTCTTACCGGGAAACAAACTTGTATGTGTGACAATGGGCGTGATTGATAGGTTTATTTAAATCAGAGACAATTACACTGCAAAGGTCAAAACACCGATAAAAGAAGTATAGAAGACAAGTGGTTGAAATATAAGTGAACAAGCAAAGGAAGCAGCTTGACCAGGGATTTATGTGAGGCAGATTAGAATGGTTTTAAAGGTAACATTGGATTTCAAAGGAAACTGATACAATTGGGAGATCATACATGCGTGAGGCAAAATAAGGAAGTTTGCTTTATAAATATAATAGCCAGAATATTGGAAACGATAGAGTGGAAGATTTAAAGGGGAAAAGACATATTTAAAGTAGGACTGAAGGTTGTTATATGCGAATGTAGATCTTGGATGTGTGTTGAAGCCAGACCTGTGAACATCAGTTTTGCCCCCAATTTCAGAAGAGAGTTTGTGTGAGGTTTCTCCTAGAGTAGCAGAACATTGTGTAGTAATGTTTATAGATCTGAACATCTATAAGAACTGTTGCCATCAAAACTGGGTATTAGCTCTGAGTTTATCTAATCCAACATCTTTTAGGAAAAGTTTGTAAAATATTGTTAATTGTATAAATGTGTTATTGTGTTTTTTTAAATGTTATTTCCTTAAATTTTCAAATTTAAAATCATCACAAGTAATCTGTAATTTATCTGTCTTGACTTCAAGATTGGCTATGTTACATTATCCCTGAGTGTACCCAAACAGGCAGCAGAGTATGGCAACTAGAGGATTTTCACAATAACTTCATCACAGTGTTAATATAAGCCTACTTGTGACTAATAAACAAATAAACTTAAGATAACTGCTCATAATATACCATTCTGGCATCTTGTTTCATGTTTCCCTTGGGTATTTGGGCAGCCTAGCACTTAACATCTACCATGCCATAACAAGGGGTAAGTGTTGAGGTGAAAAGATCTATTTACTGCAGCCAGCAGTTTGGAGAATGAACCAAAACAAAGGCATGCAATAGCTGAAGCTTTCAATGGTCCAAGTGATAAGATTTGTTTATTTGTTCACTATAGGAAGGATGTGGAAGCTATTGAGAGGGTGCAGAGGAGATTTACAATGATGTTGCCTGGATTGGGGGGCATGCCTTACGAAGATAGGTTGAGAGAGCTAGGTCTCTTCTCCCTGGAGAGACGAAGGTTGAGAGGCGACCTGATAATGGTTTTTAAGATGTTGAGAGGAATAGATAGAGTGGATTCTTGGCGGCTATTTCCCAGGGCTGAAATGGTCACTACAAGAGGACACAGGTTTAAGGTGCTGGGGGGCAAGTACAGAGGTGATGTTAGAGGTAAGTTTTTCACTCAGAGGATGATGAGTGAATGGAATCGGTTGCCGTCAGTGGTGATAGAGGCGAACTCGCTGGGGTCTTTTAAGAGACTTCTGGATGAGTACATGGGATGTAATGGGATTGGGAGTTATAGATAGGTCTATGGCCTGGTAAGTATAGATATGATTGGCACAACTTGTGGGCCAAAGGGCCTGTTTGTGCTGTAGTGTTCTATGTTCAACTCTTAAGGCGTTTCAATTAAGTTTTGATAGCTACGTGTCCTAATAAATTCTATAATGTGAATTAAGCTACAGAGACACATTTTAAAATGCTTGATTTTCCTTTGTTTCCCACAGCATTGGCTCATTTAATTTTTCTGTGTTTTATTTAGGCAGCTATACAACAGTGACAATTACAAGTCAGCCAATCAGGAGTACTACAGGTATCAGTTAATATGTGATGTATGACCAGACTTTTCATCGAAATTTGATTCATTAGCCAATTAAATATAGCTAGTTTCAGTAAAGTTGCAATGGTATTTGAGAAAACTTGTAGAATGCTTCTGTCACATGCCAATACTTAGTAATGGTGTACTTTTAAATTTCATTGAGAGTCGTTTTCTGAATAGTCGTTGCCTTCCAAGTTGTGACTACACTCCATACAAGGTTTCGCACAGTTTTTTTTACATTGAATCATAAAATCCCTATAGTGCAGAAGGAGGCCATTTGGCCCACTGAACCTCCACAGACAACAATCCCATCCAGACCCTATCCCCATAGCCCCACTTATGTATGCTGCTGATCCACCTGACACTAAGCGGCAATTTACCGTGGCCAATCAACCTAACCCACAATTCTTTGAGTGTGGGAGAAAACCAGAGCATCTGGAAGAAACCCGTGCAGACACGGGGAGAACGTTGCAAACTCCACAAAGTGACCAAGGCCGGAATTGAAGTATTATGAATAATAATGAAACTGAACTGAACTGACCAAAGATGGAATGGGCAAGTAGATTGGCCCATTTTGAAAGAAAGGTTAGTCTCTACTCATTCCAGGTAGCAAATAAATCAGCATCATATCAATGAAACTTGGGAGTTAACATTAGGGGCCTCATTCTGCAGCTGTGCACAAGTTTACACACTCATCGTGACACCCATTTGTTCAAAATCCAGTTTGAATTAGATTTAGAGAGGCTGGGATTTTCCAACCTCCCCTGTTGCCATGGGCAGAGTTAGCTCTTCATGGTCTCCAGAGGAATGTCTACTGCAATTTTTGCTGCTCACCCGTCCTGCTGCCAGGGAGCCCACCGCATTGAGGGGGGATTTTCTTCAGCGGAAATAGAAGCTTCTGTTAGTGGGAAGGGACGGAAAATGCCACCCTTGATGTTTTTTTGAGAGAATATATTCCTAGGTTAATGATAGGAGAGGTATAAGCAGAGTAAGGTCCAGTCCACTCTATTCCAGTAAAGTGCCATTGTTTCAGTGTAAGAGGATTAGTACCTCCATTGCCAGTTTGAAGTTTCTACTTCCTGCATCTATTATTTTCATGGCATGTCTGAATATGATTGTATTAGCAGTTTGTATTGAAGAGTTTTTTTTAACTATGCCATTTAGATTGATTATATCCACATTTTATTAATACAGAGTCCTTACTGCCACAGGGGACTGAGAACTTTTCTGCCTCAGTCTGGCCAGATTAAAACTCCAACTCTAGACACGAAAAGCCCACATTCTATTTCATTGTGTCACCCTACACCTGTTGATCAAAATGTTTACTTGTTCATGACAAAAGTTAATCAACTCCTTTTCTTTTACAGATCTATATTGCAATGGTGTATGGTCACCCTGGTTTAATAAAAATACACCGTCTATTCAGAACAAAGGTGATTCTGAACTATTGGAGCCAATTCGCAATGAACTGTGTCCTTACTCCCCATATCAAATAAGTAGCATCAATTGTGAAGCTGTCAAGTTCCCACAACGACCAATAAGTGAAACAAAGGATAATGTTACTTGTGATATAAACCGAGGACTGATTTGCGAGTATAATGAACTGATACCTGAGAGCCACCTCATGTGTTTGGACTATAGGATCAGAGTGTGCTGTGAGCCAAAACTAACGACACTAATTACATCAACAACTGTTAATCCTGTGACAGTTGAGCCCCCTATAACCCGTCGCACGGAGAAAACTGTAGGGTCATGTCAGTGCAATACGAACCCACCAAGGAAGGTAAATAAATCCAACTCAATTCTTGTCGCGTTAATAATGTATTGATTGAACACAAGTCATTCACACAGCTCAGCAGCTTTCAGCATTCTGGCCAGTGGTAGAATATTTTGATGTGATTATGGTTTTTTTAATTGAGAAATTACCTAATAACGATGGAATTTCCCTGTAGAAAATAGTCACAATAATTTAAATATCTGATGAGATGAGGCAGGATAAAAATGTTTGTGTTATTGAATTCACCCAGTTATAGAACATTTTAGCCATTTTGATAGAAGTCAGAGAATGCCAGAAGGAGTAGGCTGGATAAGGATGGCCTGAGAGAGCTGTTGCCAGTTCTATAATAATGTAATGCTTATGGTTAAAGAAGAAAGCAACTTGTGTTTAGCCTTTAATTTATACTTAGGTTTTCATTCCAAAAACATAAGTGTCGCAGTTCAATATTCTGAATCAATCCAGAAAATTCATGTACCTTTCTGATGGGGAGGTCCACCTGTTGGAAGCATACATTAAAAACGTCATTATAGACAATTGCACAAAATTAAACCAGAAATGTTGGAATGGCTGATATATATTCCAGGTGGCCAAGGACGCTCATCAATGGCACCTGTATAATGATGCCCAATATGTCAATATTACCATATCCATGAGACACACGCTGGATTCAATACAAGCCAATTCAATGAGTTTTGTTCACTTAAGCCATTAGTATGCTTCATGAGAGAACAGCAGATACCAACTTATATCCTGCAACATTCCCTTTCAAATACATATGACTTTATAATCGAAAATCTTCCACCCCCCAAATGCCATGGAATCAGAGCAAGCGAGGATCTGACAACGGAAATCTGTGACCTTAGATGGGATTTTCCGGTCTCGCCCCAGCCAGGCTGTAAAATCCCAGCCTATGTCTCACTTTCATACTAACTTGTAGAATGTGCATTGCAAACTCCTCCTATCAGCCAAGGCTGAATAATGGAGCAGACTCAATGTGCTGAATGACCTAATTTGCTCCAACATTTTTTCCTCTTAAAGTCTCTTTCCACACTACCAATTTATACCATGATGTGGCATAAAATCACCAACTAACTCTTGTACCAAAATACAGCAAACCAATATTGATTGATAAAAGAAAAATAAGTAAGTTAAATGTGGGTATATACAAATTCTTGGAAGCATAAATGGCATCCGTTTACAGATTTAGAGAAACCACTTCTTTAATTCTCCAGAAATAATCATTTTTTTAAAAGTTGCCAATATTTAAATATTAACTATTTCTACTTTCATGAATTTGCCTGGCTTACTCAGGTCAAAAGCTAAATAATTAATTTATTTTTGATTTTCCTTCTAGTGTATGGAGACATGGAGGGAAAACTGCACAGACATCACTTGTGTCAGAGGAGACGTCTTTAAAATGGATCCTGTTTCCTGTGCACCATCAATTAAACCAACATGTCGCAACAACGTTAACCCTGTGAAAGTTCGCACTGCAGACGGATGTTGCGAGAAATGGGAGTGTGACTGTTAGTATCATTGTTCTGTTCAAATGTCACATTGCTATTGTTTGAAATGACGAGGACAATTTTTCATGTTGTCCGGGGTGTGAAATTGGATTGATTAGCCAAAACTTTCCAGCCATTCTTATTGGTGGCATCTTCCAGTCCTACCGACAATGGATCCCCAGCTGTATGGTTCCCGATGGTGAAGGATGCATAGAATGGGAAACCCCATTGATGGTGATTTCTACTGAAATCAGTAGAAATGAAAAATGGACAGAGTAGATCTTAGGCAGTAATGCCATCTCAAAGTACCGATAATTCTCTGAAATCTAATTTTGATTTGACTTTAGGTGAATGTGAAATATGGGGTGACCCACACTATCGCACATTTGATGGCATATGGTATGACTTCTTTGAGGACTGCACCTACACCCTGGTGGAAGAACGTGTTCCAAAGTACCATTTCTCGGTTGTGGTAGATAATTATTTCTGCATCTCCTTCGTAAAGAAATCTTGTCCAAAAGGCCTGATTATTTCTTACAATGGAAGTGTTGTTCGTATTTCAACTGGTGGTGCATATGTGGTAAGTAATTTTATACATGTTATTTATATTGAAAAAGCTGATTGACAGTTTGTTAACATTAATAATAACCAATGTTGTCCACCAATATATATATAAATGACACACCTAAGGCTGCTAATTGTTGGTTATATGGAGACAAATCTGAATATAACCATAGAATCCTAAGTATGAAATCAAGCCATTCAGCCCATCGAGTCTGCACTGACTTTCTGATTGAGAATCTCTTCCAGACATTATCCCTGTAGCCCCATTATTCACCCTGTCATTCTCTCTAACCTACACATCTTGGGACATTAAGGGGCAATTTACATTGGCCAATCCGTCTAACCCGTAATCTTTAGACTGTGGGAGGAAACTGGAGTATCTGGAGGAAATCTATGCAGACACTGAAAGAACGTGCAAACTCCACACAGATAATGACCCGAAGCTGGATTTGAATCCAGGCACTTTGGCTGTATGGTAACAATGCTAACCACTGCCACCATGCTGCTCCAAATGTCATGTCCATTCCATCTCTTCTACAAAGTCCACTATGTTCCTATGGGACACTTCATCTATCAGCTATTACCCATTATTTTTGATCAAATTCACAGATGCTGATGTTAATTTTAAAGTATTTATTCGTGTCGGAAGTAGGCTTACATTAACACTGCAATGTACATTGTGAAAATCCCCTAGTCACACACTCTGGCACCTATTAGGGTACACTGAGGGAAAATTTAGCATGGCCAATGCACTTCTTTCGGACTGAGAGAGGAAACTGGAACACCCGGAAGAAACCCACGCAGACATGAGGAGAACACACAAACAGTGACCCAAGCCACGAATCGAACCGAGATCTTTGTGTGCTGTGAGGCAGCACTGCTAACCACTGTGCTACTCTAAAATAATTAATCCTTGCAAAATGTCTGTCTTAACCCATGATTCAAGTTGTGTGTTTTACCAGGCCTGTCTCTTTGTGCTGATCATTTTGCCTATGGCATGGCCTCTGAAATTCTAATCTTCCAAAATATGGCTGATTCCTTTACCATTACATGAAACATTTTCCCCAATAGCTGTATCCTCGACCTTCCTCCCAAATCTCCACCTTTTCTCTGACTCCCCCTTCCCTCTGAATCTAATCTGATACCCCCCACAACCCCCTCCTCAATCCAGCTTCTCTCCTGCCCACTTACCACCTGCTGCCCTATCCTAACAACTTATCTCACCCACTTACCCACTCGCGCACCTACACATTCACCCACTCACTCACACATTCACTTATACACTATTAACACACTTGAGATGTTTTGAGATATTTTAAACACCAGAATAAACCAGCTAGTGTCACCAAAAAGGGGCACGGGTTGTCTTGACCTGATGATCCAACACCACGAGGAAGCAGTTCCGTTGAAGGAATCTCCGCTTTTCTGAATAAGCCAGAATCGGAGGACCTAGCCAGAAATATGGAACTTGATTGTGGTGCAGAATGCTGAGAATGGAATGGCAATCTACCAGTGATCAGACCATTCATTGCAATGTACTGAATTCTTTGTAACTTGGAATGGCTTTTAAAACATTCCATTTTTTCTTTCAGTTAACTGTCAATGGATCCAATGTGAGTCTTCCCTACAATGCAAACGGATTTGAGGTTACTAAACTGGGCATCAGCACATATATTTTTATCCCTGATATTCGAGCAAGTATCACTGCTTTCCGTAATGCCTTTAAGATCAGAGTGCCAGAAAAATATTTCCTTAACAACACCCAAGGCCAATGTGGTATGTATTACTGTATAAAGTTATATCAAATTAGACATGGTTTTGTAAGT
The DNA here is from genome assembly GCA_024679065.1 of Sphyrna mokarran. Classification (NCBI taxonomy): domain Eukaryota; kingdom Metazoa; phylum Chordata; class Chondrichthyes; order Carcharhiniformes; family Carcharhinidae; genus Sphyrna; species Sphyrna mokarran. The sequence goes on along the minus strand of JAGIQG010000019.1, from coordinate 16,915,041 downwards.
TAAATCTTGTTTGAGTGCATGATGCACTGAATAATTTTTTTTGATCTTTAGGGTCCTGTTCTCACTCTCCACCCCAGTGCGTCCGAAAGAATGGGAAAGTTGAACCATCTGACTGTTGTCACAAAACTGCATATGACTGGAGAATTGATGATCCCAGTAAACCTAAGTGTCAATCAGCTCCTACTAATATGCCTTGCATTCCAGAGCCCCCTCCTCCAACATGCAAACCTGAGGAAACCATCTGTGATGTTATTCAAAGAAAGTAAGTCAATTCCTTCTTCACATTGGGATTTTCTGGCCACGCTCGCCCCAAGATTAGAAAATCCTGCCCGAGATCGAGAAACCTTTGCATAGGTCCTTTCCCGCCCGCTACGATTCCTATGGTGGGGTGGGACTGGAAAATTCACCCTTAGTCTGTTGCCTATGAAAATTACCCATACTCCAGGCCCCTATGCCAAGTCGGTTCCTGACTGAACTCTAACATAGCAAATGAAAACAGCAGTCATTTTGCACAAAACCGTTGTAGCACAACCAGTGGCCCTCTAAAGTGAAACGTGGAGGCTGTCACTCAAAAATGTAAGTACAAAAATTTTGGCTGAGCTGAACATGGAGCCAGGAGGAACAAGTGTGCTGCTCTTGGCTCCGCATTTAAACTGTGGGTCACCACTTGTCTGTACTCGACCATCTCCTGGTTTAACTTGTCCCTCCTCCCGGGCTTATCTGCTGATGTTGATCTTGACCCATGCCAGCCCCTCCACAGCTATTATAACCATTCCCATGATCAGCAAGCTGCCATTTGGATTATGGTTGCTGCCTATATATCACTGGCAATGGAAAAGTGCGACTGATGGGTCAGTTTTCCTCTAGTCCTGCCTTTGGCCTCTTTGGATATTTTTAAGCAATTGGGGGAGCAATGGCATAGTGATATTGTCTCTGGGCTAGTAATCCAGAGACCTTGGGCAAGATATCTACCAAAGTAGATGTTGAAATATGAGCTCAGTAAAAATCCGGAATTAGAAGTGTAATGATGACCATGAATCAATTGTCATTAAAAGCCATTTGGTTCACTAATATCTTTTAGGGAATGAAATCTGTCGTCCTTATCCGGTCTGGTCAAAATGTGACTCCAGATCCACAGCAATGTGGTTAGCTCTTAACTGCCCCTCTGAAATGGCCAAGCGAAATACTTAGTTCAAGGGTAATTAGGGATGGGAATAAAGATTGGCCCAGCCAGTGATGCTACATCCCATGAACAAATAAATACGCACAACACCTCATCTCTAGCGGGGTCTAATTTTTGGCTAAAGTTTTCAGAAAGCAGCTGGAAAGACAGTTGTAACATGGGTGCAAAACTAATTAACAGTCTGGGAACAGTAGCAAAAAATGTTGATGTGACTTATAAATAGCTCTGCAAGAGCAATTTAAATCTCATCTAAATTAGAAAATTGTTACAGAAGGAGGCCATTCAGCTCATCATGTGCAGTACAGCTGGTCCCCCTCCCTTCTTTTGCCCTTTAGCCATCAAAAAGTTCTCTCTTTAGATAAGGAGAAATAGAACTTCTGGAAAGATGTGGTTGGAACAAGCTCAGAATCAACAGCTGAGAAGAAGGGATAAATATTTTCACAAGAATTAAATCACTCTAGAAATTAAGGAGATGCTTACGTTTCTATACATTAAGATGGTTTGATGTATGAAATGATGCGATGATAAATCACTTTCACTTCATTTTAAGCAATCTCTTTTTGCATAATTAGGCCATTTGAAGAATGTAGAAAGAAGATTAACCTTGACAAATACATCAAGACTTGTCTCTTTGACCATTGCGCATTAAACGCCAGCGTAGACTGCAGTAGTTTGGAAGCTGCGGCTTTGGCTTGTGCAAGTGTTGGTGTATGTGTTGACTGGAGACCTTTCACCAATGGAGCGTGCAGTAAGTATTATAAATCTGGGTGGTGACCAGATTTACTTCACATGCACAGGAGCTAATTAACCAAATACAAAAAAAACCACACAGTTGCTTCTAACTGAAATAGAGACAGTGTGATTGCACACGTACAGAGTCAGGATTTCTCTTCATTAGATTTCCACACAATCTAAGCCAGTTCAAGGGATCAACTGCCTGGATAATTAGAATATTTCCTGTACAACGTAAGTTCATAAAAAAATAGGAAAAGAAAGCCATTCGACTCAACAGGCCTGTTCCACCATTTGATGAGATCACTGTTAATCCGATTGTGGTCCCACATCCACTTTCCTGCCTATATCACCCGTAACCCTCAATCCCCGTGTCGATCAGTGCTCCCTCCATAGGTGACCATGTGTAAAATATTTCCATGCTCGGAAGCTAAACGTCCTTCAGTATCCCAATTTAATGCCGGATGTCAGATAGCTTTTCTGAAGATATTATTGTAGCCCTGTACTTAGGAGGAAATTAGAAACACATTGGGCAGGATTTTAAGGCCTCGCTTATCCAGTAACGTAACATTCCGGCCCGAGGTCAATGGACCTTTCCATTGTCTGCCTCTCGTTCACTCCGATTCCTGTGGTGGGTGGAACAGGAAAATTCAGGCCGTTGAGTTCTGGGCCACTTATGAAGAAATGACACTCGTAACAGTCCATGTATTGCTGCCTTGTTCACTTTTGCAATTCTGTAGCAGAGCAACATACATGATCGAACTGTTGAGTTACCCATTTGATTATCATTTCCTGTATCGCTTGAACATTGGATGAAGCTGAAACAGGCTGAATGACAGCTTCATTCCCGAAAGGGCCTGCGATCAGGATTGTTGACCTTTATTCCGTGCCCAGTAAACCCTGTTGCTTCGTGGTCCAAATTCAACATGACCTCGGCAAATCAATCTTGAGGCTATTATATCCCTGTTACATAATCATTGAAATCTACAAGGCATCTGAGAATGGTTCCTTGTAAACCAACACTTAAGTGTCGTATAGAAATTTGAGCCAACTTGCACTATATGCTTATGATTCTGTTGTGAATTAATTAATGCAAAGTGCTATTATGCAGCATTTCCATAGCTACAACATGCACAACCATTAACGATCCTCGCTAACTTTTCTGGGCGGTGGATAGAATTAACATCTGGTCATATTACATCTCCAACAGTGAATGAGTTAAAAAAAAAAATACATGCGCGATGATAAACATCTGTGTAGTTGAACTTTTGTTTCTGACATCAATGCTGTCCTCAACAGAACAGAAAACCAGCTCAACATTTCACAATTTCCAATGCCAAAGTGCCCCTAGTTTGTGTCTGTACAGAGTCCACACATAATTAATCTTTTGAGAGAAAAATGGATAGAAAAGATTGTGGCAAAAGGAAGACCAGACTGCCAGACTAAAGCTGCAGGCAATTATTTCCTCATAGGTATCTTGGGCAGGATTTTTAGCCCCTGCCAGGGCTGGGAATGAAGGTGGACCAGTGCAGAGTTTCACGTGCCTCAGAGGCATTCCACCATCCAGGCTATTTTCCTGGAGGCCAGATTGGTGGCTGGGTGAAGGGCATTCAGCAGAAAGTCTCTTGACTGAATTACAGACCTAATTGAGAGGGGGAGTTTTCCAGCCATGCTCCAAGTTAGCTGCACAGGGCAGGTTAGCTGTCAGGGGCAGCTTGGTGATGGTAGACTGGGGGGTGGGTGGGATGGTGAAGCACTCCATGGAGTGCCTGCCTAGATTCAGCAACAACAGCAAGGTCTGAACTGACATGTGGGGGGGTTATCCTCTCCTCACTCCCCACAGATCCCAACCCCAACCCTACTATTGTGATCTCATCACAACGGCTGTTTCATAATTTTCAAAATATTGGAAAAACTCATTTTGGGATTTGATGCTGCTTCAAAGCTGTAAAACCAAAGCTTTATTTGTTCTCCATTTCTCAGAATCCACATCCTTAATTGGACAGTGAGCCAGTCTCTTCTGGCAAATTAGCCAACTTGTTGAGGGAGGAGTGATTGTTGTCCACACAATCTGAGATTCTGACTCCCATTTGAACCACAGAGCGGCCTTCTGAATTGTGTCTGAAAATTCAGACTATCCGCTATTCACTCTGCATTGTCAGGAAACCTGTTTTGTAATTTTGCTTAGGTTACAATTTATTTCAGAGCTTGTTGTTTTACCTTAGTGTAAAAACCATTCACATTAGAAACTGGATTCTATTGGACCCAGCTAAGCTATAGCCAACATTCACAGTGCTTTGTTTGACAATACTATGTTCAAAATCATTGCTTTTGCAGTTGGTTATTTTACCCGTGTTTGTATCTAACACTTTATTTCATTCTAAAGATTATAGCTGCGATCCAGGTTTAATGTACAAGCCATGTCGAAGCAAGAAAGACAATCAGTGCGCAAATAAGTAAGTATATTGTCTGTGTACTTAGACACACAGTTTGTCTCTCAGTGTTTTTGAGAAAAGATGGGGTACAAAAAAGAGAGACATTGTAGCAAAAGGGGAACAACTTTGCCAGAGACTGCACTAAAGTTGCAGGCAATTATTTCCTCATAGATACCTTGGGCAGGATTTTTAGTCCCCGCCAGAGCTGGGAATGGAGGTGGGCGGGTGCAGAATTTTACACTGCCTGTATGTGTGCCAGTGGCATTCCATCATCCAGGCTATTTTCATGCTGGTGGGATTGGTGGCCAGTGGTGTGTGTGCGTGTGTGTGGAGGGGGCATTCAGCGTTTTTAATAGTCCCTTAATGATATGATTAAGGGACCCACGAAGTTTCAAACATAACTTTGATCACAATAATTTTAAGTTAAATCTGCAATTCTGATTTTGGAAAGTAAATCAAAGTTTTTGTTCCTTCAGCACAATAATTGTTGGTTCGTCATTCTCTCCTCCTGAGGAAGGCTGCTTTTGTCCAGATGAACTGATCTTATCTGAAGACAAATCCAAATGTGTTGCTTCTTGTCAAAGTAGGGTATTTTATTTTACTTCTCATGTAGACATTAATTTATTTTCATGTGTGAAAAGGTCATTGTTAATAAGTCCAAATTGGCCCTCATAGTAAAAAGGTAAAGTCCCCATAGTCCCGGAGGACCATAGGTGCTCTCCCTATGAAGGGAGGAGAACTGATTGGTGGTGATTTAACCTAAGGGTCACCACACTTCAGGCAAAGGGCAGGGTTGAAAAGACGTGCCCTGGGCTATAAGTAACCTTGGCTGGTATAGGCATTGAACTTGCTGTTGGCTCTGCTCTGCATTATGAATCAGCTGTCCAACCAACTGAGCTAAACCTTACACACTGCCCATGCCATCAATCATTTGGCTTGAGCAGCTGGACAGAAGTGGGGAGTCCAATTTTAAAAAAACTCATTTATAGAATGGAAAGGAGAGGGAGGTGCAGTTTGAATTTGGGGGCTGACCTTTGCAGATAGCTCCCCTGCCAACCCTCCCGAATCTTCCTATCCCCCTGCAGCCTTAGATCCAACCTCTCTACCCTCTCATTTCCCATCCCTCTACCTCACCTGTCTAAATCCTTCTTGGCCAAGGCCTTGGACTTGTAGGTTTTGGGGATCCACAGACCTTCTCCTACTTCCTCTTGCAGTACAGCCAGCGGCTACTAATGCAATGTTAGTGCTGCTGATCTGGAGCCGCCAATCAATCAGATTGGCCAACAGATCCTGATGATGGACTTCCTCCCCAGTGGGAAGTCACACTTGGCTCTTGTTAAACCCGCAGGCAACACATTATGCTTGTGAGTTGGGTTTGCAGCTAATAGCTAATTATTTATGTAAGCGTGTCAAATATTTAATATATGAAAATCCTTGAATTGGTGACAGTAATGTCGCAGTGCACAAATTGATGGGTTACCTTGTAAAACATTGATATTCTTACTTGCTCCAGTGGTGGCAACATAAGCTCCTTCAGTCTTTTTCAACTAATGCTATTAAAATAGATGAGCATTTTTTCTCATTAATTGAGCAAGACCACAAGAGGGTCACCAGTTTAATGATAAATCATATTTGTTGTGTTCCTGACATAAAGAACTATTTGGTAATTAACTCTTCTGCTTTTCTAGTTTGTCGTGACCAACTGGGACATCGAAGGAAGGTGAGTAGTCAAAAGTTCTGACATTCGCACTCCGAAGAGATCTGTACATTAAATCAGATATTCATAGAATCATAGAACCCTACAGTGCAGGAAGAGGCCTTCGGCCCATCGAGTCTGCACCGACCATAATCCATGCAGGCCCTACCCCCATATCCCTACACATTATTACCCGTTAATCCCTCTAACCTAAGCATCTCAGGACGCTAAGGTGCAATTTCAGCATGGCCAATCAACCTAACCCACACATCTTTGGACTGTGGGAGGAAACTGAAGCACCCAGAGAAAACCCACACAGACAAGAGGAGAACGTGCAAACTCCACACCGACAGTGACCCAAGTGGGAATTGAACCCAGGTCTCTGGAGCTGTGAAGCAGCAGTGCTAATCACTGTGCTACCATGTCGCCCAATAAACTGCCTTTTGAGATTAATATGTCAGAATACCTGATTAGGCTAAGAGTCATAAGCTTAACCATCCCTTTCCTGATGGGAATCTGACTGAAAATGAGGAAAGGGATTGGGAACAGCTGTGTTTGAAAATGAATTGAATTTAATCAAAAATTATCTGGGGAAATGTAATCAAGAGATGGCAAGCACATAGGAGGGCCCGACCAAAAGGTACAAGAGGTTAAAAGAGGAATTGCTAAAGAATGATACAGGAATGAAGATCAGACCTGCCTTAAGTGAAGAGTATACAGAAAATAATTTCAAGATAGGGTATTTAATCTAGAACAATACTTTTTTTTATTACTTATAGAGGCGGCATGGTAGCACAGTGATTAGCGCTGCTGCCTCACAGCTCCAGGGACCTGGGTTCGATTCCCACTTGGGTCACTGTCGTGTGGAGTTTGCACGTTCTCCTCGTGTCTGTGTGGGTTTTCTCTGGGTGCTCTGGTTTCCTTCCACAGTCCAGAGATGTACGGGTTAGGTGATTGGCCGTGTTTAATTGCCCCTTAGTGTTAGGACGACGTACTGAGGTAAGTATATGGAGTTATAAGGATAGGGCCTGGGTGGGATTGTGGTCAGTGCGGACCGGATAGGTTGAATTGGCTCCTTCTGCACTGTAGGATTCTATGATTTATTTGGTGGAAACAGGCTTATTAATAACATTCAAAAGATAATTCAATAAATACTCAAAGGGAAAACAATTCTGTGGGAAAACAACAAGGATCAATTGCATAGATCTACTGAAAGCTAGGCAGGCACAATAGGCTAAATGGCTGCCTCCTGTGCTGCATTTGTCTACGATTGCTTTTCTATACAAATAATTCTATAAAAACTTGAGCGCCTTTTAATTTCTGCAATGAATTGTGGCAAATATGATTCAAATAACAATTTTGAGAAATGCTTAAAGCTCCATCTTACAAAAGTACAGAAAACCTGCTGAGTTTATTAGTGCTGCAAGTAACAGATTTGAATCAATTGTGATCTGTTTGGGATGAAATTATGCTGTTTAATGTTGTCAACAAAGAAACAAATAAAGTGTCTTCACTATTTATGTTTAGTTTTTATTTAAATAGATCAAAACTTTCATTGATGATTAAGGAAAGGGACTGAATCACGATTAATTTTGCCATAGTACAATTTCAACTTATTCACAATAAAGTGTGAACATTTAAAAAAGAATGAAAGGGGATTAGAAAGTGTAGGCGCTCCCTTAAAATGTATGTTAAAAATATTCCCTCCTACTTTCAATTGAAGAAAATAATAGATTTACTGTTAGCGTGAGTGGACGGACACGACCACTACAGACTCAGAGTCAGGTTCGATAGTGGTACAGCTTTATTTTTTATGTCGAAGGAGTGCAGTCAGGACATACAAACAGAACTGTCCCGAAAGCACTCTAAAAGCCCACCACAATAGGCTAGTTATACCTGAACTTCAATACATTATACAATTGAAATACTAATGTTTTGTTTACAGTATTTGATTCTGACCATCTTGTTTTGATGTTTTCAAGTATTGTAACGTGTGTGTTAATCGTTTCTGTCTGATGGGTTTATCAATGTTCTAGAATCTACGGGGTTTGAACTATGGGTGTTTTATTATTCTCAGGAAGTTGTGGGGCCGGGGATTCTTCCTTAGTTATGCTAATCCTTAGGTGTCTCCATAGAGGGTTACTTGATCAGATCAGAGGTGCTGATTTGGTTGGATGGGGATGTACTTTTAATTTAGTTCCTATAGGTGCCTTCCTGTCCGGTTCCCTTTGTGTGTTAGTCCTTATTTGCATTCTAAAAACATGTCTTTGCCTCCTTGTCTGTGCCTGTTCCCTTGTGATCTTTAGTGGGGAGGTTCTGAGTGCAACTTTAGTCTGCTTCCATATTATGTACATAATTTCAGAAAATTTGTTGTCCGGTAACACCATGAATTTCTTTGGCTTCCTTATATTTTAGAAAGGTCCATTTCATTGCCGCTACTTATGCCTTTAAGCGGGGTTTCTCTATATGCCAGGCTGCTTGGGAAGTGTTCAATTTTAGAAAACCATGTGAATAGGCTGACACTTAATGCTATGGTTCCTGGGGAGAGCAACAATCGATTAGGTTTCCATTTGTGACGACAAATGTTCGCACAGCTTTGACTTACATATTCACAATGATGTTTAATGTATTGATGGCATCCTAGCAGAACAATGAGGAGGGAAACCTCAGTCAATAATTTATTCCTTTAAATAGGGGTGACAAGGTGGTGCAGTGGTTAGCACTGTTGCCTCACAGCTCCAGGGGTCCAGGTTCAATTCTGGTCTCAGGTCACTATCTGTGTGGAGTTTGCACGTTCTCCCCGTGCCTGCGTGGGTTTCCTCTAGGTGCTCCGGTTTCCTTCCACAATCCAAAGACGTGCAGGTTGAGTTGATTGGCCATGCCAAACTGCTATCAGGAGGATAGCAGGGTAAATATGTGGGATTATGCAGCTAGGGTTGGATTGTTGTTGTTGCGGACTCGATGGGCTGAATGGTTCCCTTCTGAACTGTTGGGATTCTATGAAAAGATTGAGAAAAGTAATGGTCATTTTTTTTCTGTTATAAAAGGAAATATCCTTGAAAAAATGTGGTCCCCCAGATATTTCTGCTGTTTAATGTAAGGTCACAGTGATGGGAAGTATGATAATATTTGCGTACTTCAACCATTTTTGGGTTAAACAGAACACAAATTGAAATGATTGGAGTAAAATTTAGCTAATTCATCCAGTCTGGGTTGTTCTCAACCCTTCCAGCCCGTTTTCCTTTGAAAATGAGTAAGGAGCACTCATTTCCCGTGGCACATCAGGAAACTGGTTCAGGCTATTGTGTCCAGGCCTGGATCTGATGGGGGAGTCCGTAGTTTAATGGAATTATTGTTCGACAATTAATCCCGAAACTCTGAGGACCCAAGTTCGAATCCTGCCACAGCAGATGATGGAATTTGAATTCAGTAAAAAAAATCTGGGATGAAGAATCTACTAATGACCATGAAACCATTGTTGATTGGTGGAAAAATCCATCTGGTTCACCAATGCCCTTTAAGGAAGGAAATCTGCCATTCTTACTTGGTCTGGCCTACATGTGACTCCAGAGCCACACAAATGTGGTTGACTCTAAACTGCCCTGCAAGGACAACTAGGGATGGGCAATAAATGCTGGCCTAACAATGATGCCCATATCCCATGAATGATTTTTAAGAAATGACCAGGACCCTCCAGTGAAACTTCCCTGTTCAGGGACACCAATGCAGACTTAAATCTTGACAACAAGCAGCTTTGCAGCAATGGGAGATCAGCCTCCAGCCACAAACCTCAATCTGTCATCAATTCCTGGAGCAACATTGAAGGACTGACCTGTGTTTGTTATGTGCCAAGTCATGCTAATGGCTAAGCACTGAAAGTTGGCCATGTGGCAGCCTGGAGCAATGAATGTCTATAGGCAAAGCATGGCCAATAATATCAGGGTCGGGTTGTTTTTACCTTAATCAATTTGTACTGTAAATACGCTGTTGTAAAACAGAACAAAGTGTTGTATTTAGATTGCAGCAGATACATGGTTAAAAATAAACATTCTGCACCATGGCTAACACAAAACAGGTTCACATTGATTGACGAAATGAGGCTTAGGAATGAAATCTTTTGTATCTCATTATGTCCTTTGTGTGATTTTTGGTTGCAGAAGGGCGAAATATGGGAGGATGCCAATGATCCCTGCCTCTCGTACGCATGTACTTTGTACGGAGTTGTCATCAGAAATAAAACCTGCAATCGGGATGAAAGCTGCCCTGAAGTATGTCATGATCATTCTACTATTAAGATCACTTCAATATTAACAAATTATGCTTCTTCATTTATATGTACTTTCCAGAACCCTGAACTATGTTCATTTAATGTAATATAGCAAAGGACTCGGTGTCTTGAGACATGATGTGGACGTGTCACTGTTGGACTGGAGTAAACACAGTAAGAAGTCTCACAACACCAGGTTAAAGTCCAACAAGTTTACTTGGTAGCAAATGCCACTAGCTTTCAGAATGTTGCTCCTTCATCAGGTAAGCAGGAGTTCTGTTCACAAACAGGGTGTATAAAGACACAAACTCAATTTACAGAATACTGAAATCTTAAAAATACAGGCAATGTGAGTGGAGAGAGCATTAAGCATAGGTTAAAAAGATGTATATTATCTTCAGACAGGACAGTTAGTGAGATTTTACAAGTCCAGGCAAGTCATGGGTGTTAGAAATTGTGTGACATGAACCCAAGATCCTGGCTTACCATGTAGATGCTATAATAATGGATGAATGAACACCACAATCAACAGGCAAGAGTATTCTCTTCCTGTTGGGGAATACGTTAGCAGTCACGGGTATTCGGCCTCTGATCTTCAGGTAAGCATTCTCCAAGGTGGCCTTCACAGCACACGACAGCGCAGAGCTGCTGAGCAGAAACCGATAGCCAAGTTCCGCACACACAAGGACAACCTCAACCGGGATCTTGGGTTCATGTCACACAATTTGTAACCCCCACAATTTGCAAAATCTCACTAACTATCCTGTCTGGAAACAATTCACATCTCTTTAACCTGTGCTTAATGCTCTCTCCATTCACTTTGTCTGTATCTTTAAGATTTTATTAGCTATAAAGATTTGCCTTTCAATCAGTACTCAGTAAATTGAATTTATGTCTTTATACACCCTGTTTGTGACAGAACTCCCACTTATCTGACAAAGGAGCAGCGCTCTGAAAGCTAGTGGCGTTTGTTACCAAAAGACCTGTTGGACTTTAACCTGGTGTTGTGAGACTCTTTATTGTCTTGAGACAGGCAGACTATTTTTACATTCAGAATTTAATTCTTCTATTAGCAAATTCACCAGTTAGTGGCAGTAGCTACTTTCATTTCACACTCTCAGAATCTCATCACCACCTACAGACAGGAAAAATATTTTAAATTTGTCTGTGTAACAACAGGAGACAGGCATGCAGCAAATAAACAGTCTTTGTGTTAGTGTCCAAGCTGTCCATTAAATTTCATAGAATGATAGATCAGAATCTTTGTTTCCCAGTCTCACTGTCTCCAGGTTAAAAGAGAATAAAAATTGGTGCCTTGAAAAATCAACTGAGGATTCATCGCAAAGTTTGTTTATTAGTGTCACGAGTAGGCTTCCATTAACATTGCAATGAAGTTACTGTAAAAATCCCCTAATCACCACACTCTGGCACCTGTTCGGGTACACTGAGGAAGAATTTGACATGACCAATGCACCTAACCAGCACGTCTCTCGGTCTGTGGAAGGAAACTGTAGCACCCAGAGAAAACCCACACAGACCTCGGGGAGAATGTGCAGACTTTACACAGACATGCAGTGACCCAAGCCGGAAATTGAACTCAAGTCCCTACTGCTGTGAGGCAGCAGTACTAACCACTGTGCCGTCCAAGCCTTGCCTGTTTCATTAGCTTAGACCAGATTCACCTCTATTAAACAAATTAACTTGTGATCATACAGTAGATTATAATTAGGTTCAGCATTTTGATTAAATAGATTATTATTGTTCTTGCTTTCCTTCAATAAATTCGATCCTCGATCAAATCAAATGTACACATCAATCACTGTCATTATAATATGAATAAATTATTTAAAACATATTATGAACCCATTAAAACTTCTTAGTGTTATGGTATTTTATATAACAATGAATAAAATATTAATTCCAGAGATGATATCAGGTGTATTATAAAATGCACTTTATGCCTATTGATATGTTACAGCATAAAAATATATTTTGTGGATTTAATTTATTCAGTTTAAAGAAGGTTATCTAATATTGTGAATGTTATGGTTGTAAGTTTACACATGGCAATGCTTTAAAAAAGAGCTTGTTTTTATCATAAGCTGTTTCTATTTAAGGAACAACATATTCTATATTAATGATTCAATATTTTGTTGATTATTTTTAGCACGCGAGAATTTATATTGATCGTTGCTGTTTTACATGTGAAAAAATTGAAGGTACCCATTTAATATGTTTACATGAAGATTGATTGTTTTTTGCTGGAGTATTTATTGAAAGTTACTGATATATAAAAATGGAGCAGATCCGCGCAAACAAAGATGAGTTAAACAAGGGACAAACCTCAGTTTATAGAAATTACTGCCAAGAATTTCCCTCTGATCAGCCAACTTTCTTCCAACCTTCTGCTCAGATTATGGCATCATAGCATCCCATAGTTTCCCTACAGTGCAGAAGGAGCCATTCAGCCCCTTGAGACTGCACCGACCACAATCCCACCCAGGTGTTATTCTGTAACCTCATACGTATTGACCCTGCTAATCTCCTGACACGAGGGTCAATTTAGCATGATCAATCAGCCTAACCCACACACCTTTGGACTGTGGGAGGAAACCAGAGCACCCAGAGGAAACCCACACAGACACAGGAAGAATGTGCAGAGTCTCCACTGACAGTGACAAGGGCGGAATTGAACCCCCTGATCCCTGGTGCTGTGAGGCAGTAATGCTAACCACTATGCCACCCCAACCAGGAGAATCCAGGATATATGTGTTTCTAATTTTTTTAAGTGAAATATGACAGTGTGGCTCCTTTAAGAGGTGAGTGATCAAGGGCCATCTAGCTCAGTGGGCCTATTGCAGTAGAGAGTTTGGGCCCAGAAGTGGGATGTCCCTCAGCCTGTGAGAGCACATTCATCATTCTATTCTCTATAAAGATTGTTTCACAATAAGTTACTTCATTTCGTTTTCCTCTGCCGAGTTCTTGTTGTGCGTTGTGGCTATTACAGATACGTTGCGTTTCTTTCCATCTGGTACAAATTAATCCCTATTCTCAACATTTTGTTCAAATAAGACTCTCAGGTTTTATAACTCCCTTTCATCGCTGAGAAATTGGGGTAAATTTTCCAGTTTCCTCCCCTTGCTGCAGGTATCATAGCAGGCAGGACAAAATATTTAGCCGACCATTTAAATGTGCATTGATCTCAGGCAGGAATTTTGGTCGTGGGACATATGTGGCTGGAAAATCCCATCTGTCATCTCCTCTCTGGGGTTTGGGCTCATCATCACTTCTCCTCTGCTAGTATTTTATAAAATTGACTGTATTTCAAATTGTGCGTTTACATAATGTATTTCAATATGTTGCTAGATGCATTTTCAGCTGACTTCTAGACACCCACAGGGATGTAACAGAAGTCATCAATTTTGCCACATCATTTGTACATCAGCCAGTTTCTGTTTTCAACATGAGACACTTAGATATATTAACAATATTAATGGTGTACTTGTTCAATGTGTTTCTTGGTGCCATTATTAGCAACTTGAGCATGTCAAATTGGCCCATTTCTTGTGAATTTATCAGACAAAATAGTCTTCCTCTAATTGATGTACCACCATTGGTTAGTGATTTTAGGGGATACAGAAGGTTTGGTACCTCTGCTCTTAATTAACCAAGATTAATTGGTTAATTTGCTGCAGGCATTGTGAACTCAACACATTTCAGAGATGGTGCTGAAATTGGATAGGTTCATGTAATGGCACAGACTGTTATCACACCTGTCAGTAGGCTGCTTCTGTTCTCTTCCATGATGTTCAATTTTGGAGGACATTGTTATCTCGATGTTCAGTGATTTAAGTTAGGTTAAAGTAATGGATCTTCGCTTCTTCTATTCCAATGCCTTTCATATAGCAAGCCTATTATGGTCTACAGATCCATATAACTCAGAACATTTAATCCTACACCCTGCATCTTGTACCACATGGGCTTTCATTAATAATGAAACAGTTGCCCCTTTTTCGGCAGTGCATAGTCGTACTCCATGCTTTTTGGGATCTTTCCCAAGATTATTGTTTGCCCAGGAGTTTTGCCTTCATGCCTTATCAATGGTACTTGCTGTTCCTTCACTCATTGAACTCTCCTTTGCCTCTAATTAAGTGCATGTTTGTCTTTTGCAAATACAGCAAAGTATTAGACAAGCTACATAATTTGCTGTAACACCCAATTAACTGCTACCCCCAAGTTTGCGCCATTCCAGTGGGATTTCTGCTGTAATCATAGAATTCCTGATAGTACGGAAGGAAGCCATTTGGCCTAAGACAACAATCCCATCCTGGTCCTATCCCCATAACCCTGCTAATCCCCTGGGACTAGGGGCAATTTAGCATGGCCAATCTACCTAACCCACACATCTTTGTGAAATGAAACCAGAGCACCTGGAGGAAACCTACACAGACACGGGGAGAATGTGCAATCCAGCTCTGTTAAAAAAATTAGTGAAAATACAACAAAATCAAAGGATCTAGGACTCCTGTGACAAACCTGCAACCTTATTAATTGCCCTTCAGTATGATCCATCAGTACATTTTATTAACTCAAAGCTTCCTAGCATAATGCTGAAATACGTGAAAAAGAAATGGTTTATAAATTCAGCAGGAAATAAAAAAGGACAAATTTGATGCAGCAGATTACGTAATCTTTCTTTGTTCTAACTTGTGCTGTAATATTTATTTTCCCCCCACTTTAGCTGTTTGCAAAGTTCATAAATTCAATGAAACAATTAGAAGAGGATATTGTGAAGCAAGTTTTGAAGCAACTCAGTGTCAAGGGTTTTGTGCATCAGCAACTCAGTAAGTAGAGTTTTGATATCTTTAAAAACTGTGAATGAAAATACAGTAATGCATTAAAAATCCATATTTTACATTTGAATCCTGAGCTCATATCCACCTTGGACCCATAGAATTAAACTATTTCACTACAGTAAAATTATTTCACCTCATGACTATATTCCCTCTGTAAAAATCTACTTTTCTATCAGGAAAAGCCAATATATCTGTTGTTATATCTAACTATGGCTAGATATAATTTTTCTTTCCTTGCTTTCATAGTCATTTGACTTAATACACAAGTGAATATGTCCAGGGTGTGTGAGGTCCTTAATTATGCTGGCTGCTTTGCCAAGGCAGCGGGAAATTAGAGAGTCAATGGATGAGAGGCTGGTTTGCGTGATGGATTGGGTTATATTCACGACTTTGTATAGTTCCTTGCAGTCTTGGGCAGAAGCCATACCAAGCTGTGATATAACCAGAAAGAATGCTTTCTATGGTACATCTGTAAAAGTTGGTGAGTGTCATAGCTGACGTGCCAAATTTCCTTAGAGAAAGTAGAGGCTTTGGTGGGCTTTCTTAACTGTAGTGTTGGCATGGAAGATCACGACAGGTGGTTGATGATCTGGACACCTAAAAACTTAAAGCTTTCAACCAATTCTACATCATCCCTGTTGATGTAGACGGGGACATTTCCTCCACTACTAGTCTTGAAGTTGATGACAATCTGTTCACATGGAATTTCTCAGCTAGAAGTTAAAATTTCCCTCTTTATAACTTCTATCTTTATCAGTTTGACACCCAAGTTGCATAAAGAGACATTAAGACAAGGGACCAAAAGCAGGAGGCAGTGATGTAATGATATTGTTGTTGGACTAATAATCCAGAAATCCTGGGGTCCTGGGTTCAAATCCCACCATAGCAGATGGTGAAATCTGAATTTAAAAATAAATCTGGAATTAAAAGTGTAATGTTGATCATGGAACCATTGTCAATTATTGTAAAAACCCATCTGGTTTACTAATATAATTTAGGGAAATAAATCTACTGTCCTTATTTGGTCTGGCTCATCTGTGACTGAAGATCACAGCAATGTGGTTGACTCTTAAATGCCCTCAGGATGGGCAATAAATGCTGGCCCTGCCATCAACACTCAATCCCATGGATGAATTTTTTTAAAACAGTGGCTTGAAGCAAGAGAGAGAAGTGAAATGGCAGAAGGTGGAATTCCAGAGTTTAAGTCTTCCTCAACTGAATGGTGGAGTAATGGAAATTAGTGTTACACAAGAAGTCAGAACTGGTAGAGAACAGAAATCTTAGAGGTAATAGGACTGGCAGAGGTATAGAGATGGGAAGGGATGAGACCATGGAAAGAACTTCTCACAGTGATGAGAATTTTAAAATTAGACATTGGCAGATCTGGAGTTAATATAAGTCAGCGAGCA
This sequence comes from Sphyrna mokarran, assembly GCA_024679065.1. NCBI lineage: Eukaryota > Metazoa > Chordata > Chondrichthyes > Carcharhiniformes > Carcharhinidae > Sphyrna > Sphyrna mokarran. The sequence continues at coordinate 16,898,463 of JAGIQG010000019.1, read as the reverse complement.
CAGGGATGATGGATGAGCAAGACTTGTTGAGGGTTGGGATTTTGATAGCCATATTCTGTATATAACAATTGCACAAGAGACAGGTTTACTTTATTCTTTTTCAACGTAGTTATATGTTTTAAGGGGTGTGTTGCTGGATAAGCCAGCATTTGTTGCCCATCCCTTGATATGATGTTGCTGGGATGCCTTCTTGAAACATTGTGAGCCATCTGGTGTCGGTGCTGTTAGAAGGAATTCCAGGATTTTGATCCAGCGACAATGAAGGAATGGCAATATAGTTCCAAGTCATGATGATGTGTAACTTGGGGCATTTGTAAGTGGTGGTGTTCCCATGTATCTATTTCCTTTGCCCTTCTAGATGGAGAGATCACACATTTGGGAGAGGCTGCTTAGGAGTCTTGATGACTAAAAATTCCTTCGGTTCGCTGTTAAATTTGTCAGCATCTTATTTACTGATTATTTTTCCAGATATGACTTCAAAAAACACCGCATGAACCAATATTGCCAGTGCTGCCGTGAATCAAAGACTGAAAAAATGTCAGTGAATCTACATTGTAAAAATGGAAAAAGAAAGACAGTTGAATATGTCAGCATCAAGTCTTGCACATGCCAAGATTGTGAAAATAAAAAATAACAGCTGATAACACAAGTACATCTACTAAACTCAACATCGTGATTCTGGCAATTTAAAATGAAAATCACTTTTGGAGAAAAATTCTCATGCTATGTTTACCAATTGATATCTTTTCATAATGTGACCTTTAATTAAAAGTAATTTCTTCCAATATCTGAAAATTTAGTTTCTGGTGAAGGCTGTGGTTTTGTGCTGTGAGGTTGTGGAATATTGACAGTTCCTGTACTGTATCAATTGGGCACTTCCTGTATGATCAGAAATGATAATCAATAAACAAATCTGAAGAGCACTGAATTCTTCCTTTCAAGCATGCAAAGTGATGTATTTTGGTACAGTGAACCAGAGCAGGACTTACTTAGTTAATGGTAGAGCGTGGGGGAGTTACAGAACAAAGAGATCTAAGGGTACATGTTCATAACTCCTTGAAAATGATAGACAATGGTGAAGAAGGCATTCGGCATGCTTGACTTCATTGGTCAGAACATTGAATACAGGAGTTGGAATATCTTGTTGAAATTGTACAAGATATTGGTAAGGCCACACTTGGAGTATTGCTTATAGTTCTGGTCACTCTATTATAGAAAGGATATTATTAAATTAAAAAGAGTGCAGAAAAGATTTACTAAGATGCTACCGGGACTTGATGGATTGAGTTACAAGGAGAGGTGGGATAGGCTGGGATTTTTTTTCTCTGGAGCATAGGAGACTGAGGAGTGATCTTAAAGAAGTCTATAAAAAAATGAGAGGCACAGATCAGCTAGATAGTCAATATTTTTTCCCAAAGCTTAGGGAGTCTAAAACTAGAGAGTAGATTTAAAGTGAGAGGAGAGGTACGAGAGTGTCCAGAGGGGCAATCTTTTCAGAGGGTGGTAAATATCTGGAACAAGCTACCAGAAGTAGTAATAGAGGTAGATACAATTTTGTCTTTTAAAAAGCACTTAGATAGTTATATGGTATGATGGGTATAGAGGATATGGGCCAAAAGCCGGCAATTGGGATTAGCTTAGAAGTTTAAAAAAAGGGCAACGTGGACAAGTTGGGACGAAGGACCTGTTTCCATGCAGTAAACCTCTATGATTCTAAGTACTCATAGAAAAAAAATTCAGATTTCTGGTACGTAGCATCTACCAACTGCAAATAATTATATGGAGAACAATTTTTAATTTACCTGTTGTGCAAAATTTACAAAGAAACACAAATTTTTTACTGTGGTATCAAGTGCTTAGTTCAGTATCAAGTTTTAGCTGAATTGTCTCTCCCTGAGACAGAGGGGCTAAGAGTGCCATTCATGCTCTTCATTTCCCAGGTTTTGAGGGATGCGAAGGTTTGGTGAAAAACTTGCTTAACTGATTTGAAAATCCATGGCATGTCAACATTCAGTGCCAAAAACATATATTAACAATAGCCGTTTCTAGATGTGGGTGTCCCTGGTAAGGTCAGGATTTATTGCCCATTGTCTGTGGGAAAATGGTAGTGTGGTGCTTTCTTGAACCACTGCCGCCTTGAACTGAATGTGTATGAAGCATCTTCGGCTATATCGAGGGCATCCTGAAACCCATTGTACAAAGAACCCCCAGCTTTTGTCTTGACACTACGGACTTCCTACAGAAACTCAGCACACATGGAGCAGTTGAACCAGGGACACTCCTTGTCACAATGGATGTCTCGGCGCTCTACATCAACATCCCCCACGACGATGGTATTGCTGCAACTGCCTCAGTACTCAATGCCAACAACTGCCAGTTTCCGGATGCAATTTTACAACTCATCTGCTTCATCTTGGACCACAATGTCTTCACCTTCAACAATCAGCTTTTCATCCAGACATGGGGACCAAATTTGCACCTCAATATGACAACATCTTCATGCACAGGTTCAAACAAGACTTCTTCACTACACGGGATCTTCAACCAAGGCTATATACTAGATACATTGATGACATCTTTTTCCTTTGGACTCATGGTGAACAATCATTGAAACAACTGTATGATGATATCAACAAATTCCATCCCACCATCAGACTCACCATGGACTATTCTCCAGAATCAATTGCATTCTTGGACACACGCATCTCCATCAAGGACGGTCACCTCAGCACCTCACTGTACCACAAACCGACAGATAACCTCACAATGCTCCACTTCTCCAGCTTCCACCCTAGATGCGTTAAAGAAGCCATTCCCTATGGACAAGCCCTCCATATACATAGAATTTGCTCAGATGAGGAGGATCGTGACAGACACCTCCAGACGCTGAAAGATGACCTCGTGAGAACAGGATATGGCACTCGACTCATCGATTGACAGTTCCGACGTGCCACAGCGATAAACCGCACTGACCTCCTCAGAAGACGAACATGGGACACGGTGGACAGAGTACCCTTTGTTGTCCAGTACTTCCCCAGAGCGGAGAAGCTACGACATCTTCTCCAGAGTCTTCAACATATCATTGATGACAATGAACATCTCGCTAGGGCCATCCCCACCCCCCCACTTCTTGCTTTCAGACAACCGCACAACCTCAAACAGATCATTGTTCGCAGCAAACTACCCAACCTTCAGGAGAACAGTGACCACAATACCACACAGCCATGCCACAGCAACCTCTGCAAGACATGCCGGATCATAGACATGGACGACATCATCAAACATGAGGATACCATTCACCAGGTACATGGTACATACTCTTGCAACTCGGCCAATGTTGTCTACCTAATACGTTGCAAGAAAGGATGTCCCCGAAGCATGGTACATTGGGGAGACCATGCAGACACTATGATAGCGGATGAATAAGCATCGCTCAATAATCACCAGGCAAAACAGTTCCCTTCCTGTGGGCGAACACTTCAGCAGTCATGGGCATTCGGCCTCCAACCTTCGGGTAAATGTTCTTCAAGGGGGCCTTCATGACACACGACAGCGCAGAGTCGCTGAGCAGAGACTGATAGCCAAGTTCCGCACACATGAGAACGGTCTTAACAGGAATCTTGGCTTCATGTCACACTACCTGTAACCCCCGTGACTTGCTGGGTTAGCAAAAAACCTCACTTACTGTGCTGTCTGGAGAAAATACACAATTCTCTAACCAATGTTCAGGATTCTGTTCACACACATTGTTAGCCACTTTAACACTTGAATAGCAGATTAGATGTAAGGATTCGCATTCTAATCAGCAATCTGTGACTGTCTGTGCTGATGTGTGCTATTGCAGACCAAAACACTGCATTTGCCTGACGAAGACAAAAAGATCGAAAGCTCGCAAATTTACTATCAAATAAATCGGTTGGATTTAAAATTGGTGTTGCTAGATTCTTACTGAGTTCTGTGTATGAAGAACCAGAGAGCAAGCACAGCATGTTAAAGTGTAGTGCAGTAGCAAGCGAATGTCTTGAGGAGAGGAAGGGAAATTCTCTGGTCAGGCAGGCAATCATAAGAATATCATAAACACAACGGAGTGGGAGGGGGTGGGGCTGGATTTGAAGTCTGGATGAGTGAGCCCAGAGGTAGTGAGAAGGAGTTTGAGACAGGCCCAGTGAAGGTTAGGTGACTGGATGGAATATAAAAAGTGTCTCTTCTGAATTGTCTGGCTGAGGAATATGTCCTCAAAACTGTACATCCCAAGCTTTGGAGAAGATGTTATTGGGTTGTCAAGTGAGTGTCAAAGTTGCGAATATTGTCCAAATGTTAGATTATCCTAGAATAGATGGCCCAACCTGGGATTTCCATATGGAAGAATTGTCCTTTTGGCTGCCTTATCAGAAATTCACTGAATTAAATGATTGAGTGGATTTGCAAAACATAGTCTTCAAGTGGCATTGTCTTGCCACTATTACTTAGTGCAGATAAAAGCAGTAATTTAGTAAACTGGCTAGACACAGTATATGAAATATTGCCTTGTTCATTATCCCATCCACTTGTCCTATTGACACTTACCGCTGAATGCACCCACACTATGGATCCTTGACCAGGTCTCTCCCATTTATGAACATGCAAAGTAGGATGGAAGTAGGCCAATTGGCCTATTGAACCTGCTCCCCCATTTGACAAGATCATGGCTGATCAGTTTGCGTTAAATTCCATTTCCCACCTACTCCCAATATTCTTTGATTCTCTTACCTGGCAAGAATTTATCTCCCTCGGCTTTAAAAATGTTCAGTGATCTTGCTTCTGATGCAAAGATTTCCAACATCACACAACCTTTTTGAGAGAAAATGTTTTTTTCTCATTTCTGTCCTATGAGGACAACCATTAATTTTAAAACAATGCCCCCCGCCCCCCCGGCTCTGGGCTCACCTATAACAGGAGACATCTTTTCAACATCCACCTTGTCGATAGCATTCAGGATATTATTTACTCAAATCAAATCACCACTCTTCTAATTCTAGTGGAAGCAACCCTAGCCTTTTCAACCTGCTCATTCCAGGTATCAATCTAGTAAACCTCCTTTGAACTGCTTCCAATGCATTTACATCCTCCCTTAAATAAGGAGACAAAAACTGCAAACTATGGCCAAAATCTTACGTCCTTATTTCTGGCTGGAATTTTCCCGTTTTACCGAAAGTGAATGGAGTTTGGGTTGGAAGGCCAAGTTTCTCATTCTTACAAAGAGTCTGTCACGGACTTCTGCGTACTAACCTTCTGTGACTCATCGATGGGAACACTGAGATCATTCTGCAGCCAGTCTCCGCTTAAGTAACATTCTACTTTTTTTACTTTTCCTGCCAAAGTGAATGGCTTCACATTTTCCTACATTATCCTCTATCTAGCAGATTTTTGCCCACTTACTAAACCTATTTATACCCATCTGAAAACACTGTGGGCAGAATTCTTTGATTTTCCAGTTTCACTGCAGTGAATGGAGTTTTGGCTGAGTGCCAAATTCCCCATTCTTGCTGGCATCAACAAAATCTAGTCCATATGTCTTCCTACAACATACTTTCCTAAATATCTTTTGTGTTACCTGAAACTTTAGCTGCAATGCCTTTATTCCCTGCATCTGAGTCATCAATGTAAATTGTAAAAAGCTGAGACCCCAAACAGACCCCTGCAAAACTTCACTGGACACGTCCTGTCTATCAGCCATTGATCCATACTCTCTGGTTTCTGCCAGCCAGCCAATCTTCAATCCAGGCTAATGTTATCCTCTGCAATGTGAGTTTTTATTTTTTGCAATGACTTTTGATTTGGCATCTTATCAAATGCTTGCTGTAAATATAAATCCAGTCCATCTACAGGTTCTCCTTTATCCAGAGCACATGTTACACCTTCAAAGAACTCTTCCCAATTATCTTCTGCCCAGCTATAACCTCTTTAATGATTGATTCTAACAATCTGAAGTCTGATCAGGCACAATCTGAATAAGACAGAGTAGCCATCGAGGCTGTTGTGTTTGAACACAGCGTGTCACCTTGGAGTGAAAACCACAACCTGGCCAGAATTTTACCACCCCTGAGCAGGCAAGGAGCAAGGACAGGATTTTATGGTTTTAGAACGAGCCAGGATGTAGAATCCGGTCCCATTTATGGCCCCGAACATACCAGCGGCGCTCTTCTCTCAATTACAATATGAGCTGTATTTACAGAAGAATTGATGTAAATAGTTAGTCCATGTATGTACACAGACATAAATTGGAGCAGTATATTTTGATTTGCTCATAATGAGAACGTGAGATGAAAATGTTTAATAGGATGTTAATAAGAGAGCTACAGGAAAGGGAAAGGGCCTGGCTGCCTCACAATTCTCAGATAAAGACTTGCAGATTTTGGCAGTGCAAATTCAAAGGAGTAGATTCATCATATACCCAGCTGGTCATCAAAAACCGCCTGCTGCTGCTACCAGTAAGGCATGGATTGAGATAGCAACAGTGGTGAAGCCACAGGAGTCTGTCACAGAGTGTGGATAGTGTTATGAAAGATTTCATGAACCTACTGCTTGGCTCATAGACACAGAGATTCAAGGGAGGATTCACATCTGCCCGCTGCAGCTAAGGTGCAAGATATGGCACATTCCTCTGGTTCAGCTTTGAGGTTCATCTGTGTAAGCAACCCATTTGGCTGCCTGAGAAACAGCTGCGGATAGGCACTGCGATACACAGATGTGAACAGGCACTTGCGATAACACAGATGCGAACTGGCATTGTGATACACATGTGAACAGGCACTGCAATATGCAGATGTGAACAATCTCTGTGATATGCAGATGTGAAGAGGCACTGCGATATGCAGATGTGAACAGTCTCTGTGATACGCAGGTATGAACAGGCACTGCAGTATGCAGTGTAATTCTAAAGCATTTTTTTCCCTTTTCCTGGGTACAGTCGTCAGTTGGGGAGGGGAGGGGTGGTGCAATACAAAGTTGCCCTGGCAGACTCTCAGCTCCACTTTCCCAAACCCTTGGGTTAGGAGAAGGCAATGGGAGTTAAATCTCTGGCCGATAAACACATGATGGATAACTCTATAAGAATACCCCAGGACTTTGAAGGGAGTACCCACACTTTCCACTACGAAGTGCACCAAGAACTCATCTCCTCAGTGCTGGTCTGCTCTGCGCACTTCACCTTGCAGACAGACTGCCAAAATCCAATTTCATTGAAGGCAGCTGAAGATTTAAATGGCCAAAAAAATGGCCAAGTGGCCAAGATTAAATGTCTCTGTGAACTGCGCATGCGCAAAACTCATTTTCCCTCCGATCCCATCCCCATGAAAATGGGAAATGCCATGTTTGGCCTGGGACTTTGGTTTTCCAAAGAGTCCTGCCATTTTTACCTTATCACTAAGGCTCTCAGCTGTGGCACAAATTTGGGCCCATGTTGGCACAAATGGCAGTAATGTTGCTGAAAGGGCAAGTGGTGGGCATTTTGTGACACTCATAACTTGTACCTTGTAGATGGTGGCCAGGCTTTGGGGAGTCAGGAGGTGAGTTATTCTCCACAAAATTCCCAACCCCTGATTAGGTAAGGATTTTGAAGGTGATGTTGAAGGGGGCTTGTTGAGTTGCTGTGTATGACGCCATACTGGATGATGTTTTCCCCTGATTCCAATTGTCTTTAATTGTATTACATCCTGATGCCATGCCCAGTTCAGTGCTGCCTTGATGTTAAGAGTAGTTATTCTCATTTCCCCTCTGGAACTCAACTCTTTTGTTCATATTTGGTCAAAGGTTGTAATGAGATCTTGGGTGGGGGGGGGTTGGGCACGAGTGGCCTTACCAACATCCAAACTGAACACTGGTGAGCAGATTGGTTAAGTGCTGCGTTGATAGCACTGTCAATGACACATACCATCACTTTCTTTATGACTGAGAATAGACTGATGGATTGGATGGGATTTGTCCTGTTTCTATAGACAGGACGTACTGAGCACTGATCTATACTGTTGAATATGGTGTGGTATCTGTTTTTTTTTGTTTATATATCCAATTCAATCTAATGAAAGTCCAATTCAAAATCTCAGCAAGTGAGACATTCCAGATCCAAGCTGGCAAGATAGGCCTTTCATTTTCCTGTCTTGTGTTTGATCAACATGACCCAAGCTGACTGGAGCAGGCATAGCACCTTCTCCAAGGCTCGATTGCCTTTGCATCTTAGCCAAAAGGTGGAGGTGCCGCTCTAAAAAATTGCTTCAAATGAAGTCTCAGTGTAACCTCATGACCTCATGACTATCGACATGCAGCATGTCGATACTAGACCTTAGCCAAAAGGCGAAGAAGCAATTGGAACAGCTTGGCTAGGGGCATGCTTAGTAGAGCACAGCTGGGATTTGTTGAGGTCCTTAACATACTTTGGGTGTCATCCAGACTCGAAACATTGGCTCTATTCTCTCAGTAAGAGGTCTCACAACATCAGGTTCTCTTTCCACAGATGCTATCAGAGCTGCTGAGATTTTCCAGCATTTTCTGCCTACATATTGAAGTGACTGTATAGGTCTTCCTGACCCAGCAGTGCTCTGTGGTTCCCGGACACAGACAAGTGAATGGGGTTTGCTCATTGGAAATGAATGGAATGCACGGACTGAAAATCGCTACAAGTCTGTTGCGGGGGGTGGGGGGGGGGGGGGTGGTGGTGCGGTTTCTGACATCACAATGCAGTAGGCAAGATGATTGGTCAATGGTCAGCCTTGGTCACAAAGGATTACGTTGGACGGATGGGTACTGGCTTGTGATTGGGCCGGGGGGAGGGTGGGCAGAGCGAGTCAGAATGAGTGCACTGGAGAGAAGCAGCAACTAGAGCCGTTTCGGAGCCTGGACTCCGGCAGCTGAACCCCAAGAGCCGGGCAGCTCAGCCCCAAGACCCCGGCAGCTGAGCCCCAGGACATCCGGAGCCTGGACCCCGACACCTCAGCCCCGGGACCCCCGGAGCCTGGACCCCCGGATCTGAGCTCCAGGACCCCCGGAGCCTGGGCCCCCGGATCTGAGCCCCAGGACACCCGGAGGCTGGACCCCCGGATCTCAGTCCCAGGCTCTCTGGAGGCTGAACCCCAGCACTTCAGTCCCAGATTTGAGCCCCAGGACCCACAGAGCCTGAGCACCCAGATCTCAGCCCCAGGACCCCCGGAGGCTGGACCCCCAGATCTCAGTCCCAGCACCTCCGAAGTCTGGACCCAGGATTACAATTGCTGGGCCACCAGAGAATGGGTCTCTAGATCTCAGCTCCCCCAGATCTTAGCCCCAGGACCCCCAGAACCTGGATCCCCGGATCTCAGTCCCTGGACTGCCGAAACCCAGACCCCTGGATCTCAGCCTCAGGATCCCCAGAGCCTGGACCCCCAGATCTCAGCTTCAGAGTTTAGACACCCAGATCTCAGTCCCTGGACTGCCGATACCCAGACCCCCGAATCTCAGCCTCAAGAATTTCGGAGTCTGGACCCCCGGCTCTAAGCCTCAGAACCCCTGGAGCCTGGGCCCCCAGATCTGAGCCCTGGGGCCCCCAGAGCCTGGACCCCTGGATCCGAGCCCTCGGATCCCTGGCCATTGGATCCCCAGCGACAGCATTTCTTGCAGTGGGGAAGCTGGGCTCGGTTATTCCAGTGAGTACCAATTACAGAACATAAAACCAAGGGCTTCTCTTTCCAAGCTGACTTGCTTCACTCAGTAGAAGGATGCCCTTGGGGAGTTTATTTGAAGCTGACTGCATTTACATCCCTCCTATTCTGGGTGAGTATTTGAGCGAATTGTATCTCCGGTGGGGATTTTCTAAAAGTGGATAGAATATTAAGACAAAGGGGGTAATGTGAGCCATCAATTATTGACTTTAGCGCACTATTGCAGGGTTCCACATCCCACTTTACAAAGGCAGGGCACTCTGCTTTTAACATGGAGAACTAACTTCAATCCTTAATTCACATTGATGGATTCTTTCTGGAGTTTATAATTTTCTGCTGAATCCTGGAAACCAACTTCTCTGCTTCCTAGAAACTTTTACTTGGTGATTTTATCCAACTATTTTTAAACTCAAGCTGAGAAATGTTACGAAGACAATCTAGCAGAGTTCATATTGGAGCAAGGTGAACTAGTCAAGGATGCACTATCAAGATTAAATAGTTAAGGATTAAGGCTAGAAGTTTATATGTCCTTCTGCAGCATGTTTCAATGATTGCATTTAACAGAGCAATGTTCATAGCATCTGTTCAGAATCATTCTTCAGCTTTGAAATTTCAGTACTAGATTGGTTAATTAACCAATGTATTTTTTTGTAGACATTTCTAAAGTCATCTGAAGAACTGAATCAACTTTGAATTATACACAGACATGATGGACAGTGCCAGTAGTATCTTGGTGGCTTTGCTTAAAGCAATTATTGCAGGACAAAGGCCAAATTCAAAAATGGTCAGATTATATTTGTTTGGAGCAATTTTGGCACTTCTTACAGTCTTCTTGGCAGTAATAGAGATGGTGCATTCAACACTGCAACCTGTAGATAAAGACAGTGACTTGGAAACAGGAGACAGTGTATTTGTCAGACCATCAAGATCCACACAAAGCTATCTTTTGACTGAAAAGAACAAACCACACAGATTGCATGCCTCCTAATGGGACTGAATTTCAGTAAGAAATCTAAAAGTGTGAGTAATTGTGTTCCTGATGTATGAACTATTTCATTTTCTGTACTAGAATATGAATAGCTGTTTGATGCTTAGAATTTGTAAAATAAACAAATTTGTAGTGTGATGGTCTAATCTAGAGAGACAAATCAGACAAGATTGTTACTGTGGATATCTACCCTTTTGAACCACTCACTAATTATTCTAAATACTGAAACAGAACATTTGCTTTGTACTAAATTATAAAACTTTTTTTTAGAAATAAGAAGTTGTGAGACTTGCTGTGATTTTCAGGACAATTTCTAACTGGTTCAACAATTTCTGTAAACTTAGTTAATAGGATTGTCATTAAGATTCATGATAGATAAAGCTGTAAATTGCTTTGAATGTTCATGACTTTGCAGCACACGTACATGATTTCAATGTTGATGATGGCCATAGGTGCAAATCTCAAAACTGCAAGCACCAAAGGTCTTGGTGCAGTATATATCCAAAAATAAACACACCTAAATAACAACCTTTTTTTTAATCGGTTTATTGCTGGAGGTGACTGAGCTTTTTAATATCTTTAAACATATTCACACAAAAGGTTGATGCATTTTGCATGTATTAGTTTATTAGTTAACCATGAGCTTCTCGTTGAAGAATTCTGTTTTTCTGGTTTTCCCTGTTTCAACTGCTTTTGAAAATCTCATCTGTATCTGTCTCCATAATCTCAGATAATACATTCCTAACCAATCTGTGTTATCTTCATATTGTCACTGATACTTTCGTCTTTGACGATGATGTCTGCTAATGGGAACTATTATGCTCCACTTTGTCATCACGCTTCAGAATTGTGAACACTTGGATCTTCCTGTCATGATATTTAAAGCTTTGTCAATCTAACCATGTAACTCTAATCCCTCATCCCTGGAACCATTCTTATACCCTCTCCAAAACCTTCACATTCTTCCTAAAGTGCGCAAGGTTGGACGTATTACTCCAGTTGAGGCTGGACCAGTGTTTTATAAAGATTCTTCATAAATTCTAGGATCAGATGATTTTTAACCACATTCTGAAACTGCCCCACCACCTTTAATGATTTGTGTACAGTACATATAGCCCATGTCTCTTAGTTTCTGCAGTCCTCTTATTTTACATTGAGTAGGAAGAACAGGGAGGGGCAACTACACCACATTACACATCTCCAAATTAAATTTCATCTACCATGTGTTTGCCCATTCCACCAGCACATCTGTACATTCCCTTGAATTCTACTTGAACTGGTCATTGTCTTTCACTTGTGTGGCATGCATGTTACTTATGAAGATATTGATATAATGTGAGTTATGTTGCAGGTCACTAGAAGTATATGCATATCTGGACTAAGAAGTAGCCTATGGAAAAAGTTAAATCTTGCCTGGGAAGCTATGAAATTAATAGTCGTTATGGGACAAAAAGATTAAAAACTGGTTGCAATTGAATATCTCCCAGTGTCCTGGACAGTGTTTGTTTTTCCTCCAACAATACTAAAAAGGTTATCTGATTGTTTATTTCATTGATGTTTGTGTAGCCTTGCTTCTGACTTTCTGGCACTGTAACAGAGACTACATTTCAAATAATAATTTAATGGTTGTGCAGTGATTTTGGGACTTGATGTAAATGCACATTCAAAGAGATTCAAAGAGCAACACAGCACGGGAAACAGGCCCTTCGGCCCAACGAGCCCGTGCCGCCGTCATAACTTTATAGTAACAATTCCATTTTCTTATTCTAATTTTAGGTTATTCCTAATATGGAAGAATCTCAATATAGGGTCAATTTGTTTCCCAATCAGACTAAGAGCGAATTTTTGGGATGTGGGAGGAAACTGGAGCACCCGGAGAAAACCCACGCAACCACGGGGAGAACGCGCAAACTCCCACAGACACTGGCCCATTTCCAAGTGTCTGCACAGCTACATCGATAGTCACTGAGCTGTCAATGGTGCCCTTCAGATGGTCCAGATAAAGCACTCATTTACGACATGAAGCACCAGGCAACCCATGAATCAACATCCAAGAGCTGTCCTCGCACCACCTGCCGAATGCATGCTCCTTGTTGGTCAAGTTGGACTGAATTACCTGTGGAAAAAAAAAGCCATAGTTAAACAGTCCTACTATATCCCTCCATCTGCATACCACTCATGTGGCTGTCCAAGAGACCCTTAAACAGCCCTAGCATGCCTGCTCCCACCACCTTACTTGGCAGTGCATTCCACACCCCCACTACCCTTTGTGTGAAAAACTGCCCTCTAATATTCGTCTTATATATAGCCCCCCTCACCCTAAGGCCATGACCCCTCGTCCTATCCATTTCTGAAGGTGGATTCTTTCTTTCTTTGTGAACGGTTGTTTTGCTGACATCATAGAATCCTTACAATGCGTTTGGCCCATTGAATCTGCACTGAGCACAATCGCACCCAGGCCCTATCCCCAAATCCTTACATATTTACCTGCTCAATCCTCTAACCTACACATCTCAGGGACAATTTTAGTATGGCAATCAACCTAACCCGCACATCTTTGGAGTAGGAGGAAACCAGAGCACCCAGAGGAAACCCATGCAGACATGAGGAGAATGTGCATTGCTAACCCTTGACTTTATAAGTAATATAACATGTATTGGAGCACTATATACGTTATAACTTTTTAACTTGTCAGGCCAATAGTTAAGCTTGTTTGGCTAAGTGATATTAGTGATAAGCAAACTACAAAGTTTCATCATTTAAATAACAGAAGTGCTGTATCCTGGTGAGTATTTAACTTGCCAAAGTATTATTGATGATGTCTGGACAAATTAACAAGGTTTTGTAATTTTAACTTTCTACCATATAAACTTATATGATGTACTTTAGCCTGTCATTTGCTAGTATTGACCAGCTAACTTAATGATTTTCAGCAATTCATTTCTGTAAACTGAGATTAAATGTTAGTTCCTCTATTTTCTTTTGTGGAAAGCATTTTTATTCATCTGTGGTCAAGTGTAGTTCTTCAAAGTTGGCTTCCTCTCCAAGGTCATAGTTCCAGACAGACTTATTCACTAGCAAATAGCTAAACAGTTTGTTTGTTTAAACTCCATCCCTCTTGTCCTCTCACTTGGGTTCATCAAAACTACATGCAGTGTTGATATATTGTTCAACTGAGTTACGTTGCAACCCCAATATTTGCCCAAGATCCAGACTGCCTCTGCTTGTCCATCATTCCCAGCCTCAGACCCACATTGACACTCTGCCTCTCAGTTTTAAATCCTTATCTTTGTCCAACATCCTTTATTGTTTTCTTTGACTCTACATCTAGGGGGTTCCTCTTGATCAATTCCCAGTTGCCACAGTCCGGGTTCCAGGCTGCTATATAGTCCACTGTGAACGGAAAGATTCCAGTCGCCTTGCACCCTTTTCCTTGAATTCCTCAGAGTGTTACACCTCTTCCTCCTCCTTTTAAAAAATCTCCTCAAATTATATTTTTTTATTCGTTCTCAATGTTGTGTTTCTTGGCAATGGCAAGTGTGAGCAGCATGCACTAGAAGCTTAACAATTAAAATTAACCATCAAGTTAGCTGATACTGTTTTTTTAGAAAAGATAACTCCTTTCAAAATAAATGACTGCACAGGAGAATTAATGGCATGCATTTATTTTAGTTTCTCTCAAGCTTCATGTGATTAAAAGTATTGTAAAATTCCACCGTTCGTTAATAGAATGCAGTCTTGTAATTTATTCACACTGAAGTTTTGCTTCGACATGATACATGGACAATCATTGCAAAGATAACTAGAAATTTGATTTACTTTTCGTTTGCAGGATCAATAGATCTTGATGGATAGGCTACACACGGGAGAGAGGATTAGTAGTAGTATTGGTTGTTACAGCTGTTACCAATGCAATCACATGATTTAATGTGAGTATAGGTGTATGGCACGCTGACTCCATTTCCGCAATCAAGGCTCACCGTCCTGTTTTCAGTATCAGTAGGTTGGCAGCAACTACATTCGTTTATCATGGTGTTCGTAACAGTGTCAAATCTGGAAAATGAGAGATCAGCAGTGAAATCAGTTCAAATTCTTCAAATTAACAGAAAATGCACAGTGGCAAGCACTGTTATCTCACAATGCCAGGATTCAATTCTGGCCTTGGGTGACCATGTGGAGGTTGTACATTCTCCCCATGTCTGTGTGGGTTTCTCCAGTGCACCAGTTTCCTCCAACAGTCCAAAGATGTGTAGGTTAGGCTGACTGGCCTCAGTCAAGGGATTAGCAGGGTAAATATATGGGCTTATGAGATAGGGCAGGTTTGATGGTTCGGTTGTCCTCTTCTTGCACTGTAAAGGCAGTATGATAATATAAAATAATGAAAAACACTGGAAAAAACCTCAGCAGGTCTGGCAGCCTCTGCAGAGAGGGAAACTGAATTGAGGTTTCAGGTTTGGAAGTCACATGAGCTTTTTCCAGCATTTTCTGCTTTTATATCTGATTCACAACAACTGCAGTAGTTTGCTTTTGTTTTAGGGACTACATATAGCTGTATTAATTATCTTGAGTGTCCTGTTTGTCTTTTCGATAGGACACACATGCTTAGATATTTAGATCCCAACCCTGGTTCCCTTGCAGCGACATCTTTGTGATACCCACAACAAAGTACTGGCCAATTTCAATATGTGTTAGAAGTTCATTTATCTTGTTCCGTATTCTGCACGCATTTCGGTACAACACCCTCACTCCTGCATTGACTACCTTCCGTCTCATACTTCTCACTTTTTTTGCTTTACCTGAGTTAGACTACTTTCTATGGATAAGTAACTGGGTTTGTAATAGGAGACAGAGAGTAATAGCGGAAGGGTGTTTTTCTAGCTGGAGGTCGGTCACTAGTGGTGTGCCGCAGGGCTCGGTACTGGGACCTCTTCTATTTGTAATATATATAAATGACTTGGAAGAGGAAGTAAGTGGAGTGATCAGCAAGTTTGCAGATGATACAAAGATGGCTGGACTTGCGGATAGTGAGGAGCATTGTCAGGCGATGCAGCAGGACATAGATAGGCTGGTAGCTTGGGCAGATAGAATTCAATCCTGATAAATGTGAGGTGATGCATTTCGGGAGAAAGAATGTAGGGGGGAGGTATATGATAAAGGGTAGACCTATTAAGAGTATAGAAACGCAAAGGGACCTGGGGGTGCAGGTGAACAAGTCTCTGAAGGTGGCAGAGCAAGTGGAGAAGGTTGTGAAGAAAGCATATAGTATGCTAGCCTTTATAGGAAGGGGTATAGAGTACAAGAGCTGGCTTTAATGTTGCAGTTGTATAAAACGTTGGTTAGACCTCATTTGGAATACTGCGTCCAGTTCTGGTCGCCTTACTACCGGAAGGACGTGGAGACTCTGGAGAGAGTGCAAAGGAGGTTTACCAGGATGCTGCCTGGTACGGAAGGTCTGAGTTATGAGGAGAGGTTAGGCAAATTGGGACTGTTTTCCTTAGAAAGATGTAGACTTAGAGGAGATCTAATAGAGGTGTACAAGATTATGAGGGGTATAGATAGAGTAAAAAGGGTTAAGCTTTTTCCTAGGATGGACTCAAATAGCACGAGGGGTCACGGGCTTAGGGTGAGGGGGGTAAAGTATAATTTGGATGCTAGAGGGAGTTTTTTCACACAGAGGGTGGTGGGGGTATGGAATGCGCTGCCAAGTAAAGTGGTGGAGGCAGTTACTCTGGAGTTATTTAAGAAATACTTAGATGGGCACATGAACAGAATGGGAATGGAGGGGTATAGAAAACTGATTTAAAATAGGGATCATGAGCCTTGGGAGTTCCTGGGAAGTGTGTTAATAGATGATGATATTGATGTACTTGTTTTTATCCTACAGGTGCTTTGGTCCACCTTGTTGTCTAACGAGGGGCATACACGCGATGGGTCGTGAGAGGGCTGCTCTTGGATTTTTTTCAAGAGTATCCTAGTACTTCACGGTGTTAGTGTATGCTTGACCTGCACCATTTGATGGGCAACACGACAGCTCAGTGACTATCGCTGTGCTGTGCAGATACATGGATTTGGGCCTGTGTCTGTGTGAGTTTGCGCATTCTTCCCGTGCTTGCGTGGGTTTTCTCCGGGTGCTCCGGTTTCCTCCCACATCCCAAAGATGTGCTCTTAGGCTAATTGGCAAAACAAATTCTCCCTCAATTGTCTCAAATTTGGTTTTTAATCCATAGATCTATAAATAGAGACAGGGATCACGGGTAGAGGTGGGAACATCGGGGTGGCGGCGCACGTTCGTTGGGCCAAAGGGCCTGTTTCCCATGCTGTTTTGTTCTTTGTTCTGTATAGAAGGTGGCAGAAATCTAACCTCAGGCAAGCTGGTCTCTCTCCTCCACCTCCACCAGAGATATATTTGGCCTCCCTCCTCCTCCCCTCCCCTCCCCCAACCAGAGAATGATCTGGCATCCTTCCTCCTGCCCCTCCAAACCAGAGAATGATCTGACCCGCCTCCCTATTACATCCATTTTTAGGCCTTGATAAAGGAAAAGGCAGACAAAGAACAGATCATGCTATTCGCCTCACGCCGACTTTACCAAGTTTTTGCGCCCAAAAGCAGGCGCAATGCAATAGTAAAATCGGGCCCTACATCTGGAGTACTGTACACAGTATTGGACTCCGTATTTAAGGAAACATGTAAATCCATTAGAAACAGTTCAGAAAAGGTTTATTAGACAAATACCACGAATTGGCCAGTTGTCTTAAGAGGAAAGGTTGGACCAGTTAGGTTGGTATCTGCTAGTTTTGAAAAGAGACTACTTGATAAAAACCTTTAAAATAGTGAGAGGCATTGACAGGCTGGATGCAGAGAGGATGTTTCTTATTGATGGAGAATCTTGGATTGGGGTCACTGTTGAAAAATATGGTGTCGCTCATTTAAGACATAGTTGAGAGAAATTTTTCAGAGGGTCATGAGCCTCTGGAACCTTTTTCCTCAAAGACAGTGGAAAAAGACTCTGAATATTTTTAATGTAGAGTTACATAAATTCTTGATTAACAAGCAGATGAGGAGTTATCAAGGATAGGCAGGAATGTGGGGCTTACGTACAATCAAATCAGCTGTAATCTTATTGAATGGCAGAGCAGGCTGAAGGGGCCAACTGACTTATTCCTAATTCGTAAGTAAGTTCATATGTTTGTAATGTTGGAGTAATAGTGCCTTCAAGTGACAAAATAGTAAATAAGAGTTTTATTGTAGTGGTGTGTGGAATGGAAGGAGACAGACATTGCTACAGAGGTGAAAGTAAGTGATTTTGATGACAGTGAAATTATGAAATATAAAGTTCAGCTTAGCATCAGACATAACAATGATGTGGTGCAGTGGACTCAGTAAACCAGGGTTAAGTTGTTGTATTAGTTGAGTTCAAAAACCAGGAGGTCATTGAAAATTTACAGAGCCCCAGTCATTGAAAATAAATACTGTATCCATTTCTAGTTGTTAAAACATAATTGAGGCCATGCAACTAGGGAGAAGAGCATGAGGGAAATCGTTGCTGTAAGGGACAAAAAAAATCTTTTTAAAGTTTTTAAATACCCTTGAGCAGATTTGAGGAGAAATTAGGATACTTTACTGGATTGAGAGGGGTAAATATGGACCAGTGCTTCTAGACATACTATGATGACCAGAGAGAAGGGCAAATAATCAAGGGTATGATGACATACTTAGAGCTGCAAACCAAAATTGTTGCCAAGATACGTGCTATGGACTAGGTATTTGATTTATTATTGTCACTTGTATTGGTGTACAGTGTTTTTTCCGTGCTGTTCAAACAAGACATACCGTTCATAGAGTACATAGGGGAGAAGGAAAGGAGAGGGTCACTTTGGAAACTTGTTTTGTGGAAGTCTAATAAATACTATATGCCTATGAACTAAATTTAAGTTTATTTATTAGTGTCACAAACAAGCTTACAATAACACTGTAATGAAGTTACTGTGAAAATCCCCTAGTCATCACACCTGTTTGGATACACAGAGGGAGAATTCAGCATGGCCAATGCACCCACCCAGCCAAGGCTTTTAGACTGTGGGAGGAAACCGGAGCACTGGGAGGAAACTTACACAGACGTGAAAAGAATGCACAGATTCCATACAGCCTGAATTTCAGCAATTCAACTGAAAACCTCAGTCAGACGGCAGAAAAATTGATCAGACATTAGAATCATAAGATGATATTTGTTCCAATTTTCTCTCGTTCTCTATAATTGTTCATTTTGCAGAGTATCATTCATTTTGCAGAGTTCAACCCACACTGAAAAAAACAGTGAAACTGGAAGGACGAGGTTGACTGGAGTGATTATCTCTGCTCATATCAATCTTCACTTTGTGAGTTTCAGTCAATTTTAATCTTGATGGTGGCACAGTGGTTAATGCTGCTGCCTCACAACATCAGGGACTGGGGTTCGATTCCCGGTTTGAGTCACTGTTTGTGCGGAGTTTACATGTACTACTGTGTCTGCGCGGGCTTCCTCCGGATGCTCCGGTTTTCTCCCACAGTACAAAAGACTTGCTGTGCATTGGCCATGATACATTCTCCCTCAGTGTAGCTGAACCGGCGCTGGACTGTGGCGACTAGGGGATTCTTACAATAACTTCACTGCAATGAAATGGAAGCCTACTTGTGCCGCTAATAAATTTAGTTCATTAGTCTATATTATTTGTTAGACACAGATAATGTTTAACGGTTCTCAATTATAGTGAAAATATTACAGGAAAGTACTTACTCCGATGACCCAGGACAATTCCCTGCACATTTTGTCATCTCAACTTTTGCTGAACAGCTTGAGTTGTCCGTTGTGATCGATTTATAAATCGACAGCTTCTCACAATGACCTATGAAAAGAATGAATGATAGCACCTCAGTGAACACTCAGAGTGAAGTACTTCTATTTACAATAGGCAGCTATTAGTTTGAACATTGAAAATATCTTTTTGAATTGGCTTTGATAAGGAGGCGAATGATTCAGGCGTCATGTCCCAGGCTCATTCACGTCTTTGGATTGAATTGAGCACAGTGTTAACCCTGTCAGGCATGTCCCAAGGTCAAATACATCCTGCTTAAAAAAAAAAACAAAGAGAACCTCCAGCTTTTTTATGAATTCAGCAATTCCAACAAAATATTTTCATACAGATCACGACGAGCAAGCTATTGCGGGCGCTGGAGATCTGAAATAAAACTGCAAAGTGTTGGAAAAACTCAGTAGGCCTGGCAGCATCTGGGGAGAGCAAAACAAAGTTGTTTGGAGTCTGAATGTGGCAAGAAAATACCTGATTGCGACTGAGCATGACATAACATCTCCCCACCCCCCCTCCCAAGCAGGTGGGGTGGCAGGGTTGGGGGAGGAGGAAAGAGTTGGTTCCTTAAAACTAACATCCTATTCTTTCCTCTGATACCCCCTGCCTGCTAACCACCACCCCTCCCCCAATCCCAACAGCTGTCACTCAGTGACCTCCATCCCACCTTCATGCCTTTGGTCTGGAGTGAGAGGGAGAAAGTCATATAGATTTAACATGAGTGATTGTTGAGGAACAACTGACTGAAACATCAGAAATTGTTGCAAACACACATGATGGTTCCTAAATGACAAGACGGTAACAAAGGGAAGAATGGAATTTCATAATGTGAGGGTAAATCAACTTGCAGATAGTTTGGGCTGGATATACTAACACTTGAAACTGTGCCATTCTAACACTGGCTGCCAGTTTGGGATGGGAATGATGTACCTACCTCCATTTGGTTCAAATGAGTTGTGATTTACTGTCAAGCTGGTTAGGGGTATCATAATATTCATAAGCATGAAGAAATTTCACTGCTTAGATGTGCTGGTCTGGATGAGGATCTTAAAGGCCAGACAGTTAACACTACAGAAATTATTAAAGATAGAGGGAATTAGAGACAAAATTTTAGTCAATTAGCCTCAAGGCTGACAACTACCATTTTTAATTGGTTAATTATTCTCACTATTACGGCAGGGTTCTTGATGACACTCCAGTCCCATCCTACGAGCAGAGTTTAACAGTCGCATGTGAGATTTTCCTCACTCTGTGGGTGAATTTTAATCCAGATGTTGATTGTTCTGCACACTGACTGGAGCGCTGGTGAGAGCCTTATGGTGACTCTGTTGAGGGGGAGGCCCAATACCAGGCACTTCAGTCACACCAGGCCAGGCCTTCACTGGTATGAAAGGCTCTGGGAGAAGGGCAGAAATCCCACCTCTTTTCCCTCTCCCCCACTCCCCTGAGAACTGCTGCCCAATCATTAGCAATGAGCACCTCCTGGAATGTTAGCAGCTGCTGTCGGTGCAGCCACCCAGAATCAGTGAGGGTTTCCAGTCCAAAGGTATGTAGGTGAGATGGGGTCGCTGGATGACAGCTGCCGGGTTGGGGGAGGGGGTTGGATTGCAGACGGAGAGGGGTGGGGTCAAAGGAAAGGATAGGACGTTAGCTTTAAGAAACCAACTCTTCCCCTGAACCAGCCCACCTGCTTGATAATGTGTCCCTCAAGCATACACTGGGTGCCTTTGAATGAGGGTCCACCCTCTAAGAGTCTCCAAGTTTGCTTCTTGATCGCTCCCACGTGACAACCTCTCGCTTAAGGATCGCAGTTAGAATCCATGCGGGAAGGCCTTTCCAACTCGGATTTGCTCGGCCAGAGGTAGGATGTATCTGCCTTGCACATTGTCCATCTGATTAAATGTCTCCCAAATTGGTACTTGGAGGCATTAAATCCCACCCTGTATTTGTGCCTTACTGGATAATATGCTTAGCCACCAAGCAAATTCAACCCTCCATCTCCCAATGTCTTTTTGAATGTTGCTAATTAAACTTCAATTTAAACACAATGTAAGAAAGAATTATTGATTAAAAAAAAATTGGGATGATTACCAGACTGTTTGCGACACCATTGATTGCACTGTTCAATTCTCAGATGATTTGCAATCTAAACAAAACAAAATTAATGTTATATCACAGAATCACAAGATTGTTTATAGTGCAGAAGCAGGCCATTCAGCCCATCATGTTTGTACCAGCTCTCCAAGTGACATACTGATACTCCCCCTGCCCTTTCCCTGCACCCTTACACATTATTTCTATTGAAATAACCATTTAATGCACTTTTGAATAGTTTGATTGAACCTATCTCCAATCACTTCCATGATAAAGCACAATAGTTCTTTTAATAATCTCACAAAATCCCAGGAATATTCATAAATGCCTTGCAGTTATTTGATTTTTATGCTGAAACAGGAAAAAAAAAATCTGAAAATTGAGGGTCTGTTTTGTCTCTATTTCCTGGAGAAGTATTTTCCTGTATTGTTGTAAGCTGACTGGAAAAAACAATTCTATTTTGAACCCTACAATAATAACCATGCTATACAGGTGATTTTGCCTAGTTTATACTTTTTCTTACACAGGTGATTTTGCCTATTTAGCAAACATCCTTTAAATAGTCCTGTTTAGTGTTCAATAGACTACATCCAATTAGATTTTGCAGCAACCAAATCATGGGCCAAAATTGAAATGGCATCAGATAAAACTTCTTTTTATTGTTTATTCAAGACAGACTCCTTTTCAGCACTGAATCCATTGTGTGCTTCATCCCATTCAGATTCTTCCTTAGGCACAGTTCACAAGCTCCAAGTTGTGTGATGTTGCCACCCATATTGTGCTGCAGTTTTTCTATGTTTATATTCTACCCCAAGCACCATCATTTCTCTCCTGACCTGTATTAGCTCCTCAACCAACTATTAAATTTGAGCTGTTCATCCTCGTTGTTTTACCGGCATCTCAACTCTGCAACCTTCAGTCTGCCAGGTCAGAAAATTCCCGCAGCACAAAAGGAGACCATTTGGCCCATCAGATCTGCACCCTAGCCCATCTCCTGCCTTATCCCTGTAACCTTATGTATTTATTACTCTAGCCTCCCCTAATTGACACACCTTGGGTCACTAAGCGGCAATTTAGCATGGCCAATCCACCTAACTCACACATCTCTGAACTGTGGGAGGAAACGGGAGCACACGGCAGAAACCCATGTAAACGGGGAAGAATGAGCAAACTCCACATTGACAGTGACTCAAAGCTGGAATTGAACCTGGTCTCTGGCGCTGTGAGGCAGCAGTGCTAACCACTGTACCACCGTGTCACCCTAAGCAGAGGTTCTCTAAGCTCTCTCTCTTTTGTTTTCCATCTTTTAAAATGTTTTCAACCCATCCCTTCAATCAGGTCCTTGGTCAACCCAAAGGTCACACTGCTTACAGACAACCTTTACATTAAGTATATTCTAATCAAAAGTTTTTTAATAGCATAAAAAATAAAATTAGTTCATGTAAGTTAGAAGATCTTCCTTATTTCAGATCCTTATGCATTTTATATGTTTCTAGCTATCAAGTTATCCATCGGGCAATCATGCCCACAATAATTTTATTTTAAATATTTGTATTGAATAATTGCTCTCGGATTGTCGACATCCCTGATGAATATAAACAAAATATACCAACCGAACAACATTGCAATTCTGAAGTGACCACTTGTGAATTATTGCATGCGTAGGAAATGCACGAGTTGTTGGGATTAAACCATGTTTCTCCCTCCTAAGAAAAAAACATACAAAGAAATAAATGATATACATTTCTATGTTCTAGCAGAAGAAGATTTTCCCCAGCCTACCCTTGGGGATCACAAGTGTGGAGAAAGGCTTAAGCAAGTGGCCAGGCTTACCCTCCTAGTTGTCCAATATTTAGGAATCAGGTTCAGTTCCTGGAAAATCTCCCCAGAATAAATTCTTCTGGTGAGTTGACATAATCATTAATTATAGTAAAAATTCTGAAAAATAATAAGCTGCATGCTGGACAAACATTACTATTTGTAGACTTTGAAGGGCACTCGCCAAAGACCAATAATTTAACAGCAGCAACTTCAGTTAGTTTTAGTGCATGCAGAAAGATTTTGTACTAGTTTTTCTCAGCCAAAAGCTCAATAAGTGAGTAGGTTTAACCAAGACAAAAATTCTTTTTCTTAACAATAACTTTTTTTTATTCATTCACGGGACAGGGATGTTGCTGACTGTCAACATTTATTGTCCATCTCTAGTTGTTCTTTTCAGAGGACAGTTGAGAGTGAACCACATTGCTGTGGTTCTGGAATCACATGTAGGCCAGACCCAATAAGGACGGCAGATTTCCTCTCCTAAAGGGCATTAGTAAACCAAATAGGTTTTACTGACAATTGACAATGGCTTCATAGTCATCAGTAGATTCTTAATTGCAGATCTATTTATTATTGAATTCAAATTTCACCATCTGATGTGGCAGGGTTTGAACCTGGGTCCACAGAACAATAGCTGAGTTTCTGGATTCAGAG
Organism: Sphyrna mokarran; assembly: GCA_024679065.1. Taxonomy (NCBI): domain Eukaryota; kingdom Metazoa; phylum Chordata; class Chondrichthyes; order Carcharhiniformes; family Carcharhinidae; genus Sphyrna; species Sphyrna mokarran. The sequence continues at coordinate 16,874,391 of JAGIQG010000019.1, read as the reverse complement.
TTTATTGATCAGTGTCACAAGTCAGTTTACATTAACACTGCAATGAAGTTACTGTGAAAATCCCTAGTCTTTAGGCTGTTTGAGTGCACAAAGGAGCATTTAGCACGATGTAGAGATGCCAGCGTTGGACTGGGGTAAACTCAGTAAGAGGTCTGGCAACACCAATTTTAAATCCAACTGATTTATTTGATAGTAAATCTGCTAGCTTTCGGCTGATATGTATGCTTTTGGAGACCAGAACACCTCATTCGCCTGACAAAGGCACAAACGCCGAAAGCTAACAGATTTACTATCATTTAGCATGGCCAGTGCACGTAACCAGCATGTATTTCAGACAGTATGGAGGAAATAGGAGCACCCAGAGGGAGTCCATGCAGATTCAGGGAGAATAGACAGAATCTACATAGATAGTGACCCAAGCTGGGAATTGAACCCAGGCCAATAGTGCTAACTACTGTGTAGCTAGGCCATCGCCCCCCCCCCCCCCCCCCCCCCCCCCCCCCCCTCAGCTGCTGAAAAAGTATCATCCTGTGACTCCTGTGAAGAATTTGAAGCTTTGGGTGACATTCTAGAATGGCTTGGGTTTATGTTTGATCATTTGGTTGAAGAATATTACTTTGAAGGTGAAGGTGAACTGTGAGGTATTTTGCAAAAAGTTAAATCTGTTGCAATGACAGCAGGTTTGTTTGAGCTCAACAACTTTCAAACAGGTATGCTATCTGATCCTATTTAATGGTTTAGAAGTGTTTTTACATAGTATCTGCTGCAGCCCATCCACTTTCAGGGATGAAACAGTGGTAAGAATTGCTGCCTCACAATGCCAGGGATCCAGATTTGATTACCAGCTTGAGTCACTGTCTGCCTGGAGTCTACATGTTCTCTCTATGTCTGCGTAGATTTCCTCCGGGTGCTCCAGTTTCCTCCCACAGTCTGAAAGACGGGCTGTTTAGGTGCATTGGCCATGCTAACTTCTCCTACAGAATACCTGAACAGGCGCCAGAGTGTGGCGACTAGAGGATTTTGCAGTGTTAAAGTAAACCTACTTGTGACACTAATAAATAAACTTTAAAACTTTTTTAAACGATTGTAAAAGCAGGTCCACTCTGTCGTGCTCAACTGGGGGAAACACGTGAAATATTCACTAAAAGAAAAGACATTTGAAAATCTCAGCAGGTCCGGCAGCATCTGTAAGGCGAGAAAAGAGCTGACGTTTTGAGTCTGAATGATCCTTTGTCAAAACAGTTCTTCTGCTTTGAAATACTCGTCACTGATCCCAGCACAACTACATTCTCTTCCTGTAGAGGAGTCATATTTCACTCAAAATGTTAATGCCATTTCTCTTTTCCCAGATACTACCAGGCCTGATGAATATTTCCAGCAATTTTTGCTTCCTCTTCAGATTTCTGGCATCCCCAGTATTTTGCTTTTATTTTGCTTACCCTAACATCTCAACTGTGACCTTGTTGTTGAGACACTGTCCATGTTTTGCACGGTGAAATTAGAAACCGCCTTGGAAATGTGTATCATTGCCTTAGAAATGCAATGTCATTTTTTGCTTTCCTACGTAAGGAACGATATTTCCTCAGGCAAAACCGAGTGCCATATGTTGTGAAAATCCCCAGTTTGGGAATACTTCCAGATAAGAAAGAATGATGCTGTGACTGATGGTAGAGGGACACCCAGGTTTTATTGATTCCACTATCAGTGAGATTTATGATGAATATAGATGGTATGATGGCGCAGTGGTTAGTACTGCTGCCTCACTGGCCTGGGACCCGAGTTTTATTCTAGTCTTGGGTGACTGTGTGGAATTTGCACATTTTCCCTTCTCTGCGTGCGTTTCCTTTGGGTGCTGTGGTTTCCTCCCACAGTCCAAAGATGTGAAGGTTAGATGGATTGGCTATATTAAATTAACTCATACTGTCCCAAGGTGTGTAAATTAGGAGAGTTGGTGGCATAAATATGTGGGGTTACAGAGCTGGAGTTGGGCAGGGGGAGTGGTTGAGCCTGGGCAAAGATATTTTGTCAGCGAGTTGGAGTAGACTTGATGGGTCAAATGGCTTCTTTCTGCACTGTAGAAGTTGTATGAGGAGCATGCGTGGCAAAGTAACATGAGTTGAGGGTTCATGATGGTTCGGATTTTTTTAAGGCTGAGTTAAAATGGTCTTTTCTGTTATTGTGGATCTAACCTAATATTTTAAGTAAATGTACATGCATAGAAAAGCCCACTAAAGCGCCTTTGTGCATTCTTTGGTACAGATTGAACTTGTTATGTCCGATGGACTTTATCTATTTATATCCTTGTGTATAGAGTTTGTATTAGAGTTTTAGTGACTGCTTTCCATACATCAATGTCCAAAGGATGGTGGAGTTGAAACATTGATGTTGACTGCAATTATGTTAAGAATAAAGGGGGTGATAAACTCAATAAAAGAATGTTCAAGTTGTTGTTGTGGTTCTTGATGGATTACAAAGCTGACAGAAGACAGATTTATGTAAAAATCATAACACATTCATTGTTAGTCACTAAGCTGATGGGCCATCGGGATGCAACACATTCTCTGAATAACATCCTCATCATTGCATTTGGCAAAATGACTGCAAATTGTACATTCAATACAAGAAAATAGGGGCAATTTTTTTTTCAGTAGTCTAGAAATAATTCAGCTTCTGGCATCCTCAGTTTAACAATATAAAAGTGTTGTATATGTTTAAGTTAATCAAGACTTACATTTTTAGGATTTCCTGAACTGTCTCTGCAACCTGCAAAAAAATGAGGGATGTCAGCTTACTCTATGTACATTATACTTCCACAAGTTACAAATTAAATTAATTTTTAATCAAATGAAATCATTGCTTCAATTAAAGGCTTCCTATTTACCAAGTGGTATCTAATTTAAGATAAAGAAACTTACATGTGTTAACACAAGTGTTCTTGTTTTCAGATAGCATCATTCCTTTTGGACAAAAGCAACCTTCTGACAAAGGGTACAATTTCTGGCCTGGGATCAGAATGCTGAAAATGAAATTTATGTTTTTTTAAAAAGTGAAAGCAACATTTCAACATCCTGTTAACCGGTCTTCAATTGTTGTTCGTGTGATGGGGACTTGTGTTCTAATGTAGCATGGTAGCATAATGGCCAGCACTGCTGCCTCATAGCACCAAGGACCTGGGTTTGATTCCAGCCTGGTGTCACTGTCTGTGAGGAGTTTGTGCTTTCTCCATCTGGATTTCCTCCTGGTGTTCTGGATTCTTCCAATACTCCAAAGATGTGCAGGTTAGGTGGATCAGCCATCTTAAAATCAACCCTAGTGTCAGGGGATTAGCAGGGTAAATGTGTGAGACTGCAGGAAGAGGGCTTGGATTGGATTGTGGTTGGTACAAACTCAACGGGTCAAATGGCCTCCTTCTGTACTGTAGGGAGTCTATGATTCTACGCTGCATTGTATTCAAGGAAGGCTCATGGCCCCATTGAAAGTATTGCAGGGGGAAGAGTGGTGACAGGCTCAGATAGTTCCGCAGGTTTTTGTCATTGAACTGAAATTTTCCGGTCCTTCCTGCCGGCAGAATCTTCCAGTCCCACTAATAGCAACTCTCTGCAGCACATTCCCGGTGGTGGAGAGTGTGAGATGCACAAAACCTTGTAGACTTTGACAGGCCTAGAAGATTCCATCACCAATCAATGGCCGACTGTCTTACCCACTGGGATATATGCGCTGGGGGAGGAGGGGAACCCACCCATAAAGAACGTTTTCCTTGCCTGATGTAGGAATCTATGCATCCCATTCACCTGCCAAGGGTCACAGTCTGAGGATACAAGGTAAACCGTTTAGGACAGAAATGAGGAGAAATTTCTTCACCCAGAGAGTGGTCAGCCTGTGGATTTTGCTAGCACAGAAAATAGTTGAGACCAAAACCTTGAATATTTTCAAGAAGCAATTAGATATTGCACTTGAGGCGAAGGTGATCCATGGATGTAGGGGGAAGGCGGGATTAAGCTCTTGAGTTAGATGATCAGCTATGGTCATAATGAATAGTGGAACAGGCGTGAAGGGCTGAATGGCCTCCTCCTGCTTTTTTTCTATAATTCTACGAAACAAAGCAAAATTCTTCACTCTGTATATTCGATCTATAGTTTTATTAATTTTACTGTCTTAAAATACTTCAGTAAAAGTCACATTTGCAAGTTGAATACATCATTGATGTGTTTGCTTGCTAAACATGAATAGTAGGTTAGAGTTAAATGAAAAAGACACAAATTTATTTATAAAATGTTTATCTGAGAAATAATTTGCATGAATAATTTCTGTGTTTTCAAAACTGCAGTCATATATGTGCATTCTTCAAAACACACTTGAAGACACTCCCCAATCCACATGTTTTAAATTAAAACCATTATAATGTCCGACCACAGAGAGTAGTTACTTTAAATTAAATCATAAACTGTTGATCTCTCATCAGACATTCCCCTTAGTATATCCCTGTCAGGTGAATATACTTACTTATTCTCACAACGATCATTGTCCTGAGATTCACAAGGTTTATAAACAAATCCTTCAGGGCAGGTATAATCTTGAAGAGCAAAAGAAAAAATGTGCGTGGGAGAAATGGATGTTAAGTAACCCTATAAATATCCACTAAAAAATAACAAATTACAGTCATTAACAAATGATCATCATTGAATTCTGTCATATCATAAAGATATTTCTAAACTGTAACTGCAATTTGTGAATAGTAATTGTCAAAGAATTTCCAATGTTATCATAGAATCCCTACCATACGGGAGGAGGCCATTCAACCCATTGAGTCTGTACCGACCACAATGCCACCCAGGTCTTATTTGTGTAACCCCTCACGTTTACCCTGCTAATCTCCCTAATACTAAGAGAGGATATAATATGGCCAATCAACCTAATACATGAATACAGTATTTTATAATGAAATATTTGATTACATCACTTTCTGGGCAACTTCCCCTATAGTACAATAGCATCTTGACTTTCTTGGGAAGCCCTTTCCAAAGCTTTTCACTTCTTTACCTCTCTATTCCCCTTTCATGATGCTTTTTAAATCCTACCGCTTTGAGCATACTTTCAGCCATTTTGCTGTCATCTCCTTTCCTTGTGTAAGTCCATTTCATAATGGACTCTTTTGAATTTAATAATATCCTTTGTATAATAGGGTGACCAGAACTGTACTCAATATTCCAAGTCTGACTTTACTAATGTCTTGTACAACTTCAACAAGACGTCCCAACTGACCAATGAAACAAGGCATTCCAATGCCTTCTTCACTATCCTGTCCACTTATGACTTCACTTTCAAGGAGCTATGAACCTATACTCCTTCTCTTTGATTTATAATTCTCCACAAAGCCCTATCATTAACTGATTAAGTGCTGCCCTGATTTGATCTTCCAAAATGCATCACCTCCCATTTATCTAAATTAAACTCCATCTGCCATTCATCAGCCCACTGGCCCAACTGATCAAGATCTGATTGAAATCCTAGATAAGCTTCTTCACTGATCACTATGCCACCAGTCTTCATGTCATCTGCAAACTTACTAAACAAATCTTCTAAATTCTCATCCAAATCATTAGTATAAGTAATAGACAACAATGGATCCAGCACTGATCTGCTGGTCACAGGCCTCCAGTTTGAAAAACAACCCTCCACAATCACCCTCTGTCTTCTATCATCAAGCCAATTTTGTATCCAATTGGCTACCTCACCTGGATCTTGTGAGATTTAACCTTATGCAACAACTTACCATGTGGTACCTTGTCAAAGGCCTTGCTAAATTCCATTAGACAACATCGATTGCACTGCCTTTACTTACCTTATTGGTTACCCCTTCAAAAAACTCAATCAAATTTGAGAGAAATGATTTTCCACACACAAAGCCATGCTGACTGTCCCAATCAGTCCTTGCCTCTCTAAATGCCTATAGATCCTGTCTCTCGGAATACCTTCTAACAACTAACCCACCACAGACGTAAGGCTCACTGTTCTGTAGTTCCCAGGCTTTTCCTTGCAGCCCTTCTTAAACAAGGGCACAACATTTGTCACTCTCCAATCTTCAGGTGTTTCACCTGTGGCTGTTGATGATTCAAGTGTCTCTGTTTGAGGCTCTGAAATTTCCTCCCGAGCCTCCCACAATGTCCTGGGATACATTTCATCAGGTGCTACGGATTGATCTACCCTGATGTGCTTTGAGACTTCCAGCACCTCCTCCTCTGTAATATGTACATTCCTGAAGACATCACTGTTTATTTTCCCAAGTTCCCTAACACCTAACAGTAAAATACTGATGACAAATATTCTGTTATGATCTCACCTATGGTCATCTTTCAGTTATTTTTCCTGAGAAAGAATCAGTTTTCTCAATCTTTCCAGCCAGATATAATCTCTCACATCTGGAACATAGGGTGGGATTTTCCTGTTTTCCTCAAGACCAGAAATTCCCGCCCATTGTCAATGGATTTTTCAGTTGGTCTGTCAAATTGTCTGTCCCGCCCACATTGGCAGGTTGAACACGAAAGTCCTTCACATTGATTAATAATACTTACTGCAGTGTCCTTTGGTGAAGTTTCTCCAGTCTATACATATGCCTTTATCGTTACAAGCAGTGACAGAAGCTTGTAGGCTGGAACAAACAAATTTTGTCGTGTGTGTGTGACAGTAATCAAAGGCACAAGATTTGTAAAAGCGTTCAATGTCTTCTTGATTTTGTTTCCTGCAATCTTCAAATACACTACATGGAAAAAAAACATTTAAAGTGACAATTAAAGTACACTTACTTGGTTACAGCATTAATAACTCTCAACTACATAACATTGTACCTTAACTTTGGTTGTTGGGCATTGGTGAATATGGCTACAAATTGTTGGGTGCTGTAAAGTTGCTGGTAACCTTCCCAGCTTAAAAATAATCAAAAATGTCATCAGCTCCCAACAAGAAAATGTGTGGTTTGAGACAGAAATGAGGATGAGTTTCTTTTTTTGAGGGTAGTGAATCTCCAGTACCCTGGAGCACTATGTATAGTTTTGGTCTCCTTACTTGAGAAAGGATATACTAGCTCTGGAGGGGAATGCAGGGGAGATTCACTTGGTCGTGGAGTTCTTTACTGCGTAATGTTGTAAGGCTGCATTATGACATGCGTTCAAAGCTTAGATAGACAGTTTTTTAATAGTAAAGAAATCAAGAGTTACGGGGATAAGGCAGGAGAGTGGAGTTGTGAATTATCATAGATCAGACATGATCACATGAAATGGCAGACTGGACTTGATGGGCTGAATGACCTACTTCTGCTTCTATATCTTATGGTCTTAAAAAAATCCAAAACTTGTTGGTGCTGGTGTTGGTGTTGGTGTTAAAGGATGATTTATTGGCTGAGAATCACATGGGAAGCACTGCATTCAAATTGGAAAGCTCCGCTGGAAATCTAGCAAGTGAGAGAGATTTTACCTTGGAAGACTCACAGACAAATGCAGTTCTCTCATTCTGTGGTGTTCAATACAAACTGACTTGTTGGGGGGGTCACCTCTGGATCTGAGGGGAAGCAAGGGCCTGAGTTGACCTTGCCCTGTCCAGGAAATTTGAGTCCAAATACAGAACTCCAACGAACAGTCCACCTGTGGTCCAATGGGTGAGGCCACACTTGGAGTACTGTGTACAGTTTTGGTCTCTTTACTTGAGAAAGGATATACTAGCTCTGGAGGGGGTGCAGGGGAGATTCACTTGGTTGATTCCGGAATTGAGAACATTGGCTTATGAGGAGAGACTGAGACTATGTTCATTGAAATTCAGAAGAATGAGGGGAGATCTTATAGAAACATACAATATTATGATGTGATTAGATAAGATAGAAGCAGGGAGATTGTTTGCCCTGGCAGGTAAAACTAGGACTAGGTGCCATGGCCTCAAAATACGGGGAAACAGATTTAAGACTGAATTGAGGAGGAACTTTTTCACCCAAAGGGTTGTGAATCTGTGGAATTCCCTGCCCAGTGAAGCAGTTGATGCTACCGCATTGAATATTTTTAAAGGCAAAAATAGATAGATTTTTGAACAGTAAAGGAATTAAGGATTATGGGACCAAGCAATGGAGTTGAAGCCATGAAAATATCAGCCATAATCTTACTGAATAGCAGAGAGAGCAAGCTCAAGGGACCAGATGGCCTACTCCTGCTCCTAGTTCTTATGATCTTATAGTATAGATTGTAAATTGAAGACTTTCTGATTTATATGGCTTGGTAACTTTAGCAGTTAATTCAGTCAAAGAATGTAGGTATTGCTGGCTAGACCAGCATTTATTGACCATTCATAATTGTCCCTGAACTTCGTGGCTTGCTAGACCATTTCAGGGGGCATTGCTTGGATCTGGAGTCACGTGTAGGCCAAACCAAGTAAGTCTGGCAGATTTCCTTCCCTAAAGGATATTAGTGAACCAGATGTGTTTTTATGATAATGTTTTCATGGCCATCATTAGACTTTTAATTCCAGATTTTTAAAAAATTGAATTAAATTTCACCATCTGACATGGCGAGATTTGAACTCCCGTTCTATTCTATTCCCCAGAGAATTAGCCTGGATTAGTAGTCTAGTGACAAAGCCGCTATACCACCCACTTCCGATATTTGAGTATTTGAATCAATGCTGACATTACAAAATAAAAAAATAGTTTGACTAATAAACGTCTTCTGTCCGTTCAGCAGAAAGGGACAATACTATTATCAGCTGTCAAATATTTTAGCCATTGATAATTAACACCATCTGATGGAAATAGGATCGAGAAATTGGCCATCACAGTAAATACCAAATAGGTTGTCTAACATTTATGAAAATTATAACATGGTAAAAAATAAAATGTTTCCTATCTATATTGGATTCAGATTTCGTCAAAATAATAATTTGCAACTATAGTAGCCACACATTTAAATAGTCATTTGATAACACATTGCTGGGAAAAGAGACATTTTTAGTTAATGTTTTTCAGCTGGTATTCATCAGGATATTCATAGGAATACATCGGCAGGGAAACCACCAAATGTACTCTATGAGAAGAGAGTACTAATTGGTTAGCAAAAATAAAACATTATCCAGCATCTTAAACTCTTAATTAACCCTAACCCTGACAGTGGGCAGAAAATTGAAATTAAGGAACCTGTGTGAAGAAACTGATGAAACTTAACATGATCTGGAATTCAGATATATTAAAGATCCGGAACCTCAACTGTAACTTAAACAGGGGGTAAATTTATGCTTCTATTACAGTTGTGCCAGCATCACTAACTAATATCCATGTTCCGCCAACATTAATATGGTTAACACTAATTCAACCAGGCATGAGCTGCTGTTATGGTCTATGAAAAGTTATAATGAAAAATTATAAATAGAAATAATCCAAGGAAGAGTCATGAAAGTTTCAAGTGATTCAGTTTTAATTATTTCTTTTGGCAGCTTGTTCCATTGCGGGATTGCCCTTGGGACAAAGGATTGTGAATATGATGCCTTAGAAACAAATAATCTTTGTTCTGAGTATGGATAGCTCCACTGGGGAGATTTTTCTCCCTCTCCAGATATGTTTCATGGCAGCAGGAGATGGTGCGCCACTTGCTGAGATCTCATAGGGTTTCCAGATAAATGCAGCCCTTTGCACCGGGAAACCAACTGACGTGAACAGCAGCAAGATTACAGCACTTGTGTTTGTTTATATGCACAAATATATGTGCATATAATATGCAGTCAGCTCAGCTCCTTCACAGTATCTGGAAGCACGAAAGGAGATTTTGACATAAAACTAAAACTGTAATGAACTTAACAAGGCCCATGAGATGGACCTCTGAGAATATAAGCTCCCTGATTAAGGCAGTAACGGCTTATCCATTCGGGGAAGCCTGCTTATGTATATAATGTGGAGGAAATACAGTAAGAAGTCTCACAACACCAGGTTAAAATCTAACAGATTTATTTGGTAGCAAATGCTACTAGCTTATGGAGCGCTGCTCTTTCATCAGATAAGTGGGAGTTTAGAAGGAGCAGTGCTCCGAAAGCTAGTGGCATTCACTACCAAATAAATCTGTTAGATTTTAACCTGGTGTTGTGAGACTTCTTACTGTATTTCCTCCACATTATATACATAAGCAGGCTTCCCCGAATGGATAAGCCGTCACGACTATAACGTGGAATGTCAGGCTTACTGGCACTTTGGGTTTATACCCTATATGAGGAAGTACTGTTCAGAGTGCTGTTGGCTATGGACACCATCCTTAGAGGTGGTATTTCAGAAACATCAGCACCAGGTTAGTTGAAATGTGATTTAATCTGGAGCAATAAGTGCTTCAATTAATATTCTGATTCTTCAAGTATATGAGTCTAACTCTTTATCAATTGTGAATCTTGAGAGAAGAGAGGCAGCAGCTTATGAAGTCCAAGATAAGTGAGCACAAAGCAGCTTGCCTCATTCCATATCTATTATACACAAAATATATAATATATAGATTCGTGATTGCATTTGAAACCATTTCTTTGCTGCAATGCAGTAACTTATCCATTCATGTATATTTAGACTTTCTCATTGTTGCATTATGGCATTAATGGGTGTTCATCTGTACATTGCATTTTAATAGTTCATCTTTTTAATTTACTTTGTGTTTATTTGGATAGAATTAAAATATGAAAGAGGAGAGCCACATACTTCCCTATAAGTAGTTCACACAACGTGTCTCCAGGGTGGCAGGTTGGACTGACAGTAGTGGATGGATTCAGAATGCAAGGCTGGTTTGTAGGAGTTAATTGACAGTATGGCTTCTTTGGGTCAAAAACCTTCCAGTCATGTGCAGCAATATGACAGCAGTCTGGTGGCACAATTTCTCCATTCCTTCTTGCACAATCACTACTCATGCTGCTATTGCAAGAGCCTTTGGGGGGAAAAAAAACTTTTGTCAGTTAGACATATCTGTGGTACTTCTGAGAGAAATCAACATCCTTACCAACAAAATGAATAATTAAACTTCATGATTCTTATTTCATCTTTCACGATGTAAGTAGGAGTGAAGGTTTAAATGGCACGTACCGCACTGTCCTTGGGTATTGTTCAGAAAGTATTTTTCTGATAATTTAATTCGAAATGAATCACTAAAAGCAATGATGTTTGCTTGAATGTCAGGAACAGAAATATATATCTTTTGATGCATGGAATGTATGTTAATTCCATTCAGACTATAGGGTACAGTCACAACATCTCCATTAATAGTTATCTGCAAAGGCAAAGAATATTTTAAAATCTTTAAATAGCTATAATATTTCAGTGCACTTTGCATGGATTATACTTTGGTAATTGAAACGTATATTGCTGCAACGATTCCATATTTCATTATATTCTGTTCCTGCATCATCTTGTCTTCGCTCACTTACATTGATTAATTCATCACCACCGATCCTATCTCTATATTTCTCAACCCTCTACTCACCCTACCTACCCCCGCCCCCACATAACTCCCACTCCTCAATGCCCATTCCTCTGCCCCTGTCCTTTTGTGCACCATCCCCTTCTGTTGCTGCCCACCATTAGTAGCGTAGACTTCCACTGGCCAGCTCCTACTCTCTAAGCCTCTCCAATTCCCTCACCTCAATCCCCAGCTTTAAAAACCTCCTCCTGTCTCTAAGCTCAGTTTTTACCAATCTCTTTGAAAAAAAAAACAGGTTTTGCTTCAACTTGATAACTGTGCCTAATGTTCTGCACCCCATTTTAGGAAGGACGTGAAGGCTTTAGGAGAATGTCTCCAGGGATGACCTTTCTGAACTGCCTTGATCGTCTTGACTTTTATGTTCCTATTTCTAAAGCCCAGGATTCCACAATCCCATTTAAACACATTCCCAATCTGCAATGTGGGTGCACTTACACCCACTGTTCTCTGTTCCCGCAACCTTTTTACTTCTGTCAGTGAGTGACCTGAAATGTTGGCTGGAATTCTCTGGCCGTTTGTGCTGGTGTGATTCTCTGTTCCCACCGCCAGTGCACCACCACCCATGGGTTTCCCACCAGCATGGGGTGACATCAGTGGGAATTCCCATTGACAGCAGCCAGGTGGCATGATAGCACAGTGGTAGCACATGTAGGGATATGGGGGTAGGGTCTAGGTGGGATTGTGGTTGGTGCAGACTCGATGGGCCAAATGGCCTCTTTCTGCACTGTAGGGTTTCTATGATTTCTGACCAGAGAATCCCGCTTCTAGCAAACAATGTGCCACTTCCTGCCAGTGGGAAACACACGGCTGGGAGACTGAAGAATCTCACCCATTGACTTTGTTTCTCTGTGCACAAATATTTCCATTATTTTCTGCCTTAATGTCAGATTTGTAGTATCTGTGTTCAAGGTGAGATGAGATCGATTAGAGATATCAGTAATTATGAGGGGTCGAGGCACAATCGATAGGGAGAAACTCTTCCCATTGGCAGAAGGGTTCAGAACAAAATGACACCAATTTAAGACGATTGGTGGAAAAATCAATGCAATAGGTGGAAAAACTCTCTTATGCAGCAATTAGTTTGAATCTGGAATGCACAGTCCAAGAGTCTGGTGGAAGCAGATTCAATGGTGGTTTTTAAAAGGGGATTAAATAATTTTGAAGGGACGAATTTGTACAAGGAGCGAGCAAGAGGGTGGGATGTATTATGTTGCCATTTCAGGGAGCTAGCATGGACATGGCAAGCAGAATGGCCTCTTCCTATGATACTATCATTTTATTCTTGGTTTGAAATCTTTTCTCATAAGCCTATTTGTTATATGCCTTGAACTATAATTTATATTAAGAGACTTGATTTTAACCTGTCCACTCAAACCAAGTTCAAATCAGATCCAAATAATCAATATGTGTTGCTTGTTACTTTGTTGTGTTATACTTACAGATTGCTGGTACCCAGTTGTAATAGTTACAACACTTTCATTGTAAAACATGGTTATTCCTCTTGCACAAGACATAGGCAGGTCCGAAAAACAATAATAGTTATCTACTAGAACTGAGAAATTGTACTTTGGAATTCGTTCTTCCACAAGTGTGTATGTGCAGTTATCAAAGAAATCGTACTGTGTACCACCGAATGTGAGATAGTGTGGGTCGCCCCATACTTGGCATTGGCCTGCAAGAGTAAAAATGGACGCTTAATGATTCAACAAGTATTTCATCTAAGAATAATCAATTCTAAAGATGAATAATACTTACAGTAACAATCCCATTTCTCACAACCATTTTCATCCATAATCTTGTAAGGTTTCAGACACAAGGGCTTAGGATCTGGTAAACAAGCAGTTGTTGTCTGCTCTGTGACAGTTGTAGATGTTGACCGTTCTGTGGTAAACGTAGTTGTAGGTACTGTTTGTTCTGTAGTAAATGTACTTGTAGTTCTTGTCTGTTCTGTGGTAAGTTCAGGTGTAGGTGTTGTCTGTTCTGTGGTAAATGTAGTTGCAGGTGTTGGCCACTCTGTGGTAAACGTAGTTGTAGGTACTGTTTGTTCTGTAGTAAATGTACTTGTAGTTCTTGTCTGTTCTGTGGTAAATGTAGTTGTAGTTATGGGTGTTGTCCGTTCTGTGGCAAACGTACTTGTAGTTCTTGTCTGTTCTGTGGTAAATTCAGTTGTGGGTGTTGTCTGTTCTGTGGTAAGTTCAGTTGTGGTTGTGGGTGTTGTCTGTTCTGTGGTAAATGTAGTTGTAGGTGTTGTCTGCTCTGTGGTAACTATAGTTGTGGGTGTTGTCTGTTCTGTGGTAAACGTAGTTGTAGGTGTAGTCTGTTCAGTAGTAAGTGTAGTTGTAGGTGTTGTCTGTTCTGTGGTAACTATAGTTGTGGGTGTTGTCTGTTCTGTGGTAAGTGTAGTTGTAGGTGCAGGTGTTGTCTGCTCTGTGGTAACTATAGTTGTGGGTGTTGTCTGTTCTGTGGTAAACGTAGTTGTAGGTGTTGTCTGTTCTGTGGTAAGTGTAGTTGTAGGTGCAGGTGTTGTCTGCTCTGTGGTAACTATAGTTGTGGGTGTTGTCTGTTCTGTGGTAAACGTAGTTGTAGGTGTTGTCTGTTCTGTGGTAACTGTAGTTGTGGGTGTTGTCTGTTCTGTGGTAAATGTAGTTGTGGGTGTTGTCTGTTCTGTGGTAAGTGTAGTTGTAGGTGCAGGTGTTGTCTGTTCTGTGGTAAACGTAGTTGTGGGTGTTGTCTGTTCTGTGGTAAACGTAGTTGTAGGTGTTGTCTGTTCTGTGGTAAATGTAGTTGTGGGTGTTGTCTGTTCTGTGGTAAGTGTAGTTGTAGGTGCAGGTGTTGTCTGCTCTGTGGTAACTATAGTTGTGGGTGTTGTCTGTTCTGTGGTAAACGTAGTTGTAGGTGTTGTCTGTTCTGTGGTAAGTGTAGTTGTAGGTGCAGGTGTTGTCTGCTCTGTGGTAACTATAGTTGTGGGTGTTGTCTGTTCTGTGGTAAACGTAGTTGTAGGTGTTGTCTGTTCTGTGGTAACTGTAGTTGTGGGTGTTGTCTGTTCTGTGGTAAATGTAGTTGTGGGTGTTGTCTGTTCTGTGGTAAGTGTAGTTGTAGGTGCAGGTGTTGTCTGTTCTGTGGTAAACGTAGTTGTAGGTGTTGTCTGTTCTGTGGTAAACGTAGTTGTAGGTGTTGTCTGTTCTGTGGTAAATGTAGTTGTGGGTGTTGTCTGTTCTGTGGTAAGTGTAGTTGTAGGTGCAGGTGTTGTCTGTTCTGTGGTAAACGTAGTTGTGGGTGTTGTCTGTTCTGTGGTAAACGTAGTTGTGGGTGTTGTCTGTTCTGTGGTAAATGTAGTTGTAGGTGTTGTCTGCATTGTGGTACTTGTCTGTGTGGTCGAACTTGTGTTTATTAAGAGACGCTGACAGCAAACTTTTATTCTGTAGTCCAAACACATTAGATCATCCTCAGAATTCTGCAGATTAAAAGTACAAACAAGTCCTATTTCTTTATCACATGTCACATTATCTTTCATCTCATTTATTGGAATCCTGGGATATTTGAGAGCCTCACAGCTGATGGCTGTAATTTGATAAGGAGAGAATGGACAGAGCGGCCTGTGCATTTGATTTAACAATTCCGTGTCTGCTCTGTTCTGAATGGTAGGTGTGTTTTCATTAAACCACGGGGACCATTCACCATCACAATACGATTCTGTAAGATATGGATGACAAAGGAAAATAGCATAACCAGAAAAGTAACAATGATTGTAGAATGTGTAAATGTTAATTGACTACGTCAGACAATGCCAATTATTATACATCAATTTCAATACTAACATTGAACTCTTAATCTGTTACTGTGTCAATTGAAGGAGTTCCTGCAAGTGCAGATATCCAAGTAAATCCTGTCTAGTGGTTCTTGAGCATAATAAGATATCTACCAAGCCTTATTATTTCAGCTGTGGCTCTACCCAGGGCTGTGAAGAAATTGGAATCTGGATTCTGCTGGGATGGTGTGGGTTACAGAATATTTCCATGAAAAGAAGTCTTCAGAGGCATCTGTATGTTAACAGCAAGTCTTTAATAGCCACTTGTAGTTATGTACAAATACACAGTAAAGTGTGCAGGCAAGGATCTATCTGCATCTTAAGTCTTAACCCACCTCTCGCCAATACCACACTGACTCTAGGTCTAGGTCATGTGCCTACCTACGTCATTGTATGGGTGGCACCATTACCAATCCTACACTAACCCCGTAGGAGACCCTTCTACTACACCTGCTCCTCAGCCTGTCTCACAGATAAAGAGTTGCTTTAGCTTTCTTCAGTTAGGTAAATTTAAAATGCAACAGTGCAGGGTCTTGCATTCTTATAGGTTTCTGCACTTATCTTATTGTGACAAGTTGAATGCTATTCCAACATTATTACCTCTACTATATTAGCATTATTTACATTCTCGCCGCCCCATCTCCACCCTTCAGATCTTTGCATTTAGAAGTGCAGGTAGATCTGGATACCTTGCAATGCTTCCACATCTCTTATGATAACCTGACTTACCATAAAACGTATGAAGTATGCAATCGTCATCAGACACAAGTACATGGCTTAATGTTTGACTAATACAACAGGAGTACTGCATTGTTAAAGATACAGTTTGGTGGAAGAAGTGCCTGACACCTCAAATGGCTGTGAGTGATTCCATGCCACTACATGAAGAAAATCAATTCTTCCTGGAGTTAAAACTAATATTTATCCCTTAACCAGCATCAGAGAAATTTCTGACCTAGCCACATATCTCATTGCTATCTAAGTGATCTTGTTGTGTGCAAACAACAAGTTGTTGCTGAAGTTCAACAGCGACAAGTACTTTAAGAGTATTGAATGGTTGAGAAATATTCTGGAACAACATAAATGCAGGATTCTTTCTCATCAACCTCTGCTGCAACGTATTTCATTTGATTTTAATGACATGATTTAGTTACAACCGTGACATCTTGTGAATTTGTTCATAACATTGACATTTATATGTTTATTATGTTGAAATATCCTTAAGCATAACATTACCTGGATCCCAGTTGGAATGTAGGAACTTTTTAATCAAGTTAAATATGAAATACCATAGGCTTAGGGAAGTGGTGTAATGTCATACTCTGCACCTGGATATAGGTTAAAAAGCTGTGTATAAAATGTTGTGATGTGGAGTTCTGGTGTTGGTCTGGAATGGGCACAGTAAGAAGTCTCATAACACCACGTTAAAGTCCAACAGGTTTAATTGGTAGCACGAGCTTTTGGAGCATTGGCCCTTCATCAGATGACTCACCTGATAAAAAGTTGTATCCCTGTTTCTGTACATATACATTAGCAATCTTTATGTTAAGAATCTAATAACAAAATTCAACTATTTACCAGTAGTTGAGGAACTTGTGACTGTTGGCATCTTGGTTGTCAAAGATACTTCTAAAGGAGCAAAACAAAATCTTTATGAACAAATGCACCAACTTTGCATTCTCCATTGTTGATGCAACAAATGCATCCTCCAACTTTTTATAGTAAGAAGTGTCACAACACCAGGTTAAAGTCCAACAGGTTTAATTGGTAGCATGAGCTTTCAGAGCACTGCTCCTTTACAGGTGAGTCATCTAATGAAGGGGCAATACTCCAAAAGCTCATGCTACCAATTAAACCTGTTGCACTTTAACAAAGAACAAAGAACAAAACAGCACGGGAAACAGGCCCTTCGGCCCAATGAGCCCGCGCCACCACCTCGATGTTCCCACTTCTACACACGATCCCTGTCCATGTTTATAGATCTATCGATTAAAAACCAAATTTGAGACAATTTAGGGAGAATTTGTTTTGCCAATTAGCCTAAGAGCACATCTTTGGGATGTGGGAGGAAACCGGAGCTCCCGGAGAAAACCCACGCAATCACGGGGAGAATGCGCAAACTCCCACAGACACAGGCCCAAATCCATGTATCTGCACAGCACAGCGATAGTCACTGAGCTGTTGTGTTGCCCATCAGAAGGTCCAGGTCAAGCGTACACTAACAACGTGAAGCAGTAGGATACTCTCGAAAAAGATCCAAGAGCAGCCCCCTCACGACCCACCGCATGTATGCCCCTCGTTAGACAACAAGGTGGACCAAAGCACCTGTAGGATAAAAACAAATACATCAATATCATCATCTATTTACACACTTCCCAGGGGACTCCCAAGGCTCATGATCCCTATTTTAAATCAGTTTTCTATACCCCTCCATTCCCATTCTGTTCATGTGCCCATCTAAGTATTTCTTAAATATCTCCAGAGTACCTGCCTCCACCACTTTACTTGGTAGTGCATTCCATACCCCCACCACCCTCTGTGTAAAAAACTCCCTCTAGCATCCAAATTATACCTTACCCCCCTCACCCCTCGTGCTATTTGAGTCCATCCTAGGAAAAAGCTTAGCCCTCTTTACTCTATCTACCCCATTCAAAATCTTGTACACCTCAATTAGATCTCCTCTAAGTCTACGTCTTTCTAAGGAAAACAGTCTCAATTTGCCTAATCTTTCCTCGTAACTCAGACCTTCCATACCAGGCAGCATCCTGGTAAACCTCGTCTGTACTCTTTCCAGAGTCTCCACGTCCTTCCGGTAGTAAGGCAACCAGAACTGGACACAGTATTCCAAATGAGGTTTAACCAGCGTTTTATACAACTGCAATATTAAAGGCCAGCTCTTGTACTCTATACCCCTTCCTGTAATGGCTAGCATACTATATGCTTTCTTCACAACCTTTTCCACTTGCTCTGCCACCTTCAGAGACTTGTTCACCTGCACCCCCAGGTCCCTCTGCGTTTCTATACTCTTAATAGGTCTACCCTTTATCATATACCTCCCCCCCTACATTTTTTCTCCCAAAATGCATCACCTCACATTTATCAGGATTGAATTCCATCTGCCATCTGTCTGCCCAAGCTATCAGCCTATCTATGTCCTGCTGCATCGTCTGACAATGCTCCTCACTATCCACAAGTCCAGCCATCTTTGTATTGTCTACAAATTTGCTGATCACTCCACTTACTCCCTCTTCCAAGTCATTTATATATATTACAAATAGAAGAGGTCCCAGTACCGAGCCCTGCGGCACACCACTAGTGACCGACCTCCAGCTAGAGAAACACCCTTCCGCTATTACTCTCTGTCTCCTATTACCAAGCCAGTTGCTTATCCATCTAGCTACCTGTCCTTGTATCCCATTTGCCTTGACCTTCTCGACTAACCTCCCATGAGGGACTTTGTCAAACGCCTTACTAAAATCCATATAGATAACATCAACGGCTCGCCCTTTGTCCACCGTTTTTGTCACCTCCTCAAAAAATTCTACCAGATTTGTAAGGCACAACCTCCCCTTAACAAATCCATGCTGCGTATCCCTAATCAGATCGCAACGCTCTGAGTGCCTATACATCCTATCTCTAAGGATCCCCTCCAACAGCATCCCTACCACTGATGTCAAACTCACCGGCCTATAATTTCTGGGGTTATCCCTACCACCCTTTTTAAACAACGGTACAACATTAGCTATTCTCCAGTCCTCTGGGACCTCACCTGTGTCCAAGGAAGAGACAAAGATTTGCGTAAGAGGCCCAGCAATTTCACCTCGCACCTCTCTAAGCAGTCTGGGATAAATGCCATCAGGCCCTGGAGATTTATCAGTTTTAATGCTACCTAGAAGCTCTAACACTTCCTCCCTCGGTATGGATATTTCCCTCAACTGGTCCACAGCTCCCTCAGAGACAGGAGCTGTCAACAAGCCCCTCTCCTTCGTGAATACCGACGCAAAGTATTCATTCAGGATCTCCGCCATTCCCTCGGGCTCTAAGCACAGTTCCCGTCCTCTGTCCCTAAGAGGTCCGATTTTTCCTCTAACCACCCTTTTATTCCTAACATAGGAGTAAAAAGCCTTTGGGTTTTCCTTAATCCTATCCGCCAAAATCATTTCATGCCCCCTTTTTGCTCTTCTAACTCCCTGTTTGAGCTCCCTCCTACTCTCTCTATATTCCTTCAATGCTGTCTTGGTTCCCAGCTGCTTCGACCTATCATACACTTCTCTTTTCTTCCTAACCAAGTCCTCAATATCCCTAGTAATCCACGGCTCTCTAATCCTACCTTTCCCATCTTTCCTCTTGGCCGGCACATATTTATCTTGCAACATTTTCAGTATTCCCTTGAAAGAGTTCCACATGCCTAGCGTGGACTTATCCTCAAACAATCGTTCCCAATCAGTTTCCCTAAGTTCCTGCCTAATTCGACCGTAGTTAGCCTTCCCCCAATTCAGCACCCTGCCCCTAGGGCAACAAGCATCCTTTTCCATCTATATCCTAAAGTAGACAGAATTGCGGTCACTGTTAGCCACATGTTCCCCCACTACAACATCAACCACCTGCCCTGGCTCATTACTCAGTACTAAATCCAATATAGCCCCTTCTCTAGTCGGGCTAGCCACATACTGTTCCAACGATCCTTCCAAAGAACAACACAGCACGGGAAACAGGCCCTTCGGCCCAACGAGCCCGCGCCGCCATCCTAACGTCTTAATGACATATAGAGACCAATAATAGGGACAATTTGTTACCCAATCAGCCTAAGAGCACATTTTTGGGATGTGGGAGGAAACCGGAGCACCCGGAGAAAACCCACGCAACCACGGGGAGAACGCGCAAACTCTCGCAGACACAGGCCCAAATCCATGTGTCTGCACAGCAACAGCGATAGTCTCTGAGCTGTCATGTTGCCCATCTGATGGTCCAGTTTAAGCATACACTAACGACATGAAGTACTAGGCCACTCCTGAAGTAACATCCAGGAGCAGCCCTCGCACGACCTGCCAAATGCATGCACCTTGTTGGTCAACAAGGTGGACCGAACAGCCTGTGGAAACAATTAAAGTATTTAAACAGTACACATTTTACAAATTCCTGCCCATCCAAACCCCCAGCTCTAAGTACTTTCCAATCCACCCTAGCGAGATTAAAATCTCCCACTATAACAACTCTGTTCTTTCTGCACCTATCCAAAATGTCTTTACATATGCCTTCTTCAACTGCCCGTGGGCTGTTGGGTGGCCTATAATACACCCCTAGCATAGTAATTGCCCCCTTTCTATTCCTCAACTCCACCCACAGTGACTCCACTCCTAACTCCTATGTATTGTCCTCCCTCTGCACCGCCGTGATGCTCTCCTTAACTAACAACACCACTCCCCCACCTCTTCTGGACCTTTCTCTGTCACGCCTGAAACACTTATACCCAGGAATGTTCAGTTGCCACTGCTCCCCTTCCTTTAACCACGTCTCTGTCACTGCAACCACATCCAAGTTCCGCGCAAACATTAAGGCCCTAAGTTCATCCGTTTTTCCCGTTACACTCCTTGCATTGAAACAGACACACTCCAGACCTCCAAGACCACTCGGAACCTCCTTCTCCCTGGTGCATCTCTTCTCGTCCAAGCTTACTGTATCTCCCATCTTGCTCTCTACCGAGAGATCGGTCTCATCCCCTCCCCACCTCCATATTAGTTTAAATCCTGTCGAAACACTCCAGCTAACCTCCCAGCTAAGATATTCACACCCTTCCCATTCAAGTGTTCCCCATCCCTTCTGTGAAAGAAGGGCACCTGCATAAAGACTTCCTGTTATCCACAAATATGAAACCCTCTGCCCTACACCAGTCCTTCAGCCACGCATTCAGCTGTGGGATCTCATTTCTCCTGGCTCCGCTATCACCCGGCCCTGGAAGCAGCCTTGAGATCGCCACCCGAGGCCCTGTTCTTCCGCCTACCCCCCCAACTCCCTGAACTGCCTTCTTTTATCCTCTCTGCTCTTCCTTCCCACATCCTTTTCTCCTATGTCAATAATCACATCCGCCTGGGTCCCCCCACCCTTCAAAATGCTCTCTACCCTGTCAGACACATCTTGCACCCCTGCTCCAGGGAGGCAAACTACCATCCTGGAGTCCCGCCTTGGACCACAGAAGCACCTATCTATTCCTTTAACCCTCCCATCCCCCACCACTATCTCCCTTTTAGCCCCTTTCCTCCCCTTTGAGGTACTCTGGTCCTCATGCCTTGCCTTTTTTCACCCTCCGCCCTCGACATTTTGGGGGACTGCCACTGGGGAAGTCTTTGGACTGTCTCCCCTCTCCTTTTTCCCCTTCCTGACAGTAATCCACCTGTAAGGGTCAGGTTTCCCCGCCTTAGGCTCCGGGTCTGCCACCTTACTTTGCCTCCTTTCCATGATTGCCTCGTTTTCTCTGACTAAAAATGCATCTTCCAACTGACGCTCTAGTTGCTTGACCCGAGCCCTCAGACGCTGCAGCTCCAAACACTTGGCGTATACGTGGACTTTGGGGAGAGATCTCACCTCCAGGAACTCCCACATATGACACCGTACACAGGTGAGGCGTCTTCCCTTAATCCCTGCCATTGTCATGGACACCTTTGGAGGTGTGAATTCCAATGGAAAACCAGTAGCACACTGTGTCTAAGCCTGCTCTCGCCCAAGCCCTGCGAGCCCCAAAGCCCTTATATCTCTCACTCTGCCTCCCTATTCACTCTGCTTCCCTATTCACTCTGCTGCCCGCTCCCGACGCTGCCCGCTGTCTACTACCACTTTCTTTTTAAACTCCCCCGTTCCCTTCCCAGCTAGCCCCAGGCCTAACTACAGCAGCAAAAAGCACTCAAAAAGAGAGAAAGAAAAAAAACCAAATTGAAAAATTCACACTCAGCCACCAGCACTTCCAAACACTCTGTCCCAGAGAACCTGGTCTTGACAGACTTCTTATTATAAAAAGTTGGAGGATGCATCCTTGTTTCTGTGGATATACATTAGGCATCTTTATGTTAAGAATTTAAACACAAAATTCAGCTATTTACCAGTAGTTGAGGAACCTGTGACTGATGTTGCCTTGGTTGTTGAAGATACATCTAAAGAAGCAAAACAAAATCTTTATGAATAACATTTGAACTTCTGATAATTGTAAGAATTAAGCTCAGGAGCATTAACAATTATTTTTTGCTTATCTAGAATAATGCATTACATAAATTTAGCTTACATTCTGCATAAATGCCAAGACAAAAAAAGAGCTCTGATGAAGGGTCATCCATTTTCAAAATGTTAGCTCTTGTTCTCGTTCCAAGATACTATCAGACCTGCTGAGATTTTCCAGCATTTTGTTTTGGTTTAAAATTTCTGCACTCCCAGTAATTTGCTTTTATCAAAGTATTTGATGCATTAACATACGGGCTTACTCTTACCAGCTCGGCACTCTGGTCAATGAGTGTGGTGAGCTGAGAAGAGAGTGTATGTGGGTAAAAATGCAATTTGTGCCAGGCATGAATTGGTTTTGTATCTTCATGGCCCTGTTTTGACAGCAAGAATGGCTTTCTGTCCAGAAAGGGTGCCTTTGGCATAGGAGTGTCTTCATTTAAATGGCGTAAGTGCGTCTGTGACAGCTGCTCCCACGCTCCCCGATGGTTTCTCATCCGCCAGCGAAATGTCAAACTGGTGAAAATCACCGGGTGTTATGGCCATGCTGGGGGCATCAGAGGCCACTGAAGCTCTCAGGTGGTTGAGGGCATGGCTGAACAGTGCCCATCAGGCAATGCCAGACTGAGTGCCTAGTTGGCACCCTGGCAGCGTGTAGGGGTTAGTGGCAAGGGAATGGGACCTGTGTCAGGTTGGGGCAATGATGGGGGGGAATATGCACGATGATGCTGGGGGATTATGCAGGGCAAGAAGCTCTGTTATGCAGGAATGGGCCTCAGAGGGGGTTGTGACGAGGTTGGAGGGAGGGGATATGTCGAAGGTCCACCAGAGGACTCATCAGGAGGGTCCTGATGCTGATGACATCTTCACACTTGAGGATCTTACATGTTTCAATCAAATTGCCTCTTACTTTTCTAAATTCCAGCAGAAACTAGCCTCATTACCAACCCACCCATTCAGATATTGGTCTAGTAAACCTCCCCTGAACAGCTTCTAATACATTTACATCTTTGCTTAAATAAGGAGACTAAACTGTTCACAATTCTCCAAAAAAAAAAGGAGAAACTTGTGCCCTGTACGACTGTAGCATAACTTTTCTTTTTAAGATACCTCCCTCGATGATAATATTCTATTAGCTTTCCTAATAACTTTCAGCCCCTGAAAAAAAGGGGTCTCCTGCGATTTATAATTCATTCATTCAGCTGGTGCTGATCTACAATCTCTGTACTTCAGAACTTTGCAATCTTTCAACATTTTGATAACTTGCTTCTTTTTGTCCTTCACCATATTTAATTGCAGGGTTAGCCTTGCTCCACAATGGTACATTTAGAAAAAGAATGCTTATCTTTACTGCTTTTGATGCTCAAACAATGCTCCTTAATTCCCCGGCTGGAATTCTCTGGCCATTCATGTTGGTAGGATTCTCTGGTCCCGTCTCCAGCTCATCTCCTATAATGGATTTCCTGGTGGCGTGGGGTGGCTTCAATCGGATTTCCCATTCACAGAGGCAGGACCAGAGGATCTGGCTAACAGTGAATGGCACGCCACATCCCACCATCAAGAAAAATGCTGGGGGAGACTGGGTGGCATAGTAGCACAATGGCTGTCACTGCTGCTTCACAGCTCCAAGGTCCTGGATTTGATTCCCGGCTCCAGTCACTGTCTGTGTGGAGTTTGCACATTCTCCTTGTGTTTGCATGGATTTCCTCCGGGTACTCCGGTTTCCTCCCACAGTCCAAAGATGTGCAGGTTAGGTTGATTGGCCACGCTAAGAAATTACCCCTTAGTGTCCAGGGATGCATAGGTTAGAGGGATTAATGAGTATAATATGTAAGGATTTAGGGGTAGGACCTGGGTGGGATTATGTTTGGTGCAGACTTGATGGGCCAAAGGGCCTCTTCCTGCACTGTAGGGTTCTATGATTCTATGGAGAATCTTACCCTCTGTAATTCATTAGTGATGGGCTGAAATTGACTGACTTGTTTCTATTGATAAGTGCAATTAAGTTGGCCATTATTCTATCCACTATTGATAGATTAATGAGTAATACATTTGATTAAACTACGTGCGGGTATTGTGGTGTCACTAGAGTAGTGATTCCCATGGCCAAGCTAATGATCTAGGAACTTGAGTTCAAATCCTGTCATAGTGGCTGCAAGAATTTAAACTTGATTAATGATTTGAAATTGAAAAATGCCAATTCCAGTGCAGGAGGGCAGAACCCAGAAAGAGTGGACTGCAGCCAGAGAGGCATGTGTGGAAAGGATTAAACGCTGTAGCAAGCACACTCGCTGCAGGCAGAGAGGACAAATGACAAATAACTACATCTCAGATGGCACCACAACAATCACACCCCAGGTGAAATCGCTCAAAGATCACAACAACCACATGAATATTTGGTATCAATTATCAAGGCTCCAGAAGGTCTAGAGGAACTATTGTGCCTCTGAAAACTTAAACATCCAGGAGATGTGACAGTTAGCATCCCATTGAAATCAGTTTGACAAACACAACACTTTGAAATTGTAAATAGGTAGTAGACTAGAGATGTCCAAAAAAAAGTGATTAAAACTGAAGCACACAAGACAATGGAACCATATAAAGTAATCAAAAACAGAACTGAAATTAAATCATTGCTGATTATCATAAAAATCCATCGGGTTTCACTTTCCTTTAAGAAAGGACATCTGTTGCCATTAGCTAGTCTGTCCCATGTGTGACAGTGTTGGTGTGCAAGCCACTCAATTCAAGGACAATTAGAGATGAGCAACAGATTCTGTCTTTGCCATGATGCCCACTTTTCATTCAAGAACAGAAAAAAGACTACACTGAATGCTAGAAATCGTCTACTTTCTGTTTGATTTTATTTTGCTTCGAAAGTATTAAATAGGTCAACTTATCACGGGATTTTATAAATCAGATTTTTTTTTATTAATTCATGGGACATGAGCATTGCTGGCTGGCCAGCATTTATTGCCCATCCCTAGTATTATATGCCAATGTAAAATTGGTTTGTTATATGGAAACGTTTCAATTGTATACATAGATCTCTTTAAATAAGAACATTAAGTTAATGTTTATTTACCAATTGTAAAGATTATTTTGACAACATTGGGTACTTGGCACAGAGTCCTGGGATAGGAAGGGGAAAAATTGGCCAATTACAAGACAGAGGAAGTGATAATTGTGGCACTATATGGCTTGAAAATAAATGTTTTAGAGGTTTATGGCACATTATACATGGAGCACCAGGTTACTGTGTTCATTCATGTGTTCATGTCTATGACTTTCGTTTGGAGAATTTTAAACTTTAGAGAAAGTAGACTTCCTTTGTTCCAGATTCCCTCAGTTCTCTGCTGGAGGCTTTGTCTCTCTGTTGGAAAGCAGTTCCATACAATACTCACAGTGACTATGATCTCCGAAGCTGCTCACTGAGTGTCCTTGCTTTATGTCAGCACATGTGCATACCCAGCAATGCATACGAGGAGGATAGTGACCAGGAACCCTTTCCCTGACTAACCTATACTATAACAATCAATATGTGCACCACGTGGACTACATTCAGTTAAGGTCCTGGCTGTTTTCCTATCTGTCCGGCACAGTGATTCATTATTTAAACCTGCTGAACCAGCAGCAAATACACCCTGCCGTACTGCTAAGAAAAAAACATGTTTAATGTCAACAGTGTTGTAACTGCTGTTCCTTTTATGCGCTGTAATACATTAAACAGTTGTACTAATGCCAGTAATAATACCATTCTGTAGCTATTCATTATATATTATTATGCTGCAGGCTTATCAAAAGATATAGTTACCTATGCAGTGTACATTTCCATCAGTGCAGACACTGTAACAAAAAACAGGATCATAGTTTTAGAATTAGCTGCAGTATTTCTTTAAATCGTGGTTTGTTTACTTGACCACAAAGCCTTAGAGTCATAGAATCTCTACAGTGCAGAAGGAGGCCATTCAGTCCATTGAGTCTGCACCGACTCTCCAATGGAGCATCCAACCCAGGCCCTACCCCTGTAACCCCATGTATTTACCCCACCAATCCTGCCAACCTATATATCTTGGGACATTAAGGGGCAATTTAGCATGGCCAATCCACCTTACCTGTGTGGGTTAGGTGGATGTGGGACTGTGGGAGGGATCCAGAGCATGTGGATGAAACCCATGCAGACACAGGGAAAACGTGCAAAACTCCTCACAGACAATGACCCAAGGCTGGAATTGAACCCGGGTCCCTGACACTGCGAGGCAGCAATGCTCATAACAGCTCATCATTGACTTTTTAATTTGAAAAGAAAATAAACTTTTTAAAGAAATGAAAATATCCTACTGCTCCATATCATTTTTGATAAATACACATTAGTAAAATATGTTAATAGGTAAGTACCCAAAGACAGAAATTGTGTGTGAAGATTTGACGATATTTAAGATTCCTAACTTCTGTCTGTGATCACCTACATTTGATAGTGTCTCTTGTAACCCCATTTGGATGAATTGAAGCTAATTTAGGTTCTAATTGTTGTGATAGAGAGCAAGTTTTAAAATAGTTTCATTTTATAACGTTCTGGCATCATTTAAAAAGGAATCATTCCGTGATCTGCCTGCCAACCAGCTTGACTGAAGTTCCAATATTGTATTGAGGTCAACAAGAAAATTCAATTTATTGTATTTATTCAATTTCTGTAGAGATACCATACCAATTTCTGCAGTCGCTGCTTTGTTCACCAGCTGCCAATATTTCCCCATTATAATAGCAAGTACATTCAGATAAGTTGACGCATTTCATTCTGTTTTCGTCCAGGTATGGAGCATTCTCTGGGCACTTTGGGTAACAACCTATGTTTAATTGGAAGTGACAGGATCAGAGTGAGGTAACAACACTCCATAGCACAAGCAAGTTAAACAAAACCCCCAAATGTTGGAAATTAGAAATGAAACTGATAACAAGATCTCATTAGGAAACAAACTCTAGACCATTGCAAGCATTTTCACCACCTTTTGCTTTCAGTTTTGCATTATATTTGATCACTGGTAGTTGCTTAAGCTATTATAAAGATTTCAGGCTTTCTAAAATGCTCCCTTTTGACCATTTACCTTTTTGTAAACCTGCATTATCTGGGGGAAAACTGGGCTGCTGGAAATATGTGCTACTGACAGCCATTATGAGTGATTAAAAAGTGAATGGAATTCTTCACAGTTCACCAAGTGGGCAGATTGCATCTAAACAGGAAGGACATATATATTCTGGCTGGGAAGTTTGCTAATGTCATACGGGAAGATTTACACTTGGTTGGCAAGGGGGTAGGAACCAAAGCAAAGGTGAATGAACTGAAGGGGATTAGAGAGTAGGGCCAGTAAAACTCAGAGGAAGAGCAGACAGGGTGTGGTTGCTAATGAAAGAGGGCCTGGTGACTGAAGTACATTTCTTTCAATGCGAGAAGTGTAACAGGTAAGGCAGATGAACTTAAGAGCTTAGATCAGTACTTGGAACTACGATATTGTTGCTATTACAGAGACTTGGTTAAGGGAAGGACAGCATTGGCAGCTTAACGTTTTAGGATACAGATGTTTCAGACAGGATAGAGGGGGATACAAAAGGGATGGGGGAGTTGCACTACTGGTTAAGGAGAATATCACAGAGGTACTATAGGAGGACATCTCGGAGGGCTCAGAGTGAGGGAATATGGATAGAATTCAGGAACAGAAAGGGTGGAGTCACAATGTAGGGATTTACAATAGGCCACCTAACAGCCAGCGGGATATGTAGGCAGATTTTGGCAAGGTATGAAAGTTCCTGCTCTGCAGGGTTTCTATAATCCTAACCACAGGGATTGTGACTCCATTGGTTTTCTGGACTTTTAAATTATGTTGTGTATAGCTCATGAATAATAAGGGTCCTTAACCTTAGTTTTAAACCATCTTAGGAAAATATCACAGGGAATGTCTTAATATGGACATTGAACAATAAAAAAACACAATGGTTTCAAATACAACCTTCAAGAATTGCAGAATACTTCTTTCCTATGTAATGGTCTGAGCATGTTTTTGTTGTTAATGTTCCACATGGTTGATAATGCCAACTCCATTCACCAGGCGTGTTATAATAATCACAATACACAGCTGCAATTTCAAATAGGAATAGTTAATATGTAATCAAAAATATTGGTTCAGTCTCATATATAATTGTAATGCATCTAATTATAACATCTGATCAAGTCATGCAACAAAATCATCAATCACAATACAATATTTCATGTTGAAACAGACCATAAGCAGGGGCTAGCACTGTGTTTAGCATTGCTGCCTCACAGAGCCAGGGATCCGGATTCGATTCCAACTTTGAGAGACTGCACATTCTCCCAGTGTCTGCATGGGTTTCCTCCCACAGTCCAAAGAGGTGTAAGGCTGGATAGATTGACCATGGCCATGCTAAATTGCCTCCTGGTACCCAAAATTGTCTTAGTTATGGTAAATGCATAGGAATATAGGGATAGGACGGGGAGGTGGGCCTGAACGAGATGCTCAATGCAGACTCGATGAGCTGAATGGCCTCCTTCTGCACTGCAGAGTTTCTATTGATAACCAATCATCATTTAATCACAGAGTTGTTATGCTCCAAAAGGAGATCATTTGGCCCATCATTTCTGTAGCATCTCTCCAAACGTACATTGTGACCCAATGCCATTCCCTTGCCTTTTCCCCTACCCTGCACATTGTTTCCATTCAAATAACAATCTAGTACCCTACTAAATATCTCAATTGACTTTGTCTCTACCACACTCCCAGGCAATACATTCCAGATCCGATCACTTGTTGTGTGGAAAAGTTTTTCTTACATCGTATTTAGAAATTATTACTGAATTATAAATTTATTACTGAATTTTCGCTCAGACATTCTCCCCTTTGAAAAAAACACATTTAATGCAAAGCATTGCCCATAATGCTATTGAATAAGGGATGTGACAGACCCCCGTCATTACATGTGAGATAGTTTAGACTTACGACATCGTTCTGGGGTTCTCCAGTCAACACATATGCCAGCTTTGTTACAAGCTTCTGCATACACTGCAACAGCCGTGCAGAAACCCAGATATTTCCCTTCCAAATCACAAGCACAAGCTTCTTGGGTACAGGCCTCATAGAATGGCGTAGGATCAACCTGATAAATATAGTGTCAGTTTACATATAAACAGGAACAAACAGAGAAATATTTGCACTATTTAGAGATGATATAGAGTGCCGGTGTTGGACTGTGGTGAGCACTGTAAGAAATCTCACAACATAACATCTGACAGGGTTTTTTTTGGAATCACGAGCTTTCAGAGCACTGCTCCCTCATCAGGTGAGTGGAGGTTTGTTCACAAACATGGCATATATAAGCAAAGAATTGCAAGATAATTACAGATTAGAATGTGAAGAGCGGTTGGAATGCAAGTCTCTTCAGATACAAACAGTGTGCAAGGAGAGAGAATAATCATAGATTAAAGAGATGTGGATTGTCTCAAGCCAGAAGAGTTAATAGGATTTTGCAAACCCAGGCAGTATGGTGGAGGTTACAAATAGTGTGACATGAACACAAGATATTTAGAGGAATTGAGAGGTAAAATCCAAAGGAATACTGTTATTTTTAATAAAGATAGACTGATAAAGATGTTATAATAAACAGGGATATAATGCAGGGGGTGGGGGAGGAGGAGCTGGCCTTCGGTTCATTGACGGTACTCAAGCCTCCCCATAAGGAAGTTATGGACTCAAAGCAAATCCTAGCTGCTTGAGTAGACAAGTTAGGCAGGCACTGTGGTGCAGCACTGGTGCAGAGATAGAGTGGGTGCTACACTGATGGGACTGCTGCCTTTTTCGATGAGACAAGTTAAGAGCCTGTTTTCCCTTTCTGGTAGGCCTAAAAGATCCCATGGCAATATTTGAAGAACAACAGGTGAGTTACCTTTGTGTCTCAGGCACAACTCTCTCTGAACAAATACCATTAGAAGGAAAAAGAATATTTGCTAGTTTAACTTGTATCTGATTGTAGACCTGCATATAAATTTGGTGCTGTATTTCCATTTCCTTATGATAGTGACTAATCTGTTCTGTAGGATATGTTGGGGATGTGAAAAGAGTGACGGAGATGGACATTTCTTCTTCCTTTACAAAACAAGAATCAATCTCAAAGGGGCTTTGCTTAAGTGCTTGAATGAACACTTGAGATGCCAAGGGTTGAAGTCATTGTGTTGGGTCCCTATCTAAAATAACGTGTGTCCTTTCAGTCAAGATACCTTTTTATGGCATGATTGAAAGATGGCATGTTTAATTATGCCACATTTCCTATGTGCCCATGCTAAACAGTAAGGGTTTCTATCACACGGCGATGTTTGATTGACTGTATCTGAGCAGGTCATCGATTTCCAGCTATTTCCAAATTCCACCGCACTGGTCACCAAGGAGTTCCCTTTTGTTGTTAGATCATCTGAAACATCATCGTTGAAATTTCCACACAGGCCGCATACTTTGTTCTGCAATAAAAGTACAAGATTACAGGAGGGTAAAGCCCAAAAAGGATCGCGTTTGCAAGAAAAAGATGCACATTTTCCTCAGCACCCAATTTGATTATAAGTACACTATTACACACAAACTTATTTAAGGATTTACAAACAACCTTGGTATACAGTTGTTACTTTGGAAATAATTAGTGAAAAGAGCTGTGCTTGTAATGATTTTGCAGGTTTATGTAGCCAATAGACCATTAGTAGTAAGTAATGATTTATACATAAATAAAACTTCCTGAGGTCAACAGTTTTGAGGGTGGAAGGAGCTTATCAAGTTACATCCATGTCTGGAATTATTTGAATTTTCTATTTCTTTAACTCTATTGCAAACAGGAACATTTTTTCATGACATTTGTTTCTTTATTTTTTTTCTTTATTCATTTGTGGGAAATGGGTGGCGTTGGCTGGCCAGCACTTATTGCCCATCCCTAGTTACCCTTGGAGGGAAGTTGAGAATCAACCACATTGCTGTAGCTCTGGAATCACATGCAGGCCAGGCCAGGTAAGGACGACAGACTTCCTTCCTGAAAGGACATTATTCAGTGTTCCTTGATGACTTGTATTAGGATTTCCTGCATTATTGTTCTAAGTAACAAAAAAAAGACAAATTGGGTGCAATCTTACCTCCCATTCATGCCAGGCTCCCACTGCAGCAAAGACGGAGAATTTGGCAACAAGCCAATTCTCCATCACTGTAGTGGGATGGGAAAACCCTGCTGGCATGAACAGTTGGGAAATTCAAGCCACTGATGTGAAATAAATTTGTGAAGAAGTCCTTAATAGATTAAACGACTCATTCAGATCCTCAGTGTGTTTTCCACTATGATTAATAAGGACAAATATGAATATGTGGATTTTCACACCATTCTTACCTTCCATCTTGAATCTAGTGTAATTGAAAGCCTTGTGCTTTTGTCCCATATCACAGTGATCCCATTGGAAAATGTAAGGATTAAATAGAGCCCAACAGTGTGGCGTGAATAGAAATTATCTGCGCAGGAAGTTTGATTCGTAAGCTTCTCAACTGTCTCCACGTGGCTATCAGTTAGAATGAGTTCCTTACCCTGGAAGAACAAATGTAAAAACAGAATGATGTATGGTAACTTATGTTCGAAGTTCAAATATTATTAGCAGCTACTTAAAATCTGATTCAAGAACAGAAAAAAGATACAATTATAATGAGAAGCAGCAGAGCACCTCGAGTAAGATCCGGATATTTCTTGAACAGGTCATTCCCCTTTCACAACAAGGAACACTCTCAGTGAGTATTTGGAGTGTAACTTCTCGACGATTACATTGGTCCTAAAAACAAAACAATTAATTTAGACTGGGACATGGTGCATTAAATTTTACATTTGTTAAGCCAGTGATGATATTGTGCCTTTAGTGAAATATATTTGAATTATGTTCTTACACATGTTCTGCTATGGCTGTTCTATGTATTCAGAGTTATTCTGTTTGCAACCAGCACTGTATTTTTGCTGTAGCAGCATAATTGCTTCTAATTGGTAGAGCATTTGTTTTAATCTGATCTAGTGTTGTTCTGCTGTTTTGAGTGTTTTCCCATTGGATTTTACAGAGTAGGGCTTGATTGAGGATTACTAGCAGGTGTGGTCATGTGACATGTGGAGCTAGGTTTATACAGAGTGCTTTTAAATTAAGATAGATAGAGACACTGCTCTTTTGTTTCTGAAGTCTGGAGACTGGCAACTGCCAGAGACGAGATTTACTTATTTGAAGTTTTGTTGTTTTGTGGATATATCCTACTCTGGAAACTGCTGTCTGGATCTCTGTCCAGAAGTGTTAAAAAGCTGGAAATCTAGCATCATATAAGCACCTTTGATTTCTGTGCTAACTGGTTCTATAAAAGAGATATATGTCTATGGGGACTACTGCTGAATTGCAACAATAGAAATAGCTAGCTGGTAAGAATTATACATTGTTATTTATAAATATGGTAATTGCTAAAACTTACATTAATTCTTCCTGTTATATTCTAACTTTGCTCTTAAATATAGTTTGTTTTGATAAAAGCTTCCTAGTGGAAAGCTTGAATTATACCCGGAGTAAAACACCTTATACTCACACTAATGCCCAAATCAAATGTAGGAGTTGGAGTCTAAGCTATCTTTATAAAATACCTTGGACTTTTGATCTGGTCTTTGATAAGCCTCCAGTACAGTTATGTTACAAGAACCATGAGCACACATCACAAATATCAAGCTGGATAACTATTAACCATCTCAACAGTCAGAAAATGCAGAGGCACACACGTTTATTTACTAATGTAATTCAAAAGTGATCATCTTTTGAACATTAACCTATAATTTGAGGTTTAATATTGCTAACAAATCACTCTTGGTTCAGACATTCGCTTTGTCACACCCTGGTGACTCACTGCTTGTGCTTCTTTAAACACCGTTGATATGTTTCCATATAAAATAATTACATTGTAAATATTGATTCAAATATTTGTAATTCTGCTTTTATGATTTCCATCATTTCACCCGCGTGATATTTTTGAATAGCCGAACAATATAAACGTGTGGAGGACTCATGTCCCATGGCATGTGGTGTCGTTAAAAGAGGCCACAAATTACATCAGTTATTTTCATAGAATCCCTAGAAGGAGGCCATTCGGCCCATATAGTCTGCACTGACAACAATCCCACTCGGGCCATATCCCTGTATTTACCTGACTTGTCCCCTGACACTAAGGTGCAAATTAGCATGGCCAATCTACAAACCTGTATATCTTTTGGAGAAAGCAGGAGCTCCCAGAGGAAATCCACATAGACACAGAGAGAACATACACGTAGACAGTGACTCGAGCCAGGAATCGAACCTAGATCTTTGGCACTATGAGGCATCAGTGCCAGCTGCTGTGCCATCATGCCACCCTTCATGTATATAAAATTATGATTGCTGCTAAATAGGATATTGATATTTTGAACCCACACGCACCTCAACAAAAATATATTCACAGTTTCCATCATAGACGTATCTTTTCCCATCAAAGGTGATGTAATGCCCATCGCCATAAACTTCACATGTTTTTGGACATTCCCTATTGGTGCAGATCCATGATCCTTTTTGGCAGGTGCTGCAATACAGAAAGCACAATGATTAGTGTCATGTAGGAAGTGACATGGTTTGCAGTGTATAACCGTACGTCAGATCACATTTGCTTAATCTTACCATTTGTTGCAATCCCTTTGGATTATTGTTCCATCACTGTAAACTTCACCACTAAATACACAGGGGCAGTGTTCACGAGTAACGCAGTTGCCATCGTTGTCCTCCACAAGGCCACCGGGACAGACACAGTCAGGGACACACGGACTCTGATTTAGGAAGAGGTTCAAATGGCACCGTTCACTTCAAACTGTTTTCAGTGAAATTTCAGCCAATAGAATTTCCAACGTCTGCTTGAATCTTTTCCACATACCATGCTTGATTCCTATAGGGTGTGATCTTACTGCCCATTCACACCACGCTCCCCCTGCAGCAAAGGCTGCAACACGACGGGAAAATCCCACTGGCGTGAATTCCGGCTATAGATTTAAACTTAATTTAGAATTCATTGGCCAAAATGGCATGACAGCCTCATTTTTTAACATGTGAAAATTGAGGGAAGAGAAAGAGGCCATTCAGCCCGTTGTGCCAATACTAACCACAAAAGAGTGATCCAGCCTAATCCCACATTGTAATTCTGGGCACGTAGCTCTTACGGCATCTCAACTATACATCTAAGTATTTAATTGCTCTGAGTATTTCTCTCTCTTCCAACCTTTCAGGGAATGAGTTCCAGGCTTCTACCACCCTCTGCATGAAAAGTTTCTCCTTGACTATTCTCTAAGCCTTAAGTAATTTATGGACATTTAACTCCTTTTATGTAATTGTCCCATTTACATTTCTGCAAACTGAAATAATAGAGGTTTGTAAATTGATGGAATTGTGTTAGTCACTCACACATGGGGTGTTTAGATCTCGACATGTCCTTTCACACAGGCGTGGAGATGAAGAGGCAGTTTCATTCGTGCAGTCAATAAATACTTTCCCATGTGAACAATCTACAGAAAACAACACATAGAAAGAGCTTGGAAAATGGTCTTTTATTAGTTAGATATAGATCTCAAATCATGCATTGTATGTATGGGGAGAGTCTGTAACATTAGTTACCTGGAGGGTCCGGGTCTGTTGCTTTGATGCAATGGAGTTTTCCATCTTGGCAAATGCTGAATGTAAAATAATTATTAGAATATGTTTTACATGAATTCAATTTTCCTAATTTTAAAATGATTGGGAAATTCTTACCAGGGCATGCCATGCATATTAATACTCTGTCCTTTCTCGATAAGCCAACCTTCATTATAACACGGGCACTCTGAACTGTCCACACAGACTCCATTTCCATCCATGTACTTTCCCTCAGGGCAGCCACAGCCATACACTGGAACATCCTGAACACTGCAAGTGTAATCACTGTCCGATAGTGAAGGACAGGTACGGTTACACATTCTCATGTCATCTTCAAAGACCTGAGATTTACTGCACGACACATCTAGAAACACATCATAACCAAAAAAGCATGTAACCAAAGACTTCAGAATAAAAATCATATTTTTTGCATGTCATAGATTTATAGAGGTTTATAGCATGGAAACAGGACATTCTGCCCAACTTGTCCATGCTATAGGGTTTGACTTTACAAGACTCTAAGGCTGGAATCTTACTACCATTTAGCAGTGGATTTTCCCATTCTGCCGCAGAGAGCGGAGAGTTGGCTGGCCACCAAATTCTCCAAATTTGCTGCAATGGGAGTGTAGCGTGAACGGCAGATAGGCTAATCCTGCACTTGAGGATTTCCCATTGAAAAACAGAAGGACTTTTACAGTGTGATCTTTTTCCCCACTTGTGCAAATCTTTGACAATATTTTCAATAAACATGCTTCTCATGTTGGGATTGGGAAGGCACGTATGGGAGTGTGAAGGGGGGCTGGAAAGATCCGTCCTGTAGCTTGTGACTGCTAACTGTTTTATCTTGCGCATGGCAAATGTTACAGTGATTGAAAAAAAACTGAGGGGAGGCACTACAATATTTATATCTTCATAATATGTTTTGCTATGGTGAGTTAGAATTTCCTAGACCACCCCCACCCCCGCTCCCATTGCCCTCCCATGTCAACCTCTGAGGGGGCTGACTAGCTATTGAAATCTCCATTCACATTGGCAGGACTGGAAGATCCCATCACGTGAAGAGCAGGAAAGCTCTAGCCTAAGTCTTCAGGCTCCTGAAAAATGGAAAGGTTGTGATAACGTACTGCAGATGTTTTCTCTCCAGTTCCTGAGAATGATACCGTGAGCAGCGCACTCGTGAACGTACGCTCCCAGTCCAGCACACAGACAGTCATTGATGTTCTCACAAGCACAGGTAGCAGCAACACACATCTGGAAAAATAGATGGAAGGAAGTTAATATAGTATATCACAATTTGTTTTTTCCACAATGATAGGTAATCTAGACTTGCGTGAACAAATACGCCCTTAAACATACAAATCAGCGCAGGTTGCTGTTGCCGCAATAGTTTCTCAACAGTCAGTATGTAAACAGAGCAATCAGTTATTGCAGTCTCAGATATAAAACTAATATTGATAATGGGGCAGACTTTCTGATGAACTGCAAACACTGTCACAGGAGACGTGTTTGTGATTTACAAATATTGCAAAATCTTTGCTTAAATGCTCAAAATAAAATTATTTGGAATATTTCTATTATCTGGGACCCCAAAGAACATTGAAGTAACATATTCTCCCTTCTGATACCCTTAAAGTAATGGCATCCATCTGTTAGTCTATGTTCTGCAATTACTAATTAATTTAGTAACTCTTTATCTACATGTCTGCAGAGATCCAGTTATCTATTTGAAAGCTAGACAAATATTATTCTTTCAATTCATAAGTTTCATTCTATGGACAAAGTTGGACAGATAAATGGGAACCTCTTAACCCTAACCCTAAACCTTTCCCTTTTGCCTGTAATCAGTGGGATTCATTTTGAAAAGATATGTGTTTCTGACAGGAGTGTAGTCATTTGAAACCAGCATATAGTTCATATACTTATACAAAGAGGATTATTTATCGACATAGTCATCCTGAAGGTGTAAAGCAGTCACACATCACATACTGAAAAAAGATACAATGAAAGAAGGTATGCTCTTCTACATGGAGTAAGAAGTCTCACAAAGTTAGTTAGAGTCCAACCAGTTTATTTGATAGCAATCTCACAAGCTTTCAGAAAGGGTGTTCTGGTGTAAAGGAACATCGTTTCCGAAAGCTTGTGGGATTACTATCAAATAAACTGGTTGGACTTTAACCTGGTGTTGTGAGACTTCTTAGTGTGTTTACCCCAGTCCAGTGCTGACATCTCTACATCACTTCTACATGGAGAGAGACTTAAGTGCAAAGTGTAAATAAAAACAGGTCATGCCTTTGTGAGTCCCATGAAGAAGAATGCTTTTTCCACATTGAATTGCAATTCAGGTAACTTCAGATGGCTAGGGTTGGCTATCAGGATCATTTCAAAGAGAAGAATGTTCAGCGATCATGAAGTGAGGCAGCTTTGATATACAGTAGAGGGTAGATGGTAGGTGGACTTTCAGTATCAGAGAACCAACTTCAGTCGCATGGTCCACAGCCATTGTTCATATGCTAAAAGGTAGTTGGACCCTGAAAATTGTGGTCAAATTGTCTAGAAGTGTTTAGAGCAAACTTCGGCAGCTTACGGCATCATTTTATGACAGTACTTTGGGAATATAAGCATGGAAGATGCAATATATAGGTAATTAATACAATTCCCTCTTTATAAAGTCTTATCACATGTAATATTTATATGTGAGGTACTTTCCAGTTCATAGAACAGTACTTTGCAGTTCTACAGTCCAGAAAATTCTAAAGTCTAGAAATGCCTTGGCTCCAAATATCCCAGACTGGAATGACTGGGACATCTCACACAATCTAAAGACTCTGGGAGATACGTCCTGGTGAAGCCAGAAGAAGGAATCACCAGAGCAGGTCTTAATGTTGAACGTTGGTTTTGGGACTCTCAGAGGGATTGAGGGTGAGTACTTTAATGGTTTCTGAATGTTATCATGAAGCAAAACAGCAAGATGTGAATGCGTTGGAAACTGGCAGTTGTTGCCTATAAAGACTGTAATTATGTGAAAGGGCATGCTGCAAAATATATGTAAGCAGTATGTGTTTACTAGT
Source organism: Sphyrna mokarran (assembly GCA_024679065.1). Classification (NCBI taxonomy): domain Eukaryota; kingdom Metazoa; phylum Chordata; class Chondrichthyes; order Carcharhiniformes; family Carcharhinidae; genus Sphyrna; species Sphyrna mokarran. Next base: position 16,836,078 of record JAGIQG010000019.1, on the reverse strand, counting down.
TGTGTTAAGAATTGTATTTCTGTATTTCAGAGTATTATTTGCCTGCTAAGTAATATCTTGTCAATGCTGGTTTTATTTATTAAAGTTAAAAAGTTTATTTATTAGTCACGGATAAGGCTGACATTAACCCTACAACGAAGTTACTGTGAAATTCCCCTTGTTGCTACAGTCCGGTGCCTGTTAAGGTCAATGTACCTAACCAGCATGTCTTTCAGAACGTGCAAGGAAACTGGAACATCTGGAAGAAATCCGTGCAGACATGGGGAGAATGCACAAACTCCACACAAATAGTCACCCAAGCCAGGAATCGAACCCAGGTCCCTGGCACTGTGAGACAGCAGGGCTGACCACTGTGCCACCATTACTTATTGTTGTGATAGTGATGTCTTAAGACTTGAAATCTTGGGTGGGATTTTACAGCCTCGCTTGACTCGAGGCTGTAAAACCCCACCCAAGGACATTTCCATTGTGCACCCCTCGCCCTCTATGATTCTGTGGCGGGTGGACGGGGCAGCAGAATTCCAGCGCTTGTCATGTGATTACCCTTAATCACTGTGAATTGAATCTGTTTTTAAACTCATGACATCAAGTCTGTATTATTTAATTGTTTTTATTTTAGCTTTTTGTGAATATTGAGATATTCCTGTATTACCTTATTATATTAATTTAGAAGCCAGAAGGTCGCACTTAGTTTAAAAGTTATAGGTGTTTTATAAATTATTTTGCTAATTCATCTATTAACAATTTCTGATTTTACATTGCTCTGCAGCTTTTCATTCTCTTACCTGATAATATTTCATGTAATCCACTGTTGAGTGACATGTAGCGAAGGCACCCACTGGATCTTTTAAGTAGGAGCAATGTTGTTTAGCATAATGTTCTGTAAACCAAATTTGAATGTTATTTTTCATCAGTATATGATTTAAATACTAATTCAAAGGTTATTAATGCAATAAAATACATTGTCTCTGTCGTATGTTCAAGATGTCATATGTTCAAAAAAATCTTAGATCTACAAGCACTCTCTTTCTGTATCACTCTTGTCATGCTTTTGCCACACTTTAGGGGTGATTTTGTTTCTGTGTCCACTGCAAGTACAAACGGTGACATAAGCACTCCACCCATTTATCATCACTGCTCTTCTCTCCTGCACTAATCCTCCTTATCTTTCCTCTTTCACACTCCCATTCTTACTATCCATTCCAAAAGTCTTTTACAAGATGGCAGAGCGAAACAATACACTGTGATAAGTGAGAGGAGTTCCCATTTTAAACTTACCATTTTCTAAACTAACACATGGAGGTGGGTTCTCTGTTTCAGAGCAGTCAGATTCAACTTTCCAGGAGTTAGCAAAAGCAAGTGGTGCCTCTTCCACAATGTTATATGCAGACAAGAAGTCATCATTTGCATTGTCATTGAAAGTGCCACATAGTCCTGTGAAACAGAAAATATACATTGTCAAAAAAAAAGGCGTGAATCTGATATTTGTTTCCATGCCACAATGTGATTCATACCACTCTCCATTTGTACTGTAAGTGTCAGTCACAGCATTCTCTCTTCTTAGTCAGGAGTCTGTGAGTTCAACACTGAAACCCATAAACCAGACAGATATTTCAGGACAACACAGAGCTCTGCACTGTCAAAGATGCCATGATATCAATGAAGTTAAACCAGGGCAACGAAAATCCCTATGGCAATATTTTGAAGAAAAACAGGAGAGTTTGTCCTGATGTCCTGACCAATAGATATATCACGAGCAGCATTATTGCAACTAAAAGATGATTACGGCATTACTGCGTTGCTGTTTGTGAGATATTGCAATCTATAAATTGGTTGCCATGTTGCTTAAATTACATCTGTGATTATAATTTTTTTAAAAAACTAGAGCTTTGTGATGTAAGAACACAAGAATATTAGAACATAAGAAATAGGAGCAGGAGCAGGAGCAGGAACAGACCATATAGCCCTTCGAGCCTGCCCTGACATTCAACAAGATCATGGCCGATCTGAAATATATTAGTTCCACTTTCCCGCTTTCTTCCCATAACACTTAATTCCCTTGTCTATCAGAAACCTATCTAACCATGACTTAAATATATTCAGCGAGATAATATCCACCACTTCAATGGGCAGAGAATTCCAGAGATTCACCATCCTTTGAGTGAAGAAGTTCCTCCTCAATTCTGATTTAAACTGCCCCCCACTTACTTTGAGGTTCTGCTATCCTTTCTAGAGAGGAAGGATCTCTCTATCTCTGCCCTATCTAGCTCCTTCCTTATCTTATATGTCTATATCTATAAGATTCCCCCTTCAGCCTTCTAAACTCCAATGAGTACAGACCCAGTCTATTCAATCTCTCCTCATAGGCTAACACCCTCATTTCCGGTATCAGCCTAGTGAACCTTCTCTGCACCTTCTCAAAGCCAATATATCCTTCTGCAAATGCGGTGACCAAAACTACACACAGTACTCCAGTTGCAGCCTCTCCAGTATCCTGTACATTTGCGGCAAGATCTCCCTGCTTTTATATTCTGTCCCCCTCGCTATAAAGGCCAAATGTCCTAAACTCCAACACGAGGTAAGATAACCCACCGATGCCTCTACTTTCTCAGGAGGCTAAGGAAACTTGGCATGTCCGCTACGACTCTCAACAACTTTTACAGATGCACATAGAAAGCATTCTTTCTTGTTGTCTCACAGCTTGGTAAGGCTCCTGCTACGTCCAAGACCACAAGGAACTGCACAGGGTTGTGAAGATAGACACTCCATCATGCAAATCAGCCTCCCATTCACTGGCTACATCTACACTTTCCACTGCCTCTGAAAGGCAGCCAGCAGAATCAAGCACCCTATGTACCCCAAACCCTGGGAAAAAGAGACAGAACTCTGAGATCACGTATCAACCGACTCAAGAATATCCTCTTCCCTGCTGCCATCAGACTTTTGAATGGACCTACTTTATATTAAGCTGATCTTTCTCTTTATCCAAGCTATAACTGTAACACTATATTCTGCACCCTCTCATTTCCTTCTCCCCTAGTTACTCTATGAATGGTATGTTTTGTCCATATAATGTGCAAGAAACAATACTTTTCACTATATCCCAATATACGTGACAATAATAAATCAAGTTAAATATAAAATGCAAGTCAATTTTCAAAAAACACATATACCATATAACACCCAAACAGCAAGATGAAAAACCAAAGATATTTAACATTTATTGCAGTGCACTCTATGAATGATAAATTGTTGTACTTTAGACATTGTGCAAGTTAATCCAAATTTAAATTGTGAAAGAACTGGTGAATGCCTGATGTTATTAAGAATAAGCTGAGAGAAAGCAAGAGAGAGGGAGTCAGAGAACCATGTTTACTGTATATGTTCAGCCTGCATAAATATAAAATCATAAATGCAAGGAAAATGTGATTAGAATAATCTGGATCATAGCCGAGTGCTTGTTCTAATTGTTCTACAGGAATTAATGTAAAGCATTGAATAAGCAATTAATTAAGTATATTTTGCAGGTTTTAAATACGTGACCTTTGGTGCTTCCCTGAGCTGCTTCTGGCAGTGATATGTAAAGTTGCATGATAGGAGATATCTGCACTTGCATCTTCATTCCAGAGTTCATTGCTACTTGAAGGAACATTGAAGACTGACGAAATATCATTATATCACCTGTAAGAAGAAAACTAATTAGCTTCATTGTTATTCATTATTTCAGTAAATCGAATGAGATTATTTATTTTACCTCTTGAGAACGGAAGTCCGACTTTATTCCCTTCAGAATAAACATTGCCATCGTTAGTGAATGTACACCAGGTCTGCATAGGAGATAAAAGCAAACATTACTTTACTTAATCTCTGGTTCAAAAGCACCATTGGAGGAAACAGGCCTGAATGTGTAACATTACAAATTCTACTGCAAAGAGAGATATGTTGCTGAAGTTTGCACTCAGGGCCAACACAAGAATGTCAAACTTCAAGTGATCACAGCTGTAGTGGAGAAGGGTGCTGACTGATTAGTAAGTTTACTGATTGGCTAAGATGTTGCCATGGAAAAAGCAACAAAAACTTTAGGGTAATTCAAAAGGATCCCTGTGTATGAATGTATATGAGTTCATGCAAGTATAGATAAGCCACATTACAATCTTGACTGTTATCTTACATGGGCTGTTAGCCAAGTTATTAACACACCCCGGATTGTCAGCAAATGCTGCTCTAATCGTTGAATCACCTCTAGGCACAGAAATTTTGTTTTGGATTTTCTCTGTGACAACCAATGATTGCCACCCAGTGAGGACCAATTTTTCCTGTAGAATAAATTGTTGTGATCCTTTGAAATTTGGCATTCTTGTTTTTGTCCTGATGAGTACAAGGCAAAAAGCTTTAGCAATTTTTCTGTCTTTCCTGCAATACTCAAGTTCTGTACTATCAAGCGACTGATTAGAAAAATTCTCACCTGATTGTTGATTAACATCACACGCTGTAAGCAAGTCTGTTTAAATGCGATTTGACACGGTCGTAGCTCAATATTTACAACCCATGAATTTGTCTGCAGATAAAAAAAAGTTACAAAATACAGAAGTCTGAACTCTGTCAAATAGACATGTGGGAATTAACACCTAATTCAAATCCAAGTCGCAACTAACCTGAATTCCAGCAGCTCTGTGAAATTATGGTAAACCTATCTCTTAATAATCAGAGAACCCATACAATGCAGAAAGAGATGATTTGGCCCAAAAAGCCTGCACCAATAACAATCCCATCCAGGGCCTATCCCCGTAACACCACATATTTACTCTGTTAGCCTCCCTAACACTAAGCTACAATTTAGTATGGCCAATCAACCTAATCTGTACATCTTTGGATTGGGGGATGAAACTGGAACACCCAGGGAAAACCCACGCAGACATGAGGAGAATGTGCAAATTCCACACAGACAGACACCCGAGGCTGGAATTGAACCCAGGTCCCTGGAACTGTGAGGCAGCAGCACAAACCTGTTGCTCTAATCTCCATTTGTTCTCATCTCTAGATTTATAAAATGGTACACGATAACAATAATTAGCATAAGAACAATTGTACATTTTAGATTTAGTCAAGATCTTTATTAAAATTGAATTTACAGCACTGAAACTAGCTGTTGTGTTCAACAGCTTTATCATCAGTGGTTGTGCTCTATATGAGCCTGTTCCTAGCCTGCACCCTTACATTCATCAGTATACCTCCAGTCCCTTATGAACTTAACTAGCTTAGTATCACAAGGAGGCTTACATTGTGAAAATCCCCTAGTCGCCAGAGCCTGTGGCACCAGTTCAGGTACATAGGGGGAGAATTTAGCATAACCAATGCACTTAGCCAGTACGTCTTTCAGACCATGGGAGGAAACCTGAGCAACCATCTTAAATGTATTTACTATTCACCTCAACTATTCCATGCGGCAGCAAGATCCACATTCTAACCACTCCCTGGATAAAAAGGTTTCCCTCCTAAATTTCTTACTGGATTTACTAATCACTATCTTATACTTATGACCAAGTTTTAGATTGAGCGATGAATTTTCATTTGCTCCCAAAGAATCTTGTGCACACTAAAAAAATTCACTTTTTGTTCATGTGTCCTCAGCACATATTAGGAATTTTATATATCATAAAATCATGCAACTCTAATGCTTTTCTAATCAATAAAATGAATGGATAGGATGTGGTAAGTGCAGCAAATATGCACTATAATTGTTGAAGTACCACTGTTATCCTTATTTTATCATTTAAAACATGTGCCAAGATGAAAGAAAAAAAACACGGGTGGCATGGTGGCACAATGGTTTGCACTGCTGCCTCAGTGCCATGGGTCAGGTTCAATTCCCAGCTTCAGCCATTGTCTGACTAGAGTTTGCAAATTCTCCCCATATCTGTATGGGTTTCCTTTGGGTGCTCTGGTTTCCTCCCACAATCCAAAGATGTGCAGGTCAGGTTGGTGGGGACATGCTAAATTGCCCCTTAGTGTCAGAGTAAATACATGGGGTTATGGGAATGGGGTGTGGGTGGGATTGCGGTGGGTGCAGACTCAATGGGCCGAATGGCCTCCTCCTACACTACAGGGATTCTACGTGTCCAAAATTGACAAAATATGACGGAAGTGATTTTCCAAAAAAAAAAACACTAAGAGTCCAAAGGACAGGAAAATGGGAGATTTTCCCACTTGTTTCTTGGATGTACACAGTCAGATGGATTTCCGGCACACTGTGATTCATAAACATTGCAGACAATACTGTCCCAGACTCGCTAATGATTTTTAAATCTGAATTTCAACATTGTACTCTGCCTCGTACTGTTTCCCAGCGTGAGGCTGATTACGCTATTAAAAAAATGGCCCCGGGAAAGTCACCATAGGCTGGACAATGGTTGCAAATCCCGTTTTAGGCCTCCCATTGACATTTCCCGGCTACTCGAGCAGGGCAGCGGGCAGGGAAAATCATGCCCAACATTTGCAAATAAATCCATTTTTACCACCATTGCACTTCATGTATTTTTATTCTCTTCCCAGCAAAAATAGAAATGAAGCCTCACGTACAACAACAGCAAAGTAGGTGCAATCTCCTTTCAAGGTGTAATATTTATTATCAAATGTTGTAAAGTGGGTTCCTTCTTCAATTTTGCATCTTCCAGGGCAGCTGATGTCCAAACATTCCCACATTCCACTCCGACAAACACTAGCAAGAAAATGCAGTCATTAGGCAGGCGAGTTAACTGTTTCTGTCAGAAGTCTGACAGTTGAATGGTTGAAGAGTGTATGATCTGAACGGGGATAGTTACCATGACTGACAGGAAGTGTTTCGTGTTTGTTCAGGATCATAAATCATTCCACCATATTCACAGGGACAAGCCGTTTTGTCGACACATCTGCCTGTATCTCTTCTATCATCAAGAACAGTGCCTGAAGCATAATATAAATAACTGATTTGATCTCCTCATGTCAAAAGCAAAGAACATGGCTCTCAGTTAAAATGATAACTTGTTCTGCCACTGTTGTCCTACTGTCATTACAACAAAAGAGAGAGTTTTCAATTACTGAATGATTTTGTAATTACTAAACCTATAAGTAGGTTTTTAAAATTTAAAGTGCATTAAAGTACAGTTTCCCACAAATTGATTAGCAATACTGCCCTTGCAGTGAAATTCAATAATATTGTGTGAAATAAAAACTTGGTTTCAGAGCCCCGACCCTGGTGTTGGACATTCAGTGAACTGGTTTAGTTTGAAATCACACAAGATGTAGGTGGCATGGTGACAATGGTTAGCACTGCTACCTCACAGCGCCAGCGACCCGGATTCGATTCCTGGCTTGGGTCACAGTCTACGTGGAGTCTGCATGTTCTTCTTGTATCTGTGTGGGTTTTCCCTAGATGCTCTGGTTTACTCCCACAGTTTGAAAGATGTGCTGATTAGATACATTGGCCGTGCTAAATTCTCCTTCAGTGTATCTGAACAGGTGCTAGAGTGTGGCGACTAGGGGAAATGTTAATGAAAGTCTACTTGTAACACTTAAAAATAAACTTGCATTTGGTCTGTTCCCTATCTACAGAATCCATTTCTGTGGGTTCCCTTGGTGACATCTTTGATTGTGCATAATGTGCGAGTTGTATTGACACCGAAGCCGTCTCTATAAGATGTACTTTGAAATATTTTTGATTTATTATTGTCACATGTATTAGTATACACTGAAAAGTACTGTTTCTTGCACGCGATACAGACAAAGCAAAGCATACTGTTCATAGGGAAGGAAAGGAAAGTGTACAGAATGTAGTGTCATAGTTATAGCTAGGATATAGAGAAAGATCAATTTAATGTCAGTTACATCCATTCAAATGTTTGATGACAGCAGGGAAGAAACTGTTTTTGAATCGGTTGGTACATGTCCTCAGACTTTTGTATCTTTTTTCTGATGAAAGAAGATGGAAAAAAGTATGTTTAGGGTAGGTGGAAGTCTTTGATTATGCTGGCTGCTTTTCAGAGGCAGTGGCATGTGTAGACAGAGTCAATGGATGGGAGGCTGATTTGAGTGATGGATTGGGCTTCATTCATGATGATCCTTTATAGTTTATTGCCATCTTGGAGAGAGTTGGAGCCATACCAAGCTGTGATGCACCACGTAAACATCATTCCTGGTTGTATCTGTAGAAGTTGTTGGGAGTTGTAGGGGACATAACAAATTTTCTTAGTCTCCTGATGAAGTACAGGTGTTAGCGGACTTTCTTAACTATAATGTCAGCATGGAGAGACCAGGGCAGGTTGTTGCTTATCTGGACACCTAAAAACCTAAAACTCCTGACCATTTATACTTCGTTCCCATTGATGTAGACAAGGGCATGTTCTCCTTTACTCTTCCTCAAGTCGATGACTATCTCCTTTGTTTTGTTGACATTAAGGGAGAGATTATTGTCGTCGCACCATCTGATTCTCTATCTCTTTCCTGTACTGTGTCTCATCATTGTTACAGATATGACGCACAACAGTGGTGTCATCAGCAAACTTGAAAATTGAGTTGGAAAGGAATTTAGCTGTACAGTCAGAGGTGAATAAGGAGCATAGTAAAGGGCTGAGGACAAAGCCTTGTAGAGCACTAGTGTTGAGGATGATGGTGGAAAAGGTGTTGTTGTCTATCCTTATTGACTCCGGTCTGTGGATTAGGAAGTCTAGGATCCAGTTACAGAGGTTGAGCTATAATCTATAACATGAGTCTGACATAGATGTCTTTGTCATCTCGGTGTTCCAGGGTTGATTTTAAGGCCAGGAAGATGGCATCTGCTGTGGACCTGTTGCGGCATTCAATAGTGGATCCAGGCTGTTAGTTAATCAAATCAGGTGTATATTTTGCATATATGTGGCAGTAATAATTGTTAAATTCAATAATAGTAGGTGATAGAGAAATGATTCAGCTAGCATTTCCATTACTTTCAGTCAGTTTATTCTAAATCCAGCATAATAGAAAAACAAATTCCTTATCGTTCCCCCACACTAAACGTTCCAACTGTATCGCTGTCTGTAATTAACAACGTGATTACTAAAGAAGGCACTTCCTGACACATTGACAACAACACCAGTTAATACTATATTGTAGAGTAATATTCTTTTGCCAAATTGCAATGACCCCTGGAATGGATAAATGGACCATTGTTTAATCAAAGGACAACTTTCTTAATAAGGCAGTGCATCCCCCAGTATTGCACCTGACTCGCACTCTACATCGAAGAAACGTCTGACTTCCTTTCTTAATACTCTTACCTTTCGGACATTCACAGGCATTCACGCACTGATCACATTGTTGCTGTGTTTCTGGGTCAGAGCAGGTTGGAAGACACATGGCACCACACTCCTTATAGGACTGGTTTTCAGGGCAATTGGGGCTGGCTGGAAGACAGGTTAGACACTGTGTAATTCTCAGATTCATTCAAAAACAGAACCCAAGAACTGCAATAATTTGATCACTTGTCTTACCACAACTAACTTTTGATCTCCATTCTTCCCAACTTACTCCAAAGTCGTCATCATAATCATCACTGCAAACAGTAAAGACCTTCAGTTGGCTGAGTCACATGATAAAGTGAATTGTATTTAAGAATAAATCATATTTCTATGTTAATATTATGGGGGTGGTTCAGGGGTTGAGAAAAAAGCAACCTATTTGTACTGATTTTTTTTTTTGAGTGATCTTAATTGCACAGCTACCAGGACTGATCCACACCATTTCCAGCTTTAAGGTTTCAAGTTACTGTTTGTGTGCCTCTCTTTGTCCAGTCTCCTTATTTGAGGATGAATGTGGTGCCATTGGAGGCAGTTCAGTGGAGGTTCATCAGATTGATTCCGGGGCTGAAAGGGTTGACGTATGAGGAGAGATTAAACACTGGGCTTATCCTGGCTGGAGTTTAGAAGGGTGAAAGGGGATGTGACAAAAGGATATAAAATTTTAAAAAGGATTGATAAAGGAAATACAGACCAAGTGTTTCCTTTGCAATCTAGAACACGAGATCACAGGTGTAAGTTGAGAGGCAGTAGATTTAAAACTGAAATGAGAAGAAACCAGTTCTTGCAAAGGTTGGTGGATTTGTGGAACTCGGTCTGAATCATGAAACGTTTTCAAGAAGGAGATACGTATATTTCTAATAAAGAAAATGGGTTAAAGGGATATGGGAACAAGCATGGAGGTGAATTTAAGACTGGAGACACATCGGCAATGATTTGATTTGATTTATTTTTGTCACATAATAGTATACAGTGAAAATTATTGTTTCTTGTGCACTATACAGATAAAGCATACTGTTCATAGAGAAGGAAAGGAGAGAGTGCAGAATGTTACAGTCAGAGGTAGGATGTAGAAAAGGATTAGCTTAGTGGAAGGTAGGTCCATTCAAAGGTCTGATGGCAGCAGGGAAGAAGCTGTTCTTGAGTCAGCTGGTATGTATGAACATCTGGAGCGCTGCGATCTGATCAGGGATACGCAGCATGGCTTCGTTAAGGGGAGGTCGTGCCTTACGAATCTAGTGGAATTTTTTGAAGAGGTGACAAAAACGGTTGATGAAGGACAAGCCGTTGATGTCGTCTACATGGATTTCAGTAAGGCGTTTGACAAGGTTCCTCATGGTAGGCTGATAGAAAAGGTGAAGGCGCATGGGATACAGGGCCAGGTATGTAGATGGGTTGAGAACTGGCTTGGGAGGAGGAGACAGCGGGTAGTAGTGGAAGGCTCATTTTCCAACTGGAGGTCAGTCACTAGTGGTGTGCCACAGGGCTCAGTACTAGGACCTCTTCTATTTGTGGTTTATATAAATGACTTGGAAGAGGGGGTAGGTGGTGTGATCAGCAAATTTGCTGATGACACTAAGATGCTTGGATTGGCAGGAACTGAGGAGCAGTGCCAGGCAATACAACATGACATAGATAGGCTGGTAGATTGGGCAGATAGATGGCAAATGGAATTTAATCTGGATAAATGCGAGGTGATGCATTTTGGCCGGAATAATGTAGAGGGGAGTTATAGGATAAAAGGTAAAACTATCCGGAGTATAGAGATGCAGAGGGACCTGGGGGTGCAGGTTCACAAGTCTCTGAAGGTGTCAGTACAGGTGGAGAATGTGATAAAGAAAGTGTATCGTATGTTAGCCTTCATAGGAAGAGGTATAGAATACAAGAGTAGGAGTCTAATGTTGCAAGCGTATAGAATGTTGGTTAGGCCTCACTTGGAGTACTGCGTCCAGTTCTGGTCGCCTTACTACCGGAAGGATGTGGAGGCCCTGGAGAGAGTGCAGAGGAGATTTACCAGGATGCTGCCTGGTATGGAAAGGCTGTCTTACGAGGAAAGATTGAATGCACTGGGGTTGTTTTCCCTTGAAAGACGTCGGCTGAGAGGGGATCTATTAGAGGTATATAAGATTATGAGGGGTATAGATAGAGTAAATGGTGGTAAGCTTTTTCCACCATTACAAAAGGATAGAACGAGGGGTCACGGCCTTAGGGTGAGGGGGGCTATGTATAAGACGAATATTAGAGGGCAGTTTTTCACACAAAGGGTAGTGGGGGTGTGGAATGCACTGCCGAGTAAGGTGGTGGGAGCAGGCACACTAGGGTTGTTTAAGGGTCTCTTGGACAGACACATGAGCAGTCTGCAGATAGAGGGATATAGTAGGACTGTTTAAATATCCTATTTGTTTCCACAGGATGTTCGGTCCACCTTGTTGACCAACAAGGGCATGCATGCAGCAGGTCGTGCGAGAGCTGCTCTTGGATGTTGCTTCAGGAGTGGCCTAGTGCTTCACGTCGTTAGTGTATGCTTAAACTGGACCATCTGATGGGCACCATGACAGCTCAGGGACTATCGCTGTTGCTGTGCAGACACATGGATTTGGGCCTGTGTCTGCGGGAGTTTGCGCGTTCTCCCCGTGGTTGCGTGGGTTTTCTCCGGGTGCTCCGGTTTCCTCCCACATCCCAAAAATGTGCTCTTAGGCTGATTGGGTAACAAATTGGTCCCTATATGTCATTAAGACGTTAGGACAGCGGCGCGGGCTCGTTGGGCCGAAGGGCCTGTTTCCCGTGCTGTGTTGTTCTTTGTTCTGTGACCTCAGACTTCTGTATCTTCTTAAGATTAAAATGGTTAAAGAGAGGTTAAGTAGGCACAGTGGTTAGTGCTGTAAAGGCTAGGACGGAAGTGTAGTAGCAGATCTGGCATATATAGGGTTATGTGTGCGGCATAGTGGTTAGCATTGCTGCCTTATAGTGTCAGGGATCTGGGTTCAATTCCGGCCTTGGGTCACTGGCTGTGTGGAGTTTGCACATTCTCCCCATGCCTGCATGGGTTTCCTCTGGGTGCTTCGGTTTCTTCCCACAGTCCAAAGATGTGTGGGTCGGGTGGATCGACTATGCTAAATTGCTCCCAAATATTAGGTTACGTTTGGGGGGGGGGAGAGGTGTTACAGGAATAGGGCCTGGGTGGCATTGTTGTTGATGCAGGCTTGATGGGCTGAATGTCCTCTTTCTACACTATAGAGATTCTATGAAATTTGGAACAGGTTTGGTGGGAGTTAATAAGGAGAAAATGCTTCCATTGGATGCGTGGTAACCAAAAGGTTTGGACCTTAGTAACAGAGTCAGTGCGAAAATGAGAATTTCCTTTCACCAGTACATTGTGATCTAGATTGGGTTGGTGTTGGAAGCAGCTTCAGCAATAACTGGGGATTATGCGCAAAAAGCAAACAACATTCAAGGCTACGGAGAAAGTAAGAGGGAATGGGACCAATTGGTTGTTCTTTCAAAATGTTAGCACAAGAATGACGGGCTAAATGCCCTCTTGTACTGTAAAACTCTCTGATCCTAATAGCCTGGAAATGACAGTGAACAAGATTATTATAGTGACTTAACCCACTTGCATCAAATCTCGCTCTATTCCCTTTTCACAGAGAGATGAACTAATCTCAACTTCACACCATCAATAAAATGGTGAGGAATACAAGAAGGCTGCATCATTTATCTGCTCGCATTACTGAATGTAATTCTCAGTTCCTCATGTTTTTTTTGTTCAGGAAATCTATTTTTGGCGCACTGTTTAAATTATTGTTCAAATAATATTCGTCTTCTAAAACTGACTACCTCAAGTTTTTATTGAAAAGGTGCAGTAGCAACAACATATTTGTATAGCATCTGAAATGTAAATTAAACCATTGCGAGGAATTTCATACAGTACCATTAAACAAAGTACAACACTAAACCACTTAGGATGATGAGATGATCGTCAAATCAGATAGCCAAAAGTTTGGTTAAAGGAGCTTGGTTTTAAGTGTCCTAAAGAAGGAACATGAGGTAGCAAAGTGGAGAGTTATGGTGGACCAACAGGGCAGCATGGTGGCACAGCGGCTAGCACTGCTGCCTCACAGCGTCAGGGACCTGGGTTCAATTCCAGCCTCAGGTAACAGTCTGTGTTGAGTCTGCACATTCTCCCCATGTCTGTGTGGGTTTCCACTGGGTAATGCAGGATCACAGGATCCATCACCATGCTGGCCACTACCTTGCACCGAGACACCTCCACGGGCTGATCCCTTGATATGAGTCTCTCTCGTTTAAATTCCAGTGACATGATGGGACCACTGAGTCAGAATTAATTTCCCACTAAACAATTGACTCACTTGTGGGCAGGTTGCCCCAATGTACCCTTTCCCACTGCTGATATAATTCTCGTGTGGGAGGAGGTACTGGGCAGGCCACCCACTGGATTTAACATCCCCCCTCCCCTCACCAACACCACCTTCAACCCACTGGCAGATGGGCATTAAATCCAACCCATTGTGATGCCCATTCTAACCCATCAGTATGGATAGCACAGAGTTGCTTTCCTTGTTGCCTGGCTTGTGGAAATTGCTACTGTAACTGTTTATTTATATCACCAGCTAATGATGTATTTACCTCATTACAGGCAGATTTGTACACTGCCGTGACAGTTCTTCAAAGGTGGCACATGCACACTCCTCCTTACTTCCACAGGCACATACATCCCTCTGGCACATTTTCAAGTATTTACTCATGAAAACAGGGCTTGTGAGACATGTGGAAAAGTACATGGATATGGGGGAGATGCAGCTCTGAAAGTAGCACAGCACAAAAAAGAATCAGAAATTTGTGTCACGTCCCTTCATTCTCTGGTCCCAACATTTAATAATAAAATAGCTGCAAGAATGAAACCCTGTGGATTTTGGCAACAGTCCTATGCTTATCTTTAATAGTAATTTAAAACAAGGTGTTTCACTGCACCAAATTAATTAAATAGCCATGTAAATCAGCCCTTAGAAGTACGATTACTCTGAAATTTGAGATGTTGATTGATCCATCAATAACAGAACACTGTTTAAAAAAAAACGTGGTGCGTTATTGTCAGAGGACAGCGTTTGACATCATCTGATTGTAACTTACGTTAGCTGCTGTGCATGTCGAACCTCTCGCACCTGTAGGTTCATCGGTAATACATACATGACCTAGAACATCCAGCTGATTTGCAACCATGATGTTATATACGGCTTGCTCAGAATCTGCACAAAGGGAGATACACAGTGAGATGAACGGGGTTAAAATCTGTGAAAAGCTAACAGAAATTTCATATTTCTTAGGAAATATTAAATCATCTCAATCTATTTACTCATAATACCCTGTAGGTATAAATATTGTATCTGCACACTCTTCCCAATATTTCGCTTCCTACTATTATGATGAATTTTGTATCCACGTTCATTGTGGACTTTGTCTGTATTTACTCATTGAGTGGAATTTTACCACTCTGCCGGTCTCAGGAATAGGAACAGGCTAGGGGCAGACAATGGAAAGATCCATTGAACTTGGGTGGGATTTTATGGTTTTGGGTTGAGCGAGGCCATAGAATTCCATCCATTGTGTCCACTGGATGGTCATTGAAGTTTTTCAATGCTCACGCTGAAAATGCTCACTCTGTCATCTTGCTATCTCTTTCATACTGTCAGAGATTTATAGCATGGAAACAGGCCCTCCAGCCTAACTTGTCCATGCTGCCCCTTTTTTTTTAAAAAAAATCATTGTTAGTCTCAGTTGTCCACATTTGGGCCATATCCCTCTTTACCCATCTTACCCATTTAACTATCTAAATGCTTTTTAAAAGATAAAATTATACCCGCCTCTACCACTACCTTTGGCAGCTTTCATAGAGTTCTTCACCTTAGTTTTACATCATCTTTGCTTTCCATAATACTGATTGATTATATTTTAGTCACACCCCGAATACATTGTCCTTTAGAACATCCTATTCCTTGTAAATATCATGGAAAGTCTGCAAGTACAATACTAAAATATCTCCTTTTAGTTACCAGTATTGATTCCAGTTCCTTCTTGAAAGCTCCCACAGAGGCCACACGTTTGATTTTTGTATATGGTATCAAGAGTTATCTGTGGATAAAAGATAAGAAATTCCAAATGTCTAATGGAATTGCATACATTTTGGTAACTGAATTTCTTTTGGAAATAGTTCTACGAATGACTATTTATAATTTGTGCATCTTGTGCACCGAGGATTTGGGTTTCAATTGAAAGAATGACGCAGTAGTCGGTTTAACGATGAATTAACATCGCCATTATGCAAACTGTAAAAGTCTGCATTTGCTGTTCTTTTGGTAGCAATTGGCCTCTGAGTCAGGAGAATTGAGTTCAGCTCCCATTCGGAGGAAACCCATGGGGGAGAATGTGCAAACTCCACACAGACAGTGAACTCAAGCTTGGGTCACTGGGATTGAATCCAAGCCAGGTCACTGGCACTGTGAGATAGCAATGCCTCATTGTGCCACCATGATGCTAAGTAGCCAAACCTCTGACACTCCTCTGCCCTGCTCTCCCTCTCTGCTATTGTCTTGAATGTGCATCTTTCTCTATTTTCTCTCCTAAGCCTTTCTTGTCTTTTTCAACTAGTTTGCAGCCTAGTGGCCAAATCATCAACTCCAAAGTGTTCTCCAGCTGGATGCAACACTATTACTTGGTTCCATTCTTATTGGTTTAATCATAGCCCAAAATGAATTCCTATCATGTAGCGCTTAAGACATTTTCTATTTTACTTTATTGTCCAGACAGAAATTTCTTTCAGTTACATTGCTTGCTTGTTTTATTAAAAACAAATGACATTGTAATGAATAATAACAATACTAGAAAGAATATTCTCTTATCAAAGAGATCTAAGTTTAATTAAGCATAAATTAAAATCTATTGCAATGCATTGAATTAACCAATGAGTCCCACCATATCCTTGTCCATACATCAAACTCCTATCAATTCCTTATGGAGAAAGGCACAAATAAGTTCAGGAGCAGACTTATCCTGCATCTCAGGGATTGCAGCCTTTTCCAACAGTAATACTGAGACAAAGGGCAATTTCTATTGCACGTGACATTCAAAATTTTGAGTGGATTTCATTGAGAAAAGCTCTGGTTATCAATTATCCTTTCTGCCAGTTTCTGGCATCCCTCCTCCACCACCACCACCACCACCCTCCCCAAGATTCATTCCATTGCCGTTTCCGTTTCACATCGATGTACTGCCCCTCAGTGGGATTCTCTGAAAACATGATTAGTTTCCACATGTACACCAGCGGCACTCACTTCTACCTCAGCACAACTTCTGCCATTTTGTCAAATGTGTCCTTTTGGCTGAGAAGCTTAGCTCTGTCTCTCTCTGTCTCCTCAAGAAGCCTGCAGAACGTGAGCGTTTATGTTGGATTGAGCTACTTGAGGGAGAACTCCATGGAATTGTACACAACACAGTGCTTCAGATGCAGGAAGCTGGACATGGGTGAAATTTTTACTTGATTCTTCCAAATAAATTCTAAGTGCTAAATTAATGTGAAAACAGGAGTAACCCCCACTGGTTCTTTTTTTAAGGTGGAATTTTCAGAATGTATCTCCCACCCTCTAAGCACTGTGGACTGCCTGAGTGAGATTCCCTCTGACAATCTGGGGACAGGACCTATTCCCACTGGAGAGGCCTACCCAGATCACCCCGACCAAGCCCATCCCCTGTTCCCCTCCACCCCTGAGAGCCCTGATCACCTCCCTCCTTCCCTCTGCCACCAATCCCTGTGCAGAGTGGCAGCTGGACCCAACATCTCCACCGAGGCGCCCCCAATAGGCCACATGCCCTCTGGCCTCACCCTCCACCTTAGCATTGACCGATGCATGGTGGGCAATGCCAAGGTGCCCCTTGGGCATTGTCAGTTTGCCCCTAAGGCAGTGCCAGGAGGCCAGGCTGGCACTGCCCAGCGAGTAATAATCTTTACCCCTGACCTCCTGAGGGGGCCTCAATGTTCACTCCAGCAAGATTGGGCCGCAGTGGGGAGCAGCAGTAAATCCTGCTGGTGGGGCGAATGGGGGGAAGGTGGTAATGGAGATACTAGCAAGTCTGGAGATTTCAGTCTTGGGCTTGCTAATGATAGGGAAATTCAAGTTTAAATACTTAAAACAGCTCTGCGCTGATTTCCAGCTTAGAGCTTACGAGTCCGAAAAATCTGGAGCCAGAGATGTGTGGAGGATGTGGCACCCGACAGGTGGGACAATTGCCCTCAAAGTGTTAGTGTAAACCTCAATAAAAATGCATATCAGTCTCTTTGCTTGATCTTACCGATAATGAATCATGGTGGTTCCAGATTAGAGATATTGTATGTTTCCTGTTTGAAATGCGTGTGTAAATTCCATATTTCTGGATAGTAATGATTTTATCATCGTATGGCACTTTTATTCTACAAAACAAGTAAGTGGAATCACTCAATTGTTAGAATTTAAAAATAAATGATTCTTTGCTATAAACAAGGATATACATGAAAGCAGTTTGATGTGCTTTATGTTTTATGTGCTTGGTATTTGTTCTTTCGGTATAGATTTCTGTAATAAAGGTTCTCCAGATATTTGAGAAATTCTTTCTCACTTGTTATCACCTGCAACAGATAATCATTTAGCTGACTTTGATATTCAAGCTTCATAAAGACGTAGAGTCATAGAGATTTACAGCATGAAAACAGGCCCTTCAGTTCAAACACTCCATGCCACAGATTTTACTACTAAGCTAGTCCCAATTGTCTGCATTTGGCCCTTCTATACCCATGGAAACATAGAAGATAGGAGCAGGAGAGGTCATTTGGCCCTTCAAACCTGCTCCACCATTCATTAAGATCATGGTTGATCATTCAACTTAATAGCCTAATCCTGCTTTTTCCCCATAATCTTTGATTTCATTCTGCCCAAGTGCTATATCTTGAATGCTTTGGCATCAACTACTTCTACAGGCTCACCACTCTTTGGGTGAAAAAATGCCTCCTCATCTCTATCCTAAATGGTCTATTCTGCATCCTCAGACTGTAACCCCTGGATCGGGACTTCCCCACATTGGGAACATTCTTCCTGCATCAACCGTGTCTAGACCTGTTAAAATTTTATGAGTCTCTATGAGATCCCCCCCCTCCATTCATCTGAACTCCAGCAAAAACAATCCTAACCTTATCAATCCTTCCTCATACATCAGTCCTGCCATCCCAGGAATCAGACTGGTAAATCTTTGCTGCACCCTTTGAAAGCAAGAGCATCTTTCCTCAGAAAAGGAGACCAAAACTGCACACAATACCCTCGGTGTAACCTCACCAAAATGCTGTATAATTGCAACAACACATCCCTGCTCCCTTACTTGAAACCTTTTGCAATGAAGGCCAATATGCCATTTACCTTCCTTACCCCCTGCTGCACCTGCATGCTTGCCTTCAGCGACTGGTGCACAAAGATACCCAAGTCCCGCTGCACATTCTCCTCTCCCAAATTACAGCCAATCAAGTAGTCATCTGCTTTCTTGCTTTTGCTTCCAAAGTGAATAACATCATACTTATCCAAATTATACTGCATTTGCCATTGATTTGTCCACTCATCCAACCTGTCCAGATCATTTTGAATGATCTCTGCATCCTCGTCACAGTTCACCCTCCCACCCAACTTGGTATCATCTGCAAACTTTGAGATGTTACATTTTGTTCCCTCATCCATATCATTAATATATATTGTGAATAGCTGGGTTCCCAGCACTGAACCCTGTGCACCCTGACAGTGCCTGCCGATTTGAAAAGCGCTCATTAATTGCTAGTCTTTGTTTCCTCTCTATCAACCAATTTTCTATCCATCTCAATATACTCCCTCCAATTCCATGCACTTTAATTTTGTGCGGGACTTCGTCAAATGCTTTCTGAAAGTCCAAATATAACACATTGACTGATTCCCCCTGGTCAACTCTACTAATTATATCTTCAAAGAATTCCACCAGATTTGTCAAGCATGATTTCTCTTTCATAAATCCATGCTGATTCGGTCTGATCCTGCCACTGCTTTCTAAATGCTCTGCTATAAGGTCCTTGATAACGGATTTGAGGATTTTCCCCATTACCAATGTTAAACTTACTGTTATATAATTTCCTGTTTCTCTCTACCTCACTTTGAATATTGGAGTGACATTAGCTGCCCTCCAATCTGCACGGGCAGTTCCAGAGTCTATAGAATCCTGGAAGATGATCACCAATGCATCCACTATTTCTAGAGCCATTTCCTTAAATACTCTGAGATGTAGATTATCAGGCACTCGGATTTAGCCACCCTCATTTCCATCAACTTTTTCAGTACCATTTCTCTATTAATATTGATCTCCCCCAGTTCTTTCTTCTCACTAAATCTTTCATTCTCCAACATTTCTGGCAACTGATTTGTGTCGTCTTTTGTGAGGACAGAACTAATGAATGGCCAGTTACTTGGCCGTTTCTTTGTCCCCTATTATACATTCCCCCATTTCTGTCTGTAGGGGACCTACATTCGTCTTCACCAACCTCTTTCTCTTTATGTCTCTATGGAAATCCTTAGTGTCACTCTTTAAGTTCCCTGTAAGCTTACTTTTGTGTTGTACAATGTACAAGTACTTTCTTACTTAAAAAAAGTACTTAAGAAGTACTTTCCTCTTCTTAATCAATGCTTTGGTCCTTCTTTATTGAATTCTAAACTGCTCCCAATCTTCAGACCTATTATCTTTTCTTGACCAATTTATATGCTTCTTCCTTAGATTGAATACTCTCTAATTTCCTTTGTAAGCCAATAGATTGACTCTCTTACCCATTTTGCTTTTGTGCCAGACAGGAATAAACAGTTGCTGCAGTTCCCCCATGCATTCCTTGAATGTTTGCCATTGTCTATTCACTGTCATCTCTTTAGGTAACTCTACCCAATCTATCAAGACTAACTCATGCCTCATATCCTCATAGTTTCCTTTATTAAAATTCAGCACCCTAGTCTCCTAATCAACTACTTCACACTCTATCTTGATAAAAAATTCTATCATGTTATCATTGCTCATCCCCAAGGGGCCTCATACAACTGGATTGGTAGTGAATCCTTTCTCATTACACAGTACCCTTTTGTCTAGTAGGTTCGTCCACACATTGGTCAAGGAAACTAACCCGTGTACACTCCAGGAATTCCTCCTCTACAGCATTGTGACTAATTTAATTTGCCCAATCTACGTGCAGATTAAAATCACTAATATTCCCTTATCACATGCATAACTAATTCCATGTTTAGTGTCACTCCCAACATCGTCATTGCGGTTTGGGTATCTATGTATGATACCCACTAATATTTTTCCCTTTGGTATTTCTCAACTCTACCCATACAGACTCCACGTTGTCAGAGCCAATATCTTTTCTCACTATTGTGTTAGTTTCCTCTTTAATCAGCAGTGTCACTCCACCACTTTTTCCTTTATGCCTGTCCTTCCTAAATATTGAATACCCTGAGATGTTCAATTCCCACCCTTGGTCACCCTGCAGCCATGTCTCCCAAACCCCTATTAAATTGTACCCATTTATATCTATCTGCATGATTAGTTTATTCATTTCACTGTAAATGATCCACGCGTTAAGGTGCAGAGTCTTTAAGCTTGGCTTTTCAACACTGTTTGTCTTGATTCCAGTATTTTTATATCCCTGTTTGAACTTTGCCCTTGGTTTCTCTGCCTATCACTTTTCTTATTCCCTTTTCTACCTTTTGTTTTTGACTTTGCTCCCTTCTTCTCTGACGCCTTACGTAGGTTCCCAACCCCCTGGCATATTACCCATGTAACTGTCTAAATGCTTTTTAAAGGACAAAACTTTACACGCCTCTATCACAATCTCTGACAGCTCATTCTAGACTCTTTGTGAGAAAAAAATTCCCCTTTCGACCTTTTGTATCTCTTCCCTCTCACCTTAAATCTATATCGTCTAAATTTAGACTCCCCTACCTATTCAAGAATAGGAAAATTGAAGAAGTTTTGTAATTAGACCATAACACATAGGAACAGAATTAGGCCTCTTGGTCCATGGAGCCTGCTCTGCCGTTCAATCACCGCTGATACTTTTCTCATCCCCAATTTCCTGCCTGCTCCCTACAACCCTGATCCCCTTATTAATCAAGAACCTATCGATCTCTGTCTTAAAGAAACTCAATGACTTGGCCTCTGCAGCCTTCTGTGGCAAAGAGCTCCACAGATTTACCACTCTCTGGCTGAAGAAATCCTTCCACTCTCTGTCTTAAAGAATTGCCCCTTTAGCCTGAGGTTGTGTCCTCTGGTTCTAGTTTCTTCTACAAGCGGAAACATCCTCTCCACATCGCTCTACACAGGCCTCTCAGTATTCTGTAAGTTGCAATAAGTTCACCTGTCATCCTTCTAAACTCCAATGAATGCAGACACAGAGTCTCAACCATTTCTCATATGACAAGCTCTTTATTCCAGCGATCCTTCTTGTGAATCTCCTCTGGACCCTTGCTCAGGCAACATATCCTTCCTTAAATATGGAGCCTAAAACTACTCACAATACTCCAAATGAGGTCTGACCAGCCTTTTACAGCTCAGAAGTACGTCCCTGCTCTTATATTTTAACCCTCTCGATATGAACGCTAACATTGCGTTTGTCTTCCAAATTGCTGATTGAACCTGCACGTTAACCTTAAGAGAATCTTGAACAATGATTCCCAAGTCCCTTTGTGTTTCTGATTTCCTAAGAATTTTCCCATTTAGAAAATAATCTATGCCTACATTCCTCCTTCCAAAGTGCATAACCTCACACTTTTCCACAGTGTATTTTGTCTGCCACTGCTTTGTCCACTCTCCTAGTCTCTCCAAGTCCTCCTGCTTTCTTAGTACTACCTGCCCCTCTACATATCTTTGTGTCATCTACAAACTTAGCAGCAGTGCCTTCACTTCCTTCTTCCAAATCATTAATATTTATTGTGGAAAGTTGTGGTCCCAGCATTGACTCCTGTGACACAACACTAGTCATCAGCTGCCATCTTGAAAAAGACCCTTTTATCCCCTCTCTTTGCCTTCTGCCAGTCAGCCAGTCCTCCATCCATGCCAGAATCTTCCCCTGAACACTATGGGCTCTTAACATATTTAATAGTCTTCTATATGGCACCTTGTCAAAGGCTTTCTAGAAATCTAAATAAATCACGTCTACTACTTCTCCTTTGTCTAACTTCCTTGTTATATCCTTAAAGAAATCTAACAGATATGTCAGACATGACCTTGCCTTGATGAAGCCATGCTGATTGAATCCTATTTTATCATGCACTTCTAGGACTTCTGCGGTCTTATCTGTAATAATGGACTCTAAAATCTTGCCAATGATTGAAGTCTGGCTAAGCGGCCTATAATTTCCTGTCTGTTGCCTCCCTCCCTTCTTAAACAGCGGTGTTATATTTGCTACTTTCTAGTCCTCTGGGACCCTCCCTGCCTTCTGTGATTCCTGAAAATTGAACACACTATAGATCATTTGAGATCAGCTTACACAACATCTTTAACTCTAACTATTTGATTCTCTGTGATGATAGAGATGCCTTCTATCAGCATGTGGATGCGTTCCAGATTGCCATTTGACCCTCTCTGGATCTGTATATTGAAATCCTCTGCAGGGCCCTTGCATTGACGGCTCAGTATGAAGTTGCACTCGGAGTTGAAATAAAAAAAATCATCCTGGAAAGTTCTGAATGCTCCTCTCCCCCATGTGTAACAGCTCCCTAAAAGCAGAGAAGAAATCATTAGCTCTGATACGAAAGGGGCATGGATTTCTCCTTCAATGAGGTTTAGTGACATACGCAAGCATGTCAATCCAAATAATAATGAATACTAACCAACACTGCCATATGGTGGTGTCTCTTCTACAGATCTGGGCACAGTGGCATCCAAACCTAATTTAAAAGAAACACTTGTAAATATGAAGTAAAAAATATATTTTATTTTAAAAATTAATACCATCTGTCTGAAGTGATCCGAGTGTTCCTTTATTGTTCCTTCGTTCTTTTCAAATAATCTCTGTTTCTTTATCACTATGCCTTTATTAGAATCAAACATATGGACTTGGAATGTTAACCCTACTTCTCGCTCCATAGATTCTGCAGGCAGGATTTTATGGCCTCGCTTGACCTGAGACCAGAAAATCCTGCCCCAGATGAATAGACATTTCCATTGTCCACCCCTCGCCCGCTCCCATTCCCGTAGCAAGCGGGCAGTAAGATTCTGGCGTGCCTATTTAGTTATCCAGCATTTTCTGTTTTTGTTTCATTCTGCAGAGTATTTGATTTATAGAGCTACACATCTGACATAGTCATCCTTCCACATTCGATCCAATGGGAGATTGGAACCAACGGAATGAGTGACTTCTGTTGGAATCAGCCCATTAGAAATGTGAACATCCACAGTAAGTAACTGTGGGAGAGGTCCTGCCTTTTTCTCAGTTAAGTCTCTCATCACAATCTTCATGTCCCGTTTGAGGTCCAGTCTCATTTTTTTTTAATTTGTTGAAGGGATGTGGGCATCACTGGTTTGCCCAGCAATTATTGCCCAAACCCGAGGGCAGTTGAGAGTCAACCACATTGCTGTGGCTCTGGAGTCATGTGTAGGCCAGACTGGGTAAGGACGTCAGTGAACCAGATTGGTTTCATGGTCATTAGTTGATGTTCAATTTCAGATTTTCTGCCATGATGAGATTTGAATCTGGGCCCCCACAGCATTACCCTTGGTCTCTGAATTACTAGTCCAGTGATCATACCACTACGCCACTGCTTCCCCTTAACCAAACAAGGATGGATGGGAGGTCTTCAGAATTAAATTAAACAAAGGAGACAATCTTAACTGTTTTCTTCAGTTCTATGCCTTTTTATAATGCTTTTTGCACCCACTGATACCAATGCCTGTTTCTATTCTTCTTTCCTGTCAGATTAGTTAATTGCCGCTTTCATTGTCCAACTATCATTTCACACACAAGCTTTCCATTTATGTTTTTCCCTAATCGCTGATTAAACAGTTCATAAGCCAAAGATCAGTCACAAGGCTCCTATGGCTTGTCTGACTGAGATCAGCTCAGATTGGGAGTGAATATGTTCGCAACACAGTACCAGGTCAATGCTTTGTTTTAAATTATAAATCTTTTCATCAACATTTATAGTTTTATATCTTAATTCTATTATATTGTAAAACCAAATATCACAAAAGAGTGCATATACCTAATGAAAAAAAAAATCTAATAGGTCATTCAATAAATTAAACTTTTGTGAAAATAGTTAACAATAACCTGTTAGAAAGACAGAGAATTATCTGGTTATCAGTACATTAGATGCCTCATAATATCAATCCTTCATTAGCAATTTCATTTCCAGATTCAAAAGGGTGGCATGTTGGTACAGGGATCCAGGTCCAATTCCAGCCTTGGATCACTGTCTGTGTGGAATTTGCACGTTCTGGTTTCCTCCCAGAGTCCAAAGATGTGTAGACAGATTAGCTATGCTAAATGTGTGGGGTTGCGGGGGCGGTTTGCTGGGGGCAGATGAGGCCTGGGAAAGATACTCTGTCAGGGAATCTGTGTCCTCTGTCTAGGCTGAATGGCCTGCTTTTGCACTGTAGGGAATCTATGAAAAGAATTGAATCAACGCATCATGAATCTTTATTCCCTCTTAGATGAAGAATTTTAACACTGAGATTGTCATTCTCTTGATAATGCTGGCTGTCGAAGGGTTAAATCTTTTGTTTTTTTTCTCTCTCATTTCACCTCCCCACCCCTCCCTCATTCTCCTTCAGGTATACATCTTGCTGGGGTGCCCAGCTTTCTTGGGCAGCTTGGATGTTGGATAGGACACCACCCTAGGCGATGGTGGCCCCTCCCAGAAGCTTGTTGTTATATTTGTTTGAATTGGAGTTGCCAGTTAAGTGGCTCGTTTCCAGTGGGGGCGGAGAGGAACTGGCTTCAGCAAGGCTGAGGGTTACACCCAGTTGACTCCAGAATAAAAGATGAAGCTAGCGGCAGTTTGGAAGGCAGTACACAGCATAACATCACAGTGCTCCAGCACCTATTGAGACTGTTTTATTCACCTTGTAAATATGAACCTGACCCTGTCTGAGGTTGATAGATCCAGATCAGTACACTTAATTTTCTCCATTGCTGGCGAACTGTAATGACTCAAGAAGTTCAATGGAAAAGAACAGTATTTATCATTATGCGCAAAATAAAGTCACTACTCCGTAGCAAAAACATAGCAGTCCAATAGTTCTCCAGAACCTTCCCAGTATCTGCCTTATAAAAAGCTTGGATAACAAAGTTCCACCTGGGTAGGCCTGGTACCAAGGGAACTCATATTCAACAAATCCCAAGGGGAGATCAATGAGTGATTCCCATGGAACTCATAGTGGTTACTACATTAACACAGTGGGAATATACCCCAGACTTTGAGAACTAACTGATTCTAATTCGTATTTTGGAGTGTTGATCCAAGTTCAGATTTAAAGATCCCTAAATTGACATGCCCCATACAACATCTGATAAAGTGCTCGCAATAACAACATAGGAATTAAAAATGACTCAGCTAAATAAGAAAAGTTTGACCATGCAATAGCTAGTGCATGAAGATGCAGGATATTAAATATAAAATCTTTAATGGCATGTTTAAACTTTTAAAAGCTTTTATGTTTATTTATTTATTTGTCACTAGTTAGTTTACATTAACATTGCATTGAAATTACCGTGAAAATCTTCTAGTCACCACATTCCAGCACCAGTTCTGGTACACTGAGGGGAATTTACTATGGCCAATGCACCTAACCAGCATGTCTCTTGGACTGTGGGAGGAAACTGGAGCACCCAGGGGAAACTTGCGCAGACATGGGGAAAACATGCAGACTCTGCAGTGACCCAAGCTGTGAATTGAACCCAGGTCCCTGGTGCTATGAGGCAGCAATACTAACCACTGTATTGCCCCAATTGCAAGACCAGCATTTGTTGTTCATCGTTTATTTTCCTCGACAAGGTGATGGTGAGCTAACTTCTTGAAGCTCTGCAGTCCATTAGGTGTCACATTGATCAGACAGTATAAATTTCTGACATTGTGTATCTAGTGGATTGATCATTCTATTCATATCTCCTAATGCAGGCTGTGTTCATAAGGAAGCTTCTGGAACAATCTTTTTTTTTAAAAAAAGTAGACTCGTGAAGTGGCTAAAATGGCTGCCAAAGGTCAGGTGACTTTTTCAACGAGTCAGGCTATCTGCAGCTGCTGGAAAGTTCTTTTTGAATTACCCTGGGTGGGAGCCTTCCCCTGGAATGAACCTACTGAGACGAATACTGTCAATGGGACTTATACTTCCTATTGTTAGGGGATTTACCCAAACACACGTCCAGAGAGTATGGAGGAATTCTCCCGAGCTCCCACTGGCATGTTCAACGGCTGGCAGGGTGGAGAATTCACTGAAGGCCTAAAATTGGTTTTATGCCAGCATGCATTTCCCACGGGATTGTCTCCTGGCACCCACCATGGCAAATTGGGAATCCCACCGGAGGCTGGCGTGAAACTCATTTGCATCCTGCTGTTGGGATGTAGATGAAAGTCAAACCAGGTGTGTCCAATTCTCCACAGTACCAGTGAGAAAACACATTTGGAACAAGGTGGTGTGCGGATATCAGGACTCACTGAACAATGCCTGGGACAGTCTCTGGTGTTCAGCATGGAGGCCGATAGTTACCCTGGACTCAGAACATCACAGCAGTGGGTATGGCGATACATCTGCAGATGGATCTTCCAGACATGATGTCTGGAGTCCATCTTTGAGCTTCAAAATATTCCTGGAAATTCATCGTCTTCCTCAGGAAGTCCATCATAGATCATAGAATCTGTTCAGAATTAAAGGAGGCCATTCGACCCATTAGTCTGCACTGACCATAATTCTATCCAGGCTCTATTCCTGTAACTCCACCTATTTACCCTGATAAACCCCTGACACTAGGGTCAATTTAGCATAGCCAATCAACCTAAGCTGAATGTTACTGGATTGTGGAAGGAAACTGGAGCACCCAGAGGAAACTCACACAGACAAGGGGGAAGTATGCAAACTTCACACAGGCAGCGACTCGAGCCAGCAATTGAACCCAGGACCCTGGCACTGTGAAGCAGCAGTGCCATCCATTGTGCCACCCCCTCAGAACTGCTCCCAGACATCTGTCTTCATTATCAGGAGGGCCACCTTCCTTCTTCAATAGTAGGTCAGTGACATTGGACATCTTTTCACTATGCCATCTGGACCAGGTGTTGGACTTCACACCAGCAGGCTCACCCTGCTGTGGAATATGGCACAAAATGTGTGTGTGCAAGCATGCGTGCGTATTTGTGGAGTTGTGTATTTCTGTGGGTGGGTCTCTATGCCTGGGTAGGTGTGTATCTATTGGGTGTGCATGGGTATGTATGTACATGTGGGGAGGTGGTATGGTTGTGTGGGGGGATGTAGTGTGTGTGTGTGTGTTCATGTAGGGGTGTGTGTGTGTGTTCGTGTGTGTGTGTGTGTTCGTGTGTGTGTGTGTGTGTGTGTATTTGTTCATGTAGGTGTGTGGATGTCTGTGTGTACATGTGGGAGTTTATGGATGCACAGTGTGTGTTTGAGTGTGTGGAGGAATGTGTAAGTGCTGAATGAATAGAATAGCATTTAGACTTTTGAGTTGAATGTGTTAATAAGTAATCATCTTTCATGGATTTAAATAAAGCTTGCAGCTGTTACTTAAGTTGAGCACTCAAACTGTGTGTTGTTCTGAATCACGCACTTTCCCCTCCAAAAATCACACTGATGACAGGCAGTCTGGACAAGCAATTTAGTTCATTGACAACCCTATCCATGTTGTAGAGATGCCAGCGTTGGACTGGGGTAAACACAGTAAGAAATCTGACAACACGAGTTTACTATCAAATAAATTGGTTGGATTTAAAACTGGTATTGTCAGACTTCTTACTGTGTTAACCCTATCCATAACAGACTTCAGCTCATAATGTTGGCCATGGGCCTTACTGATTTTCTATCAACTCTTCCACCGTTGTGTATCATGACTTTTGTGCACTCACAATCTTCAACTGATACAGAGAGGAGAGATAATGCACAGAGCAGCCTGTGGTACAGCAACTCATTAAATTTCTTGACTCTTGCTTATCCCAATGAACCACGAGCAAATTTAGCAAAGTCAGTCCATTCTTAAGATCATAAGAAATAAAGTTTATTTATTAGTGTAACGAGTAGGCTTACATTAACACTGCAATGAAGTTACCGTGAAAATCACCTTGTTGCCACACTCTGGCACCTGTTTGGATACACAGAAAATTTAGCATGGCTGATGCACCTAACCAGCACATCTATCAGACTATAGCAGAAAACCCATGCAGACATGGGGAGAAAGTGCAGATTCTGCACAAACTGATATCCAAGCTGGAATCGAACCTGGGTCCTGTGTGAAACAGGAACAGGAGTACACCATTCAGTCTTCGAGACTACTGGGGACTTCAGTGATTAGATGGCTGATCTAATCACTGAAGTCCACTTTCCTGCTGCATCTCTGTAACGCTTAATTATAAGACCATCAAAAACAAGAGCAAGCAAGCAATGAATGTTCTGTTTGTTAGCAGAACCAGTTAATGAATAAATATAAAATTTTCATAGATCATTGTGTTTTGACAATTGCTTGGAGCAAGTTTTAACCCACACAGGGATATTAACTGGAGGGGATTTCACTCCCTTAATGTAAGACTACATTTCTGAACATTTATAACCAGATTGCAGAAAGCACCTGTCATTTATTCCTCCCCCTGCCTGCCTGTCTTTTTGTATATTTCCAGAATCATGTACATTGTGCTGCTCTAGGCTTGGAAATGAGTGGTGTTAGGCACTGTGATTTCTGACATTATCAAGGTGGGGGGGGGGGGGGGGGGGGGGGGGTCACCATCAGAGACTGAGGAATGCAATCCTGAGGCTCATCGCTACATTGGAAATAAAGTTCAACAGGTTGGCAGCAAGCCGAAGGAAAAGAAAGTCAGGTGCCTGGATGAACTTGAGGGCTTCCCTCACTATGTTTCCAATACCCTGTTCACTGTGGTGCTGCGCCCACTCTTCAAAAATGGCCCTGGATATGCAGAACACCGGAATTGGAACACTCAACCCTTCCCGAGAGACAGCATTTGATACGAGCAGGACATAGTGAGGTCAAGATATCTGCGGGGATGGTGGAGGGGGAGAGATGGCAGTGAAACAAACGTCAGCGAGTAAGTCAACCAGAAAGTGCAGAGTGCAAAAAACATGCACTTCTTTACCTTTGCTCAATTAATATCATTGTCAACCAAAGTTAAAGGTTCAAATTTACTGAAGAGCCTATAATGGCAGCTCATGCTTCAGTGCTGTACTAAATGATGAGAATAGGAAGCAATAATATTCCATCATTTGAGGGCAAGGCCAGAACTAGGGACCAAAAATATAAAATGGCAACTAATAGATTCATTCACAAATTTGGGAAAAACTGCTTGACCTGGAGACTAGTTAGAATGTGGATTTCCTGACCACAGGAAGTAATTGGGATGAATAACGTTGGTGAATTTAAGGTTGAGTGAAGGGAAGGTGGAGATTGGAGGATTAAGTGTGTGTGGAGCATAAACACTAATATGATGGACTGAATGGCTTGTCCCTGCACCAAAACGTTTGCAGGAAGATTGGAGCCACACAAAACAATAATCACTATGCTTCAAATATTGTTAATGTGCAACTCTTCATAATACTGCATCCAGCAGCAAAATCAAAGATCTCACACTCACAAACATCAATACCAGCTCCAGTGCAATTCAATGTCCAGAACAGAATGCTTAGGTAGGATGCTGTTTTGGAGAGTCAGTGCAGAGTTGGCCTCCTTCAGAGATCATTGAATCCCTACAGTGCAGAAAGAGGCCATTCAGCCTATCAAGTTCACAAGTCTCTGAAAAACTATTTTATTCAGGCTCACCTATCCCCCTAACACCTTTACTCCTTGGGACACGAAGGGGTAATTAAGCATGGCCAATCCACCTAATCTGCACATCTTTGGATTGTGGGAGGAAACCGGAGCGCCCAGGGGATATCCACACAGACACAAGGAAAATGCACCAACTCCTCACACTCATCTGAGGCTGGAATCGAACATGGATCCCTGGTGTTGGGAGGCGGCAGTGCTAATCACTGTGCCATCGTGCCGCCCCTGCACTGCATCGTAGGGACTCTATGGTTCTATGAGCCTAAAGGTATCGCATCTTTGCTGCACTCAATGGCCTCCGGGGAGAGACCATCAGCTATGTCCTCATGGATATAGCCATGGATATCCCTCGTCTCTGAGGAGCAAACCCTGCAGTGTCTATGGATCCTGAAAGATGTCAGGGATCTGAGAACAGCTGTGAATGTCAGAGGCATGCACACACCCTAGGAGTTGAGCACACACCTACAGGATGCATTTGGTGTGCCCACGGAGCAGCCGAATATTCAGCAAGTGGAATCCCTTGTGGTTCACACTGTTGACAGCTTGATGCCATGGAGCATCAAGGCAGTAAATGATACTGTGTACCAATGAAAAACCAGAGATCTGCACAAATCCCATTGCTCCTGCATTGTCATACCTGATCCTGGTTGAAATGTACAAAACCGTATAGATGATATCCGTCATCTTCTTTTGCAAAGTAGAGCAGCAGTAGAACTGTTGATTCTGATGGCAGATTTTTCCAGCCCACTTCCACATTGGTCAGCTGAAGCACTTGTTCCTCGAAGATCTTCAGTTCAGTTAATCTATCCACCGCCTGGAATCAAGAGTCACACCGCCCCTGGAAGCACACTTTCTCCATTATTTTGCTCGGACATTAGTGGAAGGAAGTTGGTGAGGCGAGTCCCTTGCTGTCACGCTGGTGGCCTGCCCCACCAGGAACGTCGTGTTTTTAAAGACCACAGCACCATTTTTAAAGGCCATCCCAGTACACAACGGTGAAAAAGACACTCCTCCCCCACACCCAACTCGGCACTACCTCCAGTACTGTCCATACACCTAGATACTGACAGGGTGCAGTCAGTGATAGAGGGCAGTGTCTGACCAATGAGCAGGTACTGCCCAGGCATGACCCTCACCACTGAGCACGTGAGCCAACTCTGCACTGACTCTCCAATGCTCCTCTGGCAGTTGGCTCACCAGGTGTTTTCCAGTGGAGACCAGGTGCACTTCACATCAGTACGCCATCATGACTGGATAATCTAACAGTGGGGTGGAGGGAGGTGATCAGGTATGGAGACCTGATAATTATGTTCAAATTTATTATTATGGAGTTCCTGACACAGCACGTCAGGATTCCCGTAACGTCACTGACCGGGATTGGGGTCAATCGTGATTAGAATTCCCGCCAACACACCAAAAACACAAAAGGACCTCTCGTGAGATTTTTTGCTCTTGCAAGTGCAGTAGCCTACTCAGCACTATGCTGCTGGCCCCTGGGACAGGAATAGG
The DNA here is from genome assembly GCA_024679065.1 of Sphyrna mokarran. NCBI lineage: Eukaryota > Metazoa > Chordata > Chondrichthyes > Carcharhiniformes > Carcharhinidae > Sphyrna > Sphyrna mokarran. The sequence continues at coordinate 16,804,167 of JAGIQG010000019.1, read as the reverse complement.
TCCACTCCTCGACTTTCAGATAGAATCTGAATTTCATTCTAAGTATCTGGCATTCACAGCCTGCACTGCTAGTTATCTAACTGTGTGATAGCATCACCTCAGAGTGCAGCACTAATACACTGCTGCAATCTCAAAAAAGGACATTTATAACATTTTTACGTACACTTCTTAAATACCTTGAAGGCAAACTGAGAACATACCTTGTGAGACGGTCAGTCATGCATTATGTTGCTTTATTTCACACTGAGTTAACATACAGAGTAGCTTTTGTATTCAAGTTGCTTTAATTTAATCACAAATATATGTCTTTGTTTAATAATGCAATGTTTGCACCCATCAGCTGAACGAAATAGCTTCAAACTACACCCTGTCCAGAGACTGGACAAAGTTCTCCCCATCATTAATATTTTTCACTACTTTTCTTACGAGACCCGACACTGCCCAGAGTCCCAGACAGCGTTCAGCCCAGAATGGGATCGAGGACTCCCAGAACTTAAAACCCTCCTTTGACAGCTGGCTTGCTGACCTCCACTGAAATACTGATGTCAAATGTATAGGAAGTTCAGGAAAATGTTTGAGGCACAAGTCTGATAATCAGAATCCCTGCCCGTCTTCTCTTATGATTCTCTGATGCTGCTCATTTCAAGCCCTTTGTTGAATTTTCAGCAGGGGGTGAAGAGAGAGCATCCAATTTTATCCTGTCTTGTTTCTTTGTTCTGACAGATTCTAGCTGAGGTTATAATTGCTGGCATAGAATCACTGAATCCCTACAGTGCAGGAGGCCATTCAATCCACCGAATCTGTACTGACAACAAGGCCCTATCCTCATAATCCCATGTATTGGCTCTGTTAATACTCCTGATAAAGGAGAAATTTAGCATGACCAACGCACCTAACCCACACACACCTTTGTTGCATGAGGAAACCCATGCAGACATGGAAGAATGTGCAAACTCCACATAGACATTGATTGACCCAAGCTGGGAATCAAACTCAGGTCCCCGGAGCTGTGAAGCAGCAGTGTTAACCATTGTACCACCGTGCTATCTGCTTATGTTACATTGTATGGATCTCAGCCCAATGAAAAGCCATGCCAAATCCCAGCTAAAATAGATTCTTAAACATACGTAACTTTAAAGAAAGCAGGCTTTACTCCTAGTTTAATTTGTTCACATTGATAATTGAAAAATAGATTTTGCTATTCTCAAACTTTTTAATGCTAACTTGAATTTACCAATTTAATTATTTCATTTTCCTCTTTAATGCACATAAGGAGAAATCCTAAATGTCAAGCCTCATATCTTTCCTAATCAAAAATAATATTTGATGGATGCAGCTGAGATTATCTTCAATTTAAAGTTTCACACTCTTTCCTCCTTAACTTTTACAAATGTTGACACCAAAACTGCAGAACATCAAAGCCTCATTTTATAAAGATTTATCACAAGTTTTAGCATATCAAACACTCCGTTACATCAGAGCCAAGAAAATCTGAAGTGCATCCAAATCGCTATTAAAAATAGAAATGGAAAAACCATGAGCTTTCAATATAATAAAGCTTGTGAGTAAGAGCACAACTCAAAGCTTGATTAATATTCCATAAATAAGAAATGCTTTATATATTAGCACTGCTGCTTCTCAGTGCCAGGGACCCCAGTTCAATGTCTGGCTTGAGTCACTGTCTATGCAGACTCTGCACATTCTCCCTGTGTCTGTGTTTCTTCTGGGTGCTCCAGTTTGCTCCCACAGTCCGAAAGATGTGCTGGTTAGATGCATCGACCACACCAAACTCTCCCTCAATGTACCCAAACAGGCCTCGGAGTGTGGTAACTAGGGGATTTTCAAGTAACTTTATTGCAGTGTTAATGTAAGCCTAACTGAGCCACGAAGAAATAAACTTTGATCATCTACCCTATTCATCTTTTGTTTTCAACTGAAGGGAAAATGGCTGGGGATGTATAAGAAGCAATGGGTGGGGTTAGTGCATGCCCTGCTTTACCATTTAAATCTTTAAAATAATGTGTAAAATATAAGCATAGATTGAATTAAAATGTGATAATTTTGTAATAGTGTAAGGCTCACAAAGAAATATCAGTATTTAATTTGTAACTTTTTAAATATATTCAATTTTACTACAGGTGTTGGTGAACTTCAGACTATAATGGAATCAACCTCTGCGACATTGTTATGTATATTCCTCATTACTCCAGAGGAGAAACACAGAACCTTAAGCAAATAAATAAACCAAAGCAAGTTCCCAGCAAAACAGTTAAGCATTTGGTTTAAGGTCAGTAACTTCTAAAATGCTATTCAAGATCAAAGTTCCTTATGTTAATTGCTGCTTCCACAAAATAATGCATACATTAAATGTGTAATGTTAAAATTACTTACAATATCGCACATATATGATCACATAACTACACTTACAACATCAGCAAACATCCACTGTGCAGTGGATGTAATCCAAAAATGAATTTTGTGGAATAATCATGGAAAATATTTCTTACCTTTGATTGGACTGAGAATCACGATAACCAGTAGTAAAGAGTATTCCATTGCATGAGTTGAAGGCTGAGAGTGAAATGACCATTCTAATGACTTGCTCCCATTAACAGAGGTTCCTTATTACAGCCATTTATATTCTTCAAGTTAAGTCCAATTTGAATAGAATGAGGAAGTTAAAGAAATAATGATTTTTGGCTTGAGGAAATATTTCCACTCTATTGATGTTTTAATATGATCAATTAACCATCTACTTAAAATAAACAGTTTTTCTCATGTTAAGTGGAATAAAAGTCAGCTACATTAGTTAACCACTTATTTCCTTTTGGTGCGGTTGGGGATTGTGGGCAGCATGGTGGTCAGCTTCACAGTATCAGGGACCTGAATTCTATTCCAGCCTTGGGTGAATGTCTGTGCAGAATCTGCACCTTTTCCCTGTGTACGTATGGGTTTCCTCCAGGTACTCAGGTTTCCTCCCACACTTCAAAGATGTGCATGTTAAAAGAATAAAAAACAACACAGCACAGGAAACAGGCCCTTCGGCCCTACAAGCCCACCCTGCCCATTTTAAACACTCTGAGTGCTTCATTCCAATCCTTCTTCCACCTACCACTTTTGTCTACATCTCATGGACTCCACAGTAAAGGGGTGCAAATTTAGAGAATTATATGTGCACCAGATTAAGGGAGATTCAATTTAGGGACAATTTATTAACACCAGTCTAAAAGCACATTTCTGGGTTGTGGGAGGAAACCGGAGCACCACAGAAAACCCATGTAAGCATGGGGAGAATGTGCCTTTGAACAAGAACCCCATCTTGGCCCCTGCAAGCATACCTGACTATTCAGGAAGTCCAAACAGGTTTGTTTTTTTAGACTTCCCATATGCGTGATTCCCCACCCACTGTTGGTTGATGGTGGCATAACGTTCCTAAATGGGCATTAATTCCATTAAGGATCTTAATTAGCATCGAGGCACAGGCTGCACATAAGCGCCCCCCCCCCCCCCCCCCCCCCCCCCCCCCCCCCACCAGGGTTCAATCAGACAAAGATGAGGTGGAGTCACCACTTTGCACCTTCCGTGCCAGTTCGATATCTCCTGCCTCCAAACTGGCTGTTAAGGCAGCATTACATTTCACCCATTGTTCCCCCTTTCCTTTTTCACAGATGCTGCCTGGGTGTTTTCCAGTAATTTTGTTTTTATTTCAAATGCAAATAATAAATTGATTTGGAGTCCAGAAAGGACACCAATGTATTTGGTGAACCAAAGGGTGACATGGTGCACAGTGATTAGCACTGCTGCCTCACAATGCCAGGGACTCAGGTTCAATTTTAGCTTTTGGTCACTGTATGAAGTTTGCGCATTCTCCTCATGTCTGCATGGGTTTCCTCCAGGTGCTCCAATTTCCTCCCATGTTCCAAAGATATACCGGTTAGGTGGATTGGCCATGCTAAATTGAGCCAAGCATCAGGGGGATTAGCAGGGTAAGGAATAGGTCTTGGGTGGGATGTGGTTGTATACATGCAATGGGCCAAACAGGACCCTAACCTTCCAGTTACTTGACATTTTAACACACGGTCCTGCTCCCAGACCCCAGTATTTGTTCCAGTGAAGCTCAATGCAAATTGGAGTATCTGCACCTCATCTTTTGGCTAGGCACTTACAACCTTCCAATCTCAACATCAAATTCATCAATTTCAGATGATTTGCTCTACCCAACCTCAACCTCTGTTTTCATTCTATTTAATTTTTGTTAACTCTTCTCTACCTTTCATTTCTTTATTGTCTTTCTTCCCCTCTCCCCACTCTTTCCCCTTACTTTATCCCCTTCCCTCACCTTTTCCCCTCTTTGCTTCCCTTTTTCTAAATTTTACCTATGTTCCATCCATTCCCCCCTTCTCCGACTTCACCAACATTTTTTAATCGGTCACATCTTCCCCTCTCATTTTAGCTTCTCTGCCCTGTGGCCTTGCATACTCTTTATTCTACCTTTGAACAGCCATTAGCCGTCTTTTCCCCGGTTTCTATGCCTACGACTCAGCTTTCATTCCCTCACCCCACATTATAAATATCTCCCACTTTCTATGCTCTTTAGCTTTGACAAAGGGTCAGCAAGACTCGAAACATCAGCTCTTTTCTTTCCTTACAGATGCTGTCAGGCCTGCTGAGATTTTCCAGCATTGTCTCTTTTGGTTTTAGAAGAAAAAATATATTCAAAGCGAGATACGCTTATCACTGATGATAAATTACCCTGGAGTGTTGCAAAAGTTAACACCTGTTCGGGAAATCTACTAGATTACACTGAGAATCCTGCCATTTTCACCCTTATAGTTTCAGTGAAATTCAATAATAATAACATGTGCTAATTTAGCAAGGAGCAGAGCCAAATACTGGTCCACATAAGTAGAAATACGAAAAAGTGATCAAAATCTAAGTCAAAGAGAAAATATTAAGGAGTGTTACAACGGGATCGAGAGAGAGAGAGACAGGGAGCTTTTCTGCCAGACATCGTCACAGGTAAAGGAAGGGTCATCCAGGAAAATTGGGACTGCACCAGACAGTAGAAAGGAAGAGTGTAGAGATTTCAAGGCGTTTGTCGGGCTGGAAGAAATGACAAACATTGAGAAGAGAGAGACTATGGAGAATTTTATAAAAACCAGGGATTTTAAGCTTGCAGTGTTGCCAGTCTGAGACCTAATGTAGATCAACCAGCATAGGGGTGAAGGGTCAAGGAACATGGTGTGAGTTAAGATACAGGCAACAGAGTTTTAGATCGGTTTAGTTTTACAGAAGGTGCAAGATAGGAAGCCGATTAGGCTTGCATGATTTCAATATGTCAATGTATCAGCAAGTGCATGCTTTGGTAATTACATTGCTAAAGGCAATAAAGGCAGGTAACATTATTGGCTTAATCCTCAAAAGTGTTTAAATGGACACAGCTGGAACAGTTGCTTTGGGGAAATTATATGGAGCTTATATTGCTGTCAAGTTGGATGTAGAATAAACTTCAAGGGAAAAGATACACTGTTACATCATTCATCATCAGAAATTGACAGTTAATGTTAACACATCAGATCTAGGATAGCCTTCAAAACGTTAACTTGCTGAGAATGATTCTGAAATGCTGTGCTGAATGAGAATATGAAATTATTAAAAAAAAATGTTCCATTGAGATTTTCCTGGACTATTTTAGTTTATTTACTAATGTCACAAGCAGGCTTACATTAATGCTGCAATGAAGCTAGTGTGAAAATCCCCAAGTCACCATACTCCAGCATCTATTTAGGTACATTGAGGGAGAATTTAGCACAGTCAATGCACGTAACCAGCACGTCTTTTGGATTTTGGAGGAAACTGGAGCACCCAGAGAAAACCTGTGCAAACTCTACACAGACAGTGAGCCAGGCTGGGAACTGAACCTGTGGGGTAGCAGTGCTAACCACTGTGCCACCATTTCTACCAGAGCTACATAGCTCCACTTCACCATTCCAGATTTCCATCAGGGGTGAGCTCAGCTGAAGTAACCTTCCTGCCTTATTCCTAAACATACAAGTGAACATGTCATCACAATTAGGATTAGAACTCAAGAATATAAGCATGTTCCATGGTTCAATAACATTATGGCTAAACCTCCAATATTGATTCCACTTTCCAACTCTTTCTCAATTCGCAAGGAATCAATCTTGTGAATTTTCACTTCATCCCCCTAAGATAAATATGTCCTTCCTTAGGTAAGGAGAAAACAATTATACAAATGGATAACAAAACTTAGTGGTCAGTGACTATTTTTCTGTAGAACCTGAATAACTTAAAATTCCTCTGCTGCTCTTCCTTCAACTATGTTGCTCATTTACCTGTTGTTCTGTGGGAAAAAACTAGTGTAGCAGAGAGAAATAACACCTGCCGAGGAATGCTTTATTATTATAGATATGCAATCTCTATTTACATTAATAGCTGCATCAAACTTTATTCTGAATTAACCTAAAAACACTTTAAATGTAAATCATTGTTAGATACTTGACCCAAGTAAGATCTACAGCATTTTCCGTATATCCATGATAGTAAGGAATACAGACTGTGATTTAAATGAATGCGTTCAAGTCTATCTACTGGAAAGTAAGGAATGAGCCCTGGAAACCATCATATTTTAAAAGTCGTCAGGCAATTAATTCTGAGGTTGTGGCTTTCTCACCTTTGAGAGAGGAGAGTCCACCTTCAAGAGCAGTCAATCAATGGCCTGGCAGCTCTTCAGTTCCAGCAGGGAATAGTGACCAACAGCTGGGATTGTGGTGGGCCCGAGACCAGGGAGAGCACTGACAAACCAGAGCTAAGGTGAGTGGGCCAGAATTGCTGAGGCCAGTTTAGGCAAGCCCTATCGAGAGGGGTGGAAGAGGGTTAATTGACTAATCAGGGAGAGATTGGATTGCTGGGTGGGGGAGGCGCGGGCAGCGTTTTGTTGCCTCTAAGGGAAGAGGATTAACTGAGAGTTCAGGGAGAGATTGAAATGGAGGGAGGGGTTCTTCAACCAGTTCTTTTTTCTTTTTCATTTTAAGTTATATTCCTTCCCTGCTGCCTCTCCACCTGTCCTACCGATTTCAGTCAGTCAGTCAGTCTGGTGGCCTTGCTACTTAAGGACCTCAGTTGGCCAAAGGGTCACTTATCACCTCTCCAGCTGATGGTAAAATACCAGGTGGATGGCAGATGGCCACACCACTCCTGGTCATCTCACCCAATTCTATGTCTCCACAAGTTCCAATCTGCTTCCTGTCAGGGATGGTGGATAAAATCCCAGCAAAAGATTTGAAAGGTGCTTTAAGAATATATTGATTGGTAAATCAATCCTTTTTTCCATTCATTTAGTAGTTTGTTAGCTGTTTGTTATACATATTCTCCCCATCCATAATTCACATAGCTGAAGGTGACCTTGGGTGTTACGGATGACAGCACAAAAGGAAATCAAAGAGGTTTATGCTGTAACTAGTCATGCATTGAGAGAAAGTTGAGGTAAATTGGATTGCTAGTGATCATTAACCACAAACTGGATTCAGTTCCTTGACCTAGAATTAATTTTCAATTCTTCAGTCACTTGGGTTTAATGGAAATAATATTTTTAAACATGTGTGTACGAACACCTATATTGGAATACATTACCATATTCTTGTTTAATTATTGCTCACTTGGTTTTTTAAAAGAAACTATGTTGCTAAAATGAAAAGAAGTGTTCAGCTTATAGATTCATAGAGAAATGCAGCACAGAAACAGGCCTTTCAGCCCAACCAGTCCATGCCAACCCTGGTACCCTCCCAGCTAGATATGGGCCCACATTTGGCCCATATCTCTCTAATCCTTCCCCATCCACGTATTTGCTATGTAGCTAACATTGATGGAATTAGAATGATACTGAGTTTATCATTACAGTGAATGAATATGAAGGAATAAGATTTTCCTTTGCTGACATGGTTATGATGAAGGAAAGTTTGGGAGGGTTATTTGGAGCCCTCATTAGCTATGCAAGGAATTGGCGCACGGCCGCAAAATCTGGAGAGAATCAGAAAGCCCGAATCTCGCCATCAACATTGAGATTTCTGATTTTCAATCCCACCCACTAGCAGAGTAACGCGAAACATGCCCTAGGAATCTGGGAAGCTCTTTTTTATACATTGGCACGTCATTAGCAAGATTCACTCCAGGATTTCCCCCAACCCTTCACTGAATATTTAGCAAGTACCAGTGTGGCATCATGCCAATGCCATGTACACCAACATGAAGCTCGTGACGTCCCTCTGGAAGGGATTTCGGACATGAGCACTCAGGCAATATTATCCTTCAGGGTGTTTAATGCTGAGGGAGCCCTGGAGAGAATGGGAGAGACAAGTAAATTCAAATCAGGGCCAATGAGGGCATTCAGTCACTCACAAGCCTCACCATCCATTTATAATCAGGGTGTTGCTTCCTTTAGACAGGTCTGAATGTTGGCATGCAGGCAACGCTTCCAATGTCTCCTTGCTGGGCTTGTGTCTATATTGGTGCTAGGGACTGCTCTTCCATACTAGTAGATGTAGAGTGGATGGGAGGAGGTGATTACTAAGGCTCAGCAATGGGGATGACTGTGAGATGCCTGGGTGAAGTTCAACAGGAGGGCAGATTGAATAAAGAGCACAGGACGGGAAACAGGCCTTTCGGCCCAACGAACCCATACCGCCATTTTAACAGTTTGAGTTCCCTCTTCCTCCCATGACTCTTGTCTATGCTTATGGAAACCCACATTGGAAACCAGATTGGGGAGACAATTTGTTACACCAGTAGCCTAAGAGCACATTTTGTGGGGAACTCAAGAATCGGGTGCGTCCCTGAGGCCTGAAGACTTCTCACTGCTGGGAGAAATAACTGCAGTGTAATTTAGAGCCCATAACTCAGGCAGCAGTGTGAGGACAATGGGGAAAAACCACATGGGGAGTTCTTACATGGGGAGTTGTCAGGGCCGTTTGTGTTCCAGGGATTAGTGTCAGGATAGATGGCTGTGACAGAAGGATCATCTGTTTACTCAAGCGCCTCATGACCTGGGAGAATGAGTGTTCCAATGGGGGATGAGCCTGACATGGGAATTTCAGTCTTCGCATGAACCAGGTATGCCCCATCTGCCATAAGATGATGCCAATAGTCTGATCAGATCCCTCACTCTTCCTCGACTCATCAATTGAGCCAATTAAAATTAGTAGAGCTGTACATGGGTGCCACTAATTGCAGCCAAGTTCTTAACCCACAGTTTTCCTTTAAGGAGCTGCCCCTTTTACTTTATCCCTCAGTTTGTTTAATTTAGTTTAATTGTTTAAACTCAGAAGAGTTGGAAGCATTAGCCCCAAGCATTGAACTCCAACGCTCATACAAACATTAACATTATATAGATGACACTGATGTGTACACTTAAAGAAGACATGATGTCTATCATCACACAGTCCGTTCAAAGTCAAGATGGAGGGTATCATCGAGGTTCCCCACAAGGATACAGATGGTGGTGCCATGCAACCACTCAACTGTCCTTTTACCTAATGTCAGGGATGGAGGTAATCACAAATGGTTGGGTGTTTGGTGCCACTGAGATTCTTGAGAGCCCACACGATTGGGTGGCATGGTGGCACAATGCTTAGCATTACTGCCTCACAGCGCCAGGTTCAATTCTGTCCTTGTGCGACAGGCTGTGCGGAATTTGCATATTCTCCCAGTGTCTGTATGGGTTTCCTCTGGAGGCCTCCCACAGTGTGGGTTATGTTGATTGGCTATGCTAAATTGATCCTAGTGTCAGGAGGATTAGCAGGGGAAAAGTGTGGGATTACAGGAACACCGCACGGATGGGATTGTGGTTGGTACAGACTTGATGGGCCAAATGGCCTCCTCTTGCACTGTAGGGATTCTATGATTCATCCAGGTGGATTTGAAAGAGTCAACTGTGGGGAAATGGTTATTGTGTGAGAAGGGAGTGAAGCATAATAGAGAGGCATTAGCAGAGAGGTGCTCACTATAGGGGAAGCACATGGGTGGATTTTCCAGAAGTGTAAAGGCTGAGGGTCAGAAATACTCATTGCTTACATTAATGTTCTCTTTCAGTTTATGATTCTGGATAATAATGGGGCCAGTGGAGTTGGTTATGTTACTGACTGAGATCAACCAGCTGCAGCGACACTATCATTGCACACGGTCAACACCGACACTCTGCAGAGGAGAGAGAGGCTGTTCCAGGAGCAGAACCACAGATGGCTGAGCTTTGTAGAAGACACTGCTGACAAAGCATATTCCGATGTTGAGCATCCTACTTCCAGCTGTAGAAGGTGCAGTGTCCGTCCTGGGGATTGTGGCTACCTTTGCTGGGTTACGCGATAATTGGCACGGGCTGGCAGGACACCCACTGTTCACGGCCCTTGGAGTTACAGCCACTCTGAATTTCTATGCAAGCAGCTTGTTTCAGGGCAGCATGGGTAACTTGTGTGAAATTCCCCGGTCTGCCGCACACAAGTGTATAAGAGAAGCTACAGATGCCCTTTTTGCGAGGGCCCACATGTGTACGAACCTGGACCAGGACAAGGTGAACTATGATGCCAGGAGCAATGACTTTGCCCACTTAGTTGGCATGCACAGGTGCAGGGTGTGATTGACTAGACCCATGTGGCTCTGTGTTGCCCATGGCAGTGTGCAGCATCACTTATAATTTGTCACTCCCTCTTTGTCCAATCCCCCTCTGTCACTACACAACGTGCAGAGTGCAGGTGTGTGTCCATTTTTTGGGAAGTGTCCATGAAAATGACACCTTAGGAAGCTTTCAGGTTCTAGACATCTTTGAGGGGGAACAGCAGCTGGAGGGATGGTTCCTTTGCGACAGACAGACTCAGCATAACGATGCTTCTGTTGCTGGAGCAGATGATTGGATTGCTGAGGATTCAGTTTCTGACCAGTCCAGGAGTGCCCTCCAGTACAGCCCCAATAGAGTGCCTCACAGTCTACTGTGCTCTCTGCACAACTTGCTGCTGTAAAAGGGAGACCAGCAGATCCATGAGGAGATGAGGGAGTGATACATCTCCTCAAATGAGGAGGAAATTGAGGAGGACGGAGAAGGTCAACATGCAAAGGAGGAGGAAAGCTTTGGGCAATAGCCAGAGCCAGCATGGGACAAAGAGCTAGGGCTGTCCTTATATCCTCTCAGTTTGTGGACAACCAAGACTAGGGAGTGAAGAGCTCCCCTAGCATGGGTTATCTAATCAGTCATGTGGTATCAATGGTAGATTCTTAAAATGGTTCCCAAGTTCATATGCAGGGGGCTAAAGCCATTGGCTGAACTCAAGAGGAGGTTGGGGGGGGGATTGAAAAGTGGGTCAGGTGGGGGGGGGCACTGGGGACAAAAGGGGCTGTGACAGCAGCAGCATATCTTTGCTGAGTCACTGTAGGGGGGGATGAGAAAGGCATATCTTTGTCATTCTCACACTCTACAAAGATGAAATACAATGTGTGGAGCATGGCATCATGAAACAATAGGGTTTAAAAAAAAATTATAGTGGCTCAATATTGTGAGAGATGCCTCGCCGTAGGTGCAGACAGGATTATTCCACTTTTCTCACTGGAACCAACACAGCAAACAACCTTACCAGAATTTGACAATCTACCGATGACCATGAAACCATTGTCAATTGTTGAAAACAAATCTGACCTTTAGGAAAGGAAATCTGCTATCCTTACCTGGTCTGGCCTACATGTGACTCTAGAGCCACAGCAATGTGATTGACTCTGTTTCCCTCAGGATAATGGGGACTGGTGATGGGCAATGAATGCTGGCAGAGTGTCAGTCCTGATGAGAAAAATGGTGTGAATCTCATTGACAGCTTTGTTGTAATTCCTGACCCGACCTTGAGCCTCATTCACATAAAGTTATGGCCATGAGAATAATCAATGAAGTAAGCAGAGCAGAAGAATACTAATGATGAACACATTTAGCTTTTTCACAGCTCAGAAGGTGAACCTTCCTTTGCTCAGCCTCATACAGGTATCTGAATCACAGTCCCAGAGGTTCTACCCTCAGCTTCCATATTAAATTTTCAGCATCGATACTCTTAAAATATATGAACATTTATAAGCATGCAACAAGATATATAATAACATAATGCAGATTTAAATAGTATTTTCATAAATTTAGAACAAATAAGATACAAGCACTTAAAAAGAACAAAGAACAATATAACACAGGGACAGGCCCTTTGACTCTCCAAGCCTATGCTGGTCACATTGTCCTATCTAGCCTGTGTCCCTTTATTTCCCATCTGTTCATGTGTCTATCCAAATAAATCTTAAATATCATTAATGTGCCTCAACCACCTCACTTGGCAGTTATTCCAAGCCCCCACCACCTTCTATGTGGGGAAAAAACTTTCCCTGCATATCCGCAGAACCTTTCCCCTCTTTACCTTGAACTTGTGCCTCTTTCCAACTGTTCATTCTATCCATACTCCTCAATTTTATAAACTTCCATCAGGTCACCTCTCAGCCTCTGGCTTTCCAAGGGGAACAATCCCTGTTTATTCAATCTCTCCTCCTAGCTAATAGATTCCATACCAGACAACATCCTGGTAAACTTTTTCTATACACCCTCCAAAGCCTCCATGTCCTTCTGCCAGTGTGGTGACCAGAATTAGGCACAGCATTCCAAATGTAGCCTAACATAATATTTTATATAACTAAAGCACCTAAAAGTTATTGAATAATATAATGCAGAACTAAATAGTAATTTCACAAATTTAGAACAAATAAAATTTATACAGTAAATTCAATCATACAAAAAAAACACTTTTTAAATGAGTAAATAGCAATAAGATAAACCAGTTAAAATAAACAGCAAAATAAATAAATAAAGCTGGAACATATCTTTCATAACAGCAGGGATATCGTTCTCTGATTTCAATGAGAAACTGCTATTTCCAAACTGGATCTCAATGGGTGTTCCCAGTCTGGCAATGTCATAAGAGGACATGATTAGGGTCTGGCAGCACCACGTTGGGACCAGTGGAGACGTTTCCATGCAAGGCCAAAGGCTGCGCACATCGAGTCCAGACGCTGCTTTTCAGGGCAGATAATTACACAAAAATGTATTTTATTCCTGGCAGCCCTTAGCTTTCTGCTAGTGGTCAGAATTGAACACAGCATTCCATATGTGACTTAACCAAATGAAATTATTATAATATTTTGATTATAATCAGTGGGATATTTGCAAGGAGCTTTTTACATGTTTATGATAAAAATGTCACAAACTGCTGTGGTTGTTTTGCATGTTGTTTCACATTTATGTTATGGATGGGGCAGAGGGAGGTTAATTTAAGCAGCATTAATTTCTCCTCTCACCACCCATCTGTAAACAGAGGATGTTTTTGCTTTGTTTCCCTCTTCAAAAGCAATGTCATATTTACTGACCTCGTGCTTTTAGTGCGATCCAATTTTCTTTAATAAACCTCACAGCAAACCCCAGATAAAATGAATTTACTCACACACACAAAAAGTGAAAAGAGGGATGCAACATCCCCATCACCTTCAGATATTACAAAGAGGGACACAGAACAGTACAGTGATCGCAGAGAAGAGAAATATTGGTTCTTCTGTGTTCCAGAGTCCAGGATCAAAATCCAATGAGCTACATCCTCACAGAAGTTGTCACAATGAAAACCGAGAATGGATAATTCACTTTTTCAGAGGTGCTAACTTCACATGATGGGATAGGCACATACTGATGAATAAGTCTTTTCAGCAATGATACTGTATTTCCAGCTGAATCTAGGCGTGGGGGGGGGGGGGGGGGGAGCGGGGAGCCAGATAATAAAGTTTGTTCATTATCGCAAGTAGACTTACATTAACCTTGCAGTGAAGTTACTGTGAAAATCCCCTAGTTGCCCCACACAGGCTCTTTTTCGGGTACACTGAAGAAGGAGAATTTAGTACGGCCAATCTGCCTAACCAGCACAACATGTTCAACGTGGGCAGAGCTCCTCTTCTGTGAGGATGCCAGTTAGATGGTGCACAGCAGCCTGAGCTTAGCAGTTCAGCGAGACAATATTACTGATTCCACAAAGCCAGAGACCCAAGTCACATGACTCTCACCCCTCCACATCGTCTTGCATCCCTTGCCTGGGACCCTGAGATTGTTAACTTTCTCAACTATTCAGAATTAGAAGGAAAGTTAGAATAGAACAGGATCCCTGCAGTGCAGAAGGAGGCCATTCGGCCCATTGAGCCTGCACTGACAACAAGCCCTATCCCTATAATCCCATGTATTTATCCTGCTAATCCTCCTGACACAAAGGGGCAATTTAGCATAGCCAATCCACCTAACCCAGACATTTTTGGACTGTGGGAAGAAACTAGAGCACCTGGAGCAAAGACACGTAGACACAGGGAGAATGTGCAATTGCCCAAGGCCAGAATTGAACCAAGATCCTTGGCACTGTGAGGCAGCAGTACTAAAATCACTGTGTCTCCCTTCCTGGGCCCTTTGTCTTGGCTGATGAGCAGATTCCTGTTGCCCAGCCTTGGTTATGAAATGCAGATGACCTTCATGCACCTGTTTGGATTTGGCCTGTGTTGCCCAAAGGGAGCCATCACTGGCTCCCCAGAGATAATAATATGTGGGGTTTCCGTAATATTTACAAATAACACCTTTTATTCTGGGTCACAGACAGACATAGTTTCAACCATTTGAAAGATTGTTGTTGTTTAGAAATAGCCATGATGGTGTTGATATATTTTATAATAGGTATAGAGTGAGGCTTTTGCACCTCACAATTCCTTACGTTCTGAGGATTGTTTGGCTGAAAAATAAATGTTGCCATTGATCATATGAGCAATACGATCATATTTTTAGTTCTCTAGCAATGCATTAAGAACAAAAAAAATTATAGCATTGAAGAACAGGCTCTTCAGCCTTCCAAGTCTGCACCAACCATGCTGCTCGACTGAACTAAAGCCTCCTTCCCTTCCAGGGACCATATCTGTCAAGACATCTCTTAAAACTCACTATCATATCTACTTCCACTATTCTCCTGACAGCGGGTTCCAGGCACTCACCATCGTCTACGTAAATGAACCAACTCTGAATTAACTTCAGTAGCATGTGGCAGTTTTCTCTGGATTAGCTTCATGTGGAAGGCATTATATTTAATTATATTTTATTGCCTCTGATTTGGTTTGATTTATTGTCAAATGTATT
The DNA here is from genome assembly GCA_024679065.1 of Sphyrna mokarran. Lineage (NCBI taxonomy): Eukaryota > Metazoa > Chordata > Chondrichthyes > Carcharhiniformes > Carcharhinidae > Sphyrna > Sphyrna mokarran. The sequence goes on along the minus strand of JAGIQG010000019.1, from coordinate 16,788,932 downwards.
AGTATACAGTAAGTAGTATTGTTTCTTGCGTGCTATACAGACAAAGCATACTGTTCTAGAGGGGGGCTATGTATAAGACGACTATTAGAGGGCAGTTTTTCACACAAAGGGTAGTGGGGGTGTGGAATGCACTGCCGAGTAAGGTGGTGGGAGCAGGCACGCTAGGGTTGTTTAAGGGTCTCTTGGACAGCCACGTGAGCGGTCTGCAGATAGAGGGATATAGCAGGACTGTCTAAATATCTTATTTGTTTCCACAGGCTATTCGGTCCACCTTGTTGACCAACAAGGTGCATGCATTCGGCAGGTCGTGCGAGGGCTGCTCCTGGATGTTACTTCAGGAGTGGCCTAGTGCTTCATGTCGTTAGTGTATGCTTAAACTGGACCATCTGATGGGCAACATGACAGCTCAGAGACTATCGCTGTTGCTGTACGGACACATGGATTTGGGCCTGTGTCTGCGGGAGTTTGCGCGGGTTTTCTCCGGTTTCCTCCCACATCCCAAAAATGTGCTCTTAGGCTGATTGGGTAACAAATTGTCATATGTCATTAAGACATTAGGATGGCAGCGCGGGCTCATTGGGCCGAAGGGCCTGTGTCCCGTGCTGTGTTGCTCTTTGTTCTTTGTTCATAGAGAAGGAAAGGAGAGAGTGCAGAATATAGTGTTATAGTCATAGCCAGAATGCAGAGAAAGATCAACTTAATGCAAGATAGGTCCATTCAAATGTCTGACTGCAGCAGGGAAGGAGCTGTTCTGGAGTCAGTTGGTTTGTGATCTCAAACTTCTGTATCTTTTTCCCGATAGAAGAAGGTGGAAGAGAGAGAGTATCAAAACATTGCTGTAGATATTTTCCTGTATCTATCTTCATTTGTATAATACATCACTATGGCAGAAGACTTGCCTGCGTGTTAATTGATTTAGTGTCCTAAGTTGGCACTGTGGAAAAGTAACCCGGATTTTTTTGTGGTATTGATGCTGGAGCAGTAACGAATGCTCTGGCTGCTCCATCGTTCAGTACATTTCTGATTTCTCAGGGTATTAAGGGATTATGTAAAATAGACAGAAAGGTGGAATTGAGACAAGAGATCATCCATGGTCATAGAGAATGATACAGCAGGTTCCAGGGACCATGCAGTCTACTCTGCTAATGGTGGCATAGTGATCAGCACTGCTGCTTCACAGTGTCAGGGACATAGGTTGGATTCCTGGCTTGGGTCATTGTTTGCACATTCTCCCTGTGTCTACGTAGGTTTCCTTCAGGTGCTCCGGTTTCCTCCCACAGCCCAAAGATGTGCAGGTTTGATGCAATTGCTCTACTAAATTTTCCTTCAGTGTACCCCAACAGGTGCTGGAGTGGAGTCTAAAAGTGGCAACTCAGGCATTTTCACCGTAACTTCATTGCAGTGTTAATGTAAACCTACTTGTTACACTAATAAGCTAAACTATTATTTAGATCTTATAAAGGAAGTTACCCTCTGAGAGGCCAAGACAGATCTCATTCAGAGGCCAGAATTTTACCGCCCTGCCTGTCACGGGAATCTGAACGGATGAGGGGCAGACAATAGAAAGTTTCGTTAAACCTCGGGAGGGATTTAAGGGTTTCGGGATGAGTGAGGCTGTAAAATCCCACCCCGAGTAATGATCAAAATCTTCCCAAAAGTACTCCATATTGTCACTAAGAATTTATTGATTTTGTTTACGACGCAGGAAACGAAGGGCAAGATTTTCCAGCTTCATTCACCGCGAAACCGGAAGCTTCTGTCCGAGATCAACAGAGCTTTCCATTGTCTCCTCCCCCCCATCTCCCTCACCCTCCCACGCCGTCCATTCTTCAGGCATTTTTCCACAATCTTCTGATTTTATTGACATGACTTTCCCCATTAATGTTGCTACATCAAAGAGAAATGTTAGCATTTTCCCATAACAATTACAGCAGTCAATGATTTCATCATTGGAATGGTTGCCAGTTCAGATGTTTATAAAATAATCACATCCCTCCATTGTTTGTAGATGAATATCTAGCTGATAAAGATATTTCCTGGTACTGCCAATTCATTGAGGAAATTGGCTAAGCTTATTATTTTCCCTTGCCACTATTCTCTGATTGGTGACAGATATATGTTAGAGTATCAGAATCTTGCTTAAGGCTAGTCCTTATGAAGTCAAGCAACTCACTTGGTACAAAAAAATCGTTAACAGATGGCACAATTTGAAAGCTTCTCCTATTAATCTAAACTGCTGCAGAGAGGTCAACATTAACAATACCTCACTATGATTAAACAGTACTGCAACCGACATTGCGAGTGGAGTAATTGACAGGACTATGGAATGGGTGCAGCAACTGAGGGCAAGAATAAAGAGCAGCAATGTTTGCATGTCTCTTCAGGCTGAAGCATTGAAAGGGGTGATCTTCCTCCATCCCTTCCCATGGACACTCCCCCAGCCACCCTCTTCTCATCTTTGATATCAATATCAATGTCTCATCAATTTGCTTCACTTAGAACCTCCCTGAGAGCATTGGACTTTGAAGCCTCTCACAACATTTCAGTGGAATTGCTGAAGACACGCACAGCGAACCAGCTTGCCAGCTTAAGCATACTGTGATACCTTGGCTAGGGAACAGTAATCGGCAATGAGAGGCCGAGAGGCTTGCAGACTCACAGAGAGACATGGGCACTGCTGAGGGTGGCCGGTAATGGAGAACATCTCAGACAGAGGTGCCCATTGTTGTCTGCAGAGAAGTTGGCAGAGGCCTAAAGCTGGTAGGGTCATCAAGGTAGAGAGGAAAACCCTCAGCGGGAGTACTGACAGATGAAGTTGTAACCTTTGATCTCAATGGCTGTCTTGGGGGATGAAGACGATGGCTCTGACGATTATCTGGACAACTGTAAGAGATCACCCCAATGACTTTGTGGGTGTCATGATAATAGCTGATTGCAGTTTTAGACTCCAGCATTAGATACTATACATAGAACGTTATAGCACAGTACAGGCCCTTTGGCCTGTTGTGCTGAGAAATGCCCAGACCAAGATCAAGCTATCCCACTCCCTATAATTCTGGTGTGTTCCATGTGCCTATCCAATAATTGCTTGAAAGTGCCTAAAATGTCCAATATACTATATATACTGTATATACGTACTATGCAGTATATACTGGCTCACCTGAACTGGAGATCAGCTAGCACATTAGAGACAGTTGGGGAAAGGCTTCAGATGCATTGCAGGTGTGTGTTCATCTCAGGAAAATGTGTTATCAATGGAAGTTAGTTCAACAATAATGATATCAGTGACCGTGCGTCATTAAAAACAAGATATGTTATTGAATCTTTCCATCCCATCTGCCACGAGAATCACGCAAAGGTCTGTTGATCTTGGGTGGGATTTTCTGACCTTGGGATGATTGAGACCAGAAAATCCCATCCATGGTGTCAGGAGTAAACTGACTGCAACAATAGGGGTTCTGAAACAAGTAACAGCACTCCTTTTGGAGGGCATTCTCACCGGAATTGCTGGAGTCTAAAACCGCAATCAGCTATTATCATGATACCCACAAAGTCATTGGGATGATCTCTTGCAGTTGTCTAGATAACTGGGCCATTGTCTTTATCCCCCAAGACACAGCCATTGAGATCAAAGGTTACAACGTCATCTCTCAGTACTCCCGCTGAGGGTTTTCCTCTCTACCTTGATGACCCTACCAGCTTTGGGCCTCTGTTTGCCAACTTCTCTGCAGACAACATGGGCACCTCTGTGCTGAGATGTTCTCCATCACCTGCCACCCTCAGCAGTGCCCCATGTCTCTTCGTGAGTCTGCAAGCCTCTTGGCCTCTCATTGCCGATTACTGTTCCCTAGCCAAGGTATCACAGTTCGCTTAAGCTGGCAAGCTGGTTCACTGTGCGTGTCTTCAGCACTTCCACTGAAATGTTGTGAGAGGCTTCAAAGTCCAATGCTCTCAGGGATGTTCTAAGTAAAGCAAATTGAGGAGATTTGGGCAGCAATTTGGCCTGTACTTCATTCATGATGGACAGGTTTATGAAAGGCCCTCTGGTACCAGCTTCCATCATTTCTTCACTTGAAGAGGCAGAAGCCCTAGGAATCTCACACACACACACATTGGAAAAGTGATGAGGAACAGAATGGCTTAAAAAATACAATGGAAAACTTCAAAGCTTATTTCAGCCCCAAGAAAAATATAATTTTTTTTAAAAGTGCAAAAAAAGCAGTAATAACACTAGTCAGTATGTAACTAAACTGTGTAAATGAGCTAAATTGTGTGAATTTGGGGATCTTGAAGAATCACTCAATTTGGATAGAATAGTTTGCAAATGATTCGCTGAGAGAATGGCTTTTGAGAGAAGTGGATCTCAAGTTGGAGAGTGCAGTAAATACCTGCAGAGTTTCAGATTCAACAAAATGCCAGATTGAACAGATGACAAAAGAATGATAAGCCACACAGAGACAAGCAGTGATATGCAATTAAACAGAAAAAACAACAAATAGACAATCTGAAGGTAAAAAGAACAAAACTGCTATTAAAATATTGAAATGTGGAACAGAGCACTTACCATATAGTTGTCAGATTATGGAAAGCAGTGCAAGAACAATGATGTGTATCACTTCACAAAAGATGTGTAAATTGGGTGGCATGGTGGCACAGTAGTTAGCACTGCTGCCTCATGCTGTCTGTATGGAGTTTGCACGTTCTCCTCGTGTCTGCATGGGTTTCCTCTGGCTGCTTCGGTTTCCTCCCACACTCTGAAAGACCTGCTGTTAAGTGCATTGACCCGAGCAGGTACCAGAACGTGGCAACTAGTGGAATTTCACAATAACTTCATTGCAGTGTTACTGTGAGCTTACTTGTGACTAATAAATTAACTTTACTCTTAAAAAGTGTACACGATTATAGATGGGCATACAGACACAAACTGAACTTTGTTCAGAGCAATAAATTCCAAAGGAGACAAAAAGATGGTTAGATTAAAAGTTGCCAACATAACAGTGAATTTCAAGCCTGATACAGATGCACAAGCAAAGGTTATTTTCATCAGCCTGTATAGTAAGATAAGTAAAGAAATGTTGGCCGGGATTTTCCCAGAAAAATTCCAAAGGGGTGCTTCTCCCATTCCGACACATTTACTCAGCAAATCCTCTGATGTTAGGAGCAATTTAGCATGCCCAATCAATCTAATCCACTCATCTTTGGAGGGAATAAGGAAACTGGAGCATCTAGAGGAAACCCACACAGACATGGGGAGAATGTGCAAACTCCACACAGTGACCCAAGGCCAGAATTGAACCCAGGACCCTGACTCTGTGGGACTACAGTTCTAACCACTGTGCCATCATGCTGCCAACCATCATTTCTTTACTTGAAAGAGCAGAAACCCTGGAAATCTCTAACACATGCACATTGGAAAATGAGAAGCAGAATGATTTGAAAAATATAATGGAAAAATTCAAAGCTTATTTCAACCCCAAGAAAGACAGCACATATGAAAGATATGATTTTTTTTTTTAAGTGCAAACAAGGCATGATAACATTAGTCAGTATGTAACTGACATGTGAAAATGAGCTAAAGAGTGTGAATTTGGAGAGGTTGAAGAATCACTCAACTGGGATAGAATAGTTTGCACAATATTCACCGAGAATCACCCACATACCAGGAATAAAATACACTTCCTCATTTCAAAACCAAGTATTGATTTTTCTTGACTGAGCATGGATCTGAAAGGCAGTGGGGATTTTCCAGCCTTTCCAAGATTCACGACCAGAAATTTTCACCCGAGGTCAAGAGATCCTTCAATGGCCTGCTCAATTTTCTGTCCAGCCTGCTACGATTCTACGATGGGATTAATCAAAAATAGGGCCAGGAAAATATACTTGTTTGTAACAGAGTCACTGAAACAGTCTGTCAGCAAACTCGATTAATGTTGACTATCTTGTTGGGAATAAGATTGCGAGTCATAGGAATGGAGAGGGATTTAAATGATTTGATTCTACTGGAAACAAGCTAATCTGGTTCAAAGGCAACCATTCTGGCAATCACAGGCTACTGGCTCCTTGCCAGACTTTCAATTGAAATACTTAGTTCTGGCTAACAGAACACAAGTGCCCGGAAGTGATTCTGAGGAGAGACATGCAGCCACTTGTGACCCTGCATTTTCTTGCGATGCACACTCAAATGAGTAGCTGCAGAAAAGTAAAGGAACTTGGGCAGAAAGTTAACCTCTGTACTACCTCCCTTCCAGCAATAATGTGCATTATCCTCCCCTGCCATTGCCAGAGATGGTGTTCGGGTTCTTGACCGCTTGCTGAAGAATTAAGATTGAGAAACCTGGCTGATTCTGTGAATTGTATTGTGGGGCAATGATGGAAAACATACTGATGTCCCAAAAACAGGGGAGAGAGTCCACCAGGTAGAATTCTGCCTATTCTCAAATCCAAAAGTGTTTGGTCATCTTATTGAGGTACTGCTAACAGACTCTAGGATTGCACAGTCACCACCAGGAAGTTTTGTGGTAGAATTATTGCCATCCAGTGGTGTGTTTAGTTCCCCATGCAGCCCTTTCCCAACCCACACAATGCCTCCCTTATTCTTTTCTGAGATATGGACTGGGATTCTGGCAAAAAAATTGTGTGTCAGATTCACATGAAAACTGGAGTAAATCCCACTGGCTTTATCAGTAGCAGTTTGAAAATGAATCTCCCACACTCTAGTGCACTGCAGAGTGCACTAGTGTAAATCTCACTGAAATTTGTACTAGAGTGGCCAGCAACGTAGTGCTGAGTGAGCCACTGCCCGTGCGCCAATCTGTCAGCGCCAAGATCAGTACATGTGGCCCCTGTCTGCCAACCTCCTGATTGCTGGACAGTCCCACAACCCCTGTGGCACTGGCTCTCTCACTACCCCCCACAGCCTGATCACCGACCATCCCTAACATTCCCGAGCTGGCCCGACTACACCTCCCCCCACCTCATCCCGGCCTGTCCGATCAACGGCGCCATCCCCCTCACCCCCAGGGCAGCCCTGACATCTCCACCCCCACCCCATCCCAATGATGTGCCCCATTCATTGGCATCCCGAAGTGATCCTGGCTGCAGAGTGACAGCAGGACTCCGCCTCCAGCCTGACCGATTGCTCCCCCTACATGGAGACTCGTTTGCATCTTTCAGCCTCAAACTTTCATTACTTCCTTTAAAGTGAGGCACTTCAAAAATCACACATTCATGAATTTAAGGATTAAAATTAAACTAAAACTTAAAAGAACAGACACGTAGTGAAACTGGAGCTAGCGAAGGTGATGACAGCAAAAAAAAACAAATAATGTAAGAGAAAATATTGAGGCCTATAAAGAATTGGAATGCTCAGAGAGTGAGGTGATGGCCTAGTAGTATTGTCACTAGACTATTAATCTAGAAACACAACTAATGTTCTAGGCACCTGGGTCAAATCCCGCCATGGCAGTTGGTGGGATTTGAATTCAATGAAGAAAAAAATCTGTCCAAAGATGTATGGGTTAGGTTATTTGGCCATGCTATTTGCCCCTTAGCACGAGGGGGATTGGCAGGCTAAATATATGGTGTTAGTTGGAATAGGGCCTGGATGGGATGTGGTTGGTACAGACTTGATGGGCCAAATGGCCTCCTCCTGTTCTGTAGGGATTCTATGATCTGGAATTAAGAATTTATGATGATCATGAAATCATTGTCGATTGTTGGAAAAACCTATTTGGCTCACTAATGTCCTTTAGAGAAGGAAGTCTGCTGTCTTTACCTGGTCTGGCTTACATGACTCCAAAACCACAGCAATGTGGTTGACTCTCAACTATCCCCCTGAAATGACCTAGCAAGCCACTTGGTTCAAGGGTGTGTCCCAGGAATGAATTTAAAAAAAATGTACTTGGAAATCTTTGGAAAACAAGTTAAGAATGATTAATCTAGAGTACACAATATTGATACATGCCAGTGTCAGATGTAATAAGGTAAGCAAGATTGCGAAAGATTTTGGGAGGGGATATAAATATTTAGAGGAATGGGCATTGGCAAATAAATTCAATATAGAGAACAGGAAGAAGTCTCACAACACCAGGTTAAAGTCAACAAGTTTATTTTGGAGCACAACGTCTTCATCAGGTGAGGATGCCAACACATCGGTGTTGTGAGACTTCTTATTGTGCATACCCAGTCTAAAGCTGCATTTCCAGATCAATATAGACAAGTTCAAGTTATCTTTTTTAAAGGCAAAGCAAAGATTAGGGATACACTTAATGGAGAAATGCACATAGTTCCTTCAAAACATAAATGCAGATATGTAAAGCTATAAAGGCGGCAAACAGCATTTGGTATTTTATAGATAACATCAAAAGCTTACAAAAGCAAAGTGGTAAATGAGAAATGGAATTCCAAGTTGCCATGTTGTGTGGAGATTTGGATACTCCACCAGGAAAATAGCATTAAAGCAATGGATTCATCAACAGATTAGCAGGATGGGAATTAAGACCATAATTCTGGCCAGATAAAGGTGTCTTTTGATATTAGAGCTGGTTTAAATTGGTTAGAGAAATATTGAATCATAAGAAGCCATGTTTGGGAGAGACCTTCCGTAAAACAGACAGACAAATGACAGATCAATACTTGAAGGTGTCAAAATATAGTTAATTGAGAGAGATGCCATTGTTAGATTGACAGGACAGTAAATGGATGAAATTGCTTTTAATTAAGTACTGGACTGATTAATCTGATAACGAAAACTATATCCAGTTCTGCTCTTTGGTATGAAATCTGAGATCATTTGTGAAAACTGCTAGTGCATTAACTTTGGCAGTGGATCCATTGCTCTCCCATTTTGGCCAAAATGAGATTTATTTGTCTTAATTGTATGTTTGTCTGAGTGTTGTTAATTTGTTTTTGAGTCGAACATGTCAATGTTTTAATTTCATTGAACTGAATAAACTTCTTTTTCCTTTGTGGAATAAAATGTTTAGTGAAAAGATTTGGTCTTTTAATTAATTTAGCCACCTAAAAGGATTTCCCACAACAATTTGGTGATAAGGATGGGATGATCTTGGAGCAGTTGGTCAAGTGAACACTCCCCCGGAACGCTGAGTAGATACTTTATATTGCTGACTTTTTCTTAAGTAGAGGGTGAGGCCCTCTGAATCACCAGATCCATTAGACATTGGAATGAACCCCTTGTGGGTCATAAAGGCAAAAAAACTGTATTGGCACAAAAGTGGGGGTAAGGATAGTGACTTACTACCTATAGCGGGCTCTGAGAAAAAGGGGCGTTTGACTGAATAGAGTTATTAAAGAATATTGGCACAAAAGTGGGGGAAGATAGCAACTTAACCATCCATATCAGGTTCTGAAAAAAAAAAGGGCACATTGATTATATATTTAAAGAGTATCAGCGCAAACATTTGGGTAAGGGGAGCAACTTACCCACATAAGCAAGTTCCGCTTATATAGTGAAGGGCTCATGAACAGGAAACTAAAATAAGGGGATTTAATTTCATTGAGATAATGATGCAATAAAGCCGCGCTCTTATTAGTTAAAACAGACCATTTAAAAATATTGGAAAATTAAATGATAGTCAAAAGACAGGTAAGTTGTAAAATATAGAAGATACAACTTTTAAAAAAAGAATTAAACGGTAATTTAACAATGCAGAACTTGTAAAAAAGATTATAACTTAAAAGTCTTTTTTTTAATATTAAAAAGGGTTTAAAAGATATAGCTCCGAGGTCAGAAAATGCTTTGAGTAAAAATGATATATTGCCAAAGATTTCTGAAAACAAGCAAAGCTTGAGACAAGCAGAAAGTTAATCCATTCAGTCCTAAACAGGATGAACCTTTGCTGCAAATTTTAAAATACAATTAATATGAATCAAAATTTGGATTAACAAATGGATACTTTGGATATTTTCTGAAACAGGACCAACTAAATTAGTGTGATTCAACAATGGCAGTGACCTCCCAGCATTCTGATTAGATTGTGAGCAGCAGAAGTTTAAAATCAGCAAACTAATCATGAGGATGAGATAAGCAGTCCAAAACAGAGTACAATTTAGGTATAAATTTTCAATATGGGAAAGTTGAAAATCACAACAGATCTAAGGTGGGCTCAGAAGAGAATTAATTCACCAGAATAAATACTTGTCACTGTACGTTAATACATGTGACAATAATAAATCAAAATGAGCATTGAAGGAAGTGAACAGTGTGATTAATTGACATTAGAAAGCCCCTACACTAATATTGGAAGAATGTGTTCAAACAAGCTACTGTAACACAATAACGTTATTTGAGATGAAGAATGAATAATCAAAATAAGTTATTGCCTGGAATCAGATTGAAAGATTTGATTTCGGTTTCAAAGATTTTATTATGCTATAGAAGTTAGTTTCACAACAGAGAAACTTCGTAAATTGTTAACTGCAAAATGACAATTGGTGCCCCTGGAGTGTGATGGTGATACAGATTTCTGGATATATACAGTACTAGAAGGACAGAATGGTATCAGGTTAGTTATACGAGTTCAACTATATCACTAACAGACTTGAAGTTACCAACCATTGATCAAATAGTAGAACAATATAGAGTTACTGGGAGAGTTAAATTCACTTTGCTCAGTGTACCAATAATTAAAAACAATGTTCAAATGTGCCAAAATAAAGAAGGCAATATTCTGGGGCTAGAGTTAGTGTCTAATTAAGGGTGATAATCGATGTCTCAACAGGAAACATCAAATGGCGCCACGTATTTAAACAGAATAAATAGGGAAAAAGGAAATGTTGTAGTATTTCTAGGGTAGCAACATTTCAAACAGATCACGAAAAGACATCAATCTGGAAAAAGGAATGGCTGCACGATACCCTCGAATTTGGGCTAGAAATAAACAAGATTATGAAAGTTTAAATGTCCCACCAGAAAAGATTCAGGGAGAAGTTCAAGTTGTTAGATGCATTATCACGCAGTCGGAAAAACAAGTAGTAATGACAAAGACAGTAAGCCCGATTTTAGCATTGCGTCAAGCCCGTTTTTAGGTGCAAAAACTTGGCAAAGTCGGATGTGATGCCACTAACGCGACCCGCGCCCTGTCCGTGCAAAAATGGTCTTGGTAAAGTGGTAAAATTTACACGCATTTAAATTGAATTAATGGACTGCCCGCCAAACTTTAATAGTATTTCCCCCATTATCATCGCATTCGCCTGTGCAGATCCGCAGCGAAACAACATGCTCGGCAATGTCTGTTTTGGGTGCTCCAGCTTCTGAAGAGGTAAGTTCAGAGCTTCCAAAGGCCCTCTGACTCAGATCAGTGGGGCTGGGAACCAGATCAGTCTCTGGTGGAAGGAGAGGGAGGGGGGAAGGAGGCAGGTAAAATGCATCTCTGGTGGGAGGGAGGAGGGACGTGGGGGAAGGCCAGGTCATTGTCTGGTGGGAGAGAGGGGAGGGAGGAAGGAGGACAGATCATTGTCTGACGGTGGACTGGGAGGGCGGAAAGAGGCCAAATCTTTGTTTGGTGCTGGGGGGGTGAAGAGGGAGGTCAGATTGTTGGCTGGGAGGTTGGTGGTGGGAAGGAAGAGGCCAGATTATTCCCTTTTGGGGGTGGGGAGAAGGCCAGATGGATCTCTGGTGGGGGGAGATTGAGAGGGTGGGTCCACTGCAGGCAGTTGTGGGGGTGGGTGAGGCGGTGGATGGGAAAGGGAGCAGGGGATCACAATCTGTTTAAATAAGAGGGGGTGGGGGGGTGGGTAAGTAAGGGGGACAGTTATGTTGTAGGGCTGGGGTGAAGGGGCCATCACTTATGCTTTTTGCTCTTGGGGGCTTTATATCCAGGAACAATGTGACAGGGGTGCATTTTTCAATGTCCCCCCCCCCCCCTCACTGTGTGTGCACAGTTTAAAGCTTCGATCAGACGAGCAGTGTTTTGGGTGTGATTCAGGCTAAGTGTGTATGGGGGCGCCAGAGAACAGGTTTCCAAGTTGGATCTGAATTGTGCCCAGCTTCAGCAGTTAGAATCAAAATGGTAAAATCATGCCCAGTGTTTTCTACTAATTCACTTAAATGGCAGATTCAAAAAAACAGATGGACCTTATAAGCTAACTGTGGATTACACATTTCTAAATAGATATGCATCGTGCGCACACTCAGTTGTAAATCCAGGTAGTGATCTAAACACAATTGGGACAGATCAAATGATTTTTACTGTATTAGACGTGACCAATAGATTTTGGCCTGTTCCAATAGCAAAAGAACATCCACACAAATTTGCCTTTACAGTGGGAAATCAACAATACACTTGGACTCACCTAGTGCAAAGGTTTCACAATAGCCCAACCATTCCTCACAAACGCATGGCACAATTTATTGTAGGAATTTTGTGAACTAGCAAAACCACTGCAAGATTTGATCAACGGGGGAAGGCTCAATAAAGAAAAAAAAAGTAGATTGGAAAAACAAGGAAATAGAGGTTTTTACTGACACATATTCAGCCCTAGATAAGGTTCCAGGTTTAGGATCACCAAATCTCAGTAAATCATTAAACACTTTTTGCCAAGAAAGTGATGGAATACAAGCAACTGTGATCAAAGTTCAAGCACACAAACAAATCACTAGAAAGGACCAAGAAGGGAATTACAAAGCTGATTTAGCAGCTGAAAGATTAGTAGAACACAAGTTAGAGGAATCCCAATTAACTGATATGGCTGCTACACAAACCAAAGGTGACATTGGATTAGACATAAAATAAGAACAGGTTTCACAAGAGAAAAACAGATGAAAAGAAAGAATGAAATGGAATATGGAGGAAAGATAAGAAAGTAGTAGCTCTGGAAGCAATACACCAAACACTGAATTTATATCATGGAGTATCACACACTAGTAGAGATAAGGTGACCACCTTAATTAAGAATGGTTGCTGGTGGAAGGATATGGAGAAATGATCACCAAGTTCTGCAAAAGTGCATTGGCTGCTCAAATAGAACCAGAACGACATTACAAAATAATAATGGGAAACCAACCCAGACCCAAGGGACCATGGGAAAACTTACAAACGAACTTCACAGAGCCTTTACTAAGGAAGAAAGGGAAAATTTATTGCGTAGTAATTATTGATCAATTCGCTCGATGGATAAAAGCATTCTTATGTAAAGATGCAAGTACCAAAACTGTGGCTTCCATATTAGCCAATGAAATCATATCCCAACAGGGAACGTAATCACAATTGGGCTCAGATCAGGGGACTCACTCCACTGGGAGAGTTCCGAGGGAAGTACATAGAATGTTAGGGATTAAATAAAAATTTCACTTAACATTTCATTCAGGGAGCTCAGGGATATGAACAGAAGATTGAAAAAAACAGTTTGGCTAAAGAAGGAGGAAATAATTGGGTGTAGGCTTTACCTGCAGTTCTATTAAGATAAAGAGCTACTCCATCTCAAGGAACAGGATCATTTGAACTAAGGACAAGTAGAACAATCCATCTCCAAGATGTTATCACAGGAGAAAGGGAATTAATGAATGGAAAAGAAGCAGTCTATCAATGCATGAGAGGCTCAATAACCCAATTATACTCTTTGTAAAAAAAAAGTAGTAATTTCAACAACAATATAAAAATTGGATGAAATTAGCTGGGAAAGAAAATCCAAATTAACCAACTGCAGGATATAGGGTTATGGTACGATTAGTGTCTGAGAAAAAGGATAATTAAGCACTTGATTGGAGGGGGGGGGGAGCATTTGAAATAATCATTGCAGGAGAAACATGTGCTTTGGTTGATGAAAAACATCATTGTCCTTGATGGAGACACTGGATACAGCTAAAACCTTACCCAAAGGATTAAATTAGTAAAAAGAATCTGGATAAATTTGTATAAAAATGTTTTAGACATTTTAGACCAATCAGATGGTATTGTAAAGCATACTAGAAAATGTTTAAATTTATGATTATTGATTTTAATTGCATGGCATCAGGACCATATTATGTGTAAAATTGATGAATTGTATATACAAAAAAAACCATTCATTGGAGAAAAAAAAACATCAGTGGATAACAAGCTAGAACAAACTTTAGACAAGGAACAAAAACACAGCGTGGTGAAAATAAGTACATTATTGTTATTGACATAAACAAAATTTGAGTAATAACAAATAGTTAAAAATGATATTACATCTTGTTTATTACTTAAAAATGATATTGCAAGATGTTTTATATAGTGCAAGTAGATTATCAGGTGTTTAACAGAAACATATCTGTATTCGGTATACACTTATGCCAGAACAGCAGATGTATCTAAATGTTGGGTATGTACTCATATACCAATTAATGTGGGGAAGAGGTTTCCTTTGCAGACAATCCCTTTAAGGTGGGAAGAATTAATAATATGGGATCAATTAACCAGTTGTTCAGGAAACTTTGAGGAAGGATAGTGGGACTTACAAAGGAGTGTGAAAAGTGTAGATTTTTTATTTGAATAGATACTCACCTATGTTCAATACAGCCAAACGAGCACATTGATTCTAATTGATGCAGGATTAGAGGAACAAAAAATTTTATGCATCAAGGTGATCAGGGAAGCATAGTTATTAGGATTAGTAAATTAAATCCACAACATAGACTCAGGAACAAGATTTGTTTAAGCCCATTGGAGAATGATCACATGTGCAACATACAATATACCCAACAGTTCGTGGAACTTATTGGATATGTGGAAACAAGGTTTACCCAGGGCTACCCAAAATTTGGAAACAAGTCTGTTATTTAGAATATGTAGTCCACAATTTTACCACACTGACCAGTTGCCAAAGGAAACCACCAGATACTGACATAATGCAGTAGGCATAGTCTATTTCTTTGAAATAATGGTGCCAGGATATTCACAAGTAAAATTGACAATGGAATTGGAAAATATGGCTTATCTTAGAAAGGATAGCTAATGACATGGCTACTGCATTATTAATGTGTATAGTTGTGTTACAAAATTGGATCGTGTTGAACTTCATTCTTGTAGCAAGAGGAGGAACATGTGCTTAGATTGGATCTAAATGCTGCAAATATATATCAGATATTTCAGACAATAACACCAATTTGGTAACTCTTATTCAAAAGGAGGTCAAGAAGTTAGAAGAACCAGAATCATTCTCTCTGGAAAAATGGACAACAAGATAGGTTGGAATACTGAGAAAGAACTTACTAATCAGAGCTATATATCTTTTTGTTTATTTACTGATTATTATTGTGATTATAATGCTACTCAAATGTTGTTGCTCAATCACAGTCCAGACTGTTGCAAGAGTAGCTTCGATCAAGGAAGATAAGAAAGAAATATCAATTACTTCAACTTTTTAAAAAATCCAACTTATGATAATGAATAGACTAGAGCATCCTTTTAAAACAAGAATTCTTTATCAATAAAGAATCAGTTAAAGATGTATTAACACATTGATTATAAAGGAAATACTTAAGTAAGATGTGGTAAATTACATTGATAGAATTTTTAGACACAGTCTTGGTCTTGTATTGCTGTTAACCAATACAACCAATAGGGGGAATTGTAGTTGAGAATTCTGATTAGTTCTAAATGTCCAACATGAGGATAATTAGTAGCTAATGTTTTAATATGTGGTTTGAGAATAATACAAAATATTTAAGTAATATCTTAATAATGTCTCTAAAGAATGAATTTGTAACATGCCAGTAAGATGAAAGATATATTAATGAAAGATATCAGCACAAGTCAGGCACAAATTATGCAATAAATAAATTATCCAGGCCATGTGATAATACCAAAAGTTAAAAGTGTCTTTTTGTTTTAGAGGAAGTTTAAACTGGTTAGAAAAATACTGACCATTTTTGGGAGAGACTTTCCATAAAATGGACAGACAAATGACAAAATATTGGAAGGTGTCAAAATATGATTAATTGAAGGAGATACCATTATTTGATTGACAGAACAGTGAAAGGATGAAATTGCTAGGCTGATGAATCTGATAACAAAAACTATAACCAATTCTGCTTTTTGGCACAAAATCTGAGATCATTTGTGAAAGTCTGCTAGCTCATTAGCTGTGTCGGTGGATCCATTGATCTCCCATTTTGGCCAAAATTAGATTTGTTTTGTCTTAATTGTATGTTTGTCTGAATATTGTTAATTTATAATGATTTTGATCTAACATGTCAATGTTCTAATTTCATTGAACTGAATAAACTTTTTATGCCTTCATTAATAAACTTCATTAAATGAAACATTTAGTCTTGAAGTTAATCAGGCCACCTAAAAGGATTTCCCACAACAATTCTTCATGATATTCAACCTACTGGGATGTTGTTTAATTGAAATCAAGTAGCATATACCAGTCAATTTTTAATGTGCTTCTATTGGGCCAGTACAATGATAGAATTATCTTTCTTAAGATCAATATTGTAAATATAACAAGAAAATAAAGCAAAAATGTCAAAAACAAAATAATCTGAATTATTGCCAACAGAATGGTTGAGATATCCCCCTCATTGAGAGTTACATTATAGCATTATTAATGTAATTAATAAAAACAGATAATGTTAGATATCCACAGCACATCATAGCTGTACCTGTGAAGAAAGAAATTGTTAACATTTCAGCTCATCTTCTGATGAAATGTTACTGATTTGGAATGCTAACTGCTTCTGTTTCCATAAAAACTGCCAAGCTGACTACTTTTAATAATTTGTTTTGATGTCATATCATCATCATCCACAGTATTTTACTTTCTCTCTACTATTACAATGGTTAGAGTTATGTTTTCCTTGCTTTTTGTACCCTATTGAAGAAGCTGGATCCTTGCAGGGTTCCAATTCCACGGGCACCATTTACCCTCCTGCTGAAGCAAACATTATTCATCTGTGAGTCAATAATGAGTGTTGGATATTGTTCTGCTTTGCGATAAAAGCTGGTATAGCTGCAGCAAGCTCAGTGAGCTGCCTACTTGTATTTAGAATAGAGATCATTAGATAACGACCAGAAGTGCAAATGCAGGGTCAGATTCCCCAACCTTGCCTGTGGCTGGGATTACCTGGTACCGCTGCTGTGAATGGAGATTTGACGATGTGCCAGATACTCCATCCTCACTGACAGCAGTAGCGAGATATGCATGACTGGAGAATTCGAGCCACTGTTCTTCCTTTCCTTTGCTCTTAGAATCATAGAATTCCTACAGTGTAGAAGGAGGCCATTTGCTCCATCAAGTCTGCACTGACACCTATCCCACCTAGGCCCTATCCCCATAATCCCATGTACTTAACTTGTTAGTCCCCCTTACACTAAGTAGTAATTTAGCACGGCCAATCAACCTAATTCAGAATTTGGAGTGGGGGGGGGGGAAACTGGAGCAGCCAGAGGAAACACACAGACATGAAGAGAATGTGTAAACTCCACACAGTCACCCCAGGCCAGAATTGAACTTGGGTCCATGATGCTGTGAGGTAGCAGTGCTAACGACTGTTCCATTCCCTAACTAGTCACTGGATTAGCAATCCAGAAACCCAGGTTAATGTTCTGGGGTCCATGGTTTGAATCCCATTGTAGTAGATGGTGAAATTTGGATTCAATAAAAATCTGGAATTAAAAGTTTTATGATAACCGTGGAATCATGATTGATTGTTACAAAAACCCATCTGGTTCACCAGTGTCCTTTCAGGGAAAGAAATCTGCCATCCTTATTTTGTCTGGCTTACATATGATTTCAGACCCACAGCAATATTGTTGATACTTCTAATGGCTTAGCAGTCACTCAGTTCAAGGGAACTTAGTAATAGGTAATAAATGCTGGCCCAGCCATGAATGAATTAAAGAAACAAAAGTATATTGAAGCTGATTCAGGTCACCTTGACTGAGATTCAGCTAATGCAACATAGATTTCATTAATCCTGGATCTCTCCTCATTTTCATTGTTCAGTAACTCGATTGATAAACTCATGGAGCCAATGAAGGACCTATTCCCATGAAATATGCAATTTATTGCTCCGTCTAGTCCAAGTAAGGCAAGGATGTGTTGTATTAACTAACTAACTGATCTCCAATTCAATTACTCAGAACTGAAGTTTTTCCAACCACAAAGAGTTGTGTTCGCAGTGGATTACACCAGTATCCAGCAACTTCCGCATTCTACAATCGTAGTACATCACCAACCCTGCCATTTCCAATATGTGTTAACTAATTAATTTTAAATTCATAAAACCTACACCTCCCAATAGATTTTAGCACTATCAGTAAATTTTACTACGCTGATAAAACAATGCAGCACTAACAATACTGATAAAACTTACCATATTTATCAATACCAATGAATCATTTATTTTTCACTGACCTCCCCAGTCAGCACATTTATTTTGTAAAGGTACTCAATAACCAATTGAGGGAAAACACAGTAATTTATTTACTGTTTTATTGTGCAACAATGTTTGCCATTATGGAATAATTATGTACGTTGTGTAAAGTTACACAGATATTTATATTAAAGTTGCAAATATTTAATATTGGAGACATTTTAAAAACATGTATTTGAAAAAGAAAGACTTGTATTTATCTATCCATCAAGTGTTTCCATGCACCTTTCTAGCCAATGAAGTATTTTTTGAAGTGTAATCACTGATGTAATATAGAACATAGAACATTACAGCCCTTCGGCCCTCGATGTTGCGCCGGCCAGTCGACCCTCTAACCTAAACTATTCCAATATCATCCATATGCCTATCCACTGACCATTTGAATGCCCCCAAAGTAGGTGAGTCCACAACTGCTGCAGGCAGGGCATTCCACGCCCTCACCACCCTCTGTGTAAAGAACCTGCCTCTGACATCCTTCCTATAACTACCACCTCTTAATTTAAAGTTATGTCCCCTCGTGTTGGTCATCACCATCCGAGGAAAAGGCTCTCACTATCCACCCTATCCAGTCCTTTGATCATCTTATACGCCTCAATTAGGTCACCGCGTAACCTTCTTCTCTCTAATGAAAATAACCTCAGGTCCTTCAGCCTTTCCTCATAAGGCCTTCCCACCATACCAGGCAACATCCTGGTAAACCTCCTCTGCACCCTTTCCAATTCTTCCACATCTTTCTTATAATGCGGCGACCAGAACTGTACGCAATACTCCAAGTGCGGCCGCACCAGAGTTTTGTACAGTTGTAACATAACCTCACGGCTCCTAAATTCAATCCCTCTACCAATAAAAGCTAACACACCGTACGCCTTCTTAACAACTTTATCAACCTGGTTGCCAACTTTCAAAGAGCTATGTACTTGTACCCCAAGATCCCTCTGCTCGACAACACTATTAAGGGTCCTTCCATTAGCCCTATATTTCATATGCCTGTTATTCCTACCAAAGTGAATCACCTCACACTTACCCGTATTGAATTCCATTTGCTACCTCACGGCCCAGCTCTGCAACCTATGTCCCTCTGCAAACTGTAACATCCATCCTCGCTGTCTACAACTCCCCCCACTTTGGTATCATCAGCAAATTTACTAATCGAACCCTCTACACCCTCATCTAGGTCATTTATAAAAATGACAAACAGCAGTGGCCCTAAAACAGATCCTTGAGGTACACCACTTGTAACTGCACTCCAGGTTGGATATTTCCCATCAACCACCACCCTCTGTCTTCTATCAGCTAACCAATTCCTAATCCAAACTGCTAAATCACCTTCAATCCCATGCATCTGCACTTTCTGCAGTAGCCTACCATGGGGAACCTTATCAAACGCTTTGCTAAAATCCATATACACTACATCAACTGCCTTACCCTTATCTACCTCTTTGGTCACATCCTCAAAAAACTCAATAAGGTTTGTGAGGCACGACCTACCCTTCACAAAACCGCGCTGACTATCCCTAATCAATTTATTCCTCTCTAGATGCTTATAAATCCTATCCCTTATAATTCTTTCCAAGACCTTGCCCACAACAGAAGTCAGGCTCACCGGTCTATAATTTCCAGGATGGCCCCTACTCCCCTTTTTGAACAAAGGGACAACATTTGCCATCCTCCAGTCTTCCGGCACTATACCTGTAGCTAACGACGACATGAAGATCAAAGCCAAAGGCTCTGCACTCTCCTCTCTAGCCTCCCAGAGAATCCTAGGGTAAATCCCATCTGGCCCAGGGGACTTATCAATTTTCATACCCTCAAGATTCGCTAACACCTCCTCCTTATGAACCTCAATCCTGCCCAGTCTACAACCTGGTATCGCAGTATTCTCCCCGACACCATTGTCTTTCTCCTGCGTGAATACTGACGAAAAATACTCATTCAGTGTCTCTCCTATCTCCTCAGGCTCCACGCACAACTTCCCACTGCTATCTCTGACTGGCCCTAATCTTGCCCTAACCCATCTTTTATTATTTATATACCTGTAAAAAGCTTTAGGATTCTCCTTAATCCTATCTGCCAAAGTCTTCTCGTGTCCTCTTCTAGCTCTTCTCAACTCCCTGTTTAGCTCCTTCCTGGCTGATTTATAGCTCTCCAGTGCCCTAACTGAGCCTTCATGTCTCATCATTATATAAGCCTCCTTCTTCCTCTTCACCAGAGATTCAACTTCCCTAGTACACAATGGTTCCCTCACTCGACCACTTCCTCCCTGCCTGGCAGGTACATATTCATTAAGGACATGCAGAAGCTGTTCCTTAAATATGCTCCACATTTCAGATGTCCCCAGCCCCTGCAATTTCCTGCTCCATCCTATGCATCCTAAATCTCTCCTAATAGCTTCATAATTACCTTTCTCACAGCTATAACTACTGTTATTCGGTATGTGCCCATCCCTTTCCATCACTAAGGTAAACGTAACCGAATTGTGATTATCACCAAAGTGCTCACCCACCTCCAAGTCTAACACCTGGTCTGGTTCATTACCCAGTACCAAATCCAATATAGCCTCACCTCTTGTTGGCCTATCTACACACTGAGTCATGAAACCTTCCTGCACACATTGAACAAAAACTGACCCCTCTAACGTACTTGAACTATAGCTTTTCCAATCGATATTAGAAAAGTTAAAGTCCCCCATTACAACTACCCTGTTACTTTCACACCTATCCAGGATCAACTTTGCAATCCCTTCCTCTACTTCTCTGGAACTTTTTGGAGGCCTATAAAAACTCCCAACAGTGTGACCTCTCCTTTCTTGTTTCTAATCTCAGCCCACACTACCTCAGCAGACAAGTCCACATCAAACGTCTTTTCTGCCACCGTAATGCTGTCCTTAACTAACATGCCACTCCTCCCCCTCTTCTACCACCACCTCTGCTCTGACTGAAACATCTGAACCCTGGAACCTGCAACAACCATTCCTGCCCCTGCTCTATCCACGTCTCTGAAATGGCCACAACATTGAAGTCCCAAGCACCAATCCAGGCTGCAAGTTCATCCACCTTATTGCGTATGCTCCTCGCATTAAAGTATACACACTTCAAACCACCCTCCCGTTTGCCACTATACTGCTGCGATGTAGAAACCTTATCCGTGACCTCCCTATTCACATCCTCCTGTATACTAGCACAACAATTTAAGTTCCCATCCCCCCCCAAATCAGTTATATAATATAGAAAATGTTGCAGCCAATATGCATGCAACAAACTTGCACAAGCAACAATCTGATCATGATCAGATCATTCTTTGTTGTGTAACTAAAGGTAAATGAGTCACTTGGGATAGCTCTTCAAAGTAGGATCTTGGGATCTTCCTATCCTCCTAATATGAAGATCTTTTAGATTGGATTTGATTTAGTATTGTCGCATATGTTAATATATAGTGAGAAGCATTGCTTCTTGCTCACTATACAGACAAACACAAAATATAGAGAAGGAAAAGAGAAAGTTCGAAAGAATTAGAATAGAAATTTAGAAGCATAGAATGTGAGTGAAATATAGAATAAGAAGGCACAGCTCACATGAAGTCACCACGCTCCGTCACCATTTTGGATATTCTGGCCTATGTTCAATGTCTCACTGAAAATACAGCACCTCCAATACTGCAGTATTGTGTCTGCACTTCAATGCATGCTACTGGAGTGCCAACTCCAGGCCAGAATTGGGTCATGAATCTAGGACTTTGTAAGTCAAAAGTAGGTATGAGGAGGTTACAAGTATATATAGGTAGGTCATGTGAGTGGACAAAGGTCTGGTAAGTGGATTTTAATGTCAGCACTGCCCTGGAGTGCCACTGATGCTGTTAGACCTGCTAAGTTTATCTCATTTTCAGTTGTTAATACCTGGAGTGAGTCGGTTGCCTTATGAGGAATGGTACCTAATGGAATTTGGAAGAGTAAAAAGTGGCTTGATTGAAACATATAAAATCCTGGGGGATCTTTATAGGGTGGATGTGGAGAGGATGTTTCCTCCTGAGGGAGAATCCAGAACAAGGGGGTCACCATTTAAAAGTAAGGAGTCGCCCATACCAAACGGAGGTGAGGCAAAATTTTTTTTTCCCAGAGGGTCATAATCTTTGGAATGCTCTTCCTGCAAGGTACTGGAAGCAGAGTGTAGTAACATGGTTCCTTAAGGGGGAGGGGTTTACCTAAGGTCACGTGATCAAGATGACTCTATAGATTCTCCAGAGGGAAGAGAGACAATCAGCAGGGGGGAGCACACCACAGATTAAGGAGGGACTTGCAGTTGAAGCCAGCAAGTCCAGAAGAGCAGTGACATTGTAATTTAGTCTTACCTTGTTGTGTATATATATTTCTTCTTTCTTGTTAAAGCAGCATTGAGTTGCACGTTGACTCTTTGAATGTTTTAAAGACAGCGGTTGATAGACACTTGGTAAGGAAGGGGGCGATAGGATTTTGGGGATAGGCGGGATGCAGATTTGAGGTCACTGTCAGATCAGCCATGATCTTATTAAATGGTAGAACAGGCTTGAGGGGCCAAGTGGCTTACTCCTGCTCCTCGTTCGTTATTCTTACACTCTAAAGAACATCAGAGATGGCTTTCGAGGCATCTTGAAGGTATTGAACCAAAAATGAAGCTAGAAATTCCACTCGGTAACAACTGAGGGTAAATGTGGGAGTTTGGATTGAAGGGCATTCTTCGCAGAGATAGAAACATTCTATTGTTCTAAATATTACCCCTATTGCTTCATTTAATTGTGTGCTCGCTTTGCATGGTTGGTTTTCACTTCGAAATGAATGATAACTCAGAAAAAAGAGTGAAAGTTTGGTTATTTGCAAGGATGTTTATTGATTCACATATCTAACTGTATAATCACTGATAGATTTCAGGAAATAAAAAGTGCTGCACAGTAAATATGCTGCAAACTATTGCTGAATAAATAGGTAGGATCATGAGATGCTAATGAGAATTTCAGCTTGCTTTTAGATAATATTTTATACAGAATGATTAAATTTAGACTAAGACAGATTTCTATGAAAGGTTATTGATATTAGATCCACGACAGGGATCCTTATGGATTTTCATCACTTTGGCAGATACATGATTTGATGTCGATATACTCGTATGTCATACTCGTTCCATTCTTGCACTTCAGTTTCACTGACTTATCTTCTGTATCCCTTTCACGGCAACACTGACACACAGTTTTCAAGGCATTTGTATGAAAGTCAAACCTGGAAAAGAAAATGACACTATGTAGCAAACCTTCTCAACAAAACGCAAATGGGAATAAGCACGTTAATTGATAAGCATTGCCTTCACTGGCATGAGAGCTTTCAAAAGAACCTTTGGCGACACAGAAAGAACTGAAGGAAACATCTAGCCCGCAAGCACAGACTGTGAGTAGAAGTATCAGGAAGAGACAAAGGTAACCACTTTTACTCTGAGAATGTGCAACTTGCCACCACATGATGTAGTTGAGGCAAATGGCAGAGATGAGTTTAAGAAGAATCTTGGAAATATCACGCCTACAGAATTCTGACCATGCAGAAGGAGGTTGTTTGGCCCATCAAGCCTGACCGACAACAATCCTACCCAGGCCCTTTCGCTGTAACCTCATGCATTTATCCTGCTAATCCTCTGACACTGAAAGGTAGTTTAGCACGGCCAGTCCATCTAAATGCACATGTGGAAGGAAACTGGAGCACCTACACAGACACAGGGAGAATGTGCAAACCCCACACAGCCAGTGACCCAAGGCTGGAATTGAAGCCACGCCCCTGCTCTGTGAGACAGCAGTGCTAACCACTGCACTGCCATGCCATCCAAAATGACGGACCAATAAAGAGACAGAGCAAATGCATCACTGACAAGAATCAGAGTACATGCGGGAAATATGAATAAAAAAGACTGTTGTCGGTGAATTCAGTAAGATAGAGGAAGTTTGTATGGAGCATAAAATACTAGCTGAGATCAGTTGGGCTGAATGGCCTGTTTCTGCGCTATAGAGTTTGAAAGAGAATCAGAGACCTTTTTTACATTGCCTGATTTCAGATTTTGTGCTATTCAAGGTAAATATGATCAATTTAAAAATTTACTTACTTAGAGTATGTATAGCATTTTCCTTCACATCGGTTTACTTTAACATCTGCTTCACAATTATCTTTGACAATTTTTTCAACATATGGCACGGGCTTGCAAACTGCAAAGACAAAGAAAAGTTAGTAATCCATTCACTAGTCAGCAATCAACTGGCCTTATTAAAAAAGAGCCAAGATTTCTGTTTGTGGTATGAAACGTTTAGCATGCATCTACTCCTTGTTGGAGAAAACATTATTCCCCTAACAGTTCTCTTGCTTCCTCAAATACCCTGCTTTCTGAACTGAATTAATCTTGGTCATGATTAGCACTTTCAGCATGAAGTTGAGGGAAATGCTGAATAAAATTGCTCTTTTAGGTGAACTATTATCAGTTAATGTGCAATTTTATTCTCAAGACTGAGTGGGGAGAGTGGTTGATGGGGAGATAGGGAGACAGGTGGATGTGTACTGTCTCCACTGAAGGGGAGACAGCATGTGACTTCAATGAAATATAATTAATGGAGACACATTAACTAAGAAGAGAGTTCAACCTGAACAGGGATGCTATAAATGAACTATAGTGCAGTCAAGGCTTTAATATGATAAATGCCAACTGTAAAACTGATGTAATGGATTGGATTTTTGTGGAAGATGTGAGAAACTTGAGTGGTGAAGCTTTCTGACCCAGTAGTCCATTTCCATTAAATCTGGGAAAGTAGGATTGGGATTAAGTTGAGCAAGTACGGAGTGAGCTACACTGTCACCTCAACTGCCTCGAAATTATTTCAAAACTGGATAAAGCTGACATATCAAACTGCTTTACTCATAAATATAAAATGGGATTCTTTAAAAATAATATTTAGCTGTGGAGTTCTGGAGTTGCCACCCCCCAACACTGCCCCCCATCCCCCACACCACGGAGAGGTGATGATGCAGTGGTGTTGTCACTAGACACGAGACCCAGGGTAGTGCTCTGGGAGTCGGTGTTCAAATCCCACCATGACAGATGGTAAAATTGGAATTGTTGGTGGTTGCAAAAACCCATTTGATCTCCAATGACCTTTAGGGAAATCTGCTGTCCTTACCTGGTCTGGCCTATATGTGACTCCAAACTACAGCAACACCCTCACAAATAAGTGCTGGCCCAACCAGTGGCATCCACATTCCATGAACGAACGAAAAACCTCTCCATCTCACTACTTCTCAATCCTCCGTTTGGAAATTCATTAAAATCTATCACTTGGTCTAAGCCATCCTATATTTCTCCTCATGAGGCTCTGTGTCAGAATGCATTTGGTAATGTTCCTGTGAAGTGCCTAGGGGTATTTTTAAATTATTGCAAATTGTTGCTGTGGCGAAGACCATGAAGATATTCTATTCAGCTCATTGAAGATAAACCGGCTTACCGTTACAAGTAGCAACACATTTGGTATTGTTTTCTGCCAACATCGTTCCAGGTGGACAGAAGCATCCTTCCATAGCTGAGGAAAAAGTTACCCCCTGAGTCACCACTCTGCAAAGTGATCAGTCATTTTTTTAAAGATTATCAGTAACAGTAAAAATATCCTTTTTAAAGTTCTAACTTTTAAGAACTGTTGAAAGACGGACTATTAACAGTTAGGAATATACTTACTGATTCTCACAGGAATCATCTCCCCTTTCTCGACATGCATCATAAATAAAACCTTGACGACACTGATAGCCTTGGAATAAAAGAAAATTAGTGTAGAGTTTAATAATGTGAACAATTGCATTGAAGCCAACGCATAAAGCATTCAATTAATAGCTAATGGAATCACGATCCCTTATATATTGCATGTGTAATAAAATTACATAGTAATAAGCTTCATCCTTTGGTAAATATTAATTTTTTTATTAGGTCAAGGGACATGGGTATCACAGGCTGGGTCAGCATTTATTGCCCATCCCTAAATGCCTTTGAGAAGGTGGTGACAAGCTACCTTCTTGAAATGTTACAGTTTATGTTATGTAGGTACACCCACAGAGCTGTTCAAGAGATGTTCCAGGATTTTGACATTGAAGGGATTATTTCCAAGTCAGGATGGTGTGTGACTTGGTGGAGAACCTCCAGGTGGTGGTGCTCCCATGTATCTGTCACCCTTGTCCTTTTGGATGTTTGGAAGGTATTGTTGCAAAAGTCTTAGTGAGTTTCTGCAGTGCATCTTGTAGATGGTATACACTGCTGCCACTATGTACTGGTGATAGAAAGGCTGAAGATAAGTGGAATGGATACCAATAAAGTGGGCTGTTTTGTCTTGAATGTTGTTAAGCTTCTTCAGTGTATTTGGAGTTATACGCATCTAGGCAAAGGGAGAGAATTCCCTCACACTTCTGATTTGTGCCTTGTAGATAGCAAACAGGCTCTGGGGTGTCAAGGGGTGAGTTACTTAGCACAGCATTCCAAGCCTTTGATCTGATCTTGTAGGCACCGTATTTACATGGCTAGATCAATTTAGTCTCGGGGCAGTGATGGACTAGCATCGTGATAGTTGGTGATTCAGTGATGCTAATGCCATTGAGTGTCAAGGGGCAATGGCCGAATTCTCTCTTGTTGAAGATGGTCATTGCCTGACACTTGTGGTGCAAATGGTATTTGTAACAGTCGGCAGTTCCAGTCTGTGCTAATCTGGCAGTGCCAACTATGCCAAGCTGATAGTGCCAGCCTGTGCCAATCTGGGCTGAGATCAGGGCCAACAGTAGGCCCTCTTGGGAGCTAGTAATGGTTCCCATTAAATGTGGTGGCTGGAAGAGGGAGCACTGAGGTCATTGAGGGGAAGTTGGCAGTGACAGGGGGAATCAGGTAATGGGGGTGGTGGGGAAACCTAGCATGGGTGAGGGAACACCTGCCATTCAGGAGTGGGAAACAGATATTGAGAAGGGGGGAATTAGGCATTGAGAGGTAGTGGGGGTTTATGTTGAGGAAGAAGGGAGCAGTGGTGATACTGCTGTAGTGGTTGTGAGGAGGGGAAGATACCCTGATAAGTGTGTACTGGTTGGGTGGAGGGAGGAGGGAGGCGAGCCCCTAACACCTTTATGATGGTGGGGCGGAGGAGAATCTCACCTCAGTTCTGTTTGGGGTACCCTTTAAAGATGGTGCCCTGATCTCTGAGGAGGCATCCTTGCCCAACTCTATCAGGCCCTGCCCTTCCAGAAAATGTAAACCATGTCCCTAATCTTGTTTTGTCAGGCAACCTGACAAATTATGGGAACATTCTGCCCTCTATCCTGATTCTCTAGTGACAAAGAATTATTTAAAAAATCATTGCAGGACTCCACCTGTGGGCTGATACTCAACTGGGAGCTGCGACCTCATCTTGATGTCTGACAATTTCCAAAGGGTGAGATTTTCTAGCCTTTCCTGCTAGCAGGACCTTACAGTACCACCAAAGGTGATCTCCTGCAGCTACAGGCAGTGGGACAGACGAGCCATGCAAAATGCCATAATCATTGGTGGGACTAGAAAATCCCACCAGCAGCCAATAGTGAGTCACCTCCGCAAACATAGGCAGGGGTGGGATTGGGGGAATTCTGCCCAGCAATACATTCTGCCCATCTCCCATTGGTATTATGGTGCCAATCTGGCAGAACTTGCAAGGAAATTTATGGTTTTTCATATCCCTTTCATATATTTCTTACTTTGTAGGGATCTGATTTAAGTTTATTTTGTTTATTAGTGTCACAAATAGGTTTACATGAATACTGCAATGAAGTAACTGTGAAAGTTCTCTAGTCGCCACAGTCCAGCACCTGTTTGGGTACATTAAAGGAGAATTTAACAAGCCTAATGCACTTAGTCAGCATGTCTTTCAGAAACCCACACGGACACGGGCGAACATGCAGACTCTGCACAGACAGTGGCCCGAGCTGGGAATCAAACCCGGATTCCTGGCGCTGCGAGGTAGCAATGTTAACCACTGCCACCATGCTGCCCATAACATAGGTAAAGTCACCATAGTACCAGATGACCATAGGCTGACTCGTGCTGATTTAACCTGAGGGTCACCACACTTCAGGTGAGGTCGAGAAGGAGGGTTTCCATGAATAACCTCAGCAGCCAGTACAAGTATTGATTTGGAGTGGGACTTATGTATTGTCATCCATTGTGGACAAAATTATTCTCTGCCTAGCACTTCTTAGGTTATTTTCTAGGATTTGAAATAGACTTGCAATACTCACTGCATTTTCCATTTGTAAAGTTTCTCCAGTTGACACAAATGCCGACACCTGCACAAGCCGAAGCAGCAGCTGCTAAGCTTGAGCAGTCCACAGGGGACTCCTCCTGGCAATGGTCAAAGTAGCAAGACTTGATATAGACATCAAGGTTGATCTTTTTCCTGCACTCTTCAAAGGGCCTGAATCATAGGAAAGAAAAGCATCGTTAAAAATTGTGCATTCTCCATTTTTTTTGCTACTTCATATCAAATATGTTTACCTAAATTTTCAGATTTCTGATGCTTATTGTAACCTGTCAATACTTTATTCCATAGTTTTGCTCCGATGTTATCTGCTATTTACTAGTTATTTAAATGTTACAGATTATCTGGTTTCAATGAAATTCAGTGAAAATACATTCACACCAACACAGGTTAGCCCTTTAAAAGTCCAAACAACTTTCAAGGGGAATTGTGGAATTTTAAGCTGATCCCAGGCAGGCAGAAGGTGAATACAGTTGAGTTCCATAGTAGCAGTGCAGTGTCACCTCTCTATCCATCCCTGCTGGTATTTTCCCCATGGTGGGGCTGGGGTGGGGGCGGGGAGATGAGATGCCAGGCTGCCCACTCACTCTTGGGTCAATTAAGGCCTTTAATCTCCCAATAAATAACAACTTAAGACCTTCATATGCCAGTACTGGGATTTTTCCCATGTTTGGAGGGGAGGTGGGGGGTGGGTAGAGAGGGTGGTTGGTGAGGAGGGCATGCCAAGTGTCTGGGCAGCTTGGTAAAGCCTGGTAGCCTGCTTTGCCAGTAGGATGGGCGTGCCAGAGAGGTTCTTCCCTCAGGTAATCTATCCTGTCACTGTTTCTTTCTACTTGTTTGGCAGGAGGATCCTGGAGATGGGGCGTCCTTTGGAACAGGGGGCAGAAGTCCCACCTTATGCTCAATGGCCGTTATATGACTGTGGGATGGGCTGGTCAACTGAATGCAGCCTTTAAAAATGGCACCCCAATCTGCATGGTTAGGGACCATTTGTGCCCAAAAATGGAAATGGTAATTTCCCCCACCTACCTCAACCCAGAGGAATACCACCAACCCCTCAGCAAAAGGGTTTAACTTCCTCTTTGCAGAATATTTGTTCCGTTTGAAGAAACCACAGCTGTCAAGTAGTCTTGAATGCATTTCATGTGAGGGGGAAGGTAAATAAACCCAGCTGAATGCATGCTGATCAAAAACCATTATGCTGTCAATCAAGGGGCAGAGATGAAAGGACTGGATTGAAATTGAAGGGAAACAAAGACTTTCAATGCATTTCAAAGGCTTTAAGTTTCCCACAGAAGGCCAGGGACTTGAAATAATAGTATTAAATCAATGAGGTTGAGTGAACAGCTTGGAGATGGGAAATCACAACCACTCCCTCCCTACCCCACACCATCCTTATCCCAGTGAAAGTGGTTATCTTCTGACAGTCAGAGGACTTCAAAGGGGTCTGCTCACACTTGCAGTTTTAGGGAGAGAAAGGGAAATCCCTGATGCACAATAGAGTGTTGCTGTGATTTTAAAGACATAGGGGCATGAAAATTGATGTGACCAGGCAAATGCAACATTTTCACAGTGACAGGCAGGAATGAAGACGTTGATCACAGAGCTACCTGAAACCATCATGTCAGGGGTGATCACTGGGTTTACCTGGACTGGAAGGCGCAAAACCAGGCATAGGAGCCCCATCACAGGGGACAGTGCTCAGTCCGGGCCCTTGGAGAACCTTCCCTCTGCAGTCTGGGAGCAACAGAGCACTCGTAGCCACCGGGTTTACCTCCTTGATCTTGATTGGGGTCCAACATGCCAGGTCTACACTGGGCATTTCCAGCACCAATGCCCACTGGGCACATTTCCTGTCATGCAAGGTAGATGCATGACAGGAGGCAGCTGAATGGTCCATCCAGCGGGTTTGTTGGGTTCACAACCAGTCTGGGACTGGAGGGGTAGGTCAAATAAATCCCAATTGCCTTCATGCCCAGTGGGAATCCAACTTTTGGCCAATTCAGCAGGGCATCAGGATTCCCGCCAGCCATTTGAATGGCTGGAACATCCCATCCCGCTAAATGTTATTTGTTGGGGGCCAATTGCATCAGCAATATTTATTTAAACAAAGTCAAAATACCTGAAAAACTCAAGCTCCATTAGCCAGTAGATATCTTTTAAATATATGTAATTAATTGAAAGGAATCCAGGTAGTGAAGTAGGCGGGAGAAGGAATAAAGGTTGAAATGATTAAATGTAAGGGGGTAGAGCAACCTTGTGTGGAACATAAACACCAACATACACCAGTTGTGTGTATGCCCTGTTTCTGTACTCCAGACAGTTGAATACATTTGTGGATTGTTCCCCAGAGAGTTATTTTGAAAAGAAACAAATGGAATAATGTGTCAGCTTACTTTTCTAAAATGAGATCACAGATTGTTATCACAGATTTGCATGTTGGCTGAGGAGTAGGTACAAAACAAGGCAGATCAGGAGAAGGCAATTTACAATATGGTTTACTGGGATCATTAACTCTCCAGCTATATGCAGTACTGGTGCAGCAATCATCTTGTTCATCTTTCCCATTCTTTCTTGTGCATTTAGGCGCGGAGTGTGTGCAGGCTCCTAAGATCAGATAAAATGGATGCAGTGAGTTATGTACCAATCAAGTTCATATTACCAGCAAAATCATCAATGTCCAATTTTAAATATAACTGTGTGCAATCACAGAGCATTTACCACATTGGCCTTGGGTATTTTCAAGGAAATATTCTTCTGGCACTTTGATCTCAAAGTCATTAAGGTCAGCACGGATACTTGTTCGAATATCAGGAATATAAATATGTGTGGTGATGTCCTGTTTAGTAATCTTAAATCCATTTGCATTGTAGGGAAAGCTCACTATTTTTCCATTGACAGTTAACTGTAAAAGAAAATAATACAAATTTAGGAAAACTTTGCAAGCCATAAGAAAGATCATGTCAACGTATCTTATTAATGCAGTATTATCCTATCATATTAGAGTTGCTGTGGAGAAGTGGGTGGCATCCCTGCCTCTGAATCAGAAGTTTCGGGTTCGAGACCCACCCCAGGACTTGATGGCTAAGGTTCATAATGCAGCCAAAAATGATTAAGTGTCAACCTGCAAATTCTTACAATGTGCCAATAGTTGCCAATAAGAGAAAGAAAGATTCCTAGTCAGCCATGCTGATGTGGAGTGGTGTTACTAAACGTATAAGCCACTGGTGACAGACTAACGATCTATTCCAGGAAACAGACGAATGTCTGCCGTAGTGCACCACCAGAAGCAGGAAGAGATTTAAATTTGGAATATCCAATGTTTCAGGAGAATTTAATTAACTAGAGTTTATGAATCAAATAAAGTGAGGTAATAATGAGATACACCAGATGAGTGATAATAGGGCACTGCTATAAAATTTAACAGTCTTAATGTTTTGCTATATCGGTCATTAATTTATCAATAATAACTGTACAGCTACTGAGGGAATCTCAAAGTTAAGGCTATTTTCGACACTACTAATTACAATGTATTTGTTCCGTGATAGATGCAACATGATGGTCAACATTTCATACCACTGGATTAATGATATGAAGGATGGGTCAAATTAACTTAAATGCTTTCCAGTCGCCCCATATGTCGGGTTTTCCTTCAGTGGATATGATGAACCATTGACTCGACAAGATCTTCCAGTTCTGCTCAAATCTACGTTGTTTTGCACTAATGATTGCTTGCTAAAAAAGAGTAATATGTTCTCTGGTGTCCAAACCCGCATACCTCCCTTAGCCAATAACAAATTAATTTTCCTGTGCATAACACAGCTGTATGTTGCCTGCATGACAGCAGTGACTGCACTTCATGAGTGTGTGTTTCTGATTAATGGGATAGCAACAGAAATTTGTATTTCTTCAGAAACAGGGTGTAGAACCACAGGAGGAAGGAGAAGATGTTTTCCTCCCACATACATAGACGTACCAGAAAATAGTAGTCGTTCAGGCTTCCTTCGAAAATACTACCTGAGAAATGTGAGTTAATGGAAATCCTCAGTGATTCCATCTGTCCAACCTGCAGCTCTGAGTCTTTCCAATTATTTATTATTTTTTGGCTTTGCCAAAAAGAAAGGATAATTCTTTCCTTTCCATTCCTGAAAGCTTGAAATGATATGCTTCCAAAGTCCTTGCAGCGCTCTGCTGCCTAGTCCAAGTGACACTTACAGTTTATAGAACATAGAAAAACTACAGCACAAACGGGCCCTTTGGTCCACAAGTCATGCTGATCATATCTCTGCCTAATAGGCTTACCTATAACCCTCAATCCTGTTAAGTCCGATGTACTCATCCAGAAGTCTCTTAAAAGACCTATCGAATTTGCCTCCACCACCACCAATGGCAGCTGATTCCACGTACCCACCAATTTATGATTCTGTCAGCGTGCATTTGAAAGCTACGTAACTTGTGAGTGCACCACCAGCGAACCCATTTGTGTTTGAAAAGTTCACAATATAAACTATCAAACAACAATCACTGATAGTCATCTAGAGCAAGACACTGCCTACCCATTTCCTTTCCGCAATCCCATCTGTTACCATCATCGGATTAACAAGGCAGCCAGATTTGTGAATATCTGTTTTGTCACTGCAATTGGCTAGGCAAAATCATTACCTATTAGTCTACCAAGGTGTTCTAAAGGATCATTTCATCTGCACCAGTGAGTTGACAAAAGCACTTTCAGGCAGCTTGCTGGTAGACTATTCCAGATAGCTTGCTGATTTACCCATTCCTACAAAAATAGTCAAAAGGGAAGCATCAAATTTGTTCCATTTATTTGTTCTAAAAATGGATTTGAAATGTTCACCAGAGTTTTGCACCTTGGTGGCTCACTGTAAACCAGACAGAAGTCCAATTCCTTTGGTGACATTAGTGAATCCCACCAGCAGGCAGGAGCGGAAGATCCCACTGGTTAACTCTGATTCTCTTTCCACAGATACCAACAGGCCTCCTGAGTTTTTACCACATTTTTTGTTCTCATTTGAGATTTTCGGCATCCCCAGTGTTTTACTTTTCAATTAATGTTATTATTGACTTCCTAAGTGTGTTGAGTTAAGATAAATTTAATGTCTGGTCATAATAATCAACAATACCATAAGGCACTTACCACATACTGATCCGTGATTGAAATATTTAAAGTATTTCCATTGTAAGAGATAACTAGCCCTTTTGGACAAGATTTGGATACCGAAGCCAAACAATAATAATTGTCCAATATAATTGAGAAATTGTATTTTGGAACTTTTTCTTCAACAAGAATATACGTGCAATTCTCAAAGAAGTCATATTGTACACCATCAAATGTACGATAATGTGGCTCTCCCCATACTTTACATTCACCTAAAAAACAAGATAAAGGTAAAATTTCAATATGACAGTGAAGCAGGATGATGCAATTTTCCAAATGGGTGTTTAATTTAAATCATTGAACAGAGAAAAGATACTAACAATCACAATCCCATTGCTCACAACACCCATCTTTAGTTTGGACTTTCACAGGATCTAGACCACTTCGGCATTTTGGTTTATTTGCTAGTGATGGACATGTGATGTTTTCTATCCGATAGATGTCTTCACCCAAACAAGTAAATATGAAGCAATCTTCCTGCCATGTTTCACTGCACTAGAAAGAAAATGAACAAAAAACTTCATGGTAAACCTTAATTTGGTTTAATTATCAAATACACAAACTGCTTATTGCTACTTAGATTCTAATTCGCATTCACCTGAGGAAGGAGCAGTGCTCCGAAAGCTTCTGATTCCAAATAAAATTGCTAGACTTTAACCTGATGTTATGAGACTTCTTATTGTGCCAACCCAGTCCAACACTATTAAGATTAGTAGTTTGTGCACATGAGGAAAATAGACGATAAGACAAGAATTGACTCAGAAGAATGAAGGTGAAGGAAAAGACAGAGCAAAATAGTTTATTCCAAGCAAAACAATTGTGTTTAAAACTTCTTAAGAGCAGGGTGAAGATTGTTCAGTTATTTTCAGGCATTCTGAAAGTACAGTAAAGACTTTATAAAGTGACTTACTGGATTCTATCTCTGTCTTTATTGGCTTTGTTCACTTTTGAACCCAATATGTCACTGTATAAAATGACTTAGTGGATTCTATTGCTGTCTTTACTGTACTTTCAGAATGCCCTGAAAATAACTGAGCAATCACCCCTCTTCTCTTAAGGAGTTTTAAACACAATTATTTTGCTGGGAATAAATTATTTTGCTCTGCCTTTTTCTTCACCTTCATTCTTCTGAGTCAACTCTTGTTTTTATCTACTCTTCCATCTATTGCTTGGCAATATAGTACTATCCTTTTTTAGGAAACTTGAGAACCGCTACCATCCATTACACACCAGAATCAGTTCAATCATGGGAATGTAACTTTAACTATAAAGACTATATGCCTGCAAATCTTGCGGCACAGAAATATTAGTTAAAAACCATGCTACTCTTCACCTGAAGGGGTCTGGATATAAATTCAATGCCAGTACCTACAAAATGTCCTTACCAAGAGATTATCCTTTTAATGCCCCCATAATTATTGCTAGTGCCCTAAATTTCTTCTTCTATTTAGCCTGGCACTCAATAGATGGCCATCAGGTGTAACTGAAGTATGCCAATGTTAAATAATGGTGTGTAAAGTGAAACATCTTGTTAGAGCATTGCAATATACTCACACCAAAATTACCAGCAAACCTTCAGACAGGAAAACTGGGACAATGATTCTTTTGGAAAATTATTGGGCAGGTGTTATATTTGGCTGTGCCTGCTGTTCCTCCCTCCATACTTTCATACAACGGAAATGCAAATGGTCAATTACCAATTCTCCGTGCACTGATTGTAAAGATTGGAGGAGAGGGACACAGACATTAATGATCTCTCCCTTAATGTCATCGAAGTGGCTGGTTTTTGGGGATTCTGTCAATGTTAAATAGGTAATGAAATAAACAGGGATTTTACACTTCAGTGAACGTGAGGCACAAAAATGCAGTCCTGACCCCAGCTAATCCTTAAGGCTGCTGACATATCATAAATGAGACGGCTTCCACTGAGAAATGCAGTCAGCATGGGACACAGTTTAGAAGCTCAACTTAGCTATTAAGTATCAGGTTGTTCTTGTGGTTTTGGAATCTTTGTTTCCTGGATCAATACATTTCATCCTTTCAATTTTCTTTCCTATTCTTTTAAGAAGTGGATAGCTCCTGTTGCCATTGATCCTACACAAGTGCTGCTAGAGCTTGTCAGAGCAACTATTTCTGTTATATTTTTGTTATCGGCCTGTTGGTCTTACGTATAGCTCTAAACTGCTTGTGGACCTCCTCCTCCATCTCTTTGCCATTATAGAATGAGCGGTGATACATATTACAAATCGCACCAATTTTCTTCCTAATTCTCACTCTATCTAGATGAAATCTGACTTTCAACGATCCCTTGGAAATCCTTATGTTTGAGTGCTGTACTCAAGCCCTTTACTAACATTTCAGCTCTATTCGACTTTTAGTACTGCCTCTTTCTTCTGAATGTAGTGAATCCAGCAATTGTAGCTTGAATTTCTGGTAAAATCAAAGCCCTGTTCCTGCTTTAGCTGTGAAATCACATTCCTGTATAATTGGTAATGCTTCTAATACTCTAACTTTATGTTTAAGGCTACATGTATTTATGCATATTAATTTACTTAGATTCGAATTTATTTAGAACATGGATTTTTAAAAATTTATTTGCAGGATGTGGACTTCATTGGCAAGCATTTATTGCTAGTGATAACCCCAAGATTGAGATGGGGAATCTCTGATTGATCTCCCAGTAAACTGGTAGAATACGAGCTTTCATGGTGATTGATAATTACCTGACCAAGTGGAACTCGTATCCCGAGCCCTTTATAAAGCAGGCCCCTGAGCAGGTCTATTGTTGTAATGTCCCAATTAGGACTTGTATGTGTTCACTATAGACTTGTGGTTTTGCTTAATTTTACTTTGTGCAATAAAGCATTTTTTTTTATAGCTAACTCCTGAGTTATTATATTGCTGACCCCTAATTACCCTCAATAAGGATATGGATGTTTTTCCGTCTTTATTCTTTCATTAGCATTCCCTCTTCTAACAGTACATTTACTCTCTCATCATTTCATAGCTTCCTTCTTTCCCTTTTCTAATGAAGTTTTCTTTCTATTTATTTGAACAGTCTTCCGCTTTTGTGATAACAGCTTTAATAAATTTGCACAAGGCTAGATTTACCCCAAAAGTCAAAACCCATTAAAGCTAAAATTAGAAATGATTGTTTCCAATGTTATGTATTTTGACCCATTATTACTTCCTGCGATAAGAAGCTTACGTTTCTCCGTGGCAGCTTATGACAGTAACATTCTGGTCTGTTGGTCGTTGAGCTAATTGATGATGTTGGAATTATTGGGGTGGAAGTTATTTCGAGCTCGCAGCACACTCTAATCCGATAGTCCAAACACATGATGGAACCCTGAGAGGCCTCTTCATTAAAAGTGCAAATCAGTCCTTTCTCTAGATCGCAAGTGACGTTATCCTTCATTTCGCTGATTGGACGACCGGGGAATTTGACGGCTTCACATTGAATCTGGTTTATTTTAGTGGACTCAGCGCACAAGTTTCCCTTCAGTGATTCAACATCATTTTTGTCGTTAATAGTTGGCGTATTTTCATTGACCCAGTCAGACCATTTACCATTGCAAACCGGTCCTGTAAAAAGCAGGATAGTGACATCCTTATTTGATTTGATTTATTATTGTCACATGTATTAACATACAGTGAAAATATTATTTCTTGCATGCTATACAGACAAAGCATACTGTTCAGGGAGAAGGAAACAAGAGAGTGCAGAATGTAGTGTTACAGCCATAGCCGGGGTGTAGAGAAAGATCAACTTAATGAAAGGTAAGTCCATTCAAAACTCTGGCAGCAGCAGGGAAGAAGTGTTTGTGTGTTGGTTGGTATCTGACCTCAGACTTCTGCCCAACGGAAGAAGGTGAAAAAGGGAACGTCAAGGGTGCATAGGATCCTTAATTATGCTAGCTGCTTTGCCAAGGCAGCGAGAAATGTAGACTTAGTCAATAGATGGGAGGCTGGTTTGTGTGATGGATTGGGCTACATCCATGACCTTTTGTAGTTTCTTGCAGTCTTGGGCAGGAGCCACACCAGGCTGTAATACAACCAGAAAGAATGCTTTCCATACTGCATCTACAAAAGTTGGAGACAGTTGTAGCTGACATGCCAATTATTATAATGAAATAAGGAATTTCATATATATTATGAAATATAGATAGCTACCAAAACGATCTCCAACTATTGAGTGAGATGAACAGGCTGACATGTGGGTCAAAAATAAAAGTGTGAAGGAAAATTGAAAACAGATCAGTTAATCCAGCTTTGGTACAATGTGAACTAGTGACTGATGTTGAACCAAGTTATGGTTGCTATTACTGTTATGATAATTCCCACTGAAAGACAAGAAAGTAAACCAGTACCCTGCATCTAACTGCAGATTCAGATATCCTCTAATTTATGAACCTTTCCACCCCAAAGAAAAGGTCTCCAAGACTGAACTAATGGGCTGATGTTGACTTGAAGCTGAGATTGAAACATATCAAATTGCATCAAGCCAATTATGAGCAGATATTATGAAAGAAAGTGTCATTCTCCAGCTATGGGATTGGCAGTCGACACTGATGCAGTAAGTGTCCTTGATGTTGTCATTCTTGCTTCTGAAAATCACGACTGCTCTGCTCCAAACTCAATCCTTATACTTTGATCAATTAGCCCTTTCATTGACTTGAGGTGCAAAGTGAGAGGACTATTCGCAACCTTTGCTTTTCGCTTTGTTGAATAAAAAAAAGGAAAGCAACACGAGAATTGCATAATTTGTACAAAAAAATACAGCCTGGGTTAATTGGGCCAGAAAATACAGCCCGATACATGACAAGGATTTTACTGAAAAGTAAGAGAATATCGCAAAAGGGCAAAGTCGCAAAATGACAAAAGGTTAATGAGTGAGCAGAGAATAAAAGAGGCAGAAGCCCACATAAATAAAAGGCTAGTGTTGAAGAGATGCAATTATTCGCATACTCTGCCTCTCCCTCTGTTGCCACACCTGCTAAATACTTTCAAAATCAACACCATATCAAGACAGCAACATTGACAACATCTGGAAATAATTCTTTTGGAATTGAAATGTCTGCAGACTGTGAGCACCAGCATGAAGAACAAACTGTACATTTACGAACAGGATTGAAAATTATGGCGAAAATGTGGTAGAATAAGCAGCCACAAAAGGACACAGAACGGGATGAAAGGATCAAACTTACAGATGAAACTGTTGAAACATTAACAATCTGATTTTCTGATAGAGAAACCTCCCAAGGGAGAGCTTATCGCAACACCATTTTTGTGAATGTGAAAATGGCACTGATTACAGATTGAGAATTCTGAACTTTACAAATAACTCCATCCCAAGGGAATTGGATGAAACTAAAGGACTGAATTGATGGACTGGAGTTGTCTGAGTCAATGTTGATTGAGCTGCACTTGGAAGAGAATTTGAAAAGATGATTGTGGTCCTGTACTACAAACAAGAGGCTAAGGTTTTCCTTTATTGCACAGCACAGAGCACCACACTCTTTTCTGCATTGTCAAATTGGACAACTTATAGCAGCCACCTGAAAGCACTGGAGAATTGTAACACAAGTGTCTTTGCAAGGTCCCTTTAATCTATGGCAAGAAAGGCTTTCCAATAACAACATCCTGTCCCAAGACAACATATTCAGCAGTGAGTCAACAATTACACATAACCACTATTCGAGGCAGCAGATGACATTTGATTGCCTGATACCAAATTACCAAAGGAATGGCTTTGCCCAGAGAGCTCTGATAGAAGGAGATACCCGTGGGACAGGAGAAACACTTCAGGGCTATCTTGAAGCATTCCTGATGACACCAAACTTCCACGTCAATTCATGGGAGTGCTTGGTCTCTGACTGACCCCGAGAAACACTGTCTCACAGACAAATTTGAGATATCGGAACGAGCACACAAATCCCCAAGCACGTATCTAAATTATTCTCGAAGCAAAGTCTATCCAGCATGAGGCAGAACATGCAGATTGTCCATTGGACTCATCTGCCATCCCATGATCCCTAATGGAAGGAAGTCATCATCGAAACCGAGGGATTGTCTAATAGAGAGATTTCAATATTGAAGGAAAATCTCAATTACTATTGTTATCGGAATTGTTGTTCCTTTTGTTGTAGCTGTCACTTCTACAGGAAAAGAGAATTATTCAAAACCACTGCACTCTGACTGGAAATCCATGTATTAATAGACTTCTAACATTAGCTGATTTAATTCACAGTAAGGCAACAAGAATGAGGAACATACTGTCTACAGCTACTAACGAGCTCAACTAACTTGGAGAATAAAAGAGCAAAGCTAAACAGAAGAAAGGCAAGTCCACATTTACAAATTTGTTCTTGTTTCAAAAATATTCTAAATTACTGAGCGAGAGAAGAAAATGGAAGAATTTTAACAATCGCACCATGCTAAGGGGAAGATCCATTGATAAGATATGTGATGAAAACTGCTGAACTTTGACAAAGAAGCTGCATATCAGCATCATCGTGTAATGCAGAGTGCAGAAATTATTCCACTGTCAGGCGATATTCAGGAACAGGTTCAGGAAATATTGTTGAATGAGTAGATTCTACAAAAGGACAATACACACAGAAACACAGAGAAAACATTTCTTTTCATCTGCATGTTCTCATCGAGCTTCATCTGAATCAGTCTGTTATCAATCAGTTCACGTGGGAAGTTAGGGACTAACTAGAAATAAGTGTGAAGCAGTGTCTTTCCACTGCCTGGAAATTGCCCCAATTGATAGTTTGCGACACCGGTTTTGCTATTGTGTAACAAAAGAGATTTCACTCACCTGGTGGGGGGCTGGGGGTGGAACTGATTGTCGTTGGTTGCACTGTTGTAGTGATGACTTCTGAAGAACAAGAAACACAATCAACTTCACTTGTTGGACAACATAAAGCCAACACTGTTTTACTGTGAGATTTACTTTATTATTGTTTTAAATATGATATACAGATGCCGGTGTTGGATTGGGGTGGTAAGAACTCAGTAAGAATTTGATGTTGCTAAATTCTTATTGTTTTAAATAGGCAAACATTTTACAAGATGTATCACAGGATGGGAAACTCAATAACAAGATTAGCAGTTGTAGACAGACCAAAAAGAAACACAGCATCCTGCAAATTGGAAATAATTTGGGGAGGCATTGGTACAATTTGGGGAAGACATTCATGTTAATATTGGAAGTAACACAAGCAAGAAGGCATAGAGCCAGCTATAAGAATGGATCTTGTAATGACCTCAATGAGGCCAGGAGTTTGGCCTCTTGCACTATAAGCTCCCTCATTAAGCTAATAATTGCCCTCTAATCAGGGAGTCTGAATTGTATATAAAAATGGGAGTGTCATTGTTG
Source organism: Sphyrna mokarran (assembly GCA_024679065.1). Taxonomy (NCBI): domain Eukaryota; kingdom Metazoa; phylum Chordata; class Chondrichthyes; order Carcharhiniformes; family Carcharhinidae; genus Sphyrna; species Sphyrna mokarran. Next base: position 16,747,697 of record JAGIQG010000019.1, on the reverse strand, counting down.
TTGACATTCTGAATTTTGACTTTGATCCTGACGCACTCTTATAAGTGGAGATAAGATTGTAAATAATGGGAATCTGGTGAAGAGACACCATCCTCTGAGGAGATATTTCAATCTTCAAAGCTAAACAATTATATACTTGGCAACTTTTTTGTGGAAGCAGAAGGCAGCATCCATATAGCAGCCTGAGGCAAAAATCCAGCCAGCAGCATGTAAGGTGCTGCTGGTTAGCAGAGCAGAAGCAAGAGTGCAGAAACCTTTGTGGAGGCAGATAAAACCAATTTCTTCACTGAACCTACAAGAGAAATTCCCCAGATTAATGATACAGTGTTAAATGTAAGCTCGCCTTTATTTATATATCTGTTGAATTGGATGTTATTGGGACAGAGGGAAGTCCTGAAATAGTTAAGATCTTGTAAACCTGCTTTGGATCAGAACGGTAATTCCTTATCAAACTGTGTGGGTTTAGTAGTCTTTTTCTAATTTTTGTAATATTTCATAATAAGGAAACAGCACTAACCTGTTGTAGTAGGTTTCCCAGGTGTGGTTGTTGTTCCCGGTGTTGTTGTTGTTGCTGCAGACAAAGAAAGACCTTTCAAAATCAGCACTCTATCAAGACAGCAACATTGACAACATCTGGAAATAACTCTTTTAGAATCGAAATGTCTGCAGACTGTGAGCACCAGCATGAAGAACAAACTATACATTTATGAACTAGAGTCAAAATTTTGCCGAAATTTGTATTGGAATAAGCAAAAAAAAGGACACAGAATGGGATGAAAGGATCAAACTTACAGATGAAACTGTTGAAACATTAACAATCTGATTTTCCAATAGAGAAACCTCCCAAGGGAGAGCTTGTCACAACACCGTTTTTGTGAATGTGAAAACGTCACTGATTGCAGATTGAGAATTCTGAACTTTACAAAACAATTTCATCCCAATGGCATTGGATGAAACTAAAGGAATGAATTGATGGACTGGAGTTGTCTGAGCCAATGTTGATTAAGATGCATTTGGAAGAGGATTTGAAAAGATGATTGTGGCCCTGTACTACAACAAGAGGCTCATGTTTTCCTTTATCGCACAGCACAGAGCACCACACTCTTTTCTACTTTGTCAAATTGGACAACTTATAGCAGCCACCTCAAAACACTGGAGAATTCTAACACAAGTGTCTTTGCAAGGTCCTTCTAATCTCTGGCACGAAAGGCTTTCCAACAACCAGCATCCTCTCCCAAAACAACATATTCAGCATTGAGTCAACAATTACACGTAACCACTTCAGCTGGGCAGAAGATGACACTTGATTGCCTGACACCAGACTCCCAAGACCATGGCTTTGCCCAGATTGTGCTGATAGAAGGAGATACCCGTGGGACAGAAGAAGCACTTCAGGGCTATATTGAATGATTCCTGATGACACCAAACTTCCCCGTTAATTCATGGGAGTGCTTGGCCTCTGACTGACCCCGAGAAATACTGACTCACAGATAAATTTGAGATATCGGAACAAGCACACAAATCCCCAACCACGTTATCTAAATTATTCTCGAAGCAAAGTCTGTCCGGCATGAGGCAGAACGTGCAGATTGTCCATTGGACTCATCTGCCATCCCATGATCCCTAATGGAAGGAAGTCATTATAGAAACCGAGGGAGTGTCTAATAGGGAGATTCCAATATTGAAGGAAAATCTCAATTACCTGTTGTCGTCGGAATTGATGTTCCTTTTGTTGTAGTTGTCACTTCTACAGGAAAAGAGAATTATTCAAACCCACTGCACTCTGACTGGAAATCCAGCTGTATTAATAGACTTCCAACATTAGCTGATTCAATACACAGCAAGGCAACAAGAATGAGGAACATACTGTCTACAGCTACTAATGAGATCAACTAACTTGGAGAATAAAGGAGCAAAGCTGAACAGAAGAAAGGCACGTCCACATTTACAAATTTGTAATTGTTTCAAAAATATTCTAAATTACTTAGTGAGAGAAGAAAATGGAAGAATTTTAACAATCACATCATGCTAAGGGGAAGATCCATTGATAAGATATGTTATGAAACTACTGAACTTTGACAAAGATGCTGCATATCAGCATCATCGTGTAATGCAGACTGCAGAAATTATTCCAATGTCAGGCTACATTTAGGAACAGGTTCAGGAAATATTGTTGAGTGAGTAGATTCTAGGAGAGAACAGTACACATAAGAACACAGAGAAAACATTTCTTCTCATGTGCACGTTCTCGTCGAACATCATCAGAATCAGTCCATTATTAATCAGTTCACTTGGGAAGTTAGGAACTAACTAGAAATAAGTGTGAAGCAGTGTCTTTCCACTGCCTGGAAATTGCTGCAAATGAACAATTTGCGACACCGGTTTTACTATTGTGTATGAAAAGAAGATTTCACTCACCTGGTGGGGGGATGGTAGTGGAACTGGTTGTCATTGGTTTCACTGTTGTAGTGATGACTTCTGAAGAACAAGAAACATAATCAACTCCACTGCTGGACAACATAAAGCTAACACTGTTTTACTAAGATTTACTTTGTTATTGTCATGAATGGGCCCACATTTTGCAAGGTCTATCACAGGATGGGAAACTCAATAACAAGCTTAGCAGTTGTAGACAGACCAAAAAGAAATACAGCATCCTGCAAATTGGAAATAATTTGGGGAGTCATTGGTACAATTTGGGGAACACATTCATGTTAACATTGAAAGTAACACAAGCAAGAAGGTATAGAACCAGCTATAAGAATGGATCTTGTAATGACCTCAATGAGACCAGGAGTTTGGCTTCTTGCACTATAAGCTCTCTGATTCAAGTAATAATTGCCCACCAATCAGGGAGTCTGAACTGTACATAAAAATGGGAGTGTCAGGGTTGCTGACACTCTGAATTTTGACTTTGATCCTGACGCACTTATCCTGGAGATAAGATTGTAAATAATAAGAATCTGGTGAAGAGACACCATCCTCTGAGGAGATATTTCAATCTTCAAAGCTAAACAATTATATACTTGGCAACTTTTTTGTGGAAGCAGGAGGCAGCATCCATTTAGCAGCCTGAGGCACAAAATCCAGCCTGCAGCATGTAAGGTGCTGCTGGTTAGCAGAGCAGAAGCAAGAGTGCAGAAACCTTTGTGGAGGCAGATAAAACCCATATCTTCGCTGAACCCACAAGAGAATTTCCCAGAATAATGATTAAACTGTAAACAGTGTATTAACTGTAAGTTGGCCTTTATTTATGTATTTGTTGAATTGGATGTTATTGGGACAGAGGGAAGTCCTGAAATAGCTAAGATCTTGTAATTCTGCTTTGTATCAGAAGGGTAATTCAATATTAAACTGTGTGGATGGGATTAGTAGTCTTATTCATAAATGTCTTATAACCTTGTTTGTGTGTACATGTGTCTTTTCTTCATTGTAATAAATAGATATTAGTAAGTGTTATACAATGATTGGGCTGGTTATTGTTCTCGATGGGAATTACACGTGGTCCCTTTCACTGTTGTAGCAGACAAAAGTGCACAATCCAAGAACTGGTGTTTCCCAATTGGGACATTCTCACAGTTAACATCAGCCAGCTTTGTGACAGCTGGCTTTGTTGCAATTGTGTTGTTTACAATAGTAAATCTAGATTCAGATGAGTTGAAATATTCCATAAGGAAATGTTGAGAAGACTGACTGAATGGATGGGCGTTGTCTAAAAGGGGAATTTGAGAAGAATGCACTGGTATGAACATTTATGCACACAGCATTTCCTCTCAGTTCCCGCTTCAGATCTACCTTTATTCAGGCAGTAAAAATGCCATTTCCCTTTCGATAATACAGTCACAGCGCGTCCCCATGGGGAAATGATGAATTTATCATTCACGCTGAAACGAGGTCCCTTTTTCACTGAACAAAGTGTGAAATGCTGTGCTTGATGGAAATCTGATAATGCAAACAGAAAGTGCTGCAAATGCTCAGCAAGTGTTGTCAGCATTGCTGAATATTTCCAGCCGCATCTGTTTATATTTAACTTGTTTCCTGCTCTTGCTGCTGTTAAAGAAAAGAAGCCATGATTCACCCGATGTGGAGCCTGGAGGGGGCCCAATGGTAGATGGTTTCACTGTTGTCGTGACCCTTTCTGAAGGAGAAGAAAAAGAATGAAACCAATTCACCACAATGTCAACACCATTGTATTCCTCTCCCCTTTGACCAGAAAACGATCATAGCCTTGGTAAGAATGAGGTTCACAAATCCAATTGATGATTCAAATTTAAGTAAATTTTCAACCATTTCCTTTGAACAGGAGGTGTGGGCAAGACTGAACAAATGAACTGACATTGAAGCTGATAAGCACACCACTGTCAACAGACTTGTTGGTGAATATTGAAAGGAAACTGCAGTAACCTGTTGTAGTAGTTTTCCCAGGTATGGTTGTACTTTCCTGTATTTCTGTTGTTGTTGGTACTGCAGACAAAGAAAGAATTTTCAAAATCAACACCATATCAAGACTGTAACATTGACAACATCTGGAAATAATTCTTTTGGAATTGAAATGTCTGCAGACTGTGAGCACCAGCATGAAGAACAAACTGTACAGTTTACGAACAGGAGTGAAAATTATGGCGAAAATGTGGTAGAATAAGCAACCACAAAAGGACACAAAATGGGATGAAAGGATCAAACTTACAGATGAAACTGTTGAAACATTAACAATCTGATTTTCCAATAGAGAAATCTCCCAAGGGAGAGCTTGTCACAACAACGTTTTTGTGAATGTGAAAACGTCACTGATTGCAGATTGAGAATTCTGAACTTTACAAAACAATTTCATCCCAATGGCATTGGGTGAAACTAAAGGACTGAATTGATGGACTGGAATTGTCTGAGCCAATGTTGATTAAGATGCACTTGGAAGAGGATTTGAAAAGATGGTTGTGGCCCTGTACTACAAACATGAGGCAAACGTTTTCCTTTATCGCACAGTACAGAGCACCACACTCTTTTCTGCTTTGTCAAATTAGACAACTTACAGCAGCCACCTGAAAACACTAGAGAATAATGGGATGAAGGAGTACAATTTAAGGGGTAGGAGTCTTAGCTGTGTTGTAGAGCAGAAGGATCTCGGGGTCCGGGTCCATAGGACTCTTAAATTGGCCTCGCAGGTGGAGAAAGTGGTCAAGAAGGTGTATGGTGTACTGGCATTCATTAATCGAGGAATAGAGTTTAGGAGTCAGGTAATGTTGCAGCTCTATAAGACTCTTGTCAGACCTCACTTGGAGTATTGTGCGCAGTTCTGGTTGCCTCACTATAGGAAGGATGTAGAGGCTATTGAGAGAGTGCTGAGAAGATTTACAAGGATGCTGCCTGGATTGGGAGGCAGGCCTTATGAAGATAGACTGAGGGAGCTGGGACTCTTCTCACTGGAGAGACATAGGTTGAGAGGCGACCTGATAGAGGTTTATAAAATGTTGAGAGGAATAGATAGGGTGGATTCTCAGAGATTACTTCCCCGAGCTGAAATGGTCACTACGAGAGGACACAGATTTAAGGTGCAGGGAAGCAAATACAGAGGAGATGTTAGGGGTAAGTTTTTCTCGCAGAGGGTGGTGAGTGAATGGAATCGGCTGCTGTCGGAGGTTCTTGAGGCAAACTCGCTGGGGTCTTTTAAAAGAATTCCGGATGAGTATATGGAAACGAATATGATAGGGGATTATAGATAGGTCAGTGGATTGGTTAGATGTGATCGGCGCAACTCGTGGGCCGAAGGGCCTGTTTGTGCTGTATTGTTCTATGTTCGATGTTCTATGTAATTGTAACATGAGTGTCTTTGCAAGGTCCTCCTAATCTATGGCAAGAAAGGCTTTCCAACAACAGCATCCTCTCCCAAGACAACATATTCAGCAGTGAGTCAACAATTACACGTAACCACTATTTGAGGCAGCAGATGACGTTTGCCTGATAACAAATTCCCAAAGCAACGGCTTTGCCCAGAATGCCGTGGTAGAAGGAGACCCCCGTGAGACAGAAGAAACACCTCAGGGCTGTCTTGAAGGATTCCTGATGACACCAAACATCCCCATCAATTCATGGGAGTGCTTGGCCTCTGACTGACCCGAGAAACACTGTCTCACAGATAAATTTGAGATATCGGAACGAGCACACAAATCCCCAAGCACGTTATCTAAACTATTCTCGGAGGGAAATCCTTCTGGAATGTGGCAGAACGTGCAGATTGTCCATTGGACTCATCTGCCATCCCATGATCCCTAATGGAAGGAAATCATCATCGAAACCGAGGGAGTGACTAATAGGGAGATTCCAATATTGAAGGAAAATCTCAATTACCTGTTGTCGTTGGAATTGGTGTTCCTTTTGTTGTAGTTGTCACTTCTACAGGAAAAGAGAACTATTCAAAACCACTGCACTCTGACTGGAAATCCAGCTGTATTAATAGACTTCCAACATTAGCTGATTTAATTCACAGCAAGGCAACAAGAATGAGGAACATATTGTCTACAGCTACTAACGAGCTCAACTAACTTGGAGAATAAAGGAGCAAAGCTGGACAGGAGGAAAACAAGTCCACATTTACAAATTTGTTCTTGTTTCAAAAATATTCTAAATTACTGAGCGAGAGAAGAAAATGGAAGATTTTTAACAATCACATCATGCTAAGAGGAAGATCCATTGATAAGATATGTTATGGAAACTGCAGAACTTTGACAAAGATGCTGCATATCAGCATCATCGTGTAATGCAGACTGCAGAAATTATTCCAATGTCAGGGGATATTTCAGAACAGGTTCAGGAAATATTGTTGAGTGAGTAGAATCTACGAGAGGACAGTACACACAGAAACGCGGTGAAACCATTTCTTCTCATCTGCACGTTCTCATCGAATTTCATCTGAATCAGACGGTTTATCAATCAGTTCACTTGGGAAGTTAGTCGCTAACTAGAAATAAGTGTGAAGCAGTGTCTTTCCACTGCCTGGAAATTGCTGCAAATGAACAGTTTATGACACCAGTTTTACTATTGTGTCACAAACGAAGCTTTCACTCATCTGGTAGGGGGATGGTAGTGGAACTGGTTGTCGTTGGTTTCACTGTTGTAGTGATGACTTCTGAAGAACAAGAAACACAATCAACCTCACTGTTGGACAACATAAAGCTAACACTGTTTCACTGTGAGATTTACTTTGTTATTGTCGTTAATGGGTCCACATTTTACAAGGTGTATCACAGGATGGGAAACTCAATAATAAGATTAGCAGTTATAGACAGACCAAAAAGAAATACAGCATCTTGCAAATTGGAAATATTTTGGGGAGGCATTGGTACAATTTGGGGAAGACATTCATGTTAACATTGGAAATTACACAAGCAAGAAGGCATAGAGCCAGCTATAAGAATGGATCTTGTAATGACTTCAATGAGGCCAGGAGTTTGGCTTCTTGCACTATAAGCCTCGTGATTGTGCTAATAATTGCCCACCAATCAGGGAGTCTGAATTGTATATACAAATGGGAGTGTCAGGGTTGGTGACATTCTGAATTTTGACTTTGATCCTGACACAGGAGATAAGATTGTAAATAATGGGAATCTGCTGAAGAGACACCATCCTCTGAGGAGATATTTCAATCTTCAAAGCTAAACAATTATATACTTGGCAACTTTTTTGTGGAAGCAGGAGGCAGCATCCATTTAGTAGCCTGAGGCACAAAATATAGCTAGCATCATGTAAGGTGCTGCTGGTGAGCAGAGCAGAAGCAAGAGTGCAGAAACTTTTGTCGAGGCAGATAAAACCCATTGCTTCGCTGAACCTACAAGAGAAGTTCCCCAGAATAATGATATGGTGTTAACTGTAAGTTGGCCTTTATTTATATATCTGTTGAATTGGATGTTACTGGGACAGAGGGAAGTCCTGAAATAGTTAAGATCTTGTAAACCTGCTTTGGATCAGACGGGTAATTCCTTACTAAACTGTGTGGGTGAGTTTAGTAGTCGTTCTGTAATTTTTGTAATATTTCATAATAAGGAAACAGCACTAACCTGTTGTAGTAGGTTTCCCAGGTGTGGTTGTTGTTTCCGGTGTTGTTGTTGTTGTCGTTGGTACTGTAGACAAAGAGAGACCTTTCAAAGTCAACACTCTATCAAGACAGCAACATTGACAACATCGGGAAATAAGTCTTTTAGAATTGAAATGTCTGCAGACTGTGAGCATGAAGAACAAACTGTACACTTACGAACAGGAGTGAAAATTTTGCCGAAAATTTTATGAGAATAAGGAGCCACAAAAGGACACAGAATGGGATGAAAGGATCAAACTTACAGATGAAACTGTTGAAACATTAACAATCTGATTTTCCGACAGAGAAACCTCCCAAGGTAGAGCTTGTCACAACATCGTTTTTGTGAATGTGAAAATGTCACTGATTGCAGATTGAGAATACTGAACTTTACAAATAACTCCATCTCAAAGGAATTGGATGAAACTAAAGGACTGAATTGATGGACTGGAGTTGTCTGAGCCAATGTTGATTAAGATGCATTTGGAAGAGGATTTGAAAAGATGATTGTGGCCCTGTACTACAACAAGAGGCTAAGGTTTTCCTTTATCGCACAGCACAGAGCACCACACTCTTTTCTGCTTTGTCAAATTGGACAACTCACAGCAGCCATCTCAAAACACTGGAGAATCGTAACACAAGTGTCTTTGAAAGGACCTCCTAATGTATGGTAAGAAAGGCTTTCCAACATCCTCTCCCAAGACAACATATTCAGCAGTGAGTCAACAATTACACATAACCAATTCGGCTGGGCAGCAGATGACATTTGATTGCCTGACAGCAGACTCCCAAGACGATGGCTTTGCCCAGAGTGCGCTGATAGAAGGAGATACCCGTGGGACAGAAGAAGCACTTCAGGGCTGTCTTGAACGACTCCTGATGTCACCAAACGTCCCCGTCAATTCATGGGAGTGCTCGGCTTCTGACTGACCCAAATGGAAACACACCGAGAAATACTGTCTCACAGATAAATTTGAGATATCGGAACGAGCAGACAAATCCCCAAGCACGTTATCTAAACTATTCTCAGAGGAAAATCCTTCTGGAATGTGGCAGAACGTGCAGATTGTCCATTGGACTCATTTGCCATCCCATGATCCCTAATGGAAGGAAATCATCATCGAAACCGAGGGATTGTCTAATAGGGAGATTCCAATATTGAAGGAAAATCTCAATTACATGTTGTCGTCGGAATTGGTGTTCCTTTTGTTGTAGTTGTCACTTCTACAGGGAAAGAGAATTATTCAAAACCACTGCACTCTGACTGGAAATCCAGCTGTATTAATAGACTTCCAACATTAGCTGATTTAATTCACAGTAAGGCAACAAGAATGAGGAACATACTGTCTACAGCTACTAATGAACTCAACTAACTTGGAGAATAAAGGAGCAAAGCTGGACGGGAGGAAGACAAGTCCACATTTACAAATTTATTCTTGTTTCAAAAATATTCTATCTTACTGAGTGAGAGAAGAAAATGGAAGAATTTTAACAATCACATCATGCTAAGGGGAAGATCCGTTGATAAGATATGTTATGGAAACTGCAGAACTTTGACAAAGATGCTGCATATCAGCATCATCGTGTAATGCAGACTGCAGAAATTATTCCAATGTCAGGCGATATTTCGGAACAGGTTCAGGAAATATTGTTGAGTGAGTAGAGTCTAAGAGAGGAAAGTATACGCAGAAACGCGGTGAAACCATTTCTTCTCATCTGCATGTTCTCATCGAACTTCATCTGAATCACACGGTTATCGATGAGTTCACTTAGTGAAGTTAGGCACTACCTAGAAATAAGTGTGAAGCAGTGTCTTTCCACTGCTCGGAAACAGCTGCAAAAGAACAGTTTGCGACACCAGTTTTGCTATTGTGTCACAAATGAAGCTTTCACTCACCTGGTGGGGGGATGGTAGTGGAACTGGTTGTCGTTGGTTTCACTGTTGTAGTGATGACTTCTGAAGAACAAGAAACACAATTAACTTCACTGTTTGACAACATAAAGCTAACACTGTTTTACTGTGAGATTTACTTTGTTATTGTTGTGAATGGGCAAATATTTTACAAGGTGTATCACAGGATGGGAAGCTCAATAACAAGATTAGCAGTTGTAGACAGACCAAAAAGAAATACAGCATCCTGCAAATTGGAAATAATTTGGGGAGGCATTGGTACAATTTGGGGAAGACATTCATGTTAATATTGGAAATAACACAACCAAGAAGGCATAGAGCCAGCTATAAGAATGGATCTTGTAATGACCTCAATGAGGCCAGGAGTTTGGCTTCTTGCACTATAAGCTCCCTGATTGAACTAATAATTGTCCACCAATCAGGGAGACTGAATTGTATACAAAAAAGGGAATGTCAGTGTTGCTGACACTCTAAATTTTGACTTTGATCCTGACGCACTGTTAAGTGGAGATAAGATTGTAAATAATAGGAATCTGATGAAAAGACACCATTTCTGAGGAGATATTTCAATCTTCAAAGCTAAACAATTATATACTTGGCAACTTTTTTGTGGTAGCAGGAGGCGGCATCTATTTAGCAGCCTGAGGCACAAAATCCAGCCTGCAGCATGTAAGGTGCTGCTGGTTAGCAGAGCAGAAGCAAGAGTGCAGAAACCTTTGTGGAGGCAGATAAAACCCATTTCTTCACTGAACCGACAAGAGAAGTTCCCCAGAATAATGATACAGTGTTAACTGTAAGTTGGCCTTTATTTATATATCTGTTGAATTGGATGTTATTGGGACAGAGGGAAGTCCTGAAATAGTTAAGATCTTGTAAACCTGCTTTGGATCAGAAGGGTAATTTCTTATCAAACTGTGTGGGTGGGTTTTGTACTACTTTTGTAATTTTTGTAATATTTCATAATAAGGAAACAGCACTAACCTGTTGTAGTAGGTTTCCCAGGTGTGGTTGGTGTTTCCTGTGTTGTTGTTGTTGTCGTTGGTACTGCAGACAAAGAAAGACCTTTCAAAATCAGCACTCTATCAAGACAGCAACATTGACAACAGCTGGAAACAACTCTTTTGGAATTGAAATGTCTGCAGACTGTGAGCACCAGCATGAAGTACAAAGTGTACATTTACGAACAGGAGTGAAAATTTTGCCAAAAATTTTATTGGAATAAGCAGCCACAAAGGGACACAGAATGGGAGGAAAGGATCAAACTTACAGATGAAACTGTTGAAACATTAACAATCTGATTTTCCGATAGAGAAATCTCCCAAGGGAGAGCTTGTCACAACACCGTTTTTGTGAATGTGAAAACGTCACTGATTGCAGATTGAGAATTCTGAACTTTACAAATAACTCCATCCCAATGGAATTGGGTGAAACTAAAGGACTGAATTGATGGACTGGAGTTGTCCGACCCAATGTTGATTAAGATGCATTTGGAAGAGGATTTGAAAAGATGATTGTGGCCCTGTACTACAACAAGAGGCTAAGGTTTTACTTTATAGCACAGCACACAGCACCACACTCTTTTCTGCTTTGTCAAATTGGACAACTTATAACAGCCACCTCAAAACACTGGAGAATTGTAACACAAGTGTCTTTGAAAGAACCTGTTAATGTATGGCAAGAAAGGCTTTCCAACATCCTCTCCCAAGACAACATATTCAGCAGCGAGTCAACAATTACACGTAACCAATTCGGCTGGGCAGCAGGTGACATTTGATTGCCTGACACCAGAGTCCCAAGACAACGGCTTTGCCCAGGGTGAGCTGATAGAAGGAGATACCCGTGGGACAGAAGAAGTACTTTAGGGCTATCTTGAATGACACCTGATGACACCAAACGTCCCCGTCAATTCATGGGAGTGCTCGGCCTCTGACTGACCCAAATGGAAACACACCGAGAAACACTGTCTCACAGATAAATTTGACATAGTGGAACAAGCAGACAAATCCCAAAGCACGTTATCTAAATTATTCTCGAAGTAAAGTCTGTCCGGCATGCGGCAGAACATGCAGATTGTCCATTGGACTCATCTGCCATCCCATGATCCCTAATGGAAAGAAATCAGCATCGAAACCGAGGGAGTGTCTCATAGGGAGATTCCAATATTGAAGGAAAATCTCAATTACCTGTTGTCGTTGGAATTGTTGTTCCTTTTGTTGTAGTTGTCACTTCTACAGGAAAAGAGAACTATTCAAACCCACTGCACTCTGACTGGAAATCCAGCTGTATTAATAGACTTCCAACATTAGCTGATTTAATTCACAGCAAGGCAACAAGAATGAGGAACATATTGTCTACAGCTACTAATGAGCTCAACTAACTTGGAGAATAAAGGAGCAAAGCTGGACGGGAGGAAACCAAGTCCACATTTACAAATTTGTAATTGTTTCAAAAATATTCTAAATTACTGAGCGAGAGAAGAAAATGGAAGAATTTTAACAATCACATCATGCTAAGGGGAAGATCCATTGATAAGATATGTTATGGAAACTGTTAAACTTTGACAAAGATGCTGCATATCAGCATCATCATGTAATGCAAACTGCAGAAATTATTCAAACGTCAGGCGATATTTAGGAACAGGTTCAGGAAATATTGTTGAGTGAGTCGAATCTACGAGAGGACAATACACACAGAAACGCAGAGAAAACATTTCTTCTCATCTGCATGTTCTCATTGAACATCATCTGAATCAGACGGTTAATAATCAGTTCACTTCGGAAGTTAGGCGCGAACTAGAAATAAGTGTGAAGCAGTGTCTTTCCACTGCCTGGAAATTGCTGCAAATGAACAGTTTGCGACACCAGTTTTGCTATTGTGTAACAAAAGAGATTTCACTCACCTGGAGGGGGGACGGTAGTGGAACTGGTTGTCATTGGTTTCACTGTTGTAGTGATGACTTCTGAAGAACAAGAAACACAATCAACTTCACTGCTGGACAACATAAAACTAACACTGTTTTACTGTGAGATTTACTTTATTATTGTCAGAAATGTGCAAACACTTAACAAGGTGTATCACAGGATGGGAAACTCAATAACAAGATTAGCAGTTGTAGACACCCCAAAAAGAAATACAGCATCCTGCAAATTGGAAATAATTTGGGGAGGCATTGGTACAATTTGGGGAACACATTCATGTTAATATTGGAAGTAACACAAGCAAGAAGGCATAGAGCCAGCTATAAGAATGGATCTTGTAATGACCTCAATGAGGCCAGGAGTTTGGCTTGTTGCACTACAAGCTTCGTGATTGGTGGGCAATTATTAGCACAATCAGGGAGTCTGAATTGTATATAAAAATGGGAGTGTCAGGGTTGTTGACATTCTCAATTTTGACTTTGATCCTGATGCACTTATCCTGGAGATAAGACTAAATAATGAGAATCTGGTGAAGAGACACCATCCTCTGAGGAGATATTTCAATCTTCAAAGCTAAACAATTATATACTTGGCAACTTTTTTGTGGAAGCAGGAGGCAGCATCCATTTAGTAGCCTGAGGCACAAAATCCAGCCAGCAGCATGTAAGGTGCTGCTGGTTAGCAGAGCAGAAGCAAGAGCGCAGAAACCTTTGTGGAAGCAGATAAAACCCATTTCTTCACTGAATCTACAAGAGAAGTTCCCCAGAATAATGATATGGTGTTAACTGTAAGTTGGCCTTTATTTATATATCTGTTGAATTGGATGCTAGTGGGACAGAGGGAAGTCCTGAAATAGTTCAGATCTTGTAAACCTACTTTGGATCAGAAGGGTAATTCCTTATTAAACTGTGTGGGTGGGTTTAGTAGTCGTTTTGTAATTTTTGTAATATTTCATAATAAGGAAACAGCACTAACCTGTTGTAGTAGGTTTCCCAGGTGTGGTTGTTGTTTCCGGTGTTGTTGTTGTTGTCGTTGGTACTGTAGACAAAGAGAGACCTTTCAAAGTCAACACTCTATCAAGACAGCAACATTGACAACATCGGGAAATAAGTCTTTTAGAATCGAAATGTCTGCAGACTGTGAGCACCAGGATGAAGAAAAAACTGTACACTTACGAACAGGAGTGAAAATTTTGCCGAAAACTTTATGAGAATAAGCAGCCACAAAAGGACACAGAGTGGGACGAAAGGATCAAACTTACAAATGAAACTGTTGAAACATTAACAATCTGATTTTCCGATAGAGAAATCTCCCAAGGTAGAGCTTGTCACAACACTGTTTTTGTGAACGTGAAAACGTCACTGATTGCAGATTGAGAATACTGAACTTTACAAATAACTCCATCCCAAAGGAATTGGATGAAACTAAAGGACTGAATTGATGGACTGGAGTTGTCTGAGCCAATGTTGATTCAGATGGACTTGGAAGAGAATTTGAAAAGATGATTGTGGCCCTGTACTACAACAAGAGGCTCATGTTTTCCTTTAACGCACAGCACAGAGCACCACACTCTTTTCTGCTTTGTCAAATTGGACAACTTATAGCAGCCACCTCAAAACACTGGAGAATTGTAACACAAGTGTCTTTGCAAGGTAATCCTAATTTATGGCAAGAAAGGCTTTCCAAAAGCCAGCATCCTCTCCCAAGACAACATATTCAGCAGTGAGTCAACGATTACATGTAACCACTTCGGCTGGGCAGCAGATGACATTTGATTGCCTGACACCAGACTCCCAACACAACAGCTTTGCCCAGGGTGAGCTGATAGTAGGAGATACCCGTGGGACAGAAGAAGCACTTTAGGGCTGTCTTGAACGACTCCTGATGACAGCAAAGTTTCCTGTCAATTCATGGGTGTTCTTGGCCTCTGACTGACCCAAATGGAAACACACCGAAAAACACTGTCTCACAAATACGTTTGAGATATCGGAACAAGCAAACAAATCCCCAAGCACGTTATCTAAATTATTCTCGAGGCAAAATCCTTCCGGCATGAGGCAGAACATGCAGATTGTCCATTGGACTCATTTGCCATCCCATGATCCCTAATGGAAGGAAGTCATCATCGAAACCGTGCTAGTGTCTCATAGATTCCAATATTGAAGGAAAATCTCAATTACCTGTTGTTGTTGTTGGAATTGTTGTTCCTTTTGTTGTAGTTGTCACTTCTACAGGAAAAGAGAATTATTCAAACCCACTGCACTCTGACTGGAAATCCAGCTGTATTAATAGACTTCCAACATTAGCTGATTTTATTCACAGCAAGGCAACAAGAATGAGGAACATACTGTCTACAGCTACTAACGAGCTCAACTAAGTTGGAGAATAAAGGAGCAAAGCTAAACACAAGAAAGGCACGTCCACTTTAAAATTTGTAATTGTTTCAAAAGTATTCTAAATTACTGAGCGAGAGAAGAAAATGGAAGAATTTTAACAATTACATCATGCTGAGGGGAAGATCCATTGATAAGATATGTTATGAAAACTACTGAACTTTGACAAAGATGCTGCATATCAGCATCATCGTGTAATACAGACTTCAGAAATTATTCCAATGTCAGGCGATATTTAGGAACAGGTTCAGGAAATATTGTTGAGTGAGTAGATTCTAGGAGAGAACAGTACACACAGAAACACAGAAAACATTTCTTCTCATGTACACATTCTCATCCAGCTTCATCTGAATCAGTCCGTTATCAATACATTCAGTTGGGAAGTTAGGAACTAACTAGAAATTAAGTGAGAACCACTGTCTTTCCACTGCCTGGAAATTGCCCCAGATGAACAGTTTGCGACACCGGTTTTGCTATTGTGTAACGAAAGAAGATGTCACTCACCCGGTGGGGGGATGATAGTGGAACTGGTTGTCGTTGGTTTCACTGTTGTAGTGATGACTTCTGAAGAACAAGAAACACAATCAACTTCACTGTTGGACAACATAAAGCTAACACTGTTTTACTGTGAGATTTACTTTGTTATTGTTGTGAATGGGCAAATATTTTACAAGGTTTATCACAGGATGGGAAACTCAAGAACAAGATTAGCAGGTGTACACAGATCAAAAAGAAACACAGCATCCTGAAAGCTGGAAATGATTTGGGGAGGCATTGGTACACTTTGGGGGAGACATTCATGTTAATATTGGAAGTAACACAAGCAAGAACTATAAGAATGGATCATGTAACGACCTCAATCAGACCAGGAGTTTGGCTTCTTGGACTATAAGCTGACTTTTTCATTGAATAAAATGTAAAATGCTGTGCTTGCTGCAAATCTGATATGCAAACAGAAAGTGCTCCAAATACTCAACAGGTGTTAGCATTGATGAATATTTCCAGCACCATTTGTTTTTATTTGACTGGTTTCCGGCTCTTGCTGCTGTTGAAGAACAGAAGCCGTTACTCACCCGATGTGGAGCCCGGACGGGGCCCAGTGGTAGATGGTTTCACTGTTGTAGTGACCCTTTCTGAAGGAGAAAAGAAAGAATGAAATCAATTCACCACAATGTCAACACCATTGTATTCCTGTCCACTTTGACCAGAAAACCATCATATAGATTGTGGTGTCAAAATGAGGTTCACAAATCCAATTGATGTTTCAAATTAGAGTAAGTTTTCAACCATTTCCTTTGAACACGAGGTGTGGGCAAGACTGAACAAATGAACAGACACTGAAGCAGATAAGCACACCACTGTGAAAAGCCATGCTGGTGAATATTGAAAGGAAACAGCACTAACCTGTTGTAGTAGGTTTCCCAGGTGTGGTTGGTGTTTCCTGTGTTGTTCGTTGGTACTGCAGACAAAGAAAGACCTTTCAAAATCAGTACTCTATCAAGACAGCAACATTGACAACATCTGGAAATAACTCTTGGAATTGAAATGTCTGCAGACTGTGAGCACCAGCATGAAGAATAAACTGTACGTTTACGAACAGGAGTGAAGATTTTCCCGAAAGTTGTATTAGAATAAGCAGCCACAAAGGGACACAGAATGGGATGAAAGGATCAAACTTACAGATGAAACTGTTGAAACATTAACAATCTGATTTTCCGATAGAGAAACCTCCCAAGGGAGAGCTTATCGCAACACCGTTTTTGTGAATGTGAAAACGTTACTGATTGCAGATTGAGAATACTGAACTTTACAAATAACTCCATCCCTAAGGAATTGGATCAAACTAAAGGTCTTAATTGACGGACTGCAATTGTCTGAGCCAATGTTGATGAAGATGCACATGGAAGAGGATTTGAAAAGATGATTGCAGTCCTGTTCTACAACAAGAGGCTAAGATTTTGCTTTATCGCACAGCACAGAGCACCACACTCTTTTCTGCTTTGTCAAATTGGACAACTTACACCTCAAAGAATTGTAACACACGTGTCTTTTCAAGGTCCTCCTAATCTATTGCAAGAAAGGCTTTCCAACAGCCAGGATGCTGTCCCAAGACAACATATTCAGCAGGGAGTCAACAATTACACGTAACCACTTCGGCTGGGCAGCAGATGACATTTGATTGCCTGAAACCACATTCCCAAAGCAACAGCATTGCTCAGAATGCAATGATAGCAGGAGATACCAGGGGGACAGAAGAAATACTTCAGGGCTGTCTTGAAGGATTCCTGATGATACCAAACATCCCCATCAATTCATGGGAGTGCTTGGCCTCTGACTGACCCAAATGGAATCACAGCGAGAAACACTGTCTCACAGATAAATTTGACATATCGGAACGAGCAGAGAAATCCCCAAGCACGTTATCTAAATTATTCTCGAAGCAAAGCCTGTCCGGCATGCGGCAGAACGTGCAGATTGTCCATTGGACTCATCTGCCATCCCATGATCCCTAATGGAAAGAAGTCATCATCGAAACCGAGGGAGTGTCTCATAGGGAGATTACAATATTGAAAGAAAATCTCAATCACTATTGTTGTTGGAATTGTTGTTCCTTTTGTTGTAGTTGTCACTTCTACAAGAAAAGAGAATTATTCAAAACCACTGCAATCTGACTGGAAATCCAGCTGTACTAAAAGACTTCCAACATTAGCTGATTTAATTCACAGCAAGGCAACAAGAGTGAGGAACATACTGTCCACAGCTACTAACGAGCTCAACTAACTTGGAGGATAAAGGAGCAAAGCTGAACAGAAGAAAGGCATGTCCGCATTTACAAATTTGTTATTGTTTCAAAAGTATTCTAAATTACTGAGCGAGAGAAGAAAATGGAAGAATATTAACAATCACATCATGCTAAGGGGAAGATCCATTGATAAGAAATGTTATGGAAACTGCTGAACTTTGACAAAGATGCTGCATATCAGCATCATCATGTAATGTAGACTGCAGAAATTATTACAATGTCAGGCGATATATAGGAACAGGTTCAGGAAATATTGTTGAGTGAGTAGATGCGAGGAGAGAACAGTACACAAGGAACACAGAAGTTTTCTTCTCATGTACACATTCTCATCCAGCTTCATCTGAATCAGTCCGTTATCAATACGTTCACTTGGGAAGGTAGGCACTAATTAGAAATAAGTGTTAAGAATTGTCTTTCCACTGCCTGGAAATTCCTGCAAATGAACAGTTTGCGACACAAGGTTTTGCTATTGTGTAACAAAAGGAGATTTCACTCACCTGGTGGGGGGATGGTCGTGGAACTGGTTGTCGTTGGTTTCACTGTTGTAGTGATGACTTCTGAAGAACAAGAAACACAATATACTTCACTGCTGGACAACATAAAACTAACACTGTTTTACTGTGAGATTTACTTTATTATTGTCATAAATGCACAAACACTTAACAAGGTGTATCACAGAATACAAAACTCAATAACAAGATTACCAGTTGTAGATGCACCAAAAAGAAACACAGCATCCTGCAAATTGGAAATAATTTGGGGAGACACTGGTACAATTTGGGGAAGACATTCATGTTAATATTGGAAGTAAGACAAGTAAGAAGGAATAGAGCCAGCTATAAGAATGGATCTTGTAATGACGTCAATGAGGCCAGAAGTTTGTCTTATTGCACTATAAGCTCCCTGATTGAGCTAATAATTGCCCACCAATCAGGAGTCTGAATTGTACAAATGGTAGTGTCAGGGTTGCTGACATTCTGAATTTTGACTTTGATCCTGACGCACTCTTATAAGTGGAGATAAGATTGTAAATAATGGGAATCTGGTGAAGAGACACCATCCTCTGAGGAGATATTTCAATCTTCAAAGCTAAACAATTATATACTTGGCAACTTTTTTGTGGAAGCAGGAGGCAGCATCCATTTAGTAGCCTGAGGCACAATATACAGCTAGCAGCATGTAAGGTGCTGCTGGTTAGCAGAGCAGAAGCAAGAGTGCAGAAACCTTTGTGGAGGCAGATAAAACCCATTGCTTCGCTGAACCTACAAGAGAAGTTTCCCAGAATAATGATACAGTGTTAAATGTAAGCTGGCCTTTATTTATATATCTGTTGAATTGGATGCTATTGCGACAGAGGGAAGTCCTGAAATAGTTCAGATCTTGTAAACCTGCTTTGGATCAGAACGGTAATTCCTTATTAAACTGTGTGGGTGGGTTTACTAGTCTTATTTATAAATGTCTTATAATCCTGTTTGTGTGTATATGTGTCTTTTCTTCATTGTAATAAACAGATATTAATAAGTGTTATACAATGATTCGGCTGGTTATTGTTCTCTGTGGGAATTACATGTGGTCCCTTTCACTGTTCCAGCAGACAAAAGTGCACACTCCATGAACTGGTGTTTCCCAATTGGGACATTCTCGCAGTTAACATCAGCCAGCTTTGTGACAGCTGGCTTTGTTGCAATTGTGTTGTTTGCAATAGTAAATCTGGATTCAGACGATTTGAAACACTCCATAAGAAAATGTTGATAAGTCTGACTGAATGGACGGGCGTTGTCTAAAAGGGGAATTTGAGAAGAGTGCACTGGTGTGAACATTTATGCACACAGCATTTCCCCTCAGCTCCCACCTCAGATCTACCTTTATTCAGGCAGTAAAAATGCCATTTCCCTTTCGATAATACAGTCACAGCGCGTCCCCATGGTGAAATGATGAATTTATCATTTGCGATGAAATGAGGTCCCTTTTGCACTGAACAAAATGTGAAATGCTGTGCTTGCTGGAAATCTGATATGCAAACAGAAAGTGCTGCAAATACTCAGCAGGTGTTGTCAGCGTTGCTGAATATTTCCACCACTATCTGTGTTTATTTCACTTGTTTCCAGCTCTTGCTGCTGTTGAAGAAAAGAAGCCGTTACTCACCTGATGTGGAGCCTGGAGGGGGCCCAATGGTAGATGGTTTCACTGTTGTAGTGACCCTTTCTGAAGGAGAAAAGAAAGAATGAAACCAATTCACCACAATGTCAACACCATTGTACTCCTCTCCCCTTTGACCAGAAAACCATCATATCGACTATCATATAGATCTTGGTGTCAAAATGAGGTTCACAAATCCAATTGATGATTCAAATTTGAGTAAATTTTCAACCGTTTCTTTCGAACAAGAGGTGTGGGCAAGACTGAACAAATGAACAGACACTGAAGCAGATAAGCACACCACTGTGAAAAGCCATGCTGGTGAATATTGAAAGGAAACAGCACTAACCTGTTGTAGTCGGTTTCCCAGGTGTGGTTGGTGTTTCCTGTGTTGTTGTTGTTGTCGTTGGTACTGCAGACAAAGAAAGATCTTTCAAAATCAGCACTCTATCAAGACAGCAACATTGACAACATCTGGAGATAACTCTTTTGGAATTGAAATGTCTGCAGACTGTGAGCACCAGCATTGAAGTACAAAGTGTACATTTACGAACAGGAGTGAAGATTTTCCCGAAAATTGTATTAGAATAAGCAGCCACAAAAGGACATAAATGGGATGAAAGGATCAAACTTACAAATGAAACTGTTGAAACATTAACAATCTGATTTTCCGATCGAGAAATCTCCCAAGGGAGAGCTTGTCACAACACAGTTTTTGTGAATGTGAAAACGTCACTGATTGCAGATTGAGAATACTGAACTTTACAAATAACTCCATCCCAAAGGAATTGGATGAAACTAAAGGACTGAATTGATGGACTGGAGTTGTCTGAGCCAATGTTGATTAAGATGCATTTGGAAGAGGATTTGAAAAGATGATTGTGGCCCTGTACTACAACAAGAGGCTCATGTTTTCCTTTATCGCACAGCACAGAGCACCACACTCTTTTCTGCTTTGTCAAATTGGACAACTTATAGCAGCCATCTCAAAACACTGGAAAATTGTAACACGAGCGTCTTTGCAAGGTCCTTCTAATCTATGGCAAGAAAGGCTTTCCAACAGCCAGCAAGCTCTCCCATGACAAAATATTCAGCAGTGAGTCAACAATTACACGTAACTACTTCGGCTGGGCAGAAGATGACATTTGATTGCCTGACACCAGACTCCCAAGACAACGGCTTTGCCCAGAGTGCGCTGATAGAAGGAGATACCCGTGAGACAGAAGAAGCACTTCAGGGCTGTCTTGAACGATTCCTGATGACTCCAAATTTCCCCGTCAATTCATGGGAGTGCTCGGCCTCTGACTGACCCAAATGGAAACACACGAAGAAACATTGTCTCACAGATAAATTTGAGATATCAGAACGGGCAGACAAATCCCCAAGCACGTTATCTAAATTATTCTCGAAGCAAGTCTGTCCCCCATGTGGCAGAACGTGCAGATTATCCATTGGACTCATCTGCCATCCCATGATCCCAAATGGAAAGAAGTCATCATGGAAACTGAGGGAGTGTCTAATAGGGAGATTCCAATATTGAAGGAAAATCTCAATTACCTGTTGTCGTCGGAATTGGTGTTCCTTTTGTTGTAGTTGTCACTTCTACAGAAAAGAGAATTATTCAAAACCACTTCACTCTACTGGAAATCCAACTGTGTTAATAGACTTCCAACATTAGCTTATTTAATTCAGCTGTTGTGGAAACTACTGAACTTTGACAAAGATGCTGCATATCAGCATCATTGTGTAATGCAGACTGCAGAAATTATTCCAATGTCAGGTGATATTTAGGAACAGGTTCAGGAAATATTGTTGAGTGAGTGGATTCTAGGAGAGAACAGTACACACAGAAACACAGAGAAAACATTTCTTCTCATGTACATGTTCTCATCCAGCTTCATTTGAATCAGTCCGTTATCAATACGTTCAGTTGGGAAGTTAGGAACTAACTAGAAATAAGTGTGAAGCAGTGTCTTTCCACTGCCTGGAAATTACTGCAAATGAACAGTTTGTGACACCGGTTTTACTATTGTGTAAGAAAAGAGATTTCACTCACCTGGTGGGGGGATGGTAGTGGAACTGCTTGTTGTTGGTTTCACTGTTGTAGTGATGACTTCTGAAGAACAAGAAACACAATTAACTTCACTGCTGGACAACATAAAACTAACACTGTTTTACTGTGAGATTTACTTTATTATTGTCAGAAATGCGCAAACACTTAACAAGGTGTATCACAGGATGGGAAACTCAATAACAAGATTAGCAGTTGTAGACAGACCAAAAAGAAACACAGCATCCTGCAAATTGGAAATAATTTGGGGAGGCATTGGTACAATTTGGGGAACACATTCATGTTAATATTGGAAGTAACACAAGCATGAAGGTATAGAGCCAGCTATAAGAATGGATCTTGTAATGACGTCAATGAGGCCAGAAGTTTGTCTTATTGCACTGTAAGCTCCCTGATTGAGCTAATAATTGCCCACCAACCAGGGAGTCTGAATTGTATATACAAATGGTAGTGTCAGGGTTGCTGACATTCTGAATTTTGACTTTGATCCTGACGCAGTCTTGTAAGTGGAGATAAGATTGTAAATAATAGGAATCTGGTGAAGAGACACCATCCTCTGAGGAGATATTTCAATCTTCAAAGCTAAACAATTATATACTTGGCAACTTTTTTGTGGAAGCAGGAGGCAGCATCCATTTAGTAGCCTGAGGCACAATATACAGCTAGCAACATGTAAGGTGCTGCTGGTTAGCAGAGCAGAAGCAAGAGTGCAGAAACCTTTGTGGAAGCAGATAAAACCCATTGCTTCGCTGAACCTACAAGAGAAGTTTCCCAGAATAATGATACAGTGTTAAATGTAAGCTGGCCTTTATTTATATATCTGTTGAATTGGATGCTATTGCGAAAGAGGGAAGTCCTGAAATAGTTCAGATCTTTTAAACCTGCTTTGGATCAGAACGGTAATTCCTTATTAAACTGGTGGTGGGTGGGTTTACTAGTCTTATTTATAAATGTTTTATACTCCTGTTTGTGTGTAAATGTGTCTTTTCTTCATTGTAATAAACAGATATTAATAAGTATTATACAATGATTTGGCTGGTTATTGTTCTCTGTGGGAATTACACGTGGTCCCTTTCACTGTTCCAGCAGACAAAAGTGCACACTCCATGAATTGGTGTTTCCCAATTGGGACATTCTCGCAGTTAACATCAGCCAGCTTTGTGACAGCTGGCTTTGTTGCAATTGTCTTGTTTGCACTAGTAAATCTGGATTCAGACGATTTGAAACACTCCATAAGAAAATGTTGATAAGTCTGACTGAATGGACGGGCATTGTCTAAAAGGGGAATTTGAGAAGAGTGACTGGTGTGAACATTTATGCACACAGCATTTCCCCTCAGCTCCCACCTCAGATCTACCTTTATTCAGGCAGTAAAAATGCCATTTCCCTTTCGATAATACAGTCACAGCGCGTCCCCATGGTGAAATGATGAATTTGTCATTTGCGATGAAATGAGGTCCCTTTTGCATTGAACAAAATGTGAAATGCTGTGCTTGCTGGAAATCTGATATGCAAACAGAAAGTGCTGCAAATACTCAGCAGGTGTTGTCAGCGTTGCTGAATATTTCCACCACTATCTGTGTTTATTTCACTTGTTTCCAGCTCTTGCTGCTGTTGAAGAAAAGAAGCCGTTACTCACCTGATGTGGAGCCTGGAGGGGGCCCAATGGTAGATGGTTTCACTGTTGTAGTGACCCTTTCTGAAGGAGAAAAGAAAGAATGAAACCAATTCACCACAATGTCAACACCATTGTACTCCTCTCCCCTTTGACCAGAAAACCATCATATCGACTATCATATAGATCTTGGTGTCAAAATGAGGTTCACAAATCCAATTGATGATTCAAATTTGAGTAAATTTTCAACCGTTTCTTTCGAACAAGAGGTGTGGGCAAGACTGAACAAATGAACAGACACTGAAGCAGATAAGCACACCACTGTGAAAAGCCATGCTGGTGAATATTGAAAGGAAACAGCACTAACCTGTTGTAGTCGGTTTCCCAGGTGTGGTTGGTGTTTCCTGTGTTGTTGTTGTTGTCGTTGGTACTGCAGACAAAGAAAGATCTTTCAAAATCAGCACTCTATCAAGACAGCAACATTGACAACATCTGGAGATAACTCTTTTGGAATTGAAATGTCTGTAGACTGTGAGCACCAGCATTGAAGTACAAAGTGTACATTTACGAACAGGAGTGAAGATTTTCCCGAAAATTGTATTAGAATAAGCAGCCACAAAAGGACATAAATGGGATGAAAGGATCAAACTTACAAATGAAACTGTTGAAACATTAACAATCTGATTTTCCGATCGAGAAATCTCCCAAGGGAGAGCTTGTCACAACACAGTTTTTGTGAATGTGAAAACGTCACTGATTGCAGATTGAGAATACTGAACTTTACAAATAACTCCATCCCAAAGGAATTGGATGAAACTAAAGGACTGAATTGATGGACTGGAGTTGTCTGAGCCAATGTTGATTAAGATGCATTTGGAAGAGGATTTGAAAAGATGATTGTGGCCCTGTACTACAACAAGAGGCTCATGTTTTCCTTTATCGCACAGCACAGAGCACCACACTCTTTTCTGCTTTGTCAAATTGGACAACTTATAGCAGCCATCTCAAAACACTGGAAAATTGTAACACGAGCGTCTTTGCAAGGTCCTTCTAATCTATGGCAAGAAAGGCTTTCCAACAGCCAGCAAGCTCTCCCATGACAAAATATTCAGCAGTGAGTCAACAATTACACGTAACTACTTCGGCTGGGCAGAAGATGACATTTGATTGCCTGACACCAGACTCCCAAGACAACGGCTTTGCCCAGAGTGCGCTGATAGAAGGAGATACCCGTGAGACAGAAGAAGCACTTCAGGGCTGTCTTGAACGATTCCTGATGACTCCAAATTTCCCCGTCAATTCATGGGAGTGCTCGGCCTCTGACTGACCCAAATGGAAACACACGAAGAAACATTGTCTCACAGATAAATTTGAGATATCAGAACGGGCACACAAATCCCCAAGCACGTTATCTAAATTATTCTCGAAGCAAGTCTGTCCCCCATGTGGCAGAACGTGCAGATTATCCATTGGACTCATCTGCCATCCCATGATCCCAAATGGAAAGAAGTCATCATGGAAACTGAGGGAGTGTCTAATAGGGAGATTCCAATATTGAAGGAAAATCTCAATTACCTGTTGTCGTCGGAATTGGTGTTCCTTTTGTTGTAGTTGTCACTTCTACAGAAAAGAGAATTATTCAAAACCACTTCACTCTACTGGAAATCCAACTGTGTTAATAGACTTCCAACATTAGCTTATTTAATTCAGCTGTTGTGGAAACTACTGAACTTTGACAAAGATGCTGCATATCAGCATCATTGTGTAATGCAGACTGCAGAAATTATTCCAATGTCAGGTGATATTTAGGAACAGGTTCAGGAAATATTGTTGAGTGAGTGGATTCTAGGAGAGAACAGTACACACAGAAACACAGAGAAAACATTTCTTCTCATGTACATGTTCTCATCCAGCTTCATTTGAATCAGTCCGTTATCAATACGTTCAGTTGGGAAGTTAGGAACTAACTAGAAATAAGTGTGAAGCAGTGTCTTTCCACTGCCTGGAAATTACTGCAAATGAACAGTTTGTGACACCGGTTTTACTATTGTGTAAGAAAAGAGATTTCACTCACCTGGTGGGGGGATGGTAGTGGAACTGCTTGTTGTTGGTTTCACTGTTGTAGTGATGACTTCTGAAGAACAAGAAACACAATTAACTTCACTGCTGGACAACATAAAACTAACACTGTTTTACTGTGAGATTTACTTTATTATTGTCAGAAATGCGCAAACACTTAACAAGGTGTATCACAGGATGGGAAACTCAATAACAAGATTAGCAGTTGTAGACAGACCAAAAAGAAACACAGCATCCTGCAAATTGGAAATAATTTGGGGAGGCATTGGTACAATTTGGGGAACACATTCATGTTAATATTGGAAGTAACACAAGCATGAAGGTATAGAGCCAGCTATAAGAATGGATCTTGTAATGACGTCAATGAGGCCAGAAGTTTGTCTTATTGCACTGTAAGCTCCCTGATTGAGCTAATAATTGCCCACCAACCAGGGAGTCTGAATTGTATATACAAATGGTAGTGTCAGGGTTGCTGACATTCTGAATTTTGACTTTGATCCTGACGCAGTCTTGTAAGTGGAGATAGATTGTAATAATAGAATCTGGTGAAGAGACCCATCCTCTGAGGCAGAGTATTTCAATCATATTCAAGCTAAACCATTATATACTTGGCGACTTTTTGTGAAGCAGAGGCGCATCCCATTTAGTGCCTGAGCACAATATACAGCTAGCAACATGTAAGGTGCTGCTGTTAGTCAGAGCAGAGCAAGAGTGCGAGAAACCTTGTGGTAAGCAGAATAAACCATTGCTTCGCTGAAACCTACAGAGAAGTTCCCAGAATATGATACGTGGTATAATGTACGCTGGGCTTATTTAAATAATCTGTTTGATTGGGTATCTATTTGCTGAAGAGAGTAGTCATGTCCCTAGGATAACTATCAGATCTTTAAACCCTGCTTTGGATCAGAACTGGTACATTCCTTATTAAACTGGTGGATGGGTGGTTTACTATTCCTTACTTTATAAAATGTTGTTTATCTCTGTTTGTGTGTATTTGTGTCTTTCTTCATTGTAAGAACCATATTCCAATAGTATTTTATCATGATCTGGCTGTTTATTGTCTCTGAAGAATATTAACAATCACATCATGCTAAGGGGAAGATCCATTGATAAGAAATGTTATGGAAACTGCTGAACTTTGACAAAGATGCTGCATATCAGCATCATCATGTAATGTAGACTGCAGAAATTATTACAATGTCAGGCGATATATAGGAACAGGTTCAGGAAATATTGTTGAGTGAGTAGATGCGAGGAGAGAACAGTACACAGGAACACAGAAGTTTTCTTCTCATGTACACATTCTCATCCAGCTTCATCTGAATCAGTCCGTTATCAATACGTTCACTTGGGAAGGTAGGCACTAATTAGAAATAAGTGTTAAGAATTGTCTTTCCACTGCCTGGAAATTCCTGCAAATGAACAGTTTGCGACACAAGGTTTTGCTATTGTGTAACAAAAGGAGATTTCACTCACCTGGTGGGGGGATGGTCGTGGAACTGGTTGTCGTTGGTTTCACTGTTGTAGTGATGACTTCTGAAGAACAAGAAACACAATATACTTCACTGCTGGACAACATAAAACTAACACTGTTTTACTGTGAGATTTACTTTATTATTGTCATAAATGCACAAACACTTAACAAGGTGTATCACAGAATACAAAACTCAATAACAAGATTACCAGTTGTAGATGCACCAAAAAGAAACACAGCATCCTGCAAATTGGAAATAATTTGGGGAGACACTGGTACAATTTGGGGAAGACATTCATGTTAATATTGGAAGTAAGACAAGTAAGAAGGAATAGAGCCAGCTATAAGAATGGATCTTGTAATGACGTCAATGAGGCCAGAAGTTTGTCTTATTGCACTATAAGCTCCCTGATTGAGCTAATAATTGCCCACCAATCAGGAGTCTGAATTGTACAAATGGTAGTGTCAGGGTTGCTGATATTCTGAATTTTGACTTTGATCCTGACGCACTCTTATAAGTGGAGATAAGATTGTAAATAATGGGAATCTGGTGAAGAGACACCATCCTCTGAGGAGATATTTCAATCTTCAAAGCTAAACAATTATATACTTGGCAACTTTTTTGTGGAAGCAGGAGACAGCATCCATTTTGTAGCCTGAGGCACAATATACAGCTAGCAGCATGTAAGGTGCTGCTGGTTAGCAGAGCAGAAGCAAGAGTGCAGAAACCTTTGTGGAGGCAGATAAAACCCATTGCTTCGCTGAACCTACAAGAGAAGTTTCCGGGAATAATGATACAGTGTTAAATGTAAGCTGGCCTTTATTTATATATCTGTTGAATTGGATGGTATTGCGACAGAGGGAAGTCCTGAAATAGTTCAGATCTTGTAAACCTGCTTTGGATCAGAACGGTAATTCCTTATTAAACTGTGTGGGTGGGTTTACTAGTCATATTTATAAATGTCTTATAATCCTGTTTGTGCGTGTATATGTGTCTTTTGTTCATTGTATAACATTTATTAATATCTATTTATTACAATGATTCGACTGGTTATTGTTCTCTGTGGGAATTACATGTGGTCCCTTTCACTGTTCCAGCAGATAAAAGTGCACACTCCATGAACTGGTGTTTCCCAATTGGGACATTCTCGTAGTTAACATCAGCCAGCTTTGTGACAGCTGGCTTTGTTGCAATTGTGTTGTTTGCAATAATAAACCTGGATTCAGACGATTTGAAACAATCCATAAGAAAATGCTGATAAGTCTGACTGAACGGCTGTTGTCTAAAAGGGGAATTTGAGAAGAGTGCACTGGTGTGAACATTTATGCACACAGCATTTCCCCTCAGCTCCCACCTCAGATCTACCTTTATTCAAGCAGTAAAAATGCCATTTCCCTTTCGATAATACAGTCACAGCGCGTCCCCATTGTGAAATGATAAATTCATCATTTGCGATGAAATGAGGTCCCTTTTGCACTGAACAAAATGTAAAATGCTGTGCTTGCTGGAAATCTGATATGCAAACAGAAAGTGCTGCAAATACTCAGCAGGTGTTGTCAGCGTTGCTGATAATTTCCACCACTATCTGTGTTTATTTCACTTGTTTCCAGCTCTTGCTGCTGTTGAAGAAAAGAAGCCGTTACTCACCTGATGTGGAGCCTGGAGGGGGCCCAATGGTAGATGGTTTCACTGTTGTAGTGACCCTTTCTGAAGGAGAAAAGAAAGAATGAAACCAATTCACCACAATGTCAACACCATTGTACTCCTCTCCCCTTTGACCAGAAAACCATCATATCGACTATCATATAGATCTTGGTGTCAAAATGAGGTTCACAAATCCAATTGATGATTCAAATTTGAGTAAATTTTCAACCGTTTCTTTCGAACAAGAGGTGTGGGCAAGACTGAACAAATGAACAGACATTGAAACAGATAAGCACACCACTGTGAAAAGCCATGCTGGTGAATATTGAAAGGAAACAGCACTAACCTGTTGTAGTCGGTTTCCCAGGTGTGGTTGGTGTTTCCTGTGTTGTTGTTGCTGTCGTTGGTACTGCAGACAAAGAAAGATCTTTCAAAATCAGCACTCTATCAAGACAGCAACATTGACAACATCTGGAGATAACTGTTTTGGAATTGAAATGTCTGCAGACTGTGAGCACCAGCATTGAAGTACAAAGTGTACATTTACGAACAGGAGTGAAGATTTTCCCGAAAATTGTATTAGAATAAGCAGCCACAAAAGGACATAAATGGGACGAAAGGATCAAACTTACAAATGAAACTGTTGAAACATTAACAATCTGATTTTCCGATCGAGAAATCTCCCAAGGGAGAGCTTGTCACAACACCGTTTTTGTGAATGTGAAAACGTCACTGATTGCAGATTGAGAATACTGAACTTTACAAATAACTCCATCCCAAAGGAATTGGATGAAACTAAAGGACTGAATTGATGGACTGGAGTTGTCTGAGCCAATGTTGATTAAGATGCACTTCGAAGAGGATTTGAAAAGATGATTGTGGCCCTGTACTACAACAAGAGGCTCATGTTTTCCTTTATCGCACAGCACAGAGCACCACACTCTTTTCTGCTTTGTCAAATTGGACAACTTACAGCAGCCACTTCAAAATACTGGAGAATTGTAACACGAGTGTCTTTGCAAAATCCTCCTAATCTATGGCAAGAAAGGCTTTCCAACAGCCAGCACCCGCTCCCAAGACAACAAATTCAGCAGTGAGTCAACAATTATACGTAACCACTTCGGCTGGGCAGCAGATGACGTTTGATTGCCTGACACCAGACTCCCAAAGCAACGGCTTTGCCCAGAATGCACTGGTAGAAGGAGACACCCATGGGACAGAAGAAACAGTTCAGGACTGTCCTGAAGGATTCCTGATGACACCAAATGTCCCCAACAAATCATGGGAGTGCTTGGCCTCTGACTGACCCAAATGGAAACACACGAAGAAACACTGTCTCACAGATAAATTTGAGATATCGGAACGAGCAGACAAATCCCCAAGCACATTATCTAAATTATTCTCGAAGCAAAGTCTGTCCGGCATGCGGCAGAACGTGCAGATTGTCCATTGGACTCATCTGCCATCCCATGATCCCTAATGGAAAGAAGTCATCATTGAAACCGAGGGAGTGACTAATAGGGAGATTCCAATATTGAAGGAAAATCTCAATTACATGTTGTCGTTGGAATTGGTGTTCCTTTTGTTGTAGTTGTCACTGCTACAGGAAAAGAGAATTATTCAAACCCACTGCACTCTGACTGGAAATCCAGCTGTATTAATAGACTTCAAACATTCACTGATTTTATTCACAGCAAGGCAACAAGAATGAGGAACATACTGTGTACAGCTACTAACGAGCTCAACTAAGTTGGAGAATAAAGGAGCAAAGCTAAATACAAAAAGGCACGTCCACTTTAAAATTTGTAATTGTTTCAAAATTATTCTTAATTATTGAGCAAGAGAAGAAAATGGAAGAATTTTAACAATCACATCATGCTAAGTTGAAGATCCATTGATAAGATATGTTATGGAAACTGCTGAACTTTGACAAAGATGCTGCATATCAGCATCATCGTGTAATGCAGACTGCAGAAATTATTCCAATGTCAGGTGATATTTAGGAACAGGTTCAGGAAATATTGTTGAGTGAGTGGATTCTAGGAGAGAACAGTACACACAGAAACACAGAGAAAACATTTCTTCTCATGTACATGTTCTCATCCAGCTTCATCTGAATCAGTCCGTTATCAATACGTTCAGTTGGGAAGTTAGGAACTAACTAGAAATCAGTGTGAAGCAGTGTCTTTCCACTGCCTGGAAATTGGTGCAAATGAA
The DNA here is from genome assembly GCA_024679065.1 of Sphyrna mokarran. NCBI lineage: Eukaryota > Metazoa > Chordata > Chondrichthyes > Carcharhiniformes > Carcharhinidae > Sphyrna > Sphyrna mokarran. The sequence continues at coordinate 16,716,363 of JAGIQG010000019.1, read as the reverse complement.
CAGTTTATGACACAAGGTTTTGCTATTGTGTAAGAAAAGAAGCTTTCACTCACCTGGTGGGGGGATGGTGGTGGAACTGGTTGTCGTTGGTTTCACTGATGTAGTGATGACTTCTGAAGAACAAGAAACACAGTCAACTTCACTGCTGGACAACATAAAGCTAACACTGTATTACTTGAGATTTACTTTATTATTGTCGTAAATGCGCAAAGGTTTTACAAGATGTATCACAGGATGGGAAACTCAATAACAAGATTAGCAGTTGTAGACAGACCAAAAAGAAACACAGGATCCTGCAAATTGGAAATAATTTGGGGAGGCATTGGTACACTTTAGGGAAGACATTCATGTTAATATTGGAAGTAACACAAGCAAGACGACAGGGCCAGCTATAAGAATGGATCTTGTAATGACCTCAATGAGGCCAGAAGTTTGGCTTCTTGCACTATAAGCTCCCTGATTGAGCTAATAATTCTCAGCGTTGCTGACACTCTGAATTTTGACTTTGATCCTGACGCACTCTAATAAGTCGAGATAAGATTGTAAATAATGGGAATCTGGTGAAGAGACACCATCCTCTGAGGAGATATTTCAATCTTCAAAGCTAAACAATTATATACTTGGCAACTTTTTTGTGGAAGCCGGAGGCAGCATCCATATAGTAGCCTGAGGCACAAAAGACAGATAGCAGCATGTAAGGTGCTGCTGGTTAGCAGAGCAGAAGCAAGAGCGCAGAAACCTTTGTGGAAGCTATAAAACCCATTGCTTCGCTGAACCAACAAGAGACGTTCCCCAGAATAATGATGCAGTGTCAACTGTAAGCTGGCCTTCATTTATCTATCTGTTGAATTGGATGCTATTGCGACAGAAGGAAGTCCTGAAATATTTCAGATCTTGTAAACCTGCTTTGGATCAGAACGGTAATTCCTTGTTAACTGTGTGGGTGGGTTTACTAGTCTTATTCATAAATGTCTTCTAATCCTGTTTGTGTGTATTTTGTCTTCATTGTAAAAAATAGACATTAGTAAGTGTTATACAATGATTCGGCTGGTTATTGTTCTCTGTGGGAATTACAAATGGTCCCTTTCACTGTTCCAGCAGACAAAAGTGCACACTCCATGAACTGGTGTTTCCCAATTGGGACATTCTCGCAGTTAACATCAGACAGTTTTGTGACAGCTGTCGTTGCAATTGTGTTGTTTGCAATAGTAAATCTGGATTCAGACAATTTGAAACACTCCATATGGTAATGTTGACAAGACTGACTGAATGGATGGCGTTGTCTAAAATTGGAATTTGAGAAGAGTGCACTAGTGTCAACATTTATGCACTCAGCATTTTCCCTCAGCTCCCACCTCAGATCTACCTTTATTCAGGCAGTAAAAACACCATTTCCCTTTCGATAATACAGTCACAGCGCGTCACCATGGTGAAATGATGAATTTATCATTCATGCTGAAACGAGGTCCCTTTTTCACAGAATAAAATGTAAAATGCTGTGCTTGATGGAAATCTGATATGCAAACAGAAAGTGCTGCAAATACTCAGCAGGTGTTGTCAGCGTTGCTGAATATTTCCACCACTATCTGTGTTTATTTCACTTGTTTCCAGCTCTTGCTGCTGTTTAAGAAAAGAAGCCGTTACTCACCTGATGTGGAGCCTGGAGGGGGCCCAATGGTAGATGGTTTCACTGTTGTAGTGACCCTTTCTGAAGGAGAAAAAAAAGAATGAAACCAATTCACCACAATGTCAACACCATTGTACTCCTCTCCCCTTTGACCAGAAAACCATCATATAGGCTATCATATAGATCTTGGTGTCAAAATGAGGTTCACAAATCCAATTGATGATTCAGATTTGAGTAAATTTTCAACCGTTTCTTTCAAACAGGAGGTGTGGGCAAGACTGAACAAATGAACAGACACTGAAGCAGATAAGCACACCACTGTGAAAAGCCATGCTGGTGAATATTGAAAGGAAACAGCACTAACCTGTTGTAGTCGGTTTCCCAGGTGTGGTTGGTGTTTCCTGTGTTGTTGTTGTTGTCGTTGGTACTGCAGACAAAGAAAGACCTTTCAAAATCAGCACTCTATCAAGACAGCAACATTGACAACATCTGGAAATAACTCTTTTGGAATTGAAATGTCTGCAGGCTGTGAGCACCAGCATGAAGATCAAACTGTACATTGACAAACAGGAGTGAAAATTTTGCCGAAAATTGTATTAGAATAAGCAGCCACAAAAGGACACAGAATGGAATGAAAGGATCAAACTTACAGATGAAATCGTTGAAACATTAACGATCCGATTTTCCAATGGAGTAACCTCCCAAGGGAGAGCTTGTCACAACACCGTTTTTATGAATGTGAAAACGTCACTGATTGTAGTTTGAGAATACTGAACTCTACAAACAACTCCATCCCAAAGGAATTGGATGAAACCCAAGGACTGAATTGATGGACTGGAATTGTCTGAGCCAATGTTGATTAAGATGCATTTGGGAGAGGATTTGAAAGGATGATTGTGGCCCTGTACTACAAATAAGAGGCTAAGGTTTTCCTTTATTGCACAGCACACAGCACCACACTCTTTTCTGCTTTGTCAAATTGGACAACTTATAGCAGCCATCTCAAAACACTGGAAAATTGTAACACAACACAGTGGATGGCCCGACTAGAGAGGGGGCTATACTGGATTTGGTTCTGGGGAATGAGCCAGGCCAGGTGGTTGACGTCGAGGTAGGAGAGCAGGTGTCAAATAGTGATCACAACTCTGTCTGCTTTAGTATATTAATGGAAAAGGATGAGACTGGCCCAAAAGGGAGGGTATTTAACTGGGGGAGGGCTAGATACGGCCAGATTAGGCAAGATCTTAAAGATACGGATTGGGATAAGCTTTTTGAGGGCAGGTCGACGAGGTACATGTGGGAGTTTTTCAAGGGAAAACTAAACTCTCTGCAGGAAAGATATGTGCCGGCAAGGAGGAAGGATGGGAAAGGTAGGATTAGAGAACCTTGGCTTACCATGGAGATTGAGGACTTGATCAAGAAAAAGAGAGAGGCTTACATTAGATCTAGGCAACTAGGGACTGAGATAGCGCTGGAAGCTTATAGAGAGTGTAGACGGGATCTTAAAAGGGGTATTAGAAAGGCAAAAAAGGGCCACGAGGTGGCTCTGGCAGGTAGGATTAAGGAAAATCCAAAGGCATTTTACACCTATGTAAGGAGCAAAAGGATGGTTAGAGGCAAGATTGGACCTCTTAGGGACAGTGGAGGGGATCTATGCTTAGAGCCTGAGGGAATGGGGGAGATCCTGAATGAATACTTTGCGTCGGTATTCACGCAGGAGACGGGACAGATGTCTGTGCCTGATGTTGACAAAGTTGAAGATTGGTTGAGGGAAATAAGGATTACGAGGAAAGAGGTGTTGGGGCTGTTAGGCAGCTTAAAGACACATAAAGCTCCAGGGCCTGATGGCATTTACCCCAGGCTGCTAAGGGAGTTGAGGGAAGACCTAGCTGGGCCTCTGACGCAAATCTTTGTCTCTTCCTTGGAAACAGGTGAGGTCCCAGAGGACTGGAGGATAGCAAACGTAGTACCGTTGTTTAAAAAAAGGTCAGAGGGATCACCCAGGGAACTATAGGCCGGTGAGCTTGACTTCAGTTATAGGTAAGCTAATGGAGAGGATCCTTAGGGACAGGATGTATGAGCATCTGGAGCGCTGCGATCTGATCAGGGATACGCAGCATGGCTTCGTCAAGGGGAAGTCTTGTCTTACGAATCTGGTGGAATTTTTTTGAAGAAGTGACAAAAACAGTTGATGAAGGACAGGCTGTTGATGTCGTCTACATGGATTTCAGTAAGGCGTTTGACAAGGTTCCTCATGGTAGACTGATAGAGAAGGTGAAGGCGCATGGGATACAGGGTCGGGTATGTAGATGGATCTAAAACTGGCTCGGAAGGAGGAGACAGAGGGTAGTAGTGGAAGGCTCTTTTTCCAGCTGGAAGCCTGTCACTAGTGGAGTGCCACAAGGCTCAGTACTAGGTCCTCTTCTATTTGTGGTCTACATAAACGACTTGGAAGTAGGGGTAGGTGGTGAGATCAGCAAATTTGCTGGTGACACCAAGATGCTTGGATTGGCGGGTACAGAAGAGCAGTGTCAGGCAATACAACAGGACATAGACAGGTTGGTAGATTGGGCAGATAAATGGCAAATGGAATTTAATCCGGAAAAATGCGAGGTGATGCATTTTGGCCGGAAAAATGTAGAAGAGAATTATAGGATAAAAGTAAAACTATACGGAGCATAGAGACGCAGAGAGACTTGGGGGTGCAGGTTCACAAGTCTCTGAAGGTGTCCTCACAGGTGGAGAAGGTGATAAAGAAGGCGTATAGTATGTTAGCTTTCATAGAAAAGGGTATAGAATACAAGAGTAGGATTTTGATGTTGCAGTTGTATACAACTTTGGTTAGGCCTCACTTGGAATACTGCGCCCAGTTCTGGTCTCCGTACTATCGGAAGGATGTGGAGTCCTTGGAGAGAGTGCATAGGAGGTTTACCAGGATGCTGCCTGGTATGGAAGGACTGTCCTATGAGGAACGATTAGATAGACTGGGGTTGTTTTCCCTTGAAAGACGTCGGCCTAGAGGGGATCTCATAGAGGTGTATAAGATTATAAGGGGTATAGATAGAGGAAATGGAGGTAAACTTTTTCCACCTTTAGAAATGGATAGGACGAGAGGTCATGGCCATAGGGTGAGGGGGGCTATGTATAGGACGAATATTAGAGGGCAGTTGTTCACACAAAGGGTAGTGGGGGTGTGGAATGCACTGCCGAGTAAGGTGGTGGGAGCAGGCACACTGGGGCTGTTTAAGGGTCTCTTGGACAGCCACATGAGCAGTATGCAGATAGAGGGATATATTAGGACTGTTTAACTACGGCTTTTTTTCCACAGGTAATTCGGTCCATAATTTGAGCACGCATTCGGCAGGTGGTGCGGGTACAGCTCTTGGATGTTGATTCATGGGTTGCCTGGTACCTCATGTCGTATATGAGTGCTTTATGTGGACCACCTGAAGGGCACCATGACAGCTCAGAGACTATCGATGTGGCTGTGCAGACACTTGGAATTGGGCCGGTGTCTGCGGGAGTTTGCGCGTTCTCCCCGTGGTTGCGTGGGTTTTCTCCGGGCACTCCGGTTTCCTCCCACAACCCAAAAATTCGCTCTTAGGCTGATTGGGAAACAAATTGTCCCTATGGTGAAAATTTTCCATATTAGGAATAATATATATATTATTATATAGGAATATTAAAATAGGATAATGTATAAGGTATGACGGCGGCGTGGGCTCGTTGGGCCGAAGGGCCTGTTTCCCGTGCTGTGTTGCTTAATAAAAAAAAAACAAGCGTCTTTGCAAGGTCCTTCTAATCTATGGCAAGAAAGGCTTTCCAACAGCCAGCAAGCTCTCCCATGACAAAATATTCAGCAGTGAGTCAACAATTACACGTAACCACTTTGGCTGGGCAGAAGATGACATTTGATTGCCTGACACCAGACTCCCAAGACAACGGCTTTGCCCAGAGTGCGCTGATAGAAGGAGATACCCGTGAGACAGAAGAAGCACTTCAGGGCTGTCTTAAACGATTCCTGATGACGCCAAACTTCCCCGTCAATTCATGGGAGTGCTTGGCCTCTGACTGACGTGAGAAATACTGTCTCACAGATAAATTTGAGATATCGGAACGAGCACACAAATCCCCAACCACGTTATCTAAATTATTCTCGAAGTAAAGTCTGTCCGGCAATTGGCAGAACGTGCAGATTGTCCATTGGACTCATCTGCCATCCCATGATCCCTAATGGAAGGAAGTCGTCATCGAAACCGAGGGATTGTCTAATAGGGAGATTCCAATATTGAAGGAAAATCTCAATTACATGTTGTCGTTGGAATTGGTGTTCCTTTTGTCGTAGTTGTCACTTCTACAGGAAAAGAGAATTATTCAAACCCACTGCACTCTGACTGGAAATCCAGCTGTATTAATAGACTTCCAACATTAGCTGATTTAATTCACAGTAAGGCAATAAGAATGAGGAACATACTGTCTACAGCTACTAACGAGCTCAACTAAGTTGGAGAATAAAGGAGCAAAGCTAAACACAAGAAAGGCACGTCCACTTTAAAATTTGTAATTGTTTCAAAAGTATTCTAAATTACTGAGCGAGAGAAGAAAATGGAAGAATTTTAACAATCACATCATGCTAAGCGGAAGTTCCATTGATAAGATATGTTATGAAAACTGCTGAACTTTGACAAAGATGCTGCATATCAGTAGCATCGTGTAATGCAGACTGCAGAAATTATTCCAATGTCAGGCGATATTTAGGAACAGGTTCAGGAAATATTGTTGAGTGAGTAAATTCTAGGAGAGAACAGTACACACAGAAACACAGAGAAAACATTTCTTCTCATGTACACGTTCTCATCCAGCTTCATCTGAATCAGTCTGTTACCAATACGTTCAGTGGGGAAGTTAGGGACTAACTAGAAATAAGTGCGAAGAAGTGTCTTTCCACTGCCTGGAAATTGCTGCAAATGAACAGTTTACGACAGAAGGTTTTGCTATTGTGTAACAAAAGAAAATTTCACTCACCTGGTGGGGGGATGGTAGTGGAACTGCTTGTCGTTGGTTTCACTGTTGTAGTGATGACTTCTGAAGAACAAGAAACACAATTAACTTCACTGTTGGACAACATAAAGCTAACACTGTTTTACTGTGAGATTTACTTTATTATTGTCATAAAAGCGCAAACACTTAACAAGGTGTATCAGAGAATACGAAACTCAATAACAAGATTAGCAGTTGTAGACGCACCAAAAAGAAACACAGCATCCTGCAAATTGGAAATAATTTAGGGAGACATTGGTACAATTTGGGGAAGACATTCATGTTAATATTGGACGTAACACAAGCAAGAAGGTATTGAGCCAGCTATAAGAATAATAATAACGTCAATGAGGCCAGGATTTTGGCTTATTGCAGTATAAGCTCCCTGATTGAGCTAATAATTGCCCACCAATCAGAGAGACTGAATTGTATGTAAAAATGGGAGTGTCAGGGTTGCTGACATTCTGAATTTTGACGTTGATCCTGATGCACACTTATAAGTGGAGATAAGATGGTAAATAATGGGAATCTGGTGAAGAGACACCATCCTCTGAGGAGATATTTCAATCTTCAAAGCTAAACAATTATATACTTGGCAACCTTTTTGTGGAAATAGGAGGCAGCATCCATTTAGTAGCCTGAGGCACAAAAGACAGATAGCAGCATGTAAGGTGCTGCTGGTTAGCAGAGCAGAAGCAAAAGCGCAGAAACCTTTGTCGAGGCAGATAAAACCCATTGCTTCGCTGAACCTACAAGAGACGTTCCCCAGAATAATGATGCAGTGTCAACTGTAAGCTGGCCTTTATTTATATATCTGTTGACTTCGATGCCATTGCGACAGAGAGAAGTCCTGAAATAGTTCAGATCTTGTAAACCTGCTTTGGATCAGTAGGGTAATTCCTTACTAAACTGTGTGGGTGAGTTTACTAGTCTTATTCATAAATGTCTTATAATCCTGTTTGTGTGAATTTTGTCTTCATTGTAAAAAATAGATATTAGTAAGTGTTATACAATGATTTGGCTGGTTATTGTTCTCTGTGGGAATTACACGTGGTCCCTTTCACTGTTTCAGCAGACAAAAGTGCACACTCCATGAATTGGTGTTTCCCAGTTGGGACATTCTCGTAGTTAACATCAGCCAGCTTTGTGACAGCTGGCTTTGTCGCAATTGTGTTGTTTGCAATAGTAAATCTGGATTCAGACGATTTGAAACACTCCATAAGAAAATGTTGATAAGTCTGACTGAATGGACGGGCGGTGTCTAAAAGGGGAATTTGAGAAGAGTGCACTGGTGTGAAGATTTATGCACACAGCATTTCCCCTCAGCTCCCACCTCAGATCTACCTTTATTCAGGCAGTAAAAATGCCATTTCCCTTTCGATAATACAGTCACAGCGCGTCCCCTTGGGGAAATGATGAATTTATCATTCGCGCTGAAACGAGGTCCCTTTTTCACTGAACAAAATGTGAAATGCTGTGCTTGCTGGAAATCTGATATGCAAACAGAAAGTGCTGCAAATACTCAGCAGGTGTTGTCAGCGTTGCTGATAATTTCCACCACTATCTGTGTTTATTTCACTTGTTTCCAGCTCTTGCTGCTGTTGAAGAAAAGAAGCCGTTACTCACCTGATGTGGAGCCTGGAGGGGGCCCAATGGTAGATGGTTTCACTGTTGTAGTGACCCTTTCTGAAAGAGAAAAGAAAGAATGAAACCAATTCACCACAATGTCAACACCATTGTACTCCTCTCCCCTTTGACCAGAAAACCATCATATCGACTATCATGTAGATCTTGGTGTCAAAATGAGGTTCATAAATCCAATTGATGATTCAAATTTCAGTAAATTTTCAACCATTTCTTTCGAAGAAGAAGTGTGGGCAAGACTGAACAAATGAACAGACATTGAAACAGATAAGCACACCACTGTGAAAAGCCATGCTGGTGAATATTGAAAGGAAACAGCACTAACCTGTTGTAGTAGGTTTCCCAGGTGTGGTTGGTGTTTCCTGTGTTGTTGTTGTTGTCGTTGGTACTGCAGACAAAGAAAGACCTTTCAAAATCAGCACTCTATCAAGACAGCAACATTGACAACATCTGGAAATAACTCTTTTGGAATTGAAATGTCTGCAGACTGTGAGCACCAGCATTGAAGTACAAAGTGTACATTTACGAACAGGAGTGAAGATTTTGCGGAAAATTGTATTAGAATAAGCAGCCACAAAAGGACACAGAATGGGAGGAAAGGATCAAACTCACAGATCAGACTGTTGAAACATTAACAATCTGATTTTCCGATCGAGAAATCTCCCAAGGGAGAGCTTGTCACAACACCGTTTTTGTGAATGTGAAAACGTCACTGATTTCAGTATTCTCAATCTGCACTTTACAAATAACTCCATCCCAAAGGAATTCGATCAAACTAAAGGACTGAATTGACGGACTGGAATTGTCTAAGCCAATGTTGAATTAAGTTGCACTTGGAAGAGGATTTGAAAAGATGATTGTGGCCCTGTACTGCAAACAAGAGGCTAAGGTTTTGCTTTATCGCACAGCACAGAGCACCACACTCTTTTCTACTTTGTCAAATTGGACAACTTATAGCAGCCATCTCAAAATACTGGAGAATTGAAACACGAGTGTCTTTGCAAAATCCTCCTAATCTGTGGCAAGAAAGGCTTTCCAACAGCCAGCACCCGCTCCCAAGACAACAAATTCAGCAGTGAGTCAACAATTATACGTAACCACTTCGGCTGGGCAGCAGATGACGTTTGATTGCCTGACACCAGACTCCCAAAGCAACGGCTTTGCCCAGAATGCACTGGTAGAAGGAGACACCCATGGGACAGAAGAAACAGTTCAGGACTGTCCTGAAGGATTCCTGATGACACCAAATGTCGCCAACAAATCATAGGAGTGCTTGGCCTCTGACTGACCCAAATGGAAACACACGAAGAAACACTGTCTCACAGATAAATTTGAGATATCGGAACGAGCAGACAAATCCCCAAGCACATTATCTAAATTATTCTCGAAGCAAAGTCTGTCCGGCATGCCGCAGAACGTGCAGATTGTCCATTGGAATCATCTGCCATCCCATGATCCCTAATGGAAAGAAGTCATCATGGAAACTGAGGGAGTGTCTAATAGGGAGGTTCCAATATTGAAGGAAAATCTCAATTACCTGTTGTCTTCGGAATTGGTGTTCCTTTTGTTGTAGTTGTCACTTCTACAGGAAAAGAGAATTATTCAAACCCACTGCACTCTGACTGGAAATCCAGCTGTATTAATAGACTTTCAACATTAGCTGATTAGAGCAAGATCCATTGATAAGATATGTTATGGAAACTACTGAACTTTGACAAAGATGCTGCATATCAGCATCATTGTGTAATGCAGACTGCAGAAATTATTCCAATGTCAGGCGATATTTAGGAACAGGTTCAGGAAATATTGTTGAGTGAGTAGATTCTAGGAGAGAACAGTACACACAGAAACACAGAGAAAACATTTCTTCTCATGTAAATGTTCTCATCCAGCTTCATTTGAATCAGTCCGTTATCAATACATTCAGTTGGGAAGTTAGGAACTAACTAGAAATAAGTGTGAAACAGTGTCTTTCCACTGCCTGGAAATTGCTGAATATGAACAGTTTGCGACACAACGTTTTGCTATTCTGTAACAAAAGAAGCTTTCACTCACCTGGAGTGGGGACGGTAGTGGAACTGGTTGTCGTTGGTTTCACTGTTGTAGTGATGACTTCTGAAGAACAAGAAACACAATCAACTTCACTGTTGGACAACATAAAGCTAACACTGTTTTACTGTGAGATTTACTTTATTATTGTCATAAATGCGCAAACACTTAACAAGGTGTATCACAGAATGGGAAACTCAATAACAAGATTAGCAGTTGTAGACGCACCAAAAAGAAACACAGCATCCTGCAAATTGGAAATAATTTGGGGAGACATTGGTACAATTTGGGGAAGACATTCATGTTAATATTGGAAGTAACACAAGCAAGAAGGCATAGAGCCAGCTATAAGAATAATAATAACGTCAATGAGGCCAGGATTTTGGCTTCTTGCAGTATAAGCTCCCTGATTGAGCTAATAATTGCCCACCAATCAGAGAGTCTGAATTGTATATAAAAATGGTAGTGTCACGGTTGCTGACATTCTGAATTTTGACTTTGATCCTGACGCACACTTATAAGTGGAGATAAGATTGTAAATAATGGGAATCTGGTGAAGAGACACCATCCTCTGAGGAGATATTTCAATCTTCAAAGCTAAACAATTATATACTTGGCAACTTTTTTGTGGAAGCAGGAAGCAGCATCCATTTAGTAGCCTGAGGCACAATATACAGCTAGCAACATGTAAGGTGCTGCTGGTTAGCAGAGCAGAAGCAAGAGTGCAGAAACCTTTGTGGAAGCAGATAAAACCCATTGCTTCGCTGAACCTACAAGAGAAGTTTCCCAGAATAATGATACAGTGTTAAATGTAAGCTGGCCTTTATTTATATATCTGTTGAATTGGATGCTATTGCGAAAGAGGGAAGTCCTGAAATAGTTCAGATCTTTTAAACCTGCTTTGGATCAGAACGGTAATTCCTTATTAAACTGGTGGTGGGTGGGTTTACTAGTCTTATTTATAAATGTTTTATACTCCTGTTTGTGTGTATATGTGTCTTTTCTTCATTGTAATAAACAGATATTAATAAGTATTATACAATGATTTGGCTGGTTATTGTTCTCTGTGGGAATTACACGTGGTCCCTTTCACTGTTCCAGCAGACAAAAGTGCACACTCCATGAATTGGTGTTTCCCAATTGGGACATTCTCGCAGTTAACATCAGCCAGCTTTGTGACAGCTGGCTTTGTTGCAATTGTCTTGTTTGCACTAGTAAATCTGGATTCAGACGATTTGAAACACTCCATAAGAAAATGTTGATAAGTCTGACTGAATGGACGGGCATTGTCTAAAAGGGGAATTTGAGAAGAGTGACTGGTGTGAACATTTATGCACACAGCATTTCCCCTCAGCTCCCACCTCAGATCTACCTTTATTCAGGCAGTAAAAATGCCATTTCCCTTTCGATAATACAGTCACAGCGCGTCCCCATGGTGAAATGATGAATTTGTCATTTGCGATGAAATGAGGTCCCTTTTGCATTGAACAAAATGTGAAATGCTGTGCTTGCTGGAAATCTGATATGCAAACAGAAAGTGCTGCACATACTCAGCAGGTGTTGTCAGCGTTGCTGAATATTTCCACCACTATCTGTGTTTATTTCACTTGTTTCCAGCTCTTGCTGCTGTTGAAGCAAAGAAGCTGTTACTCACCTGATGTGGAGCCTGGAGGGGGCCCAATGGTAGATGGTTTCACTGTTGTAGTGACCCTTTCTGAAGGAGAAAAGAAAGAATGAAACCAATTCACCACAATGTCAACACCATTGTACTCCTCTCCCCTTTGACCAGAAAACCATCATATCGACTATCATATAGATCTTGGTGTCAAAATGAGGTTCACAAATCCAATTGATGATTCAAATTTGAGTAAATTTTCAACCGTTTCTTTCGAACAAGAGGTGTGGGCAAGACTGAACAAATGAACAGACACTGAAGCAGATAAGCACACCACTGTGAAAAGCCATGCTGGTGAATATTGAAAGGAAACAGCACTAACCTGTTGTAGTCGGTTTCCCAGGTGTGGTTGGTGTTTCCTGTGTTGTTGTTGTTGTCGTTGGTACTGCAGACAAAGAAAGATCTTTCAAAATCAGCACTCTATCAAGACAGCAACATTGACAACATCTGGAGATAACTCTTTTGGAATTGAAATGTCTGTAGACTGTGAGCACCAGCATTGAAGTACAAAGTGTACATTTACGAACAGGAGTGAAGATTTTCCCGAAAATTGTATTAGAATAAGCAGCCACAAAAGGACATAAATGGGATGAAAGGATCAAACTTACAAATGAAACTGTTGAAACATTAACAATCTGATTTTCCGATCGAGAAATCTCCCAAGGGAGAGCTTGTCACAACACAGTTTTTGTGAATGTGAAAACGTCACTGATTGCAGATTGAGAATACTGAACTTTACAAATAACTCCATCCCAAAGGAATTGGATGAAACTAAAGGACTGAATTGATGGACTGGAGTTGTCTGAGCCAATGTTGATTAAGATGCATTTGGAAGAGGATTTGAAAAGATGATTGTGGCCCTGTACTACAACAAGAGGCTCATGTTTTCCTTTATCGCACAGCACAGAGCACCACACTCTTTTCTGCTTTGTCAAATTGGACAACTTATAGCAGCCATCTCAAAACACTGGAAAATTGTAACACGAGCGTCTTTGCAAGGTCCTTCTAATCTATGGCAAGAAAGGCTTTCCAACAGCCAGCAAGCTCTCCCATGACAAAATATTCAGCAGTGAGTCAACAATTACACGTAACTACTTCGGCTGGGCAGAAGATGACATTTGATTGCCTGACACCAGACTCCCAAGACAACGGCTTTGCCCAGAGTGCGCTGATAGAAGGAGATACCCGTGAGACAGAAGAAGCACTTCAGGGCTGTCTTGAACGATTCCTGATGACTCCAAATTTCCCCGTCAATTCATGGGAGTGCTCGGCCTCTGACTGACCCAAATGGAAACACACGAAGAAACATTGTCTCACAGATAAATTTGAGATATCAGAACGAGCAGACAAATCCCCAAGCACGTTATCTAAATTATTCTCGAAGCAAAGTCTGTCCCCCATGTGGCAGAACGTGCAGATTATCCATTGGACTCATCTGCCATCCCATGATCCCTAATTCAAAGAAGTCATCATGGAAACCGAGGGAGTGTCTAATAGGGAGATTCCAATATTGAAGGAAAATCTCAATTACCTGTTGTCGTCGGAATTGGTGTTCCTTTTGTTGTAGTTGTCACTTCTACAGAAAAGAGAATTATTCAAAACCACTTCACTCTACTGGAAATCCAACTGTGTTAATAGACTTCCAACATTAGCTTATTTAATTCAGCTGTTGTGGAAACTACTGAACTTTGACAAAGATGCTGCATATCAGCATCATTGTGTAATGCAGACTGCAGAAATTATTCCAATGTCAGGTGATATTTAGGAACAGGTTCAGGAAATATTGTTGAGTGAGTGGATTCTAGGAGAGAACAGTACACACAGAAACACAGAGAAAACATTTCTTCTCATGTACATGTTCTCATCCAGCTTCATCTGAATCAGTCCGTTATCAATACGTTCAGTTGGGAAGTTAGGAACTAACTAGAAATCAGTGTGAAGCAGTGTCTTTCCACTGCCTGGAAATTGGTGCAAATGAACAGTTTATGACACAAGGTTTTGCTATTGTGTAACAAAAGAAGCTTTCACTCACCTGGTGGGGGGATGGTGGTGGAACTGGTTGTCGTTGGTTTCACTGTTGTAGTGATGACTTCTGAAGAACAAGAAACACAGTCAACTTCACTGCTGGACAACATAAAGCTAACACTGTTTTACTGTGAGATTTACTTTATTATTGTCGTAAATGCGCAAACACTTAACAAGATGTATCACAGGATGGGAAACTCAATAACAAGATTAGCAGTTGTAGACAGACCAAAAAGAAACACAGCATCCTGCAAATTGGAAATAATTTGGGGAGGCATTGGTACACTTTAGGGAAGACATTCATGTTAATATTGGAAGTAACACAAGCAAGAAGACATAGAGCCAGCTATAAGAATGGATCTTGTAATGACCTCAATGAGGCCAGAAGTTTGGCTTCTTGCACTATAAGCTCCCTGATTGAGCTAATAATTCTCAGCGTTGCTGACACTCTGAATTTTGACTTTGATCCTGACGCACTCTAATAAGTCGAGATAAGATTGTAAATAATGGGAATCTGGTGAAGAGACACCATCCTCTGAGGAGATATTTCAATCTTCAAAGCTAAACAATTATATACTTGGCAACTTTTTTGTGGAAGCAGGAGGCAGCATCCATTTAGTAGCCTGAGGCACAATATACAGCTAGCAACATGTAAGGTGCTGCTGGTTAGCAGAGCAGAAGCAAGAGCGCAGAAACCTTTGTGGAAGCTATAAAACCCATTGCTTCGCTGAACCTACAAGAGACGTTTCCCAGAATAATGATGCAGTGTCAACTGTAAGCTGGCCTTCATTTATCTATCTGTTGAATTGGATGCTATTGCGAAAGAAGGAAGTCCTGAAATATTTCAGATCTTGTAAACCTGCTTTGGATCAGAATGGTAATTCCTTGTTAACTGTGTGGGTGGGTTTACTAGTCTTATGCATAAATGTCTTCTAATCCTGTTTGTGTGTATTTTGTCTTCATTGTAAAAAATAGACATTAGTAAGTGTTATACAATGATTCGGCTGGTTATTGTTCTCTGTGGGAATTACATATGGTCCCTTTCACTGTTCCAGCAGACAAAAGTGCACACTCCATGAACTGGTGTTTCCCAATTGGGACATTCTCGCAGTTAACATCAGACAGTTTTGTGACAGCTGTCGTTGCAATTGTGTTGTTTGCAATAGTAAATCTGGATTCAGACAATTTGAAACACTCCATATGGTAATGTTGACAAGACTGATTGAATGGATGGCGTTGTCTAAAATTGGAATTTGAGAAGAGTGCACTAGTGTCAACATTTATGCACTCAGCATTTCCCCTCAGCTCCCACCTCAGATCTAACTTTATTCAGGCAGTAAAAATACCACTTCCCTTTCGATAATACAGTCACAGCGCGTCCCCATGGTGAAATGATAAATTTGTCATTTGCGATGAAATGAGGTCCCTTTTGCATTGAACAAAATGTGAAATGCTGTGCTTGCTGGAAATCTGATATGCAAACAGAAAGTGCTGCACATACTCAGCAGGTGTTGTCAGCGTTGCTGAATATTTCCACCACTATCTGTGTTTATTTCACTTGTTTCCAGCTCTTGCTGCTGTTTAAGAAAAGAAGCCATTACTCACCTGATGTGGAGCCTGGAGGGGGCCCAATGGTAGATGGTTTCACTGTTGTAGTGACCCTTTCTGAAGGAGAAAAGAAAGAATGAAACCAATTCACCACAATGTCAACACCATTGTACTCCTCTCCCCTTTGACCAGAAAACCATCATATCGACTATCATATAGATCTTGGTGTCAAAATGAGGTTCACAAATCCAATTGATGATTCAAATTTGAGTAAATTTTCAACCGTTTCTTTCGAACAAGAGGTGTGGGCAAGACTGAACAAATGAACAGACACTGAAGCAGATAAGCACACCACTGTGAAAAGCCATGCTGGTGAATATTGAAAGGAAACAGCACTAACCTGTTGTAGTCGGTTTCCCAGGTGTGGTTGGTGTTTCCTGTGTTGTTGTTGTTGTCGTTGGTACTGCAGACAAAGAAAGACCTTTCAAAATCAGCACTCTATCAAGACAGCAACATTGACAACATCTGGAAATAACTCTTTTGGAATTGAAATGTCTGTAGACTGTGAGCACCTGCATGAAGTACAAAGTGTACATTTACGAACAGGAGTGAAAATTTTGCCGAAAATTTTATTAGAATAAGCAGCCACAAAAGGACATAAATGGGATGAAAGGATCAAACTTACAAATGAAACTGCTGAAACATTAACAATCTGATTTTCCGATCGAGAAACCTCCCAAGCGAGAGCTTGTCACAACACCGTTTTTGTGAATGTGAAAACATCACTGATTACAGATTGAGAATACTGAACATTACAAATAACTCCATCCCAATGGAATTGGATGAAACAAAGGGCTGAATTGATGGATTGGAGTTGTCTGAGCCAATGTTGATTGAGATGCACTTGAAAGAGGATTTGAAAAGATGATTGTGGTCCTGTACTACAACAAGAGGCTAAGGTTTTCCTTTATCGCACAGCACAGAGCACCACACTCTTTTCTGCTTTGTCAAATTGGACAACTGACAGCAGCCACCTCAAAACACTGGAGAATTGTAACACGAGTGTCTTTGCAAGGTCCTTCTAATCTATGGCAAGGAAGGCTTTCCTACAGCCAGCATCCTCTCCCAAGACAACATATTCAGCAGTGAGTCAACAATTACATGTAACCACTTTGGCTGGGCAGAAAATGACACTTGATTGCCTGACACCAGACTCCCAAGACAACGGCTTTGTCCAGAGAGCGCTGATAGAAGGAGATACCCGTGGGACAGAAGAAGCACTCCAGGGCTGTCTTGAATGATTCCTGATGACACCAAACTTCCCCGTCAATTCATGGGAGTGCTTGGCCTCTGACTGACCTGAGAAACACTGTCTCACAGATAAATTTGAGATATGGGAACGAGCACACAAATCCCCAAGCACGATATCTAAATTATTTTTGAAGCAAGTCTGTCCGGCATGTGGCAGAACGTGTAGATTGTCCATTGGACTCATCTGCCATCACATGATCCCTAATGGAAAGAAGTTACCATTGAAACCGAGGGAGTGTCTAATGAGGAGATTCCAATATTGAAGGAAAAACTCAATTACCTGTTGTCGTCGGAATTGGTGTTCCTTTTGTTGTAGTTGTCACTGCTACAGGAAAAGAAAATTATTCAAAACCACTGCACTCTGACTGGAAGTCCAGCTGTATTAATAGACTTCCAACAGAAATAGTTCAGATATTTTAAACCTGCTTTGACAGAACGGTTAATTCCTATTAAACGGGCCGGGGCGCTGGGTGGGTTTATAGTCTTATTATAAAGTTTTATACTCTGTTTGTGTGTATATGTGTCTTTTCTTCATTGTAATAAACAGATATTAATAAGTATTATACAATGATTTGGCTGGTTATTGTTCTCTGTGGGAATTACACGTGGTCCCTTTCACTGTTCCAGCAGACAAAAGTGCACACTCCATGAATTGGTGTTTCCCAATTGGGACATTCTCGCAGTTAACATCAGCCAGCTTTGTGACAGCTGGCTTTGTTGCAATTGTGTTGTTTGCAATAGTAAATCTGGATTCAGACGATTTGAAACACTCCATAAGAAAATGTTGATAAGTCTGACTGAATGGACGGGCGTTGTCTAAAAGGGGAATTTGAGAAGAGTGCACTGGTGTGAACATTTATGCACACAGCATTTCCCCTCAGCTCCCACCTCAGATCTACCTTTATTCAGGCAGTAAAAATGCCATTTCCCTTTCGATAATACAGTCACAGCGCGTCCCCATGGTGAAATGATGAATTTATCATTTGCGATGAAATGAGGTCCCTTTTGCACTGAACAAAATGTGAAATGCTGTGCTTGCTGGAAATCTGATATGCAAACAGAAAGTGCTGCAAATACTCAGCAGGTGTTGTCAGCGTTGCTGAATATTTCCACCACTATCTGTGTTTATTTCACTTGTTTCCAGCTCTTGCTGCTGTTGAAGAAAAGAAGCTGTTACTCACCTGATGTGGAGCCTGGAGGGGGCCCAATGGTAGATGGTTTCACTGTTGTAGTGACCCTTTCTGAAGGAGAAAAGAAAGAATGAAACCAATTCACCACAATGTCAACACCATTGTACTCCTCTCCCCTTTGACCAGAAAACCATCATATCGACTATCATATAGATCTTGGTGTCAAAATGAGGTTCACAAATCCAATTGATGATTCAAATTTGAGTAAATTTTCAACCGTTTCTTTCGAACAAGAGGTGTGGGCAAGACTGAACAAATGAACAGACACTGAAGCAGATAAGCACACCACTGTGAAAAGCCATGCTGGTGAATATTGAAAGGAAACAGCACTAACCTGTTGTAGTCGGTTTCCCAGGTGTGGTTGGTGTTTCCTGTGTTGTTGTTGTTGTCGTTGGTACTGCAGACAAAGAAAGATCTTTCAAAATCAGCACTCTATCAAGACAGCAACATTGACAACATCTGGAGATAACTCTTTTGGAATTGAAATGTCTGTAGACTGTGAGCACCAGCATTGAAGTACAAAGTGTACATTTACGAACAGGAGTGAAGATTTTCCCGAAAATTGTATTAGAATAAGCAGCCACAAAAGGACATAAATGGGATGAAAGGATCAAACTTACAAATGAAACTGTTGAAACATTAACAATCTGATTTTCCGATCGAGAAATCTCCCAAGGGAGAGCTTGTCACAACACAGTTTTTGTGAATGTGAAAACGTCACTGATTGCAGATTGAGAATACTGAACTTTACAAATAACTCCATCCCAAAGGAATTGGATGAAACTAAAGGACTGAATTGATGGACTGGAGTTGTCTGAGCCAATGTTGATTAAGATGCATTTGGAAGAGGATTTGAAAAGATGATTGTGGCCCTGTACTACAACAAGAGGCTCATGTTTTCCTTTATCGCACAGCACAGAGCACCACACTCTTTTCTGCTTTGTCAAATTGGACAACTTATAGCAGCCATCTCAAAACACTGGAAAATTGTAACACGAGCGTCTTTGCAAGGTCCTTCTAATCTATGGCAAGAAAGGCTTTCCAACAGCCAGCAAGCTCTCCCATGACAAAATATTCAGCAGTGAGTCAACAATTACACGTAACTACTTCGGCTGGGCAGAAGATGACATTTGATTGCCTGACACCAGACTCCCAAGACAACGGCTTTGCCCAGAGTGCGCTGATAGAAGGAGATACCCGTGAGACAGAAGAAGCACTTCAGGGCTGTCTTGAACGATTCCTGATGACTCCAAATTTCCCCGTCAATTCATGGGAGTGCTCGGCCTCTGACTGACCCAAATGGAAACACACGAAGAAACATTGTCTCACAGATAAATTTGAGATATCAGAACGGGCACACAAATCCCCAAGCACGTTATCTAAATTATTCTCGAAGCAAGTCTGTCCCCCATGTGGCAGAACGTGCAGATTATCCATTGGACTCATCTGCCATCCCATGATCCCAAATGGAAAGAAGTCATCATGGAAACTGAGGGAGTGTCTAATAGGGAGATTCCAATATTGAAGGAAAATCTCAATTACCTGTTGTCGTCGGAATTGGTGTTCCTTTTGTTGTAGTTGTCACTTCTACAGAAAAGAGAATTATTCAAAACCACTTCACTCTACTGGAAATCCAACTGTGTTAATAGACTTCCAACATTAGCTTATTTAATTCAGCTGTTGTGGAAACTACTGAACTTTGACAAAGATGCTGCATATCAGCATCATTGTGTAATGCAGACTGCAGAAATTATTCCAATGTCAGGTGATATTTAGGAACAGGTTCAGGAAATATTGTTGAGTGAGTGGATTCTAGGAGAGAACAGTACACACAGAAACACAGAGAAAACATTTCTTCTCATGTACATGTTCTCATCCAGCTTCATTTGAATCAGTCCGTTATCAATACGTTCAGTTGGGAAGTTAGGAACTAACTAGAAATAAGTGTGAAGCAGTGTCTTTCCACTGCCTGGAAATTACTGCAAATGAACAGTTTGTGACACCGGTTTTACTATTGTGTAAGAAAAGAGATTTCACTCACCTGGTGGGGGGATGGTAGTGGAACTGCTTGTTGTTGGTTTCACTGTTGTAGTGATGACTTCTGAAGAACAAGAAACACAATTAACTTCACTGCTGGACAACATAAAACTAACACTGTTTTACTGTGAGATTTACTTTATTATTGTCAGAAATGCGCAAACACTTAACAAGGTGTATCACAGGATGGGAAACTCAATAACAAGATTAGCAGTTGTAGACAGACCAAAAAGAAACACAGCATCCTGCAAATTGGAAATAATTTGGGGAGGCATTGGTACAATTTGGGGAACACATTCATGTTAATATTGGAAGTAACACAAGCATGAAGGTATAGAGCCAGCTATAAGAATGGATCTTGTAATGACGTCAATGAGGCCAGAAGTTTGTCTTATTGCACTGTAAGCTCCCTGATTGAGCTAATAATTGCCCACCAACCAGGGAGTCTGAATTGTATATACAAATGGTAGTGTCAGGGTTGCTGACATTCTGAATTTTGACTTTGATCCTGACGCAGTCTTGTAAGTGGAGATAAGATTGTAAATAATAGGAATCTGGTGAAGAGACACCATCCTCTGAGGAGATATTTCAATCTTCAAAGCTAAACAATTATATACTTGGCAACTTTTTTGTGGAAGCAGGAGGCAGCATCCATTTAGTAGCCTGAGGCACAATATACAGCTAGCAACATGTAAGGTGCTGCTGGTTAGCAGAGCAGAAGCAAGAGTGCAGAAACCTTTGTGGAAGCAGATAAAACCCATTGCTTCGCTGAACCTACAAGAGAAGTTTCCCAGAATAATGATACAGTGTTAAATGTAAGCTGGCCTTTATTTATATATCTGTTGAATTGGATGCTATTGCGAAAGAGGGAAGTCCTGAAATAGTTCAGATCTTTTAAACCTGCTTTGGATCAGAACGGTAATTCCTTATTAAACTGGTGGTGGGTGGGTTTACTAGTCTTATTTATAAATGTTTTATACTCCTGTTTGTGTGTAAATGTGTCTTTTCTTCATTGTAATAAACAGATATTAATAAGTATTATACAATGATTTGGCTGGTTATTGTTCTCTGTGGGAATTACACGTGGTCCCTTTCACTGTTCCAGCAGACAAAAGTGCACACTCCATGAATTGGTGTTTCCCAATTGGGACATTCTCGCAGTTAACATCAGCCAGCTTTGTGACAGCTGGCTTT
The DNA here is from genome assembly GCA_024679065.1 of Sphyrna mokarran. NCBI lineage: Eukaryota > Metazoa > Chordata > Chondrichthyes > Carcharhiniformes > Carcharhinidae > Sphyrna > Sphyrna mokarran. Next base: position 16,695,023 of record JAGIQG010000019.1, on the reverse strand, counting down.
GTTGCAATTGTCTTGTTTGCACTAGTAAATCTGGATTCAGACGATTTGAAACACTCCATAAGAAAATGTTGATAAGTCTGACTGAATGGACGGGCATTGTCTAAAAGGGGAATTTGAGAAGAGTGACTGGTGTGAACATTTATGCACACAGCATTTCCCCTCAGCTCCCACCTCAGATCTACCTTTATTCAGGCAGTAAAAATGCCATTTCCCTTTCGATAATACAGTCACAGCGCGTCCCCATGGTGAAATGATGAATTTGTCATTTGCGATGAAATGAGGTCCCTTTTGCATTGAACAAAATGTGAAATGCTGTGCTTGCTGGAAATCTGATATGCAAACAGAAAGTGCTGCACATACTCAGCAGGTGTTGTCAGCGTTGCTGAATATTTCCACCACTATCTGTGTTTATTTCACTTGTTTCCAGCTCTTGCTGCGGTTGAAGCAAAGAAGCCGTTACTCACCTGATGTGGAGCCTGGAGGGGGCCCAATGGTAGATGGTTTCACTGTTGTAGTGACCCTTTCTGAAGGAGAAAAGAAAGAATGAAACCAATTCACCACAATGTCAACACCATTGTACTCCTCTCCCCTTTGACCAGAAAACCATCATATCGACTATCATATAGATCTTGGTGTCAAAATGAGGTTCACAAATCCAATTGATGATTCAAATTTGAGTAAATTTTCAACCGTTTCTTTCGAACAAGAGGTGTGGGCAAGACTGAACAAATGAACAGACACTGAAGCAGATAAGCACACCACTGTGAAAAGCCATGCTGGTGAATATTGAAAGGAAACAGCACTAACCTGTTGTAGTCGGTTTCCCAGGTGTGGTTGGTGTTTCCTGTGTTGTTGTTGTTGTCGTTGGTACTGCAGACAAAGAAAGATCTTTCAAAATCAGCACTCTATCAAGACAGCAACATTGACAACATCTGGAGATAACTCTTTTGGAATTGAAATGTCTGTAGACTGTGAGCACCAGCATTGAAGTACAAAGTGTACATTTACGAACAGGAGTGAAGATTTTCCCGAAAATTGTATTAGAATAAGCAGCCACAAAGGGACACAGAATGGGATGAAACGATCAAATTTACAGATGAAACCGTTGAAACATTAACGATCCGATTTTCCAATGGAGAATCCTCCCAAGGGAGAGCTTGTCACAACACCGTTTTTATGAATGTGAAAATGTCACTGATTGTAGTTTGAGAATACTGAACTGATAGAAGGAGATACCCGTGGGACAGAAGAAGCACTTCAGGGCTGTTTTGAACGATTCCTGATGACTCCAAATTTCCCCGTCAATTCATGGGAGTGCTCGGCCTCTGACTGACCCAAATGGAAACACACGAAGAAACATTGTCTCACAGATAAATTTGAGATATCAGAACGAGCAGACAAATCCCCAAGCACGTTATCTAAATTATTCTTGAAGCAAAGTCTGTCCCCCATGTGGCAGAACGTGCAGATTATCCATTGGACTCATCTGCCATCCCATGATCCCTAATTCAAAGAGGTCATCATGGAAACCGAGGGAGTGTCTAATAGGGAGATTCCAATATTGAAGGAAAATCTCAATTACCTGTTGTCGTCGGAATTGGTGTTCCTTTTGTTGTAGTTGTCACTTCTACAGAAAAGAGAATTATTCAAAACCACTTCACTCTACTGGAAATCCAAATGTGTTAATAGACTTCCAACATTAGCTTATTTAATTCAGCTGTTGTGGAAGCTACTGAACTTTGACAAAGATGCTGCATATCAGCATCGTTGTGTAATGGAGACTGCAGAAATTATTCCAATCTCAGGCTATATTTCGGAATAGGTTCAGGAAATATTGTTGAGCGAGTCGATTCTAGGAGAGAACAGTACACACAGAAACACAGAGAAAACATTTCTTCTCATGTATATGTTCTCATTGAACTTCATCTGAATCACACGGTTATCGATGAGTTCACTTGGGAAGTTAGGGACTAACTAGAAATAAGTGTGAAGCAGTGTCTTTCCACTGCCTGGAAATTGCTCCAAATGAACAGTTTGCGACACCGGTTTTGCTATTGTGTAACGAAAGAAGATTTCACTCACCTGGAGGGGGGATGGTAGTGGAACTGGTTGTCGTTGGTTTCACTGTTTCAGTGATGACTTCTGAAAAACAAGAAACACAATCAACTTCACTGCTGGACAACATCAAGCTAACAGTGTTTCAATGTGAGATTTACTTTGTTGCTGTCTTGAATGGTCCACATTTTACAAGGTGTATCACAGGATGGCAAAAGCAGTAACAAGATTAGCAGTTGTAGACAGACCAAAAAGGAAGACAGCATCCTGCAAATTGGAAATAATTTGGGGAGGCATTGGTACAATTTGGGGAAGACATTCATGTTAATATTGGAAGTAACACAAGCAAAAGGCATAGAGCCAGCTATAAGAATGGATCTTGTAATGACCTCAATGAGGTCAGGAGTTTGGCTTCTTGCACTATAAGCACCCTGATTGAGCTAATAATTGCCCACCAATCAGGGAGTCTGAATTGTTTATAGAAATGGGAGAGTCAGGGCTGCTGACACTATGAATTTTGACATTGATCCTGACGCACTTTTATAAGTGGAGATAAGATTGTAAATAATGGGAATCTGGTGAAGAGACACCATCCTCTGAGGAGATATTTAATCTTCAAAGCTAAACAATTATATATTTGGCAACTTTTTTGTGGGAGCAGGAGGCAGCATCCATTTAGCAGCCTGAGGCACAAAATCCAGCTAGTAGCATGTAAGGTTAGCAGAGCAGAAGAAGAGTGCAGAAACCTTTGTGGAGGCAGATAAAACCTATTTTTTCACTGAATCTACAAGAGACATTCCCCTGAATAATATCTATAAGGGAAATTTGAGAAGAGTGCACTGGTATGAACATTTATGCACACAGCATTTCCCCTGAGCTCCCACCTCAGATCTACCTTTATTCAAGCAGTAAAAATACCATTTCCCTTTGGAAAGTATAGTCACAGCGCATCCCCATGTTGAAATTATAAATTTATAATTCGCGCTGAAACCCGATAGTTTTACTGTCACAGTGACCCTTTCTGAAAGGGAAGAAAATGAATGAACCCAATTCACCACCATGTCAACACCATTGTATTCCTGTCCAGTTTACCAGAAAACATCATATAGATCTTGGTGTCAAAATGAGGTTCACAAATCGAATTGATGATTCAAATTTGAGTAAATTTTCAACCATTTCTTTCGAATAGGAGGTGTGGGCAAAGCCGACCGATTGAACAGACACTGAAACTAATAAGCACATCTCTGTGAACAGACTTGCTGGTGAATATTCAAAGGAAACAGCACTAACCTGTTGTAGTAGGTTTTCGAGTTGTGGTCGTTGTTTCCTGTGTTGTTGTTGTTGTCATTGGTACTGCAGACAAAGAAAGACCTTTCAAAATCAGCACTCTATCAAGACAGCAACATTGACAACATCTGGAAATAACTCTTTTGGAATTGAAATGTCTGCAGATTGTGAGCACCAGCATGAAGAACAAACTGTACGTTTACGAACAGGAGTTAAAATTTTGCCGAAAATTTTATTGTAATAAGCAGCCACAAGAGGACACAAAATGGGATGAAAGGATCAAACTTACAGATGAAACTATTGAAACATTAACCATCTGATTTTCCGATAGAGAAACCTCCCAAGAGAGAGCTTGTCACAACACCGTTTTTGTGAATGTGAAAATGTCACTGATTGCAGACTGAGAATACTGAACTTTACAAATAACTCCATCCCAAAGGAATTGGATGAAACTAAAGGACTGAATTGATGGACTGGAGTTGTCTGAGCCAATGTTGATTCAGATGCACTTGGAAGAGGATTTGGAAAGATGATTGTGGCCCTGTCCTACAACAAGAGGCTAAGGTTTTCCTTTATCGCACAGCACAGAGCACCACACTCTTTTCTGCTTTGTCAAATTGGACAACTTATAGCAGCCACCTCAAAACACTGGAGAATTGTAACACAAGTGTCTTTGCAAGGTAATCCTAATCTATGGCAAGAAACACTTCCCAACAGCTAGCATCCTCTCCCAAGACAACATATTCAGCAGTGAGTCAACAATTACACGTAACCACTTCGGCTGGGCAGGAGATAACATTTGATTGCCTGACACCAGATGCCCGATAGTGTAACTGCTGGTACTTGATATTATTGGTTTACTGGTCCCTTCTGGGGAACAAGAAACACAATCAACTTCACTGTAGTACAACATAACTGGTTTTCTGGTTTCTTTTGGAGAACAAGAAACGCGATCAAATCTCTGGCAAGGCAACATAAATCTAGCAATGTGTGACTGCAAAGTTTATTTAGTTGGCTTTCCTACAAACATGCTGTTGTGATTAGACCATAAAATAGAAAATGGTGGATATCCTCAGCAGATCTACTAGTACTTCTGGAGAGAAAATGATTTAATGTTTCAGATCTAACTAATCTTTCTGCAGAAGGATCTGTGGAAGAGTCATCTAATACTGGTGCAAATTTTCTTGTTCTGCCTGCCTTGTGATTGAAAGCTGGAGAGATGCGGACAATGGAAAGATCCACTGACACTGGTGGGATTTTCCATTTTCGGGACAAGTGCAGCCATGCCTTAACTCTGTTTCTCTCTTCAGATGCCGCTGACCTGCTGAACTCATCCAGCATTATCTTTAAATCAGAATTTCCAGCATCTCCAGTATTTTGCTTTTATTTATAAAATAACTTCTGAATTCGGTGGTCTTCAAATATTCAATTATTTCCACGCACATGGAAGAAATGGATATTCAGAAGGCTAAGGTTGATGCTGCAGCAAATGAACAAGTAGGTGCAAACAAGGAGGTGAAAACAGAGGAATGTTTTAGGTATAGTGGGCAAATCAAATTTATGGATGCTATTTGTCACCAGTGCAATAAGAAAGGGAATTTTGTGAAGAAATGGAATCAGCAAGGTGAAGGCTGAGCAAGAAAATTTAAATGTGATGAAACCTCAACCAATGACACATCATCTAGACAGCTTAGAATAGGCAATGTTTAATATGAATGAGGCACAATCACTGCCTATTTTTAATACAGTCATGATCGATTGTAAGCAAATCAAGATGGACGTGGACACAGCTGGCTGTGTTCATCATTAGTAAAAAGATCTACAAGTCAATGTTGGACATATTAACCACCCCATCCACACTGTCAATTCATCTGGCCCCAATCACGCCCCTTAGCAAGTAAAAATCTGCCAAATTTGACAACATACAAAATCTCACTATTGACAAGTAACAGAAATCTTCCAATGCTTTCACATGGCCTGATATGATTTCAACAATAAGGTTGAGAACCAAAGCAGAAATGACAACAGACAGATGAACATGGAACACATCTACATATGGATTAGGTTTCAGAGGTGTTGAAAAAATTGTCCACAGATTCAGATGCCTCTGAGCTTTCCATTTCTACCCATAAGTTCAGTGTCATCTTGGCTGAGCTGGTGAACTGACATTGCCTGAAGCTTGAATTTGAGAAAACTGCCCCTGGTATGAACAGACTTATTGATGAGTATTGAAAGAAGAAATCGCTTACCTGTTGTAGATTCCTTTACCAGTTTTTCAGTGACAGCTGCAACACAAGAAAAGAAAATAAAACTACTGAGTCCGAAATTCAAATCCTACAGCATTGAGCAATTCATCAAGTGGTATTATACTGAGACCAAAGTACATAGGATGAGGAAAGGGATTGTCCTCCAACAATAAGAACAACATTATTTCTGTCTGTCAAATAATAACAGTAAGCACAAACATAGGATAAACACAACAATAGTTACACAATTGATTGTGTTTCAAAAGAATCATCTCAATCTAATAGACGAAAGAAAAAATGGAAAGAATGTAAAGAATTACAGGGTCAATGGGATCATCGTTTGACTGTATATTACAATGATTTATTGATATTTGAAAATACACAAAATTTCACCATCGACGTGAAATGTAAACTTTATATTTTGTGCAATTAACAGCACATCAATCCAAAAATGAAAGATGACATGGTGGCGCAGTGGTTAACACTGTTGCTCAGTGCCAGGAACCGGGGTTTGATTTCCGGCTTGGTTCATTGTCTGTGCGGAGTTTACACATATCTGCGTGGGTTTCCTCTGAGTGCTCCAATGTTCTCCCACAGTCCAAAAGACATGCTAAATTCTTCCTCAGTGTACCCGAATAGGTGTTGGAGTGTAGCAACGCAGGGATTTTCACAGTAACTGCACTGCAGTGTTAATGTAAGCCTACTTGTGGCACTAATAAATAAATTTAATTGCTGCTAAGCATGTAGTTTCTAAATGATATAGAGACATTCACACATGTGAACATAGCTCCTCAGCCACAGACTTTGATCTCATTTGATTAAAATAATTACAATTTAAAAAAACACGCTCTGGAAGGAATGAGCTAAAAAAATTACAAGTATGAATAATGTCCTTCTACTGCCCAGGATCTTGTGCAAAAATATGACTGTGCCTTGTTACTGTATATCACAAGAAACCATCAGTCACAACGGGAGGAGTTGTTATTGGAATTATTTCTAGTTGCTGTCAATTGATTTGGTAGCTTCTTCTACAGAGCTAATGAGAGACAGAGAAGTGTGATGGATTTTATCCTGTTTAAAAGAGAATAGAGTAGGTAGAAGAAACTAGACGGTCAGGGGTAGATGGAATCAGGAGAGGCTCGACAACAATGTCATAGAACACACAGGGACTGTTAATGATCGCGTTAAAGGTGATAATGGTGGCATAAAGGTAAGAATATCATCCGCGCCATCTTCCGATGAGGCACTTTCCAGTCTTCTGAAATTTATATTGAGTTTAGCAACTTCATACCATGCACTCACCTCTCTATATTGACCCTTTTTCAAAAATGCATTTTTGTTTTTCTCCCAATAACCACCTCTCCCTCAAAGTCCCAAAGGGCCATCTGTCACTTGTTCTTGAGTTTTGCTATCACAGAGGATTCACCTTTGTTTTATTATAAACAGAGTCTGCTATTTTGTCTTTATATCACTATCAGCACCTTCTTTAATCTTTAAAACTGTCATTAACACTCCCGTGGTCTTGTGTTCAACCGTTTACACCCAAAACAAAGTTTCTATAAGACTAAAGTAATGGACTGACATTGCCTGAAAAGTGAATTTGAAAAACGTGTGAAGAGACTTGCTGGAAGATAATGAAGGAAGACACAACTTACGTGTTGTAGTATGTTCATATATTCGGACCGTGGTTTTTTGTGTTTCTGCCGAAGTTGTCATTTCTGAACAGAAAGATTAACAAATATGAAAGTGGCAAGACAACATTTGCATAATTGATTCAAAAAATTCTATTTCAATATACTGGATGAAAGAAAATTATTGCTATTTATAGAGGCAGAACGGACTTTCCGTAGAACCTGCTGAAATTAATGAGAGGACCTGAGTGCAATTGTTTCTCCCTAACCCCACAAGAGATAGCCAGTTAGCCAGTTGGAGAGACTAGCCACAGATGAGTTTTAGACCTTCACACCAGACATTGGCAGAGAACAATACTCAATACGACTGGATATAATGGGAAAGGCAGGGAAATTGGGAGGGTCATAGTGTGGGGAGCGGGCAAAGAGGGGAAATCCCAGTGAGAGAACGATTGTAGTCAGGAAAGATTGGAAAGGGCAAAGCATAAGCTAATTGGATTATAAAGCAAATTCCTGGGAGATTAAAGGTTATAGGGAAACCAGAGGCAGGATTTAGGGAGATAAGAAGAGTAGTTATGGAGGGATTGGAAATGGAGAGTAGACATTATTATGGAGATCAGAAATGTGGGGCTTTCTGGTCAAGGGGTAATGGTAAAACAGATAAGCTGTATCCGGCAGATTAGTGGAAACGTAGGTGAATTCAAGTAAGTGCAATATGAATGGGGATTTGCCTTAAGAGATAAGTGAGGAGTTGAATTTGTAGGTGTAGAATTTCAAAAGAAGCAGAAAGAAGATTTTATTACCATTATTTTGCTGAGAGTAATAGCCATGAAGACAAGAAACATTTTTTACATTTGGTAAAACTAACTCCCAAAGAAGGTTGAAAATAATGGATTTGAAGACGAAAGAGAAAAAAATGTTTAAGGAAATATTGAAATATGTATTGGGAGGAGCGGTGATGTGACATCTTGAAAAGTGTGCTGTGCCAGGACAGTCTGCTTGCTTCACAAGCAGACTGTAGCTACCCTGGAGAAGTGTCTGTTTGTTCCAGAAGGCAAGGTTTTGTTACAAGCCTTTGATTTCCATTGTCAATTGAGAAGAAGAGAGAAGTTCAATGAAGTACTTCTACTATAGAAACAGTAGATGACTTGGGATAATAGCATTGCAATTTTTATACATTTAGTATCTATAGGGACTGTTGCCTAAAAAAGGGTGTTAATTTATGAGTGTAGCCAAGTAGATGGCATGACTGGGTGGCAAAATAGCACACGATGCCTCACAGAGCCAGGACCCGGATTCAATTCCTGGTTTGGGTCACTGTCTGTGTGGAGTTTGTATTTTCTCCCGATGTCTGCATGGGTTTTCTCTGGTTACTCCAGTTTCCTCCTATAGTCTGAAAGACATGCTGAATAGGTGCACTGGCCATGCTAAATTCTCCCTCAGTGCACCTAAACGGGTGCCAGGGTGTGGCGACTGGTGGATTTTCACAGTAACTTCATTGCAGTGCTAATGTAAGACTACTTGTGATAAATAAATAAACTTTAAGCCTTTAAGCTTAAAATATAAATATTTTGAGCAATGGTGTATATCTAACTTTATCTCTGTAATTGTAGTTTTGTATGTTTAGTTTTCGTTTGTTAACAGATGCACTTGGAAGAGGATTTGAAATGATGATTGAGGTCCTGTACGATAAACAAGAGTTTAAGGTTTTGCTTTATGGCACACACAGAGCACCACACTCTTTTCTGCTTTGTCAAAATGGACAACTTACACCTCAAAGAACTGTAACACACGTGTCTTTGCAAGGTCCTCCTAATCTATGGCAAGAAAGGCTTTCCAACAGCCAGCGTCCTCTCCCAAGACAACATATTCAGCAGTGAGTCAACAATTACACGTAACCACTTCGGCTGGGCAGAAGATGACATTTGATTGCCTGAAACCAGATTCCCAAAGCTTGGCCCAGAAGGTGGTGGTAGAAGGAGACACCCATGGGACAGAAGAAACACTTCAGGGCTGTCCTGAAGGATTCCTGATGACACCAAACATCCCCATCAATTCATGGGAGTGCTCGGCCTCTGACTGACCCAAATGGAAACACACCGAGAAACATTGTCTCACAGATAAATTTGAGATATCGGAACGAGCACACAAATCCCCAAGCACGTTATCTAAATTATTCTCAAAGCAAAATCACTCCCGAATGCGGCAGAATGTGTAGAATGTCCATTGGACTCATCTGCCATCCCATGATCCCAAATGGAAGGAAGTCATCATCGAAACTGAGGGAGTGTCTAATAGGGAGATTTCAATATTGAAGGAAAATCTCAATTACCTGTTGTTGTCGGAATTGGTGTTCCTTTTGTTGTAGTTGTCACTTCTACAGGAAAAGAGAATTATTCAAAACCACTGCACTCTGACTGGAAATCCAGCTGTATTAATAGACTTCCAACATTAGCTGATTTAATTCACAGTAAGGCAACAAGAATGAGGAACATACTGTCTACAGCTACTAACGAGCTCAACTAACATGGAGAATAAAGGAGCAAAGCTGAACAGGAGAAAGACAAGTCCACATTTACAAATTTGTTATTGTTTTAAAAATATTCAGCATCATCGAGAAATGCAGACTGCAGAAATTATTCCAATGTCAGGCGATATTTAGGATCAGGTTCAGGAAATATTGTTGAGCGAGTAGATTCTAGGAGAGAACAGTACACATAGGAACACACATTTCTTCTCGTGTACACATTTTCATCCAGCTTCATCTGAATCAGTCTGTTATCAATCAGTTCACTTGGGAAGTTAGGCACTAACTAGAAATAAGTGTGAAGCAGTGTCTTTCCACTGCCTGGAAATTGCAGCAAATAAACAGTTTGCGACAACGGTTTTGCTATTGTGTAACAAAAGATTTCACTCACCTGGTGGGGGGATGGTGGTGGAACTGCTTGTCGTTGGTTTCACTGTTGTAGTGATGACTTCTGAAGACCAAGAAACACAATCAACTTCACTGCTGGACAACATAAAACTAACACTGTTTTACTGTGAGATTTACTTTATTACCGTCGTGAATGGGCCCACATTTTACAAGGTGTATCACAGGATGGGAAACTCAATAACAAGATTAGCAGTTGTAGACAGACCAAAAAGAAACACAGCATCCTGCAAATTAGAAATAATTTGGGGAGTCATTGGTACAATTTGGGGAAGACATTCATGTTAATATTGGAAGTAACACAAGCAAGAAGGCATAGAGCCAGCTATAAGAATGGATCTTGTAATGACCTCAATGATGCCAGGAGTTTGGCTTCTTGCACTATAAGCTCCCTGATTGAGCTAATAATTGCCCACCAATCAGGGAGTCTGAATTGTATATACAAATGGTAGTGTCAGGGTTGCTGACATTCTGAATTTTGACTTTGATCCTGACGCTCTCTTATAAGTGGAGATAAGATTGTAAATAATGGGAATCTGGTGAAGAGACACCATCCTCTGAGGAGATATTTCAATCTTCAAAGCTAAACAATTATATACTTGGCAACTTTTTTGTGGAAGCAGGAGGCAGCATTCATTTCGCACCCTGAACAACAGAATCCAGCTAGCAGCATGTAAGATGCTGCTGGTTAGAGATCAGAAGCAAGAATGCAGAAACCTTTATAGAGGCAGATAATACCCATGTCTTCGCTGAACCCACAAGAGACGTTCCCCAGAATAATGATTCAATTGTAAACAGTGTGTTAACTGTAAGCTGGCCTTTATTTATATATCTGTTGAATTGGATGTTATTGGGACAGGAGGAAGTCCTGAAAGAGTTCAGATCTCGTAAACCTGCTTTTGATCTGAAGATTAATTCCTTATTAAACTATGGGGGTGGGTTTACTAGTCTTATTCATAAATGTCTTATAATCCTGTTTGTGTGTATATTTATCTTTTCTTCATTGTAGGAAATAGACATTTAATGAGTGTGATACAATGATTCGGCTGGTTACTGTTCTCTGTGGGAATTACACGTGGTCCATTTCACTGTTCCAGCAGACAAAAGTGCACACTCCATGAATTGGTGTTTCCCAGTTGGGACATTCTCGCAGTTAACATCAGCCAGCTTTGTGACAGCTGGCTTTGTCGCAATTGTGTTGTTTGCAATAGTAAATATGGATTCAGACGATTTGAAACACTCCATAAGGAAATGTTGATAAGTCTGACTGAATGGACGGGCGGTGTCTAAAAGGGGAATTTGAGAAGAGTGCACTGGTGTGAACATTTATGCACACAGCATTTCCCCTCAGCTCCCACCTCAGATCTACCTTTATTCAGGCAGTAAAAATACCATTTCCCTTTCGATAATATAGTCACAGCGCGTCCCCATGGTGAAAGGATGAATTTATCATTCGTGCTGAAACGAGGTCCCTTTTTCACTGAACAAAATGTGAAATGCTGTGCTTGATGGAAATCTGATATGCAAACAGAAAGTGCTGCAAATACTCAGCAGGTGTTGTCAGCGTTGCTGAATATTTCCACCACTATCTGTGTTTATTTCACTTGTTTCCAGCTCTTGCTGCGGTTGAAGCAAAGAAGCCGTTACTCACCTGATGTGGAGCCTGGAGGGGGCCCAATGGTAGATGGTTTCACTGTTGTAGTGACCCTTTCTGAAGGAGAAAAGAAAGAATGAAACCAATTCACCACAATGTCAACACCATTGTATTCCTGTCCATTCTGACCAGAAAACCATCATATTGACTATCATATAGATCTTGGTGTCAAAATGAGGTTCACAAATCCAATTGATGATTCAAATTTGAGTAAATTGTCAACCATTTCCTTCGAACAGGAGGTGTGAGCAAGACTGAACAAATGAACAGACACTGAAGCAGATAAGCACACCACTGTGAAAAGCCATGCTGGTGAATATTGAAAGGAAACAGCACTAACCTGTTGTAGTAGGTTTCCCAGGTGTGGTTGTTGTTTCCTGTGTTGTTGTTGTTGTCGTTGGTACTGCAGACAAAGAAAGACCTTTCAAAATCAGTACTCTATCAAGACAGCAACATTGACAACATCTGGAAATAACTCTTTTGGAATTGAAATGTCTGCAGATTGTGACCACCAGCATGAAGAACAAACTGTACATTTACGAACAGGAATGAAAATTTTGCCGAACATTTCATTAGAATAAGGATCCACAAAATGACACAGAATCGGATGAAAGGATGAAACTCACAGATCAAACTGTTGAAACATTAACAATCTGACTTTCCGATATAGAAACCTCCCAAGGGAGAGCTTGTCACAACACCGTTTTTGTGAGTGTGAAAACGTCACTGATTTCAGTATTCTCAATCTGCACTTTACAAATAACTCCATCCCAAAGGAATTCGATCAAACTAAAGGACTGAATTGACCGACTGGAATTGTCTGAGCCAATGTTGATTAAGATGCACTTGGAAGAGGATTTGAAAAGATTATTGCGGTCCTGTACTACAAACAAGAGGCTAAGGTTTTGCTTTATCGCACAGCACAGAGCACCACACTCTTTTCTACTTTGTCAAATTGGAGAACTTATAGCAGCCACTTCAAAACACTGGTGAATTGTAACACGAGTGTATTTGCAAGATCCTCCTAATCTATGGCAAGAAAAGCTTTCCAACAGCCAGCACCCGCTCCCAAGACAACATATTCAGCAGTGAGTCAACAATTACACGTAACCACTTCTGCTGGGCAGCAGATGACATTTGATTGCCTGATATCAGACTCCAAAACCAACGTCTTTGCCCAGAATGCACTGGTAGAAGGAGACACCCGTGGGACAGAAGAAACACTTCAGGGCTGTCCTGAAGGGTTCCTGATGACACCAAACATCCCCATCAATTCATGGGAGTTTTTGGCCTCTGACTGACCCAAATGGAAACACACCAAGAAACACTGTCTCACAGACAAATTTAAGATATCGGAATGAGCAGACAAATCCCCAAGCACGTTATCTAAATTATTCTCGAAGCAAAGTCTGTCCGGCATGCAGCAGAATGTGCAGATTGTCCATTGGACTCATCTGCCATCCCATGATCCCTAATGGAAAGAAGTCATCATCGAAACTGAGGGGGTGTCTCATAGGGAGATTCCAATATTGAAGGAAAATCTCAATTACCTGTTGTCGTTGGAATTGGTGTTCCTTTTGTTGTAGTAGTCACTTCTACAGGAAAAGAGAATTATTCAAAACCACTCCACTCTGACTGGAAATACAGCTGTATTAGTAGACTTCCAACATTAGCTGATTTAATTCACAGTAAGGCAACAAGAATGAGGAACACACTGTCTACAGATACCAACGAGATGAACTAAATTGGAGAATAAAAGAGCAAAGCTGAACAGAAGAAAGACAAGTCCACATTTTCAAATTAGTAATTGTTTCAAAAATATTCTAAATTACTGAGCGAGAGAAGAAATTGGAAGAATTTTAAGAATCACATCATGCTAAGGGGAAGATCCATTGATAAGATATGTTATGGAAACTTCTGAACTTTGACAAAATGCTGCATATCAGCATCATCATGTAATGTAGACTGCAGAAATTATTCCAATGTCAGGCGATATTTAGGAACAGGTTCAGGAAATATTGTTGAGTGAGTAGATTCTAGGAGAGAACAGTACACACAGGAACACAGAGAAAACATTTTATCTCATGTACATGTTCTCATCCAGCTTCATCTGAATCAGTTCTTTATCAATACGTTCACTTGGGAAGGTAGGCACTAACTAGAAATAAGTCTGAAGCAGTGTCTTTCTACTGCCTGGAAATTGCCCCAAATGAACAGTTTGCGACACCAGTTTTGCTATTGTATAACAAAAGGAGATTTCGCTCACCAGGTGGGGGAATGATAGTGGAACTGGTTGTCGTTGGTTTCACTGTTGTAGTGATGACTTCTGAAGAACAAGAAACACAATCAACTTCACTGTTGGACAACATAAAGCTAACACTGTTTTACCGTGCGATTTACTTTGTTATTGTTGTGAATGGGCAAACATTTTACAAGGTTTATCACAGGATGGGAAACTCAATAACAAGATTAGCAGTTATAGACAGACCAAAAAGAAACACAGCATCCTGAAAGCTGGAAATGATTTGGGGAGGCATTGGTACACTTTGGGGGAGGCATTCGTGTTAATATTGGAAGAAACACAAGCAAGAAGGCACACAACCAGCTATAAGAATGGACCTTGTAATGACCTCAATGGGACCGGGAGTTTGGCTTCTTGGACTATATCTCACTTTTTCACTGAATAAAATGTAAAATGCTGTGCTTGCTGCAAATCTGATATGCAAACAGAAAGTGCTCCAAATGCTCAGCAGGTGTTGTTAGCATTGATGAATATTTGCAGAACCATTTGTTTTTATTTCACTCGTTTCCAGCTCTCGCTGCTGTTGAAGAAAAGAAGCCGTTACTCACCTGATGTGGAGCCTGGAGGGGGCCCAATGGTAGATGGTTTCACCGTTGTAGTGACCCTTTCTGAAGGAGAAAAGAAAGAATGAAACCAATTCACCACAATGTCAACACCATTGTATTCCTGTCCACTTTGACCAGAAAACCATCATAGAGATCGTGGTGTCAAAATGAGGTTCACAAATCCAATTGATGTTTCAAATTTGAGTAAATTTTCAACCATTTCTTTCGAACACGAGGTGTGGGCAAGACTGACCAAATGAACAGACACTGAAACAGATAAGCACACCACTGTGAAAAGCCATGCTGGTGAATATTGAAAGGAAACAGCACTAACCTGTTGTAGTAGGTTTCCCAGGTGTGGGTGTTGTTTCCTGTGTTGTTGTTGTTGTCGTTGGTACTGCAGACAAAGAAAGACCTTTCAAAATCAGCACTCTATCACGACAGCAACATTGACAACAGCTGGAAAAAATTATTTTGGAATTCAAATGTCTGCAGGCTGAGACCACCAGCATGAAGAACGAAGTGTACATTTACAAACAGGAGTGAAAATTTTTCCGAAAATTTTAATAGAATCAGCAGCCACAAAAGGACACAAAATGGGATGAAAGGATCAAACTTACAGATGAAACTGTTGAAACATTAAAAATCTGATTTTCCAATAGAGAAACCTCCCAAGGGAGAGCTTGTCACAACACCGTTTTTGTGAATGAGGAAATGTCACTGATTGCAGATTGAGACTACTAAACTTTACAAATAACTCCATCCCAAAGGAATTGGATCAAACTAAAGGGCTTAATTGACGGACTGGAATTGTCTGAGCCACTGTTGATTAAGATGTGCTTGGAAGAGGATTTGAAAAGATGATTGCGGACCTGTTCTACAACAAGACGCTAAGATTTTGCTTTATCGCACAGCACACAGCACCACACTCTTTTCTTCTTTGTCAAATTGGACTTCATACACCTCAAAGAATTGTAACACACATGTCTTTGCAAGGTCCTCCTAATCTATTGCAAGAAATGCTTTCCAACAGCCAGCATCCTCTCCCAAGACAACATATTCAGCAGTGAGTCAACAATTATACGTAACCACTTCGGCTGGGCAGATGACATTTGATTTCCTGAAACCAGATTCTCAAAGCAACAGCATTGCCCAGAATGCAGTGGGAGAAGGAAATACCCGTGGGACAGAAGAAACATTTCAGGGCTGTCTTGAAGGATTCCTGATGATACCAAACATTCCCATCAATTCATGGGAGTGCTCGGCCTCTGAATAACCAAAGTGGAAACACACCGAGAAACACTGTCTCACAGATAAATTTGAGATATCAGAACGAGCAGACAAATCCCCAAGCACGTTATCTAAATTATTCTCGAAGCAAAGTCTGTCCGGCATGCGGCAGAATGTGCAGATTGTCCATTGGACTCTTCTGCCATCCCATGATCCCTAATGGAAGGAAGTCGTCATCGAAACCACGGGAGTGTCTCAGAGGGAGATTCCAATATTGAAGGAAAATCTCAATCACTATTGTTGTTGGAATTGTTGTTCCTTTTGTTCTAGTTGTCAGTTCTACAGGAAAAGACAATTATTCAAAACCACAGCACTCTGACTGGAAATACAGCTGTATTAATAGACTTCCAACATTAGCTGATTTAATTCACAGTAAGGCAATAAGAATGAGGAACATACTGTCTACAGCTACTAACGAGCTCAACTAAGTTGGAGAATGAAGGAGCAAAGCTAAACACAACAAAGGCGCGTCCACATTTACAACTTTGTAATTGTTTCAAAAATATTCTAAATTACTGAGCGAGAGAAGAAAATGGAAGAATTTTAACAATCACATCATGCTAAGGGAAAGATCCATTGATAAGATATGATATGGAAACTGCTGAACTTTGACAAAGATGCTGCATATCAGCAGCATCGTGTAATGCAGACTTCAGAAATTATTCCAATGTCAGGCGATATTTAGGAACGGGTTCAGGAAATATTGTTGAGTGAGTAGATTCTAGGAGACAACAGTACACACAGAAACACAGAGAAAACATTTCTTCTTATGTACACGTTCTCATCCAGCTTCATTTGAATCAGTGTGCTATCAATACATTCAGTTGGGAAGTTAGGCACTAACTAGAAATAAGTGTGAAAAAGTGTCTTTCCACGGCCTGGAAATTGCTGAAAATGAACAGTTTGCAACACCGGTTTTGCTATTGCCTAAAAAGAGATTTCACTCACCTGGTGGGGGGATGATAGTGGAACTGGTTGTCGTTGGTTTCACTGTTGTCGTGATGACTTCTGAAGAACAAGAAACACAATCAACTTCACTGCTGGACAACATAAAGCTAACACTGTTTTACTGTGAGATTTACTTTGTTATTGTTGTGAATGGGCAAACATTTTACAAGGTGTATCACAGGATGGGAAACTCAATAACAAGATTAGCAGTTATAGACAGATCAAAAAGAAACACAGCATCCTGAAAGCTGGAAATGAATTGGGGAGGCATTGGTACACTTTGGGGGAGGCATTCATGTTAATATTGGAAGAAACACAAGCAAGAAGGCACATAACCAGCTATAAGAATGGATCTTGTAATGACCTCAATGACACCGGGAGTTTGGCTTCTTGGACTATATCTCACTTTTTCACTGAATAAAATGTAAAATGCTGTGCTTGCTGCAAATCTGATATGCAAACAGAAAGTGCTCCAAATGCTCAGCAGGTGTTGTTAGCATTGAGGAATATTTGCAGAACCATTTGTTTTTATTTCACTTGTTTCCAGCTCTCGCTGCTGTTGAAGAAAAGAAGCCGTTACTCACCTGATGTGGAGCCTGGAGGGGGCCCAATGGTAGATGGTTTCACCGTTGTAGTGACCCTTTCTGAAGGAGAAAAGAAAGAATGAAACCAATTCACCACAATGTCAACACCATTGTATTCCTGTCCACTTTGACCAGAAAACCATCATAGAGATCGTGGTGTCAAAATGAGGTTCACAAATCCAATTGATGTTTCAAATTTGAGTAAATTTTCAACCATTTCTTTCGAACACGAGGTGAGGGCAAGACTGACCAAATGAACAGACACTGAAGCAGATAAGCACGCCACTGTGAAAAGCCATGCTGGTGAATATTGAAAATAAACAGCACTAACCTGTTGTAGTAGGTTTCCCAGGTGTGGTTGTTGTTCCCTGTGTTGTTGTTGTTGTCGTTGGTACTGCAGACAAAGAAACACCTTTCAAAATCAGCACTCTATCACGACAGCAACATTGACAACAGCTGGAAAAAGTTCTTTTGCAATTCAAATGTCTGCAGACTGAGACCACCAGCATGAAGAACGAAGTGTACATTTACAAACAGGAGTGAAAATTTTTCCGAAAATTTTAATAGAATCAGCAGCCACAAAAGGACACAAAATGGGATGAAAGGATCAAACTTACAGATGAAACTGTTGAAACATTAACAATCTGATTTTCCAATAGAGAAACCTCCCAAGGGAGAGCTTGTCACAACACCGTTTTTGTGAATGAGAAAATGTCACTGATTGCAGATTGAGACTACTAAACTTTACAAATAACTCCATCCCAAAGGAATTGGATCCAACTAAAGGGCTTAATTGACGGACTGGAATTGTCTGAGCCAATGTTGATTAAGATGCGCTTGGAAGAGGATTTGAAAAGATGATTGCGGACCTGTTCTATAACAAGACGCTAAGATTTTGCTTTATCGCACAGCACACAGCACCACACTCTTTTCTGCTTTGTCAAATTGGACTTCATACACCTCAAAGAATTGTAACACACATGTCTTTGCAAGGTCCTCCTAATCTATTGCAAGAAATGCTTTCCAACAGCCAGCATCCTCTCCCAAGACAACATATTCAGCAGTGAGTCAACAATTATACGTAACCACTTCGGCTGGGCAGATGACATTTGATTTCCTGAAACCAGATTCTCAAAGCAACAGCATTGCCCAGAATGCAGTGGGAGAAGGAAATACCCGTGGGACAGAAGAAACATTTCAGGGCTGTCTTGAAGGATTCCTGATGATACCAAACATCCCCATCAATTCATGGGAGTGCTCGGCCTCTGAATAACCAAAATGGAAACACACCGAGAAACACTGTCTCACAGATAAATTTGAGATATCGGAACGGGCAGACAAATCCCCAAGCACATTATCTAAATTATTCTCGAAGCAAAGTCTGTCCGGCATGCGGCAGAATGTGCAGATTGTCCATTGGACTCTTCTGCCATCCCATGATCCCTAATGGAAGGAAGTCATCTTTGAAACCAAGGGAGTGTCTCAGAGGGAGATTCCAATATTGAAGGAAAATCTCAATCACTATTGTTGTTGGAAGTGTTGTTCCTTTTGTTCCAGTTATCACTTCTACAGGAAAAGACAATTATTCAAAACCACTGCACTCTGACTGGAAATCCAGCTGTATTAATAGACTTCCAACATTAGCTGATTTAATTCACAGTAAGGCAATAAGAATGAGCAACAGACTGTCTGCAGCTAGTAACGAGCTCAACTAACTTGGAGAATAAATGAGCAAAGCCGAACACAACAAGGGCGCATCCACATTTACAACTTTGTAATTGTTTCAAAAATATTCTAAATTACTGAGCGAGAGAAGAAAATGGAAGAATTTTAACAATCACATCATGCTAAGGGGAAGATCCATTGATAAGATATGTTATGGAAACTGCTGAACTTTGACAAAGATGCTGCGTATCAGCAGCATCGTGTAATGCAGACTTCAGAAATTATTCCAATGTCAGGCGATATTTAGGAACAGGTTCAGGAAATATTGTTGAGTGAGTAGATTCTAGGAGAGAACAGTACACACAGAAACACAGAAAACATTTCTTCTTATGTACACGTTCTCATCCAGCTTCATTTGAATCAGTGTGCTATCAATACATTCAGTTGGGAAGTTAGGCACTAACTAGAAATAAGTGTGAAAAAGTGTCTTTCCACGGCCTGGAAATTGCTGAAAATGAACAGTTTGCAACACCGGTTTTGCTATTGCCTAAAAAGAGATTTCACTCACCTGGTGGGGGGATGGTAGTGGAACTGGTTGTCGTTGGTTTCACTGTTGTCGTGATGACTTCTGAAGAACAAGAAACACAATCAACTTCACTGCTGGACAACATAAAGCTAATACTGTTTTACTGAGAGATTTACTTTATTATTGTCATAAATGCGCAAACACTTAACAAGGTGTATCACAGGATGGGAAACTCAATAACAAGATTAGCAGTTGTAGACAGACCAAAAAGAAATACAGCATCCTGCAAATTGGAAATATTTGGGGAGGCATTGGTACACTTTGGGGAAGACATTCATGTTAATATTGGAAGTAACACAAGCAAGAAGGCATAGAGCCAGCTATAAGAATGGATCTTGTAATGACCTCAATGAGGCCAGAAATTTGTCTTATTGCACTATAAGCTCCCTGATTGAGCTAATAATTGCCCACCAATCAGGGAGTCTGAATTGTATATGAAAATGGAAGTGTCAGGGTTGCTGACATTCTGAATTTTGACTTTGATCCTGACACAACTCTTATAAGTGGAGATAAGATTGTAAATAATGGGAACCTGGTGAAGAGACACCATCCTCTGAGGAGATATTTCAATCTTCAAAGCTAAACAATTATATACTTGGCAACTTTTTTGCGGAAGCACAAGGCAGCATTCATTTAGTAGCCTGAGGCACAAAATCCAGCCAGCAGCATGTAAGGTGCTGCTGGTTAGCAGAGCAGAAGCAAGAGTGCAGAAACCTTTGTGGAGGCAGATAAAACCCATTGCTTCGCTGAACCTACAAGAGAAGTTCCCCAGAATAATGATACAGTGTTAACTGTAAGCTGGCCTTTATTTATATATCTGTTGAATTGGATGCTATTGCGACAGAGGGAATTCCGGAAACAGTTCAGATCTTGTAAACCTGGTTTGGATCAGAACGGTAATTCCTTATTAAACTGTGTGGGTGGATTTACTAGTCTTATTCATAAATGTCTTATAATACTGTTTGTGTGTATATATGTGTTTTCCTCATTGTAATAAATAGACATTAATAAGTATTATACAATGATTCAGCTGGTTATTGTTCTCTGTGGGAATTACATATGGTCCCTTTCACTGTTCCAGCAGACAAAAGTGCACACTCCATGAACTGGTGTTTCCCAATTGAGACATTCTCACAGTTAACATCAGCCAGCTTTGTGACAGTTGGCTTTGTTGCAATTGTGTTGTTTGCCAGAGTAAATCTGGATTCAGACGATTTGAAACAATCCATAAGAAAATGTTGATAAGACTGACTGAATGGACGGGCATTGTCTAAAAGGGGAATTTGAGAAGAGTGCACTGGTGTGAACATTTATGCACACAGCATTTCCCCTCAGCTCCCACCTCAGATCTACCTTTATTCAGGCAGTAAAAATGCCATTTCCCTTTCGATAATATAGTCACAGCTCGTCCCCATGGGGAAATGATGAATTTATCATTCACGCTGAAACGAGGTCCCTTTTTCACTGAACAAAATGTAAAATACTGTGCTTGCTGGAAATCTGATATGCAAACAGAAAGTGCTGCAAATACTCAGCAGGTGTTGTCAGCGTTGCTGAATATTTCCACCACTATCTGTGTTTATTTCACTTGTTTCCAGCTCTTGCTGCGGTTGAAGAAAAGAAGCCGTTACTCACCTGATGTGGAGCCTGGAGGGGGCCCAATGGTAGATAGTTTCACTGTTGTAGTGACCCTTTCTGAAGGAGAAAAGAAAGAACGAAACCAATGTCAACACCATTGTATTCCTGTCCATTTTGACCAGAAAATGATCGTATAGACTATCATATAGATCTTTGTGTCAAAATGAGGTTCACAAATCCAATTGATGATTCAAATTTGAGTAAATTGTCAACCATTTCCTTCGAACAGGAGGTGTGGGCAAGACTGAACAAATGAACAGACACTGAAGCAGATAAGCACACCACTGTGAAAAGCCACGCTGGTGAATATTGAAAGGAAACAGCACTAACCTGTTGTAGTCGGTTTCCCAGGTGTGGTTGTTGTTTCCTGTGTTGTTGTTGTTGTCGTTGGTACTGCAGACAAAGAAAGACCTTTCAAAATCAGTACTCTATCAAGACAGCAACATTGACAATATCTGGAAAGAACTCTTTTGGAATTGAAATGTCTGCAGATTCTGAGCACCAGCATGAAGAACAAACTGTACATTTACGAACAGGAGTGAAAATTTTGCCGAAAATTTTATTGGAATAAGCAGCCACAAAGGGACACAGAATGGGAGGAAAGGATCAAACTTACAGATGAAACTGTTGAAACATTAACAATCTGATATTCCGATAGAGAAACCTCCCAAGGGAGAGCTTGTCACAACACTGTTTTTGTGACTTTCAAAAACATCAATGATTACTGATTGAGAATACTGAACTTCACAAATAACTCCATCCCAAAGGAATTGGATGAAACAAAGGACTGAATTGATAGACTGGAGTTGTCTGAGCCAATGTTGATTAAGATGCACTTGGAAGAGGATTTGAAAAGATGATTGTGGCCCTGTACTACAACAAGAGGCTAAGGTTTTCCTTTATCGCACAGCACAGAGCACCACACTCTTTTCTGCTTTGTCAAATTGGACAACTTATAGCAGCCACCTCAAAACACTGGAGAATTGTAACACGAGTGACTTTGCAAGGTCCTTTTAATCTATGGCAAGAAAGGCTTTCCAACAGCCAGCATCCTCTCCCAAGACAACATATTGAGCAGTGAGTCAACAATTACACGTAACCACTTAAGCTGGGCAGAAGATGACATTTGATTGCCTGACACCAGACTCCCAAAGCAACGGCTTTGCCCAGAGAGCGCTGATAGAAGGGGATACCCGTGAACAGAAGAAGCACTTCAGGGCTGTCTTGAACGATTCCTGATGACACCAAACATCCCCGTCAATTCATGGGAATGCTTGGCCTCTGACTGACCCAAGAAACACTATCTCACAGATAAATTTGAGATATCGGAACAAGCACACAAATCCCCAAGCACGTTATCTAAATTATTCTCGAAGCAAAGTCTGTCTGGCATGCGGCAGAACGTGCAGATTGTCCATTGGACTCATCTGCCATGCCATGATCCCTAGTGGAAAGAAGTCATCATCGAAACCGCGGGAGTGTCTCATAGGGAGATTCCAATATTGAAGGAAAATCTCAATTACCGGTTGTCGTCGGAATTGGTGTTCCTTTTGTTGTAGTTGTCACTTCTACAGGAAAAGAGAATTATTCAAAACCACTGCACTCTGACTGCAAATCCAGCTGTATTAATAGACTTCCAACATTAGCTGATTTCATTTAGAGCAAGGCAACAAGAACGAGGAACATACTGTCTACAGCTACTAATGAGCTCAACTAAGTTGGAGAATAAAAGACCAAAACTGAACAGAAGAAAGGCAAGTCCACATTTACAAATTTGTTATTGTTTCAAAAGTATTCTAAATTACTGAGCGAGAGAAGAAAATGGAAGAATTTTAACAATCACATCATGCTAAGGGGAAGATCTATTGATAAGATATGTTACGGAAACTACTGAACTTTGACAAAGATGCTGCATATCAGCATCATTGTGTAATGCAGACTGCAGAAATTATTCCAATGTCAGGAGATATTTAGGAACAGGTTCAGGAAATATTGTTGAGTGAGTAAATTCTAGGAGAGAACAGAAAACACAAGAAAACAGAGAAAACATTTCTTCTCATGTACACGTTCTCATCCAGCTTCATCTCAATCAGTTCTTTATCAATACGTTCACTTGGGAAGGTAGGCACTAACTAGAAATAAGTGTGAAGCAGTGTCTTTCTACTGCCTGGAAATTGCCCCAGATGAACAGTTTGCGACACCGGTTTTGCTACTGTGTAACAAAAGGAGATTTCACTCACCTGGTGGGGGGATGATAGTGGAACTGGTTGTCGTTGGTTTCACTGTTGTAGTGATGACTTCTGAAGAACAAGAAACACAATCAACTTCACTGCTGGACAACATAAAGCTAACACTGTTTTACTGTGAGATTTACTTTGTTATTGTTGTGAATGGGCAAACATTTTACAAGGTGTATCACAGGATGGGAAACTCAATAACAAGATTAGCAGTTATAGACAGATCAAAAAGAAACACAGCATCCTGAAAGCTGGAAATGATTTGCGGAGGCATTGGTACACTTTGGGGGAGGCATTCATGTTAATATTGGAAGAAACACAAGCAAGAAGGCACACAACCAGCTATAAGAATGGATCTTGTAATGACCTCAATGAGACCAGGAGTTTGGCTTCTTGGACTATATCTCACTTTTTCACTGAATAAAATGTAAAATGCTGTGCTTGCTGCAAATCTGATATGCAAACAGAAAGTGCTCCAAATGCTCAGCAGGTGTTGTTAGCATTGATGAATATTTGCAGAACCATTTGCTTTTATTTCACTTGTTTCCAGCTCTCGCTGCTGTTGAAAAAAAGAAGCTGTTACTCATCCGATGTGGAGCCTGGAGGGGGCCCAATGGTAGATGGTTTCACTGTTGTAGTGACCCTTTCTGAAGGAGAAAAGAAAGAATGAAACCAATTCACCACAATGTCAACACCATTGTATTCCTGTCCACTTCGACCAGAAAACCATCATAGAGATCGTGGTGTCAAAATGAGGTTCACAAATCCAATTGATGTTACAAATTTGAGTAAATTTTCAACCATTTCTTTCGAACACGAGGTGTGGGCAAGACTGAACAAATGAACAGACACTGAAGCAGATAAGCACACCATTGTGAAAAGCCATGCTGGTGAATGTTGAAAGGAAACAGCACTAACCTGTTGTAGTAGGTTTCCCAGGTGTGGTTGGTGTTTCCTGTGTTGTTGTTGTTGTCGTTGGTACTGCAGACAAAGAAACACCTTTCAAAATCAGCACTCTATCAAGACAGCAACATTGACAACAGCTGGAAAAAATTCGTTTGGAATTCGAATGTCTGCAGACTGTGAGCACCAGCATGAAGAATGAAGTGTACACTTAGAAACAGGAGTGAAAAGTTTAATAGAATCAGCAGCCACAAAAGGAAACAAAATGGGATGAAAGGATCAAACTTACAGATGAAACTGTTGAAACATTAACAATCTGATTTTCCAATAGAGAAACCTACCAAGGGAGAGCTTGTAACAACACCGTTTTTGTGAATGTGAAAACGTCACTGATAACAGATTGAGAATACTGAACTTTACAAATAACTCCATCCCAAAGGAATTGGATCAAACTAAAGGTCTTAATTGACGGACTGCAATTGTCTGAGCCAATGTTGATTAAGATGCACTTGGAAGAGGATTTGAAAAGATGATTGTGGTCCTGTTCTACAACAAGAGGATAAGATTTTCCTTTATCGCACAGCACAGAGCACCACACTCTTTTCTGCTTTGTCAAATTGGACAACTTAACACCACCTCAAAACACAGAATTGTAACACGAGTGACTTTGCAAGGTCCTTTTAATCTATGGCAAGAAAGGCTTTCCAACAGCCAGCATCCTCTCCCAAGACAACATATTGAGCAGTGAGTCAACAATTACACGTAACCACTTAAGCTGGGCAGAAGATGACATTTGATTGCCTGACACCAGACTCCCAAAGCAACGGCTTTGCCCAGAGAGCGCTGATAGAAGGGGATACCCGTGAACAGAAGAAGCACTTCAGGGCTGTCTTGAACGATTCCTGATGACACCAAACATCCCCGTCAATTCATGGGAATGCTTGGCCTCTGACTGACCCAAGAAACACTATCTCACAGATAAATTTGAGATATCGGAACAAGCACACAAATCCCCAAGCACGTTATCTAAATTATTCTCGAAGCAAAGTCTGTCTGGCATGCGGCAGAACGTGCAGATTGTCCATTGGACTCATCTGCCATGCCATGATCCCTAGTGGAAAGAAGTCATCATCGAAACCGCGGGAGTGTCTCATAGGGAGATTCCAATATTGAAGGAAAATCTCAATTACCGGTTGTCGTCGGAATTGGTGTTCCTTTTGTTGTAGTTGTCACTTCTACAGGAAAAGAGAATTATTCAAAACCACTGCACTCTGACTGCAAATCCAGCTGTATTAATAGACTTCCAACATTAGCTGATTTCATTTAGAGCAAGGCAACAAGAACGAGGAACATACTGTCTACAGCTACTAATGAGCTCAACTAAGTTGGAGAATAAAAGACCAAAACTGAACAGAAGAAAGGCAAGTCCACATTTACAAATTTGTTATTGTTTCAAAAGTATTCTAAATTACTGAGCGAGAGAAGAAAATGGAAGAATTTTAACAATCACATCATGCTAAGGGGAAGATCTATTGATAAGATATGTTACGGAAACTACTGAACTTTGACAAAGATGCTGCATATCAGCATCATTGTGTAATGCAGACTGCAGAAATTATTCCAATGTCAGGAGATATTTAGGAACAGGTTCAGGAAATATTGTTGAGTGAGTAAATTCTAGGAGAGAACAGAAAACACAAGAAAACAGAGAAAACATTTCTTCTCATGTACACGTTCTCATCCAGCTTCATCTCAATCAGTTCTTTATCAATACGTTCACTTGGGAAGGTAGGCACTAACTAGAAATAAGTGTGAAGCAGTGTCTTTCTACTGCCTGGAAATTGCCCCAGATGAACAGTTTGCGACACCGGTTTTGCTACTGTGTAACAAAAGGAGATTTCACTCACCTGGTGGGGGGATGATAGTGGAACTGGTTGTCGTTGGTTTCACTGTTGTAGTGATGACTTCTGAAGAACAAGAAACACAATCAACTTCACTGCTGGACAACATAAAGCTAACACTGTTTTACTGTGAGATTTACTTTGTTATTGTTGTGAATGGGCAAACATTTTACAAGGTGTATCACAGGATGGGAAACTCAATAACAAGATTAGCAGTTATAGACAGATCAAAAAGAAACACAGCATCCTGAAAGCTGGAAATGATTTGCGGAGGCATTGGTACACTTTGGGGGAGGCATTCATGTTAATATTGGAAGAAACACAAGCAAGAAGGCACACAACCAGCTATAAGAATGGATCTTGTAATGACCTCAATGAGACCAGGAGTTTGGCTTCTTGGACTATATCTCACTTTTTCACTGAATAAAATGTAAAATGCTGTGCTTGCTGCAAATCTGATATGCAAACAGAAAGTGCTCCAAATGCTCAGCAGGTGTTGTTAGCATTGATGAATATTTGCAGAACCATTTGCTTTTATTTCACTTGTTTCCAGCTCTCGCTGCTGTTGAAAAAAAGAAGCTGTTACTCATCCGATGTGGAGCCTGGAGGGGGCCCAATGGTAGATGGTTTCACTGTTGTAGTGACCCTTTCTGAAGGAGAAAAGAAAGAATGAAACCAATTCACCACAATGTCAACACCATTGTATTCCTGTCCACTTCGACCAGAAAACCATCATAGAGATCGTGGTGTCAAAATGAGGTTCACAAATCCAATTGATGTTACAAATTTGAGTAAATTTTCAACCATTTCTTTCGAACACGAGGTGTGGGCAAGACTGAACAAATGAACAGACACTGAAGCAGATAAGCACACCATTGTGAAAAGCCATGCTGGTGAATGTTGAAAGGAAACAGCACTAACCTGTTGTAGTAGGTTTCCCAGGTGTGGTTGGTGTTTCCTGTGTTGTTGTTGTTGTCGTTGGTACTGCAGACAAAGAAACACCTTTCAAAATCAGCACTCTATCAAGACAGCAACATTGACAACAGCTGGAAAAAATTCGTTTGGAATTCGAATGTCTGCAGACTGTGAGCACCAGCATGAAGAATGAAGTGTACACTTAGAAACAGGAGTGAAAAGTTTAATAGAATCAGCAGCCACAAAAGGAAACAAAATGGGATGAAAGGATCAAACTTACAGATGAAACTGTTGAAACATTAACAATCTGATTTTCCAATAGAGAAACCTACCAAGGGAGAGCTTGTAACAACACCGTTTTTGTGAATGTGAAAACGTCACTGATAACAGATTGAGAATACTGAACTTTACAAATAACTCCATCCCAAAGGAATTGGATCAAACTAAAGGTCTTAATTGACGGACTGCAACTGTCTGAGCCAATGTTGATTAAGATGCACTTGGAAGAGGATTTGAAAAGATGATTGTGGTCCTGTTCTACAACAAGAGGATAAGATTTTGCTTTATCGCACAGCACAGAGCACCACACTCTTTTCTGCTTTGTCAAATTGGAGACCTTACACCTCAAAGAATTGTAACATACGTGTCTTTGCAAGGTCCTCCTAATCTATTGCAAGAAAGGCTTTCCAACAGCCAGCATGCTGTCCCAAGACAACATATTCAGCAGTGAGTCAACAATTACACATAACCACTTCGGCTGGGCAGCAGATGACATTTGATTGCCTGAAACCACATTCCCAAAGCAACAGCATTGCCCAGAATGCAGTGGTAGAAGGAGATACCTGTGGGACAGAAGAAATACTTCAGGGCTGTCTTGAAGGATTCCTGATGACACCAAACATCCCCATCAATTCATGGGAGTGCTCGGCCTCTGACTGACCCAAATGGAAACACACTGAGAAACATTGTCTCACAGATAAATCTGTGATATCGGAACGAGCAGACAAATCCCCAACCACATTATCTAAATTATTCTTGAAGCAAAGTCTGTCCGACATGCGGCAGAACGTGCAGATTGTCCATTGGACTCATCTGCCATCCCATGATCCCTAATGGAAGGAAGTCATCATCGAAATCAAGGGAGTGTCTAATAGGGAAATTCCAATATTGAAGGAAAATCTCAATCACTATTGTTGTCGGAATTGGTGTTCCTTTTGTTGTAGTTGTCACTTCTACAGGAAAAGAGAATTATTCAAAACCACTGCACTCTGACTGGAAATCCAGCTGTATTAATAGACTTCCAACATTAGCTGATTTAATTCACAGTAAGGCAACAAGAATGGGGAACATATTGTCTACAGCTACTAATGAGCTCAACTAACTTGGAGAATAAAGGAGCAAAGATGAACACAAGAAAGGCACGTCCACATTTACAAATTTGTAATTGTTTCAAAAGTATTCTAAATTACTGAGCGAGAGAAGAAAATGGAAGAATTTTAACAATCACATCATGCTAAGGGAAAGATCCATTGATAAGATATGTTATGGAAACTGCTGAACTTTGACAAAGACGCTGCATATCAGCATCATCGTGTAATGCAGACTGCAGAAATTATTCCAATGTCAGGTGATATTTAGGAACGGGTTCAGGAAATATTGTTGAGTGAGTGGATTCTAGGAGAGAACAGTACACACAGGAACACAAACAAAACATTTCTTCTCATGTACATGTTCTCATCCAGCTTCATCTAAATCAGTCTGTTATCAATACATTCAGTTGGGAAGTTAGGCACTAACTAGAAATAAGTGTGAAAAAGTGTCTTTCCACGGCCTGGAAATTGCTGAAAATGAACAGTTTGCAACACCGGTTTTGCTATTGCCTAAAAAGACATTTCACTCACCTGGTGGGGGGATGGTAGTGGAACTGGTTGTCGTTGGTTTCACTGTTGTCGTGATGATTTCTGAAGAACAAGAAACACAATCAACTTCACTGCTGGACAACATAAAGCTAATACTGTTTTACTGAGAGATTTACTTTATTATTGTCATAAATGCGCAAACACTTAACAAGGTGTATCACAGGATGGGAAACTCAATAACAAGATTAGCAGTTGTAGACGGACCAAAAAGAAACACAGCATTCTGCAAATTGGAAATAATTTGGGGAGGCATTGGTACAATTTGGAGAAGATATTCATGTTAATATTGGAAGTAACACAAGCAAGAAGGCATAGAGCCAGCTATAAGAATGGATCTTGTAATGACCTCAATGAGGCCAGGAGTTTGGCCTCTTGCATTATAAGCTCCCTGATTGAGCTAATAATTGCCCACCAATCAGGGAGTCTGAATTGTATATACAAATTGGAGTGTCAGGGTTGCTGACATTCTGAATTTTGACTTTGATCTTGACGCACTCTTATAAGTGGAGAGAAGATTGTAAATAATAGGAATCTGTTGAAGAGACACCATCCTCTGAGGAGATATTTCAATCTTCAAAGCTAAACAATTATATACTTGGCAACTTTTTTGCGGAAGCACAAGGCAGCATTCATTTAGTAGCCTGAGGCACAAAATCCAGCCAGCAACATGTAAGGTGCTGCTGGTTAGCAGAGCAGAAGCAAGAGTGCAGAAACCTTTGTGGAGGCAGATAAAACCCATTGCTTCGCTGAACCTACAAGAGAAGTTCCCCAGAATAATGATACAGTGTTAAATGTAAGCTGGCCTTTATTTATATATCTGTTGAATTGGATGCTATTGCGAAAGAGGGAAGTCCTGAAATAGTTCAGATCTTGTAAACCAGCTTTGGATCAGAACAGTAATTCCTTATTAAACTGTGTGGGTGGGTTTACTAGTCTTATTTATAAATGTTTTATAATACTGTTTGTGTGTATATGTGTCTTTTCTTCATTGTAATAAACAGATATTAATAAGTGTTATACAATGATTCGGCTGGTTATTGTTCTGTGTGGGAATTACACGTGGTCCCTTTCGCTGTTCCAGCAGACAGAAGTGCACACTCCATGAACCGGTGTTTCCCAGTTGGGACATTCTCGCAGCTAACATCAGCCAGCTTTGTGACAGCTGTCTTTGTTGCAATTGTATTGTTTGCAATAGTAAATCTGGATTCAGATAATTTGGAACACTCCATAAGAAAATGTTGATAAGACTGACTGAACGGACGGGCGTTGTCTAAAAGGGGAATTTGAGAAGAGTGCACTGGTGTGAAGATTTATGCACACAGCATTTCCCCTCAGCTCCCACCTCAGATCTACCTTTATTCAGGAAGTAAAAATGCCATTTCCCTTTCGATAATACAGTCACAGCGCGTCCCCATGGTGAAATGATGAATTTATCATTTGCGATGAAATGAGGTCCCTTTTGCACTGAACAAAATGTGAAATGCTGTGCTTGCTGGAAATCTGATATGCAAACAAAAAGTGCTGCAAATACTCAGCAGGTGTTGTCAGCGTTGCTGAATATTTCCAGCACTATCTGTGTTTATTTCACTTGTTTCCTGCTCTTGCTGCTGTTGAAGAAAAGAAGCTGTTACTCACCCGATGTGGAGCCCGGAGGAGGCCCAATGGTAGATGGTTTCACTGTTGTAGTGACCCTTTCTGAATGAGAAAAGAAAGAATGAAACCAATTCACCACAATGTCAACACCATTGTATTCCTCTCCCCTTTGACCAGAAAACCATCATATAGGCTATCATATAGATCTTGGTGTCAAAATGAGGTTCACAAATCGAATTGATGATTCAAAGTTGAGTAAATTTTCAACCATTTCGTTCAAACAGGAGGTGTGGGCAAGACTGAACAAATGAACAGGCACTGAAACAGATAAGCACACCACTGTGAAAAGCCATGCTGGGGAATATTGAAAGGAAACAGCACTAACCTGTTGTAGTAGGTTTCCCAGGTGTGGTTGGTGTTTCCTGTGTTGTCGTTGGTACTGCAGACAAGGAAAGACCTTTCAAAATCAGCACTCTATCAAGATAGCAACATTGACAACATCTGGAAATAACTGTTTTGGAATTGAAATGTCTGCAGACTGTGAGTACCATCATCGAAACTGAGGGAGTGTCTAATAGGGAGATTCCAATATTGAAGGAAAATCTCAATTACCTGTTGTCGTCGGAATTGGTGTTCCTTTTGTTGTAGTTGTCACTTCTACAGGAAAAGAGAATTATTCAAAACCACTGCACTCTGACTGGAAATCTGGTATTAATAGACCTCCAACATTAGCTGATTTAATTCATAGTAAAGCAACAAGAATGAGGAACATACCGTGTACAGCTACTAACGAGCTCAACTAACTTGGAGAATAAAGTAGCAAAGCTAAGCACAAGAAAGGCACGTCCACTTTTAAACTTGTAATTGTTTCTAAAGTATTCTAAATTACTGAGCGAGAGAAGAAAATGGAAGAATTTTAACAATCACATCATGCTAAGGGGAAGATCCATTGATAAGATATGTTATGGAAACTTCTGAACTTTGACAAAATGCTGCATATCAGCATCATCGTGTAATGCAGACTGCAGAAATTATTCCAATGTCAGGCGATATTTAGGAACAGGTTCAGGAAATATTGTCGAGTGAGTAGATTCTCGGAGAGAACAGTACACACAGAAACGTAGAGAAATCATTTCTTCGCATGTACACGTTCTCAATCAGCTTCATCGAAATCAGTCCGTTATCAATCAATTCACTTGGAAAGTTAGTGACTAACTAGAAATAAGTGTGAAGCAGTGTCTTTCTACTGCCTGGAAACTGCTGCAAATGAACAGTTTGTGACACAGGTTTTCCTATTGTGTAACACAAGAAGATTTGACTCACCTGGTGGGGGGATGGTAGTGGAACTGGTTGTCGTTGGTTTCACTGTTGTAGTGATGACTTCTGAAGAACAAGAAGCACAGTCAACTTCACTGTTGGACAATATAAAGCTAACACTGTTTTACTGTGAGATTTACTTTGTTATTGTTGTGAATGGGCAAACATTTAACAAGGTCTATCACAGGACGGGAATCTCAGTAACAAGATTAGCAGTTGTAGACAGACCAAAAAGAAACACAACATCCTGCAATTGGAAATAATTTGGGGAGGCATTGGTACAATTTGGGGAACACATTCATGTTAATATTGGAAGTGATGCAAGCAAGAAGACATCGAGCCAGCTAGAAGAATGGATCTTGTAATGACCTCAATGAGGCCAGGAATTTGGCTTCTTGCACTATAAGCTCTCTGATTGAGCTAATAATTGCCCACCAATCAGGGAGTCTGAATTCTATATAAAAATGGGAGTATGAGGGTTGCTGACATTCTGAATTTTGACTTTGATTCTGATGCACTCTTATAAGTGGAGATAAGATTGTAAATAATGGGAATCTGGTGAAGAGACACCATCCTCTGAGGAGATATTTCAATCTTCAAAGCTAAACAATTATATACTTGGCAACTTTTTTGTGGAAGCAGGAAGCAGCATTCATTTTGCACCCTGAACCACAGAATCCAGCTAGCAGCATGTAAGATTCTGCTGGTTAGAGATCAGAAGCAAGAATGCAGAAACCTTTATAGAGGCAGATAAAACCCATATCTTCGCTGAACCCACAAGAGACGTTCCCCAGAATAATGATTCAATTGTAAACAGTGTGTTAACTGTAAGCTGGCCTTTATTTATATATCTGTTGAATTGGATGTTATTGGGACAGGAGGAAGTCCTGACAGAGTTCTTATCTTGTAAACCTGCTTTTGATCTGAAGATTAATTCCTTATTAAACTATGGGGGTGGGTTTACTAGTCTTATTCATAAATGTCTTATAATCCTGTTTGTGTGTATATGTGTCTTTTCTTCACTGTAGGAAATAGACATTAATAAGTGATATACAATGATTGGGCTGGTTATTGTTCTCCTTGGGATTACACGTGGTCCCTTTCACTGTTCCAGCAGACAAAAGTGCACACTCCATGAACCAGTGTTTCCCAGTTGGGACATTCTCGCAGTTAACATCAGCCAGCTTTGTGACAGTTGGCTTTGTTGCAATTGTGTTGTTTGCCAGAGTAAATCTGGATTCAGATAAGTTGAAACACTCCATAAGGAAATGTTGATAAGTCTGACTGAATGGACAGGCGTTGTCTAAAAGGGGAATTTGAGAAGAGTGCACTGGTGTGAAGATTTATGCACACAGCATTTCCCCTCAGCTCCCACCTCAGATCTACCTTTATTCAAGCAGTAAAAATACCATTTCCCTTTCGATAATACAGTCACAGCACGTCCCCATGGGGAAATGATGAATTTATAATTCGCGCTGAAATGACGTCACTTTTTCACTGAAAAAAATGTAAAATGCTGTACTTGCCGGAAATCTGATATGCAAACAGAAAGTGCTGCAAATACTCAGCAGGTGTTGTCAGCGTTGCTGAATATTTCCACCACTATCTGTATTTATTTCACTTGTTTCCAGCTCTTTCTGCTGTTGAAGAAAAGAAGCCGTTACTCACCTGATGTGGAGCCTGGAGGGGGCCCAATGGTAGATGGTTTCACTGTTGTAGTGACCCTTTCTGAAGGAGAAAAGAAAGAATGAAACCAATTCACCACAATGTCAACACCATTGTACTCCTCTCCCTTTTGACCAGAAAACCATCATATCGACTATCATATAGATCTTGGTGTCAAAATGAGGTTCACAAATCCAATTGATGATTCAAATTTGAGTAAATTTTCAACCATTTCCTTTGAACAAGAGGTGTGGGCAAGACCGAACAAATGAACAGACATTGAAACAGATAAGCACACCACTGTGAAAAGCCATGCAGGTGAATATTGAAAGGAAACAGCACTAACCTGTTGTAGTAGGTTTCCCAGGTGTGGTTGGTGTTTCCTGTGTTGTTGTTGTTGTCGTTGGTACTGCAGACAAAGAAAGACCTTTCAAAATCAGCACTCTATCAAGACAGTAACATTGTCAACATCTGGAAACAACTCTTTTGGAATTGAAATGTCTGCAGACTGCGAGCACCAGCATGAAGTACAAAGTGTACATTTACGAACAGGAGTGAAAATTTTGCCGAAAATTTTATTGGAATAAGCAGCCACAAAGGGACACAGAATGGGAGGAAAGGATCAAACTTACAGATGAAACTGTTGAAACATTAACAATCTGATTTTCTGATAGAGAAACCTCCCAAGTGAGAGCTTGTAACAACACTGTGTTTGTGAATGTGAAAACATCACCGATTACAGATTGAGAACACTGAACTTCACAAATAACTCGATCCCAAAGGGATTGGATGAAACAAAGGGCTGAATTGATGGACTGGAGTTGTCTGAGCCAATGTTGATTAAGATGCACTTGGAAGTAGATTTGAAAAGATGATTGAATCCCTGTACTACAATCAAGAGGCTAAGTTTTTGTTCTATCGTACAGGACAGAGCACCACACTCTTTTCTGCTTTGTCAAATTGGACAACTTACAGCAGCACCTCAAAACACTGGAGAATTGTAACACAAGTGTCTTTGCAAGGTACTCCTTATCTATGGCAAGAAAGGTTTTCCAACAGCCAGCATCCTCTCCCAAAACAACATATTCAGCAGTGAGTCAACAATTATACGTAAACATTTCTGCTGGGCAGAAGATGACATTTGATGCCTGACACCAGACTCACAAAGCAACGGCTTTGCCCAGAATGCACTGGTAGAAGGAGACACCCGTGGGACACAAGAAACACCTCAGGGCTGTCTTGAAGGATTCCTGATGACACCAAACATCCCCATCAATTCATGGGAGTGCTTGGCCTCTGACAGACCCAAATGGAAACACACCGAAAAACACCATCGCAAAGATAAATTTGGGGTATACGAATGAGTACACAAATCCCCAAGCATCTTATCTAAACTTTCTCGAAGCAAAGTCTGTCTGGCATGCGGCAGAACATGCAGATGGTCCATTGGACTCATCTGCCATCCCATGATCTCCAATGGAAGGAATTCATCATCGAACCCGAGGGAGTGTCTAATAGGGAGATTCCAATATTGAAAGAAAATCTCAATTACCTGTTGTTGTTGGAATTGGTGTTCCCTTTGTTGTAGTTGTCACTTCTACAGGAAAAGAGAATTATTCAAAACCACAGCACTCTGACTGGAAATACAGCTGTATTAATAGATTTCCAACATTAGCTAATTTAATTCACAGCATGGCAACAAGAATGAGGAACGTACTGTCTACAGTTAGTAATGAGCTCAACTAACTTGGAGAGTAAAGGAGCAAAGCTGGAGAGGAGAAAGTCACGTCCACATTTACAAATTTGTAATTATTTCAAAAATATTCTAAATTACTGAGCGAGAGAAGAAAATGGAAAAATTTTAACAATCACACCATGCTAAGGGGAAGATCCATTGATAAGATATGTTATGGAAACTATTGAACTTTGACAAAGATGCTGCATATCAGCATCATCGTGTAATGCAGACTGCAGAAATTATTCCAATGTCAGGCGATATTTAGGAACAGTTTCAGGAAATATTGTTCAGTGAGTTGATTCTAGGACAGACCAATACACACAGAAACACACATTTATCTCATATACACGTTCTCATCCAGCTTCATCTAAATCAGTCCGTTATCAATACGTTCACTTGGGAAGTTAGGGCCTAACTGGAAATAAGTGTGAAGCAGTGTCTTTCCAGTGCCTGGAAAATGCTGCAAATGAACAGTTTGCGATACCAGTTTTCCTGTTGTGTAACAAAAGAAGATTTCACTCACCTGGTGGGGGGATGGCAGTGGAACTGGTTGTTGTTGGTTTCACTGTTGTAGTGATGACTTCTGAAGAACAAGAAACACAATTAACTTCACTGTTGGACAACATAAAGCTAACACTGTTTTACTGTGAGATTTACTTTATTATTGTTGTAAATAGGCAAACATTTTACAAGGTGTATCACAGGATGGGAAACTCAATAACAAGATTAGCAGTTGTAGACAGACTAAAAAGAAACACAGCATCCTGCAAATTGGAAATAATTTGGGGAGGCATTGGTACACTTTGGGGAAGACATTCATGTTAACATTGGAAGTAACACAAGCAAGAAGGCATAGAGCCAGCTATAAGAATGGATCTTGTAATAACCTCAATGAGGCCAGAAGTTTGGATTCTTGCACTATAAGCTCCCTGATTGAGCTAATAATTGCCCACCAATCAGGGAGTCTGAATTCTATATAAAAATGGGAGTGTCAGGGTTGCTGACATTCTGAATTTTGACTTTGATCCTGACGCACTCTTGTAAGTGGAAATAAGATTGTAAATAACGGGAATCTGGTGAAGAGACACCATCCTCTGACGAGATATTTCAACCTTCAAAGCTAAACAATTATATACTTGGCAACTTTTTTGTGGAAGGAAGAGGCAGCATCCATTTAGTCGCCTGAGGCACAAAATCCAGCCAGCAGCATGTAAGGTGCTGCTGGTTAGCAGAGCAGAAGCAAGAGTGGAGAAACCTTTGTGGAGGCAGATAAAACCCATTGCTTCGCTGAACCTACAACAGAAGTTTCCCAGAATAATGATACAGTGTTAACTGTAAGCTGGCCTTCATTTATATACCTGTTGAATTGGATGCTATTGCGACAGAGGGAAGTCCTGAAATAGTTCAGATCTTGTAAACCTGCTTTGGATCAGAACGGTAATTCCTTATTAAACTGTGTGGGTGGGTTTACTAGTCTTATTCATAAATGTCTTATAATCCTACTTGTGTGTATATGTGTCTTTTCTTCATTGTAATAAACAGACATCAATAAGTGGTTTACAATGATTGGGCTGGTTATTCTTCACTGTGGGAATTACAGGTGGTCCCTTTCACTGTTCCAGCAGACAAAAGTGCACACTCCATGAACTCGTATTTCCCAGTTGGGAATTCTCGTAGTTAACATCAGCCGGCTTTGTGACAGCTGGCTTTGTTGCAATTGTGTTCTTTGGAATAGTAAATCTGGATTCAGATGATTTGAAATATTCCATAAGGAAATGTTGACAAGACTGACTGAATGGACAGGCATTGTCTAAAAGGGGAATTTGAGAAGAGTGCACTGGTATGAACATTTATGCACACAGCATTTCCCCTCAGCTCCCACCTCAGATCTACCTTTATTCAGGCAGTAAAAATACCATTTTCCTTTCGATAATACAGTCACAACACGTCCCCATGGGGAAAAGATGAATTTATCATTCGTGCTGAAACGAGGTCCCTTTTTCACTGAACAAAATGTAAAATGCTGTGCTTGATGGAAATCTGATATGCAAACAGAAAGTGCTGCAAATACTCAGCAGGTGTTGTCAGCGTTGCTGAATATTTCCACCACTATCTGTGTTTATTTCACTTCTTTCCAGCTCTTGCTGCTGTTGAAGAAAAGAAGCCGTTACTCACCTGATGTGGAGCCTGGAGGGGGCCCAATGGTAGATGGTTTCACTGTTGTAGTGACTCTTTCTGAAGGAGAAAAGAAACAATGAAACCAATTCACCACAATGTCAACACCATTGTATTCCTGTCCACTTTGACCAGAAAACCATCATGTAGACTATCATATAGATCTTGGTGTCAAAATGAGATTCACAAATCCAATTGATGATTCAAAGTTGAGTAAATTTTCAACCATTTCTTTTGAACAGGAGGTGTGGGCAAGACTGAACAAATGAACAGACACTGAAGCAGATAAGCACGCCACTGTGAAAAGCCATGCTGGTGAATATTGAAAGGAAACAGCACTAACCTGTTGTAGTAGGTTTCCCAGGTGTGGTTGGTGTTTCCTGTGTTGTTCTTGTTGTCGTTGGTACTGCAGACAAAGAGAGACCTTTCAAAATCAGTACTCTATCAACACAGCAACATTGACAACATCTCGAAATAACTCTTTTGGAATTGAAATGTCTGCAGACTGTGAGCACCAGCATGAAGAACAAACTGTACCCTTACGAACAGGAGAGAAAATTTTGCTGAAAATTTTATTAGAATAAGCAGCCACAAAAGGACACAGAATGGGAGGAAAGGATCAAACTTTCAGACGAAACTGTTGAAACATTAACCATCTGCCTTGCCGATATAGAAACCTCCCAAGGGAGAGCTTGTAACAACACCGTTTTTGTGAATATGAAAACGTCACTGATTGCAGATTTAGAATACTGAACTTTACAAATAACTCCATCCCAAAAGAATTTGATCAAACCAAAGGACAAATTCATGGACTGGAATTGTCTGAGCCAATGTTGATTAAGATGCACTTGGAAGCAGATTTGAAAAGATGATTGTGGCCCTGTACTACAAACAAGAGGCTAAGTTTTTGTTCTGTTCCACAGCACAAACACCACACTCTTTTCTGCTTTGTCAAATTGGACAACTTACAGCAGCACCTCAAAACACTGGAGAATTGTAACACAAGTGTCTTTGCAAGGTACTCCTTATCTATGGCAAGAAAGGCTTTCCAACAGCCAGCATCCTCTCCCAAAACAACATATTCAGTAGTGAAGCAACAATTATACGTAAACATTTCTGCTGGGCAGAAGATGACATTTGATGCCTGACACCAGACTCACAAAGCAACGGCTTTGCCCAGAATGCACTGGTAGAAGGAGACACCCGTGGGACACAAGAAACACCTCAGGGCTGTCTTGAAGGATTCCTGATGACACCAAACATCCCCATCAATTCATGGGAGTGCTTGGCCTCTGACAGACCCAAATGGAAACAACCGAAAAACACCAACGCACAGATAAATTTGGGATATACGAATGAGTACACAAATCCCCAAGCATCTTATCTAAACTTTCTCAAAGCAAAATCCTTCCGGCATGTGACAGAATGTGCAGATTGTCCATTGGACTCATCTGCCATCCCATGGTACCCGATGGAAGGCAGTCATCATCAAAACCGAGGGAGTGTCTCATAAGGAAATTCCAAAATTGAAGGAAAATCTCAATCACTATTGTTGTTGGAAATGTTGTTCCTTTTGTTTTAGTTGTCACTTCTACAGGAAAAGAGAATTATTCAAAACCACTGCTCTCTGACTGGAAATCCAGCTGCATTAATAGACTTCCAACATTAGCTTATTTAATTCACAGTAAGGGAACAAGAATGAGGAACATACTGTCTGTCGCTACTAACGAGCTCAACTAACTTGGAGAATAAAGGAGCAAAGCTGGACAGAAGAAAGGCATGTCCACATTTATAAATTTGTAATTGTTTCAAAAATATTCTAAATTACTGAGCGA
The DNA here is from genome assembly GCA_024679065.1 of Sphyrna mokarran. Classification (NCBI taxonomy): domain Eukaryota; kingdom Metazoa; phylum Chordata; class Chondrichthyes; order Carcharhiniformes; family Carcharhinidae; genus Sphyrna; species Sphyrna mokarran. The sequence goes on along the minus strand of JAGIQG010000019.1, from coordinate 16,655,462 downwards.
GAGATGAAAATGGAAGAATTTTAAAAATCACACAATGCTAAGGGGAAGATCCATTGATAAGATATGTTATGGAAACCACTGAACTTTGACAAAGATGCTGCATATCAGCATCATCGTGTAATGCAGACTGCAGGAATTATTCCAATGTCAGGCGATATTTAGGAACAGGTTCAGGAAATATTGTTGAGTGAGTATATTCTAGGAGAGAACAGTACACATAGGAACACAGAGAAAACATTTCTTCTCATGTACACGTTCTACATAGAACATAGAACAATACAGCACAAACAGGCCCTTCGGCCCACGAGTTGCGCCGATCATATCTACCAATCCACAGACCTATCTATAACTCCCTATCCTATTCTTTTCCATATACTCATCCAGAAGTCTCTTAAAAGACCCCAGTGAGTTTGCCTCAACAACCTCCGACGGCAGTCGGTTCCATTCACTCACCACCCTCTGAGTGAAAAACCTACCCCTGACATCTCCTTTGTATTTGCTTCCCTGCACCTTAAATCTGTGTCCTCTCGTATTGACCATTTCCGCTTGGGGAAATAGTCTCTGAGAGTCCACCCTATCTATTCCTCTCAACATTTTATAAACCTCTATCACGTCGCCTCTGAATCTACGTCTCTCCAGTGAGAAGAGTCCCAGCTCCCTCAACCTATCTTCATAAGGCCTGCCGCCCAATCCAGGCAGCATCCTTGTAAATCTCCTCTGAACCCTCTCAATAGCCTCTACATCCCTCCTATAATGAGGCGACCAGAACTGCGCACAATACTCCGACTGAGGTCTGACAAGAGTCTTATAGAGCTGCATCATTACCTCCTGACTCCTCAACGCTATTCCTCGATTAATGAAGGCCAGTACACCGTATGCCTTCTTGACCACTTCCTCGACCTGCGAGGCCGATTTAAGAGTCCTATGGGCCCAGACCCCAAGATCCTTCTGCTCTACAACACAGTTGCTCTACAACATAAGTTCTCATCCAGCTTCATCTGAATCAGTCCGTTATCAATACGTTCGCTTGGGAAGTTAGTGACTAACTAGAAATAAGTGTGAAGCAGTGTCTTTCTACTGCCTGGAAATTGCTGCAAATGAACAGTTTGCAACACTGGTTTGCTATTGTGTAACAAAAGAAGATTTCACTCACGTGGTGGGGGGACGGTAGTGGAACTGGTTGTTGTTGGTTTCACTGTTGTAGTGATGACTTCTGAAGAACAAGAAACACAATCAACTTCACTTTTGGACAACATAAAGCTAAAGTAAATCTGTGAGATTTACTTTGTTATTGTTGTAAATAGGCAAACATTTTACAAGGTCTATCACAGGATGGGAAACTCAATAACAAGATTAGCAGTTGTAGACAGACCAAAAAGAAACACAGCATGCTGCAAATTGGAAATAATTTGGGGAGGCATTGGTACACTTTGGAGAAGACGTTCATGTTAATATTGGAAGTAACACAAGCAAGAAGACATAGAGCCAGCTATAAGAATGGATATTGTAATGACCTCAATGAGGCCAGGAGTTTGGCTTCTTGCACTATAAGCTCCCTGATTGAGCTAATAATTGCCCACTAATCAGGGAGTCTGAATTGTATATAAAAATGGGAGTGTCAGGGTTGCTGACATTCTGAATTTTGACTTTGATCCTGATGCACTCTTATAAGTGGAGATAAGATTGTAAATAATGGGAATCTGGTGAAGAGACACCATCCTCTGAGGAGAGATTTCAATCTTCAAAGCTAAACAATTATATACTTGGCAAATTTTTTGTGGAAGCAGAAGGCAGCATCCATTTAGCAACCTGAGGCACAAAATCCAGCTAGCAGCAGGTAAGGTGCTGCTGGTTAGCAGAGCAGAAGCAAGAGTGCAGAAACCTTTGTGGAGGCAGATAAAACCCATTTCTTTGCTGAACCTACAAGAGAAGTTCCCCAGAATAATGATACAGTGTTAAATGTAAGCTGGCCTTTATTTATATATCTGTTGAATTGGATGCTATTGCTCAGAGGGGAGTCCTGAAATAGTTCAGATCTTGTAAACCTGCTTTGGATCAGAACGGTAATTCCTTATTAAACTGTGGGGGTGGGTTTAGTAGTCTTATTTATAAATGTTTTATAATCCTGTTTGTGTGTATATGTGTCTTTTCTTCATTGTAATAAATAGACATTAATAAGAGTTATGCAATGATTGGGCTGGTTATTGTTCACTGTGGGAATTACACATGGTCCCTTTCACTGTTCCAGCAGACAAAAGTGCACAAACCAAGAAGTGGTGTTTCCCAGTTGGGATATTCTCGCAGTTAACATCAGTCAGCTTTGTGACAGCTGGCTTTGTTGCAATTGTGTTGTTTGCAATAGTAAATCTGGATTCAGACGATTTGAAACACTCCATAAGAAAATGTTGATAAGTCTGACTGAATGGAAGGGCGTTGTCTAAAAGGGGAATTTGAGAAGAGTGCACTGGTGTGAACATTTATGCACACAGCATTTCCCCTCAGCTCCCACCTCAGATCTACCTTTATTCAGGCAGTAAAAATACCATTTCCCTTTCGATAATATAGTCACAGCGCGTCCCCATGGGGAAATGATGAATTTATCATTCGCGCTGAAATGAGGTCCCTTTTTCACTGAACAAATTGTGAAATGCTGTGCTTGATGGAAATCTGATATGCAAACAGAAAGTGCTGCAAATACTCAGCAGGTGTTGTCAGCGTTGCTGAATATTTCCACCACTATCTGTGTTTATTTCACTTCTTTCCAGCTCTTGCTGCTGTTGAAGAAAAGAAGCCATTACTCACCTGATGTGGAGCCTGGAGGGGGCCCAATGGTAGATGGTTTCACTGTTGTAGTGATCGTTTCTGAAGGAGAAAAGAAAGAATGAAACCAATTCACCACAATGTCAACACCATTGTACTCCTCTCCCCTTTGACCAGAAAACCATCATATAGGCTATCATATAGATCGTGGTGGCAAAATGGGGTTCACAAATCCAATTGATGATTCAAATTTGAGTAAATTTTCAACCATTTCTTTTGAACAGGAGGTGTGGGCAAGACTGAACAAATAAACAGACACTGAAACCGATAAGCACACCACTGTGAAAAGCCATGCTGGTGAATATTGAAAGGAAACAGCACTAACCTGTTGTAGTAGGTTTCCCAGGTGTGGTTGGTGTTTTCTGTGTTGTTGTTGTTGTCGTTGGTACTGCAGACAAAGAAAGACCTTTCAAAATCAGCACTGTATCAAGACAGCAACATTGACAACATCTAGAAATAATTCTTTTGGAATTGAAATGTCTGCAGACTGTGAGCACCAGCATGAAGAACAAACTGTACCCTTACGAACAGGAGTGAAAATTTTGCCGAATATTTTATTAGAATAAGCAGCCACAAAAGGACACAAAATGGGATGAAAGGATCAAACTTACAGATGAAACTGTTGTAACATTAACAATCTGATTTTCCGATAGAGAAACTCCCAAGGGAGAGCTTGTCACAACACTGTTTTTGTGAATGTGAAAACGTCACTGATTGCAGATTGAGAATACTGAACTTTACAAATAACTCCATCCCAAAGGAATTTGATCAAACCAAAGTACGAAGTCATGGACTGGAATTGTCTGAGCCAATGTTAAGAACATAGAACATAGAACATTACAGCGCAGAATAAGCCCTTCGGCCTTCGATGTTGCGCCTACCAATTAAGAAAAAGCAATGACCCTATAACCTAAACCATTCCCTTTTCATCCATAAACCTATCTACTAACCTCTTAAATGCCCCCAAACTTGGTGCATCTACAACTGCAGCAGGCAGGGCATTCCATACCCTTACCACACTCTGGGTAAAGAACCTACCTCTGAAATCCGTCCTATAACTACCACCCCTTAATGTTGATTAAGATGCACTTGGAAGCAGATTTGAAAAGATGATTGACGCCCTGTACTACAAACAAGAGGCTAAGTTTTTGTTCTATCGTACAGGACAGAGCACCACACTCTTTTCTGCTTTGTCAAATTTGACAACTTACAGCAGCACCTCAAAACACTGGAGAATTGTAACACAAGTGTCTTTGCAAGGTACTCCTTATCTATGGCAAGAAAGGTTTTCTAACAGCCAGCATCCTCTCCCAAGACAACATATTCAGTAGTGAAGCAACAATTATACGTAAACATTTCTGCTGGGCAGAAGATGACATTTGATGCCTGACACCAGACTCACAAAGCAACGGCTTTGCCCAGAATGCACTGGTAGAAGGAGACACCCGTGGGACACAAGAAACACCTCAGGGCTGTCTTGAAGGATTCCTGATGACACCAAACATCCCCATCAATTCATGGGAGTACTTGGCCTCTGACTGACCCAAATGGAAACACACCGCAAAACACTGTCGCAGAGATAAATTTGGGATATACGAATGAGCACACAAATCCCCAAGCATGTTATCTAAAATTTCTTGAAGCAAAATCCTTCCGGCATGCGGCAGAACGTGCAGATTGTCCATTGGACTCATCTGCCATCCCATGATCCCCAGTGGAAGGAAGTCATCGTCATAACCGAGGGAGTATCTCATAGGGAGATTCCAATATTGAAGGAAAATCTCAATTACCTGTTGTCGTCGGAATTGGTGTTCCTTTTGTTGTAGTTGTCACTGCTACAGGAAAAGAGAATTATTCAAAACCACTGCACTCTGCCTGGAAATCCAGCTGTATTAATAGACTTCCAACATTAGCTGATTTAATTCACAGTCAGGCAACAAGAATGAGGAACACACTGTCTACAGCTACTAACGAGCTCAACTAACTTGAAGAATCAAGGAGCAAAGCTGAACACAACAAAGGCACGTCCACATTTAGAACTTTGCAATTGTTTCAAAAATATTCTAAATTACAGAGCGAGAGATGAAAATTGAAGAATTTTAACAATCACATCATGCTAAGGGGAAGATCGATTGATATGATATGTTATGGAAACTGCTGAACTTTGACAAAGATGCTGCATATCAGCATCATCGTGTAATGCAGACTGCAGAAATTATTCCAATGTCAGGCGATATTTAGGAACAGGTTCAGGAAATATTGTTGAGTGAGTAGATTCTAGGAGAGAACAGTACACACAGAAACACAGAGAAAATATTTCTTCTCATGTACACGTTCTCATCGAACTTCATCTGAATCAGTCCATTATTAATTAGTTCACTTGGAAAGTTAGGCACTAACTAGAAATAAGTGTGAAGCAGTGTCTTTCCACTGTCTGGAAATTGGTGCAAATGAACCGTTTGCGACACCGGTTTTGCTATTGCGTAACAAAAGAAGATTTCACTCACCTGGTGGGGGGATGGTAGTGGAACTGGTTGTCGTTGGTTTCACTGTTGTAGTGATGACTTCTGAAGAACAAGGAACACAATCAACTTCACTGTTGGACAACATAAAGCTAACACTGTTTTATTATTAGATTTACTTTGTTATTGTCATAAATGCGCAAACATTTTAAAAGGTCTATCACAGGATGGGAAACTCAGTAACAAGATTAGCAGTTGTAGACAGACTAAAAAGAAACACAGCATCCTGCAAATTGGAAATAATTTGGGGAGGCATTGGTACAATTTGGGGAAGACATTCATGTTAATATTGGAAGTAACACAAGCAAGAAGGCATAGAGCCAGCTATAAGAATGGATCTTGTAATGACCTCAGTGAGGCCAGGAGTTTGGCTTCTTGCACTATATGCTCCCTGATTGTGCTAATAATTGCCCACCAATCAGGGAGTGTGAACTGCATATAAAATTGGGACTGTCAGGGTTCCTCACACTCTGAATTTTGACTTTGATCCTGACGCACTCTTATAAGTGGAGATAAGATTGTAAATAATGGGAATCTGGTGAAGAGACACCATCCTCTGAGGAGATATTTCAATCTTTAAAGCTGAAATAGTTCAGATCTTGTAAACCTGCTTTGGATCAGAACGGTAATTCCTTATTAAACTGTGTGGGTGGGTTTACTAGTCTTACTCATAAATGTCCTATAATCCTGTTTGTGTGTATATGTGTCTTTTCTTCATTGTAATAAATAGACATTAATAAATGTTGTACAATGATTGAACTGGTTATTGTTCTCTGTGGCAATTACGCATGGTCCCTTTCACTGTTCCAGCAGACAAAATCATACACCTCCATGAACTGGTGTTTCCCAGTTGGGACATTCTCAGTGTTAACATCAGCCAGCTTTGTGACAGCTGGCTTTGTTGCAATTGTGTTGTTTGCAATAGTAAACCTGGATTCAGATGATTTGAAATATTACATAAGGAAATGCCGACAAAACTGACTGAATGGACGGGTGTTGTCTAAAAAGGGAATTTGAGAAGAGTGCACTGGTGTGAACATTCATGCACACAGCATTTCCCCTCAGCTCCCACCTCAGATCTACCTTTATTCAAGCAGTAAAAATACTATTTCCCTTTGGAAAGTAGTCACAGCGCCTCCCATGCTGAAATGATGAATTGATACTTGGTGCTGAAAAGCAATCACTTTTTCACTAAATAAAATGTAAAATGCTGTGCTTGCTGGAAATCTGATATACAAACAGAAAGTGCTGCAAATACTCAGCAGGTGTTGTCAGCGTTGCTGAATATTTCCACCACTATCTGTGTTTATTTCACTTCTTTCCTGCTCTTGCTGCTGTTGAAGAAAAGAAGCCGTTACTCACCTGATGTGGAGCCTGGAGGGGGCCCAATGGTAGATGGTTTCACTGTTATAGTGATCGTTTCTGAAGGAGAAGAAAAAGAATGAAACCAATTCGCCACAATGTCAACAGCATTGTATTCCTGTCCCCTTTGACCAGAAAACCATCATATAGACTATCATATAGATCTTAGTGTAAAAATGAGGTTCACAAATCCAATTGATGATTCAAATTTGAGTAAATTTTCAACCATTTCCTTTGAACAGGAGGTGTGGGCAAGACTGAACAAATGAACTGACATTGAAGCTGATAAGCACACCACTGTGAACAGACTTGTTGGTGAATATTGAAAAGAAACTGCACTAACCTGTTGTAGTAGGTTTCCCAGGTGTTGTTGTTATTTCCTGTGTTGTTGTTGTTGTCGTTGGTCCTGCAGACAAAGAAAGAACTTTCAAAATCAACACCATATCATGGCAGAAACGTTGACAACATCTGGAAATAATTCTTTTGGAATTGTAATGTCTGCAGACTGTGAGCACCAGCATAAACCTTACAGTTTACGAACAGGATTGAAAATTTTGCTGAGAATTTTATTAAATAAGCAGCCACAAAAGGACACAGAATGGAATGAAAGGATCAAACTTATAGATGAAATTGCTTAAACATTAACAATCTGATTTTCCGATAGTTAAAGCTCCCAAGGGAGAGCTTGTCACAACACTGATGGCGGATTGAGCATACTGAACTTTACAAATAACTCCACCCCAAAGGAATTGGATCAAACTAAATGACTGAATACTGGAATTGTTTCAACCAATGTTGATCAAGATGCACTTGGAAGATGATTTGAAAAGATGATTGAGGTCCTGTACTACAAACAAGACTCTAAGGTTTTGCTTTATCGCTAGCTTGATAGCTTGATCCCTTTGGGATTTGGTCAGCTCAGCAATTGCCACCTGCCATATCATAACCCATTCAAACAACTGCTTTCAACGTGGTCACTTTAGAAGAAATATTCATAACTATGAAGTAATTGATTCCCTTGTCAGAGAACACAATGATGTTTGTCATTGGTCTTGCTGTTGTATATGGAAAGTCACCATCACTCACCTGGTGTGGAGCCAATAGTGGACTGGGTTGTAGTTGGCTTCACTGTTGTAGTGATCCGTTCTGAAGAACAAGAAGAACAGTCAAAACCATTGAATTCCAATTTCAGATCCAACAGTATTGAGAATTCCTGTGGGAGGCTATTTGATCTATATCATCGCTGTACTATTCTATTTACTACAGCAATATCAAAGAGAACACCACAAAAACAAAGCAAAAACATTTCTATAATTGGTTACTGTTCAAAGAAACTATTTCAAGTTTCTGGATCAAAGAAGAAAATAAAAAGTAAGTATGTATAACATCAAGAGGATTATCCTTTGAAAAGATATGATAATAATTCAATAAGAGCTTAAAATTATACAGTGCATCACCATCAACCTCAAATACAAACTTTACATTTCATTTAAATGTCAGGTCATTATTTCAAAAATGTTCAATCAATGTTGGGGTATAAGTAGACTCTAATTTAGACAGAGGTGTTAACAAATATGGACATAAAATAATGAGGGGCATAGATAAAGTAGATAGCCAACATCTTTTCCCAAAGGTAGGGGAGTCTAAAACTAGAGGCTGTAGGTTTAAAGTGAGAGGGGAGAAATATAGAAAGGTCCACAGGGGCAATTTTTTCACACAGAGAGTAATGAGTGTCTGGAACAAGCTGCCAGAAATAGTAGTAGAGGCGAGTATAATTTTGCCTTTTAAAAAGCATTTAGACAGTTACGTGGATAAGGTGGATTTTGAGAATATGGGCAAAATGTGGGTAATTAGGGCTAGTTCAGTGGTTAAATAAAAGTCAGCATCGACAATTAGGCCAAAGGGCCTGTTCCTATGCTATAAATCTCTATGACTCTATGACAACATTTATCCTCATGCTCGCACTCTGATCCAGTTTTATCCAAGTGGAGAATTTTTGACCAGTTCACCAGTTCAGGAGTGGGCCAACAGCCTTAACCATCTGTACTTCTGCTCTGCCATTCACACATTCTCATCACTCTATGGACACTTTTAGTACCTTTGTCAGCTTTCTCCTTTCTCATTTACATTCCCTATGTCTCACTACGCCTCTTCCCCACCCCAGTACCCCCTGCCCTCCCCCCACCACACTCATAATATAAATCATTTCTGATTTTCTTTGCTCTTAGCTCTGGTGAAGGGTCATTCAAACTAGAAATGTCAGCTACATTTTCTCTCCACAGATGTTGTCAGACCTGCTGAGATTTTTCAGCATTTTCTATCTTTGTGTGTGCTAAATTTATATTTGGATTGAAATAATGCCTTCCACAGTCTGGGAGTCATTGAAAAAAGATGGCTTCTGTCATTGGTCTTCTTACTGCATATCACAAGAAACATTGCTCACCTGACGTGGGGGCAGTGATGGACCTAGTTGTAGTTGGTTTCACTGTTGAAGCAGCCCCTTTTGAAAGACAAGAACAGTAACATGAACTAGAACTTGAATATTTAATTATTCCAATGGATTTTCACCTGAAGACTATTTCTTTGGTTTTACTTCAAATGCAACATTCACGAAACTATCTGTAAGTTGAAATTCTTTAAATTTTCAATAATTTCTGCTTAGGTCTACAAGATTGGAGTGGATTGACGTTGCCTGAAAAGTGAATTTGAGAAACATGTGAACAGACTTGCTGGTGACTACTGGGGAAAAACATCATTTTTTTTGTAATCATTTCAGAGATGACAGCTCTGGTAGTTTCTTTTAGTATAGTTATCTCTTCTGAACATAAAAGGAAATAATTCACAATCATTACCGAAAATCTAAATTATGCAGAATTAAGAGAGTTTCCCCAGAAGATTATACTAATATTACTAAAATACAATGAATGAGGAAAAGTCTTCTTTCATGACCACAAGAACTAGACCTCTTTTCTTCCCAAATGAACAAGTAAAAACTACCAACAAGACGCACTCTTTCAATCTTAAACATTTCTGTTTGAAAAGAGAGGGCTGATTATTTAGAAGTAAAGGACTTCTTGTCCATGGAAGTTGTTGAAACAAGTTGATTTATTTGTTTTGCTGCTGCCAAACAAAGCCAACACTCATCTGAAGTAGGGCCAATAGTGGATGGGGTTGTAGTCGGCTTCACTGTGGTAGTGATCCCTTCTAAAGAACAAGGAACATAAAAGGTAGACACCACAATACAATCAAAATACCAAATTATTTTTGCTGACTCCCACCATTTGATGTTCTAATTTCATTTTTGCAAATGTGATGTTGAAACCCTCTCCACAGATACAGATATCCTTAAATTCTCAGCTGGAAACAAAGTATTGAGATAATTTTGCAAATGTATTCAATGCCTGAAAGCTGGGTTTGGGGAAAGGGCAGTAATGTGTACAGACTTATTGTGAAGACGTTACTTACCTGTTGTAGTTATTTCACTAATAACAGTTGTAGTAGTAGTTGTCCTTTTTGGTATAGTGGTTACTTCAAAACAAAAAGAAAAAGAAATCAAAACTATTGAACTCCAATTTTAAATCCTACAATATTGAGAATTTCATCACAAGGCAATTGTTTTAAGACTAACGTACAAAAACTGAGGAAATGTATTTTCCTAGAGCAATAACAAGCTCAACAAATTTATCTTCCCTTACTATGAAAAGCAAATGCAAATATGGGTGTCAAAGGCAATCCTTTGCATAATTGGCTGTACTTCAGTACTATTTCAAATGACTGGAGAGAGACTAAGGAAATTTGGCATGTCTGCTACAACTCTCACCAGTTTTTACAGATGAATCATAGAAAGAATTCTTTTCTGATTGTATCACAGCTTGGTATAGCTTCTGCACTGTCTAAGACTGCAAAAAACTACTAAGGGTTGAGAACATAGGCCCAGTCCATCACGCAAAACAGACTCCCATCCACTTACTCTGTCTACACTTCCCACTGCCTCAGAAAAGCAGCCAGCATAATCAAGGACCCCATGCCCCGAGACATACTCTCTTCCAACTTCCTCCGTCAGGAAAAAGATACAAAAGTCTGAAATCACGTGCCAACTGACTCAAAAACAGCTTCTTAACTTCTATCATCAGGTTTTTAAATACACCGACCTTATATTAATTTGATCTTTCTCTATACCCTAGCTACGACTATCACACTACATTCTGCACTTTCTCTTTCCTTCTCCCCTGTGTACAATAAACTGTATGCTTTGTTTGTATAGCGCACAGAAACAATACTTTTCACTGTATCCCAATACATGTGACAATAATCAAATCAAACAAGAAAAGGGGAGAGTACATAAGTCACATCATGATGCAAGAAGCATTCTTTGACAAGACATGTTAATGAATGTATAGCAGCTTCAAATAAAATCCTGGGTATCATCATCAAAATGCAGTGCAAATTTTCCATTTCATTCAAGCATCAGGGCACGCTTAAGAAAAGGTTCAGTAAAAGTTGATGAGCAAGTTGATAATGGGAGAGACAGATGCATGCACAAATATGGATATTTGTTCTTTATATGGATATTGCTCTTCAACTCCAGTCAAATTTCATTCAAGTAAGTCACTTGTCAACCCAATTCCCTCTACAATGTATGGATTAAGTGTCTGGAGTTGTTCAAACAACAGTTTGTGTCACTGGTTTTGCTACTGTGTACCAAAAGAAGCCGTCACTTGCCTGGTGTGGGGCTGGCTGTGCAGCTAGTTTCACTGGTTTAGTGGTCACTTCTGAAGAATAGAAGTGTTCTATTGGCAGATAACTTCATTGTTTTTGATGCAAATATGCTGTTTAAAAAACTACTTGCATATTCAGATGTTTTAAAATATCCAACACTTCTAAACAAAAGGAAGGGATCTACAAGACTCACTTGATAACATTGTTTCAAAGATGAACTTGAGAACAGTGCTCAGGAGAGATCATTCAGGCACCTATGATTTCTCCTCAGCAACCTCTGATCAATCTACCTTCATTCACATGCTGAAAAATCCATCCATTTCCTTTGATTGGGAAAACAAGGTCTGAGAATCTACAATTGCTGAAGTAATTGATTTCTAGAGTTTTTAAACAACGTGGTTCATTTGTTTTGCTACCATTTATCACAAGCAGTCGTTTAATCACCTCGTGTTGAGCTAGTTGTTGACCCTATTGTCGTTGATTTCACTGTTGTACTTATCCCTCCTGGAAAGGAAGAAGAAAAGTAATGAAAATCACCTTCATCACAGCACAAGAACCATAATACTCTTGTATAGTTTGACCATAAAACCATTGTACTGACCTCACTGCAAATGGGATGTTACAAAATTAATGACAGGTTTTTAGTAAATTTGCAACCATTTCCATCCAAAAGGAAGTGTACAAAAGGCTGAATGAATTGCACTGGAGCAAAACAAGTCGGCTGGTGCAAGCAGACTTATTGGGTCTAATTTTGCCATCACCCGTTTTCAGGCCTGCCTCTGCGCTGGTTCGCCCTTTACCAAGGCCAGGACTGCGCCCAAAATGGACACGACAGCCATTTAAATGCATTTGCATGCATTTAAATTGACTTAATAGGCTGCACTCCCAACTTTACCAGCACTTCTTCTATTACCACCAGGTTCGTCTATCCAGAATCGGTGTGAAACAGACATGCTGTACAAAAATCCAATTCAAGCACTCCAGCAGGTGAGGAGGTAAGTGTCTAGTGTCTGACGGCTCTCTGCTTGAGATCAGTGGGAGTGGGAGGGAGAAGAGGGGTCCACTGCCACTCTGCCTGAGATTAGTGGAGGGGGAGGAAGGATCTGCTGCCAATCTGCTTGACATTGGTGGAGTGGGGAGAAAAAAAAGGTGGTCTGCTGCCATTCTGCCTCAGATCAGTGGAAAGCAAGGGGGCAGTCCGCTGCCCATCTGCCTGAGATCAATGAAGGGGAAGGGGAGTTCGCTGCCACCCAGTCTGCTTGAGATCAGTGCAGGGGAAGGGTGGTCTGCTGTCACTCTGCCTGAGATCTGTGAGGGGGGGAGAAAATGGGGTGAGAGGGGCCCACAATCAGTGTGGGTGGCGGGGAGGGAATTGGGGGGAGTGGGGCAATGTCTAGGGGGGGAGGTGGGCAGAGCGAGGCATTATTTTGGAGGGATGTGACAGGGGAGCTGTACTCTATCATTTTTTTGTCTGTGCATGCGCAATTGGAGGCTCTGATCAGTGCTGCAGTTTCGGATGCATTAAGCCTCATCCACAGGCTTCTGCAGCAAGGTTCGGACTCACTGATACTTTTGCAGGCAGTGAGCGTAGGGGGGTGCCTGAGAAAGGGTTTAAAAGTTGCATCTCAAATACTCCCAGTTCCAAGTCCGCCCAGCATTTAGAATTAAAATGGTAAAATAGGGCCCAGTGTTGAATATTGGTGAAAGACATCACTTACTGGTTGTAGTAGTTCCCTCAACAACTGTGGTTGTTCCTTTTGGTGTAGTTGTTGCTTCTGAACAAACAAAGAAGAAATTGAATTCCAATTTGAAATTCTGCAGTGTTGTGAGTTTCAGCAGCAAGTTATTTATTGATATGAAAGTACAACGTGGAAAATTATTTTTACCACAGAAATAACTGGATGAAGAATGTTCCCCTATGATAAGTTATAAAAGCAAACACGGATAGGAATGTGGCAAGACAACATTTGCATCATCGATTGCATTTATAAAATCATAGAATCTTACGGTGCAAAAGAAGGCCATTCGGCCCATCGAGCCTGCACCAGCAACAATCCCACCCAGACCCTATCCCTGCAACCTCATGTATTTGCCCTCTAAGATATACATCCTGGGACAGTAGGGGGGCAATTTAGCATAGCTAATCAACCTGGAGGAAACCCCACAGACACGGGAAGGACGTGCAGACTCCTAACAGACTGTGACCTGAAGCCGAATTGACCCCAGGCTCCTGGTGCTGTGAGACAGCAGTGTTAACCACTGTGCCACCGTGCTGTCCACAAGAAGAGTGACTTCAAAGTACATAATAAATCGGCACATGTTTGTGTTTGTTTCTATACTTTTGAAATGAAGGGAGATATGTTGTACTTGCTACTGCTGTGATTAAAAGAAACAAATAAAAGTTGTTAAGTCAGTAGTGACCATGGACCCAGTTTTGATTCTTTGAAAAATGAATGGCCTTTGAGTGAATTGAAATGAGATGCTAAAAAAGGCCAAGGTTTTCAGAAACATAGACACAGCATTCCTCCTCAAGAACAGATTCTGATCTAGCTTCTTTCAAATACTTATCCTTTTTCACCAATTATATTTGGAGGAACTGATCTGAATATCTACAAGAGATAAAGCAATATAATTTCACTCTGGAAGCTACTTAAATATGATAACCTGAGTCACAAACTTTGTGATTACACATTGAAATAGCCAGCACTGACCTGGTGTGGAGCCAGTTGTGGATTTGGTTGTTGTCCGAGTCACTGTTGTAGTGGTCACTTTGGAAGAACAAGAAAAACAATCAAAATGGCTTTACTAATAATCCAACTGATGAACATATAATCTCTTCCACATCTCACCTTGACATGACTTCCGCATTGTGAAAATGAAATCAATTCTATTTGTTCTCCTAATGTCGCCTCAGGAAAAAAGGATAAGGAAACACAGAAATCCAAAGGCATTCTTTCATTCACAGAGGAAATTTGAGCACAGAGTTAACAAGGGAAATGATGGTTCCCATACTGCTCCTTCCTATAAAAATCTAGACTTTAGACAACTGCACAGACACTGTCCTTTCCAGCAGTGTAGGTAATTCGGGGACGGTTTGAATTTCACCTGTCTGGGGAAGCCTATTTAGAACAAGAATTCTCTCTTGTTGGGGGTCAACCCCCTCCCTCTATTCACTCGTATCTTCAACCAGGTCTGGGGGTTTTACTGGGTGATGGGCTTTGAGGGATTGAGTACAGGTTAAGCAGCTCTGTGCATTGCAAAAGGGAATGTTGCATATCCTACTCTGGAGGTGCCAGGCCTTGGGATTGTAGGATTGCTCCTGTGCTGCTCAGCACCTGGCTGCTCAGTAACCTGGGATTACCATTGCCTGGACCCAGAGACTGGGATAGGTCAAGTATGAGGAGAATGGAAGGTACTAAAGGGCTGTTAGCCACCTTGGCGGACCCTGATTCGGGGGCTAATAGCTGGCAAGTTCCAGTTTCTGATGCTAGTTGACCCCTGAACTTGGGTCAGCCTTTCTGGGTTGGGCCACTAGTAAGAGAATCTCCTGGCAGTGGCTGCTCCATCATTGTATTGGATATGGTTATAGTGCTGTAGCCTAGTGGAATAAACATAGGGTCCAATCTGGTTGGGGTCCCTTTGCTGCTGAGTTGGGTGATGAATTTGGTGACTTTTGGAACACTACTGCCCCCTGGGAAATGGTCAGGTCTAATGGTTCACCGATTGGCTTATCAACTGGAGGAGACATCACCTATCCTCCTTTTATGGAACTTTCTGGCTCCATGATTATTTTCACTCAAAGGTGATTTGCAAAGATGGTCACTGGCCTCCTAGCCAGGGTTTTGGATTTGAAGGAGGCATTCTCCTTACATGTTCCATGTCCTGTGGAATACCACTATGATTGAGTGGAGGTGTAGACCCAGCTATGCTCTCTGGAGGCTTTTTGATTGAGGGAAGCAGTTTCCTCACCTGTTCTGGCACCATTTGTGAATTGTTCAGTTCTCCCTCCAACTTTTTTTTTGTTTTTATTCCAATTCAATTAAACCAAGTCCAATTCAGAGTCTCAACAAGTTGAGACATTCCCGATCCAAGCTGACAGGACGGGGCTCTCACTTCCTATCTTGGGCTTGATCTACATGATCCAAGCTAATTAGAGTAGGCATATCTCCTCCTCCAAGGTTCGATCTCATTTGCATATTAGCCAGAAGCCCAGATGCCATTTTTAAAAATTGCTTCGAATTAAGCTAAAGTGTAACCTAGGGGTGTTGGCTCCTTATGGACTAACAGCCATTGAGGTAAATTCTCACTGAAGCAGAGTGTGTTTCGGATGGTCCAGCCATTCTTCTTCTAAAAGTGGAAAGAAGATTTCAGACAGTCAGACTTCCTGTTGATCAAACAGGAGTAGGGCTCTCTTCCCTTTAAATTGACTGGCTATTGGTTGTGCGAGCATGCGTGCCTTCATGATTCCTTGCCTTGCTGGAGATAGAAGATTCTTGGACATTGCTTGTAGCTGGGATCGTCTGGTCTCACTGCAGTGAACAGAGGTTTGGCTGAGTGCCAAATTCTCCAATCTCACTCGCAGTGGTCCCTATGCAGCTGTGGGCTTTTTTTTTGGGAGAATCTACTTTGGATTCTAGGGGCCTTCTCTGGATTGGTTTAATTTTACTGGCCCAGCTTCTGACCTTGCTACCTTCGAGTAACACTTGCCCGATGTCTGTGGAGGCCCAGCCATCCTTGTGGGTGCTCGCTTTCTGCCTTTCCGCAGATCTCTGCAGCTTGGTCGCAGCTTCTTCTGTGTTTTCTGGCTGAACTGCAGCCCTTATAAATCCAGAAAGCTTTTCTGGAAACGCCTTATTCCTGAGAGCTTGTTTCATCCTTGGCAGGCCTCCAAACTCTTTTTACCGTCTGCCACAGAGCAGAGTTTTGCTGCAATTGCCTGGCTTTTTCACCCTGTTCTTCTTGGGACGCAATGCTTGTGACTACACCAAGGCACATCCCCACAAGTTAACTATTTCCCTCATTTCATTTTGGAATTCCCTCTCTGTCTTTTGATCTTTTTCAACTCTAGCATCTTTTGTTGGTGAGTCCAATCACTTTCTACTTTCCTCTGTTGAAATTCTCTTTCTCCTTCTCTTTCCCTTCCTTGGAACTATTTCATTAGTCTCTTCCTCTCCAGCTCCTCCAGCCGTGTTCTGTATCCTTTGAATACAGGTTTCCAATCCTTGCTTAGTTCTGATTCTTCTACCTGTTCTGGGTAGGGACTTGAGTACCCCAGGATCTTGGATCTCAAAAGGAAACTTTTTATGTACAACCTCCACACAGATATGAGGCCTGAGGCTGGAATTGAACCTGGGCCCCTGGTGCTGTGAGACAGCAATGCTAAGCACTGTGCCACCGTGTTGTCCTATGTTGAGGACATAACCTCCAGAGTGACTCAGTGAAATGCAGTTATTTGAATGAAATTAGTCCAAAGTGTATGACAGATGTGTCATGGTCGAGATGCAAAAGAGCAAAATGTATATGCATTCATATATGTTATATCTATATTTATCAGTTGGATTACTTTACAAAGTAAATTTTATGTGCTTTATAAAATGGACACTTGCTAAACTTTTTGGCCAGAATTCTCTAGCCATTCACACCCTGCTACCACTGCCAGCGAGAATGGAGAATTTGGCGCTCACTCCATTCAGACCAGAGAATCCCAGCTGCAAGCAATGTCCGAGAATCCATACCTCTACCCAATATAGGGTGGTTAGTGTTTCACTGGTTAATGCTTCCTTACCCACCTTTGTAATATTGTTTAGCAAGTTTGTCTAAAAGAATTTGTTGCGGTACATTACTTTTCTTAAACCAGTTCTAGCCATCGATGCTTAGTCCGTTAGCACCATTGTGGGAGATTAAGACCTGCAAAAGATTGCCTTTCAAAGTTGGCCCCATCGTCTGTGGGGCCATTGTTACTTTGATACTGTTGAAGGCATCATGTGATAAGCTGGAGATATTTTGTAGCTCAGCAAGTGTCCATTTTATAAAGCACATAAAATTTACTTTGTAAAGTAATCCAACTGATAAATATAGATATAACATATATGAACGCATATACGTTTTGCTCTTTTGCATCTCGACCATGACACATCTGTCATACACTTTGGACTAATTTCATTCAAATAACTGCATTTCACTGAGTCACTCTGGAGGTTATGTCCTCAACATAGGACAACACGGTGCTTAGCATTGCTGCCTCACAGCACCAGGTGCCCAAGTTCAATTCCAGCCTCAGGCCTCATATCTGTGTGGAGGTTGCACATTCTCCTCATGTCTGTGTGATTTCGTCCAGGTGCACTGGTTTCCTCCCATATGCCAAAGATATGCAGGTTAGGTTGACCGGCCATGCTAAATTGGTCCTATGTCAGGGGAACTAACAGAATAAATATGTGGAACTAAGGAAATAGAGCTTGGTAAGAACATAATTGGTGCAGATTTGATGGGCCAAATGGCCTCTTTCTGCACCGTAGAAATTCTATGAACACCCACAGGATTTCACTACCTGGAAGCTGTTGAAACAAAGTGACTGTTATAATGATCCTAAAAGCCATCACTCACCTGGTATGGAGACAGTAGTCGGTGTTGTTGGTATAGTTGTAATAGGGGTACCTTCACAAACAGACAAAAAATGGTTAAAACTACTTGGAAATAAGCTAAATTCCTATGCTATTGCAGTAGTGTTATATCACAAAACTAAATAGACATGCTGCAAATGTCATGTTGAAAAAGCTATTTGTAGACTCCAGTTCCTTTAAGTTTTCAACCATTCTCACGGTATGAAGATATAAGTTAACAGGATTATTTCATTAGCAATTGCAATGTCCTAGACTGGTATTGTCTGGTGCCAAATTCAATACATATTACAAGTACACAGAGACTTGCTTATGCAAGTGGAACATTGCTATCAGTCAGCAACTGTTAAGCTGACAGTAGCCCCAGTTATGTGAAAGATTTGACAGCTATTACATTTTCTCTGCTAATTCTGTTTGGAAGCCTCTGGACATTCTGGCTAATTTTTCATTGTCCTTTCAGCTTCTTTTTGATTCAAGGGACTTTTCCTGACTTTCCATGGTATCATGTTATGGGATGTCTTGGGTATCTCTATGTGTCTTTCGAGTTTCCATTGTTTTCTTTGAAAAGCTTCATCTCTTCTATTCTTGGAGTTCAAACTCACTGAGTTTGTTCAACTTGACAAGCTATCACTTTGTTAAACAAGTCCCTTTAGCAATTTACCAATTAAAATTAATTTTTAAGATGGCCAAATTGAAAAAAATGGATGGAGGAAATTATCTACAGGGGAAAATGTTTCAGAACATCTTTGAGGTGTTCTGATATAAATATGGAGATACAACTGGAGTAATTTCAGGAACAAGGGGAAGTACTCTTCCCCGGAATGGTGCTGCACAGTGTCACACCAACCACAATACAGTGACAAAGTGAGAATTACTTACAGCTTCACCAGCTAACCACAGACATATCGAATTGTAAATACATACAAAACACCGAACAAAAAACAATTACCAGCAGTTGCCTGATATCAGATATGTGGGAAGCCAACCATTTTATTTTTCATAATTTTTATAACATTTTCCACAATATATCTGTACCAGCATTTTCTCGTGGGTGAGATGATGCTAAGATTTCAGGTTTTACTTGTGCTGGGGCATGTTACAATGTTATAACATGTTGAGATGTGCTGCATACATTCACAGCTCATGATCAGCTAAGCTTGACAGAGACCACTAACTCATGGATTGTGCATGATCAGAAGTCTGAACCAATTAGTGCTGACCAATTGGTTAATTAATTGGTGTTTAATTAACCAATGAATGTAAATGGGTGTTCTCTGGAGAAATGTGTAATAATGACATTGTAAGAGAGAATAATAGAAGGAAAGGACTGGTAACGTCAAGTAACAGTAAGAAGGCTCACAACATTAGATTAAAGTCCAACAGGTTTGTTTGGTAGCACAAGACACAAGCTTTCAGAGGACTGCTCCTTCATCAGATGAGTGGGAGTCATGTTCACAAACAGAGCATATGAAGACATAAACTCAATTTACAAAATAATGGTTGGAATGCAAGTCTTTACAGGTAATCAAGTCTTAAAGGTACAGACAATGTGAATGGAGAGAGAGTTAAGCACAAGTTAAAGAGGTATTGTCTCCAGCCAGGACAGTTAGTGAGATTTTGCAAGAGCAGGCAAGTCGTGGGAGTTATAGCAAGTAAGGTATAAGAGGAATTCCTAATAAACTCATACGCTTGTACCAGACCGTGAAGTGCCAGCAAATTCCTGAACCTAACAGATACTATGAAATTAACCACTTTTCTGCAAGATTCTGATATGGTTTTCACTGCAAACCTGTTCAGAGATGTTGCTTGGAATTTTATATCTATGGGTAGGGGTGAGGTGTGTTAAGATCAGGCTAGAAAATCCAAGGTGTTTTGGGAAGTTAGTGTAGACTCCAAGTTTTACATTTGATTTGGACACTGGGTGAGCATAAGGTGTTTCACTCCAGGTGTGATTCAAGTGACCCACTAGGAAGGTTCTGTCAAACAAAACTTACTTAAGAATACAGTTAAAAAGAATTAGCATAACGTTTACCAATTACAAGACTTAAACATGACATAGTATAACTCTTAACAGCTAGTTAGCTTTGTTGTTCCAATGTATAGTAATATCCCACAGACATATATCCTTCTCCAGTATTAGTCAGCACAATAACAAATATGCTCACATGATGCCAAATTTCCAGCTTTTTAACACTTCTGGACAAAAGTCCAGGTAGCAATTCTCAAAGAAGGCCATATCCTCCAAATAGCAAAATCTCAGAGAAGCAAAGCCAATCGGCAGCAGCTCCCAGTCTCCAACTTCAGAGATAGAAAGGGAAACTTCTCTCATTGCAACTTCCAAAGCAGCAACTCTTATACAACAGAATTTTCAAGAAAGAAACTTATCTCCTGGCAAACTCCAGTCTCCAACTCCAACCTTCATAACTCAAAAAAACAGCATCTTAACTTGAATATTGTGTGAAAAAGCACAACCTCCCCACTACAAAACCAATGAAACCCCACTGTAAAATCTCCCAGGGAAAAACAGCAGAACAGCATTAGTTCTGATTAAATCAATATTCCAGCCATTAGAAACACTTAGGCAGCTACATCAATAATACAAGAGGCTGGTAGACAGACCAACACTGCTAAAACACCGGAGACTACAAGAAACATGATGACAACATATTTCCTAAAGATACAATAGCATTATACCTCCCCCCTTAAGAAAAACCTGAACCATCAGTAACCAAAGAAGGTTTTTTTTTCGCAACCTTCTAGATCCACATTACTAGTATTCTACAATATATATACGGTGACACAGTGGTTAGCACTGCTGCCTCACAATGCCAGGGATCTGTGTTCAATTTCAATCTCAGGTCACTGTCTGTGGAGCTTGCACGTTCTCCCCGTGTCTGAGTCAATTTCCTCTGGGTGATCTGGTTTCCTTCCACAGTCCAAAGATGATAGTTTAGGTTGATTGGCCATGAAAAATTGTGCCTAACGTCGGGGGATGAGCAGGGTATATCTGTGGGGTTATGGGAATAGGACCTAGCTGGGACTGTGGTTAGAGCAGATTCAATGACCCAAATGGCCCCTTTCTGCACTGTAGGGATTGTATGTATTTCATAAAATCAAAACATGCAAACATAACAGTAACATTGTCCATTTCGCTCCTCGTATTCCACCATCGAATATTCCTTCTTCTAACATCAAATTCATAGCAAAGCATTGGTAATCATATTCTCTCTTCTTGCCACATATATAATTTTCAAATTAAGTGGCTGTAACCATAAACTATATTTGCATTTTCACCCTTAAATTTCTCCAGAAAAGTTAATGGATTGTCATCAGCGTACATAATCATCACAGACAATGCCAAACTCAAAAGACGAGATTCTCCTGCTGCACTCTCCCCAAGACAGGAAAAATCCCGTCCGAGGTCAACAGACCTTTGCATGTCCCCCTTTCCCCCCCACAGCCACTTTAATTCCTATGATGGGTGGTAGGGAAAGTTCTGCCCAAGGCCTCTTTCTTAATAGTTGAATATTTCTTCTGATGACCATTTAGTTTTTCCTAAAAATACCCAATAGGCCATTCTATATACAAGTTATCTTCTTGTAATAATACAGCACTGACAGCCCCATTACTCGCATCAATGGCCACCTTGAGTAGTTTTGCATAATTCGGTGCAGCCAATATAGGGGCACTGGTTAACACAGCATTCAGGCTGTCAAATGCCTGATGTCCACTGAAAGTTGCTGCGCTTCTTCAGTGAAGCAATACTACTAAAATTCAGCTCAAATTTCCGATAAAAAACACTTAGGCCCAGAAATCTTAGTATTTCCTATCTTGTTGGTGGTATTGGGAACTCCACACAAACGTTTGTTTTCACATCCCATGGGGCCATCTTTCCATGTCCAATTGTATGACTGAGAAAGGTGACTTTCAAACTCACCCTCAGCCAAGTTTACCACCATGCCTGCCTGCTGAAACTGATTAAACAATTTCACCAGGTGCTTCAAATGTTCTTTCCACTTCTGCCTAAAGATATCAGATCATCCTTGTACACCGTACAATTGGGTAATCCTGAAATGACCTTGTTGGTTAATCTTTGAAATGTGGCTGGGGCATTGTTCATTTCAAATGTTATGACTTTGAACTGGTACAAAGCATCTAGTAAGATGAAAATTGAAATCTCCTTCACTCTTTCAGATAAAGGTATATGCTAGTAATCTTTGAGTAAGTCCAGTTTGGATTTAAAAGTCATTTGTGCCACCTTCTCAATGCAGTCCTCCAACTGAGGAATAAGATAGAATCTGATTTTGTAATTGCATTAACTTTCTTGTAGTCCACACACTATCACTGCGTACTATCTGTTATTGGTACCATCACTATGGATGAGCTCCCCTCACTGCAACTCACTTCAATTATGTTATTTTTAGGCATCCTTTTTCAATCTCTTTTTGAACCTGTGCCAATTTTAGAGGGTTACACCTATAAGGTTGTTGTTGAATTGGAACAGCATTTCCTACACCAACATCATGCATCTCTAATTTATTACTACCAGGCTTACTCCCACATATCTCTCCATGTGATTTTAATAAGTTTTTCAGGTCATTTTAATTCACCTCCAAAAGTAACAACAACTTATTCCAATGTCAGATAACTTCATCACTATCCAACTTAATTTGAGGAATGTCAAATTCAGGGTCATCCAAATACAGTTCTTCACTCTGAGTTGTAAACATTAACA
Organism: Sphyrna mokarran; assembly: GCA_024679065.1. Taxonomy (NCBI): domain Eukaryota; kingdom Metazoa; phylum Chordata; class Chondrichthyes; order Carcharhiniformes; family Carcharhinidae; genus Sphyrna; species Sphyrna mokarran. The sequence goes on along the minus strand of JAGIQG010000019.1, from coordinate 16,632,687 downwards.
TATCCCTTTTCTGCTTTCCTTCTCTATCAAAACACCATTTGACCGTATTCACATGACATTCTCTGTAAGTTTTCCTTCTATCTGGCAGTCTTATCAAATAATTTACCTTACTCAATTTCCTTGCCACCTTGGCTTGTAATGGTTCATCTACCACTGGTACTAATACTTCATCCCCACTGGCAAAATTGTGAATTTTTGATTTCTTATCTGCTTCTTGTTTCATCACATACTGTATCACTTTTAAATGTTGTCTAGCCAACTCACCTGCTCTATTTAAACTTCCCCTAAAATTTGACAAGGAGTCCAATAATGCAATCTTAGAACGCTGATTCACCAATTTCTCTTTAATCAATTTAAGTAGTCCTTTTACCTTATAATCAAAAATCCATTTAAATATAGCTTAGGTGATTCATTAGGTGTATCCCTAATCACAAAAAGTACAAATGGAATTCCTTTATCCCAATCCTCTGGATAATCTTGACAAAAAGCCATCAGGATTGTCTTTAAAGTTTGATGCCACTGTTTTAACGCTCTCTGTGATTTTGGATGGTATGCAGTTGATTTAAATTATTTTATTCCTAAGCTATCCATAGCCTCCTTGAATAACTTTGATATAAAATTTGATACTTGATTTGATTGTATTTCTGTGGGTCGTCCACATCAAGTAAAAAATGTAAGTAACTATTGTATAATCCTTTCAGCTATAATATTTAGTAATAGAATAGCTTCTGGAAACCTAGGAAACACATCCATTATGGTCAATAGATATTGATTCCTACTTTTCGTTTTCACAGATAAATGTGTAGTGGTCCATTTTGGCAGGTCAAATGGGATGAAGGAGTATAATATCAAGAGTAAGACTCTTAGTATTGTAGAGGATCAGAAGGACCTTGGGGTTTGGGCCCATAGGACTCTTAAATTGGCCTCGCAGGTAGAAGATGTGGTCAAGAAGACGTACGATGTACTGGCTTTCATCAATTGAGAAACTGAGTTTAGGAGTCGGGAGATAACGTTGCAGCTTTATTAGACTCTAGTCAGACTCTACCTGGAATACTGTGCACATATCTGGTAGCCTCATTACAGGAAGGATGTGGAAACTATTAAAAGGGTGCAGAGGAGATTTACAAGGATGTTGCCTGGATTGGATGGCATGCCTTATGAGGATAGGTTGAGGGAGCTTGGTCTTTTCTCCTTAGAGAGATGAAGAATGAGAGGTACTTTGTAGAGGTTTATAAGATGTTGAGAGGTATAGATAGGGTGGATTCTCAGAGTCTTTTTCCCAGGGCTGAAATGGTCACTACAAGAGGACACAGGTTTAAGGTGCTGGGGAGTAGGGACAGAGGAGATATCAGGGGTAGGTTTTTCACTGAGAAGATGGTGGATGAGTGGAATCGGCTGCCGTCAGTGGAGGCAAAGTTGATAGGGTCTTTTAAGAGAATTTTAGATAACTACGCGGGATTTAATGGGATTGAGGATTATAGGTAAGTCTAGTAGGTGGGGATATCATCGGCATAACTTGAGCGCCGAAGGGCCTGTTTGTGCTGTAGTTTTTCTATGTTCTATGTTCTGTTTTTCCTATACAAGCAATTAAGATCCTTGTAAAAGATTCCTCCAATGCCGGAAGGGGGATTAAGAATTCTGGTTTTATCATCACTTGAGGTTTCACTATTACTTGACATGTGTGACATATCTGGGAAAATTCAGCCACATCTTTATGCAGTCCAGGCCAATAAAAAATGTTTTTGTATTTTAGATTCAGTTTTCCTTTCTTCCAAATTTTCCTACTGTTACCTCATTTGTTACCTGTAACATCTTCATTTTATAACTCACTGGTAATACCACTTGATGAATATCTGCCCATTTTTCATCTGCCTGAATATGTAAAGGCCTTCATTTTCTATTAAGCCTTTGTGAAGACAGTATGACGATAGGGCTACGGAGAAGTAGGAGGATGCTCTGAACAGATATCCCATTTCAGCCTGGTTGTTAGTAACAATCTATGACTAACAGTCAGGTAGACAACCAAATCCTCTAGACAGCATCTAATCTGGTATTACATCAAGGAACAGACACAGTTGTACTGACAAAGATGAGCACTATCAAAGGTAAAATCCCAGTACCGGCGTGATCTTTAAATGCAAGTCATCAACCCGCTTAAAAAAGGGACAATGCACAATCAGGCTGTCCAAAACTTAAAGACCCTGCCAGGACTGAGGAGATTGGTACAAAAAATGTAAAAGAACGGATCTCTTAACAAATGTGGAACTAATGATTGTATCATCTGATATTCATGGATAATGAGAAAAACAATCAAGAGTGCCAAAGACTTGCGTTTTTTTTGCCATAAGCCAATACTAATAGCTCCCTCCATGTTGACCTTGGAAGTGCATAAGCACCATCACTATCACATACCCTTCAAATGCCATTAAGTCTTGTTCATGAATCATTGTTTTTGTTCATGAATCATTCTGTTACATGTCTGCTATGTCAAGATCTAAGATTTGATTTTAAAATTAAGTTGGTATGTTTTGCTAACAATTGTATTGACATGAGGTAACAAATCATTCTTGAAATTACTGACATTGAACAAACAATTCATCTACTATATCACACATTTGAAGTATTTTTGTAAATAAATTACTTACATATAACATTTCCATCCTGGCAGTAACTGTAAAAGAAAGGAGGAAAAGATTTCACATCACTGCTTCATTTATAGGATGAATTGATAAGCATGTCTTGAGAAACCAATTAGAAAATAACATTTTTGCTCCAGTTCTTATTAATAAAAATAATATTAATTTATTTTAATTCAATTTACTTCTTTAACTGAGTTGAAGCCAATTGGAATATTTATACTGTTGCTCTGTAATGTTTAGGATGGAGTCAAGCAAAAGCTTTACTGACTTGCCTGTTATTCTTGCCTACGTTAGCTCACGAAACATGCAGTGGGATTCTCCCATCGCACTTGGCTGAAAACTGGAGATTCCCGCTCAACTTCAACGGATCTTTAGATGGTCCACCCTCTGCCCGCTAGAATTTCAGTGGCGGGTGAGATGGGAGAATTCCGGCCACAATCTGCACTGCACCTACCCCGACCTGAACCACTTGGAATTTAGGATTTACATTATTAGCATGGTTATGTCATACTCCCGCTATGATTCCATATCCAGAATCTGAGACAGAAAAATTGCTGCTGCTTTAGCAATCAGGAGACCTATGGCAGCAGTACTGATTATTATCTCATGGCTCTCTGGCTTCTTTAAAGGCAAGAGATGGAAGACCACCCACCTGAAAATTTAGAGTCTCCCTGTGGGGAAAGAGAAACTTAGGTGGAATTTTCCATTCTCTGCAGAGTGCTGGCTGATGAACCATATGCTTCCCATTTTTGAAAAGCATTTGTAAACCTTGTTGATATGGAATTTCAACTGCAGTGGGACAAAATGGTGGGGAAACCTGATAATTTTATTAGAATTTGATGAAATGAGGTTCCTGACCTTCCTGCTTCATTGCTGGAATTTTACCACATTGCTCCACCATGGGAATCAGAGCGGGCAAGGGGCGGACAATGGGAGATCCAATAACCTCGGGCAGGATTTTCCGGTCTCGGGCCATGAAAAGCCATAAAATCCAATCCCATACGTCACTGGTAAGGGGGAAGGGGGAGCTGTGGTGGGGTGGTGGAACTAGAAAATCATCAAACAAGATCTCATCAGCAAGACTCTTGTTTTCTGAATCTTGTGAGATTTCAGTTGCGGTCACGGTGTATCGTTTGAGCTTGCTGCAATCCTGGGTGCAAAATTGAGGGGCATGTATTTTTAGGTCTTTTATGGTCTTCTCAGGCTCTCTAATGTGATTGGTGGGTAAGTATAAGGGTCTCTTCTGGTACACCTTCATACGGACATCCTACCAACATTCCAAGCGTGAAGTGAGGCCAGAATGCCATGAGGTCCTTCTCCCCTCACATGTATTCCAACACAATTCCTACTATTGTAGGTGAAGACTTTTCATATTCCCACAGAAGCTCTGGTAATCTCAGGGCAATAAGAAGTATTTGCAAAATGGGTATCGCTTTTCCTTCTCTGTTATTGTTGGGAGTTTGACAGTTCCTTGAAAGCGTAGGGGAGAAATACCAGCTCACATCAAATGATGCACTAAAACCTTTCAGCCACCAACCCAAGCAATGTTCACCCCTCTCATTTGCTAAGGGACAGGCATAGGAAAGGCAGGGTGACTAACTTGATTACATCAGAAGCAAAGATTTGTAAAATAAGAAAATAAATTGTTGTAAATACTTTACCAGTCTTTACAGGGAGTCGTTATTTTTTCGCCTGGTTGCAATATCATTCCATTATAGTAACATGTGCAATTAGTTAACTTAACGCATTTCATTATATTTTCGTCCAAATAAGGAGCACCCTCAGGACATTTTGCATAACAGCCTATGTCGAATAACAAGAAAATAACATGTGATGCTAAGAATTTCAGCAGCAAATGTTAAAGCCATTTATGCTAATTATTGAGTTTAATTACACCCATATTCATGTTAAGTCATGGAATTATTAAATTTGCTCCACATTCACGATTCTTCCATAAATATATAATTATTTGAAGTAAAAATCAGAACTCAAAATTGTCAAACCTATTGAATGCTGAACAAAATTAGAGTCACTTTGTTTCACTGAATTTGCTAGAAATATCCTTTTACATTTTTATCAAGTTGTAGAAAATGTATGACAAAAGTAACAGAATAATGATTTTAAATCCAAAAAATAGCCATTATGAACTAAATGTACAATATCTAAACACTGAGAACAAAAATATTATCTGATCATATAAAGGGATAATAATGTAGTTTAAACCTTCGAGTATTGCAGAGTATTTCTTCCCAATGTAATGATCTGAACACGTTTTTGTTGTTAACTTTCCACATGGGTGATAATGCCAACTGCATTCATCAGGATTGTTATAATAGTCACAGTACACAGCTGCAAAACAGAAGTAATTATATGGTCAACTAAAGCAAGTTGCAGAATCTATGAAAGATTCTCAGAAAGGACTATCTGCATTGAATTAAAAGGGATATATGGTACAAGCATGACCTTTCAGTCAGTTTGATTTCAAAACAAAAGTCTGGATGCATATTTCTGTTAGAAAAGGTAATTTTATCTTCTCAATTCAAGTTCCTTCTTATCCATCTACATCTTTTCCAAGTATTTCTCTCCCTTTTAAAATATTTAATTGGTTTTATTACCGCAGCTTTGTGGATCAGTGCATTCCATATTCTCAAAAACCTTGCGAGGTGCGTTTTCTTTGGATTCAATTAACATTTCTAAGTAACATTTTTAATTTTTTCCTTTTCTACTGTACTTGTTGGACAATGAAAAGAGAGGTTTATTTTCCTCTCTTGTCGATGCTCTTTAATATTTTAAGCAGTGTGGTTTGATTATCACTCAATCGACCTTGGATGGCATGGTGGCACAGTGGTTAGCACTGCTATCTCACAGTGCTAGGGATCCAGGTTCAATTACCGGCTTGGGTCACTGTCTGTGCAGGGTTAGCATGTTTTCCCTGTGTCCATGTGAGTTTCCTCTGGTGTTCTGATTTCTTCTCACAGTCCAAAGATGTGCAGGTTAGGTGGATTAGCTATGCTAAATTGCCCCTTGGGGTCAGGGAGACTAGCTAGGGTAAATGTATGGGGTCAGAGGGATAGAGCCTGGGTGGGATTGTGGTTGGTGCAGACTTGATAGTGCAGAAGAAGACTAGTGGGCCTGTCTGATTCTATGAGTCTTTTTGTCAGGGCACTATTAGTTTAAATCCCTTGGCTACAGATCAGATGCTGAGATGTTATCACCAGATCCTCTCCAAGGCATTGAAATGACATTTAAAAGATATTAGTCAGGTTCCTGTCTGCTTTGACAACGATCACCTAGACTTGAAATGGCAGCTTTTGTCTCTTCTTACAGATGCTGCCAGACCTGCAGAGATTTTCCAGCATTTTCCCTTTTGGTTTCAGATCCAACATCCGCAGTAATTTGCTTTTATCCTGCCTGCTCTGGATGGGTACTTTACTGGGGCTGACGCAGTGAGCAGAGAGATCCGCAATGAGTTTGACACTTAGTGAGAATCCCATTTTGGTCCTCATGTCCAATTCAACAGGTCAGCTGTGATCTTGACTGCACCTAACGGCAGTAGTGAACTGTCCCAGTGTATCCGTCCCTCTAATGTTTAGCTTTTAAACAATTTTCTATCCATAATCAGATCACTACCTCAAGCCCGATCTCCCTCTGATCTTTATGTGTTATTTTTAATGTGTCCTTGCAGCACCCCATTTGAGCAAATGTATAAAATAAATTTTACAATGCTCCTCAATTCCCAATAATGCAAATCCTTACGGCACAAGTCAGGGGTTCTCCAGCGAATACAGACGCCAGCTTTGTTACAAGCTTCAGCATACACTGCGACGGCTGTGCAGAAACCCAGATATTTCCCTTCCAAGTCACAGGCACAAGCTTCTTGGATACAGGCCTCATAGAATGGCGTAGGATCAACCTGATGGACATGTTAAGATACAGTATCAGAAGTCACAAGATACCCTGAATGAGGATACACTCCAATTACAAAGTAACATATTTGATGATCAACTTACCTTCTTGTGGCATTTTTGAAAGACAGGTTCCTTGATGATGCCACACTTCCTTTGAGCCCATGCTAAACAGTAAGGGTTTCTGTCACAGGGAAATGTTTGATTTACTGCATTTGAACAGGACAATGTTGACTTCCAGCTGTTTCCAAATTCCAACATGTTTGTCACCACAGACTTTTCTTTTGTTGTTAGATCATCTGAAACATCACCATTGAAATTTCCACACAGACCACATATTTTGTTCTGAAATAAATGTGTGCATATATATTAACATATTACAATATATATTCACGTAATAAATCATAATTTCCATCACACCAACACTTTTTGAAGTAGTCAATGATGGGGCAACTTTAAAGTAGTTCCCAAAATGAATATGAGTTCAGCAGAGCTGTTAGAGCCTCCACCTCACTGGTGCCAGTGTGAGACATGGCCTCCTGCCAGCCACAAATCAGACAGCTACATCTCACCAGCTCATGGGTCCCTGAGAAGTGGATGCAGGCAGCAGGAAAATGGGTCAGTTCCATCACTGAGTTGACTGGCAAGGTAGGCTTGGCAAGGAAGCCGATTTCTGGCTGCAACCCAAAGAGACTGTCAAAACTCTCCTTCACGCTCGACATTCTGTCATCAGCTCCTGAGGTCTGATGCCTGATGCCAGAACATTGAAGGCGAAAGGCTTTTCCTTGATGTTGTTTCATTCAGCTAACCACAGGGTTGATATTCTTGATTTGAGAGTGATGGAAGAATATTTGCATGTTTGGAATGGCTGTCAGCTAGATCTGTTCTTCAACAGTACATTTCTAGAAAAACTCAGGTTTGAGCTAGGAAATTCACATTCCCAGAATTATCAATTATATAATTTTCAACTGTTCATCCTTCAAATGTCCAAAAACACTGGCTAGAATTCTCCAACCTTTCCTGCAGCTCAGATTCTTCAGTCCTACTGCTATGAGTGGTGATTTGACTGAGTGCCAAATTATCCATTCTTGTTGGCATTGATGCTGGAGTGAATGAGATTAGAGAATCCTGGCCACTATAATTCCTTTTGTGTCACAAGGTTCAGTGAACTTGATTCACTTTCATTGGTGGGATAGCTTTGCCTTAAAACATTTGAGGGGGGGGGGATGATGCAGTGGGTGATTCTTTACCTTAAAGCATTTGGGGAGGGGTGGGTGATTCTCTCAGTAGCGCAGCGGGCCAAGAGACATTAACGGGAGCTGTTTTGCAGCATCCCGCTGGATGCTGAGCACCTCCTCGATCTAGATTTCCAGTGTAATCAGCTCTGTGCCAAGCCGATTACAAGATGGAAATCCTCGTTTCCATTTCATTAGTGGACTTGGGGCTGAAGTCTCTGGACATGCTAGCATCTCCCCCACGCCCCCTCCCCCAACCCTCCCCGGACGTGGTTCTGTCCAGCAGGGCTTACTCCACTAAAGGGGAACAGGCAGCCCGACACTGTTGGAGGGGAGAGGGCATTGAGACCTCTTTCCCATCCCCGGAGGTTGAGGGTAAGGGAAGGTGGGGGGGGGGGGGTAGGCTTTCCCTTTGAGCAGTGTCAGCCTGGCAATGCCAGCCTAATCTCATGGCACTGCCAAAGGGTCAAACTATCACTGCCCAAGGGAGGCCAGCAATCTGAGGGACGCAGCTTTCGAAGGCCAGCAACGGGGGAGGGTGCGGGGTTAGAAGGCCAGTGATGGGGGCAGGGAAGGGTACGGGGCTGGCCAACGGTCTGCAGTGATGTAATGCGGGTCCAGCGCACATGTATCAACCTCCCTACATACTGAAAATAGGCGCATGCGCATTGCGCACTTCTGTTAGCCTTTCCAGCGGGAATAGATCCCGCCCCCGGATTTCCAGACTGAATCTCGCTAGGGTCGTCTGTGACACACAAAATATTTACTACCTTTTTCCCTGGGTTTCAGGGACTTCGAATAGTTTTGAGATGAATCCCAGCCCCTGGTGATGGAAATTACAATAAGAGGCCTGACAACACCAATTTTAAATCCAACCGATTTATTTGATAGTAAACTTGCTAGCTTTCGGCCTTTGTGTCTTCGTCAGGCAAATGACGAAGTCCAACGCCGGCATCTCTACATCATGGAAATTACAATTCCAGACCATAGGCCAAAGAAAAAATATTGTTCTTTTCCTCAGGTATGCTGAGTTCAACATTCCGTCAACTTAGACGGGAAAAAGGTATATGTGCTGTCTGTTGGATCCACTACCAGCTTTTCTCGCCAGATCCCCATCTGTAAAAAGCTGTTGTAAACCCAACGCATGGTGAGGCGGGGATGATACAGCAGCGAAGCTCGCTAACATTATGCCAATGTATGATAATAGTGTTTCTAACCGTTCGTGGTGAGAACCTCATTACATGATTGATGGGGATGGAGGTGGTGACACTGGGAAATCCTGCCAGTGTGAAAGCTCTTTGGGAATTCCAGTTGGATTCTCCATCACCCCTTCCTTCATTCTCACCCTCTTCCCGTTATCCGCCTGCCGAAAACAGGGGCGGGAGAATCCAAATCCGTAAATGTTTTCGTTGTAATTCTCTGCGGTGTGTGTGGTGCATAATATGGGAATCATTATCACCTTTGTCTTTGCAAACAAACGTGTTCTCAATGACTGAAATGGTTGCTCTTTCCTGACAAATTTTCAGGTGACAAAAATGGTTGACGAAGAAAGGGCATTGGATGTCATCTACATAGATTTCGGTAAGGCAAAGTCCCTCATGGCAGGTTGGTTAAGACTCATGGGATACAAGGAGAGGTGGCTAGATGGGTAGAAAACTGGCTTGGCCACAGGAGACAAGGTAGCAGTTGAAGGATCTTTTTCCGGCTGGAGGTCCGTGACCAGTGGTGTTCCGTAGGGTTCTGTATTGGACCTCTGCTATTTGTGATATATATATAAATGATCTGGAAGAAGGTGTAACTGGTGTGAACAGCAAGTTTGCGGATGACACAAAGATGGCTGGACTTGCAGATAGCTATGAACATTGTTGAACAATACAGCAGGATGTAGATAGGCTGGAAAATTGGGCGGAGAAATGGCAGATGGAATTTAATCCAGATAAATGTGAGGTGATGCATTTTGGAAGAACTAATGTAGGGGGGAGCTATACAATAAATTGCAGGGCTATCAAGAATATAGAAACACAGAGGGACCCAGATGTGCAAGTCCACAAATCCCTGAAGGTGGAAGCACAGGTGGAGAAGCGGATGAAGAAGGCATACGGTATGCTTGCCTTTATAGGAAAGGGTATAGAATATAAAAGCTGGAGTCTGATGTTGCAGCTGTATAGAACGCTAGTTAGGCCACATTTGGAGTACTGCATCCAATTCCAGAAGGATGTGGAAGCTTTACAGAGAGTGCAGAGAAGGTTTACCAGGATGTTGCTTGGTATGGAGGGTCTTAACTATGAGAAAAAATTGGGTAGACTGGAGTTGTTCTCCCTGGAAAGATGGAGAATGAGGGGAGACCTAATAGAAGTGTACAAAATTATGAAGGGTATAGATAGGGTGAATAGTCGGAAGCTTTTTCCCAGGTTGGAGGTGATTATCACGAGGGGTTATGGGCTCAGGGTAAGAGAGGTGAGGTATAACTCTGATATCAGAGGAACGTTTTTTACACAGAGGATGGTGGGGGCCTGGAATGCGCTGCCAAGTAGAGTGTTGGAAGCAGACATGCTGGCATTGTTTAGAATTACCTGGATAATCACATGAGCAGCCTGGGAATGGAGGGATACAAACAAATGGTCTAGTTGGACCAATGTACGACACAGCATTAGAGGACCAAAGGGACTGTTTCCTGTGCTGTATTGTTCTTTATTCTTGAATAAATTAGTCCAAATGAGAAAGTGTTAATGTTTTGAACCACAACCTTACCTGCCATGTTGGATCCAGTGTGACTGAAACCCTTGTGCGTTTGTCCCATATCACAGTGATCCCACTGGAAAATTTAATGATTAGGTAGAGTCCAACAGTGTGCAGTGAATAGGGTTCTTCTGGGCACTTGGATTGGCTCTGAGGCATCACAGCTTGAATCACTTTGCCATCAGTTAGCTTGAATTCGATATCCTAAAGAAACCCCAATGATTTAGGTTGTGCATAAAATCATGTACGATCGCAATAGACATGTTAGAAATCAAGGGAATGCAATATTATAATACAACACAGGTAGAACATTTGAGTGAATGCAGATTGATGGACTGGAAAAAAGATACCTCAAATAGAATTCTGATATTCCTTGAGCATGTGACTCCTTTTTCACAGCATGGGACGCTCTCTATTAGTATTTGGATTGTGCCAGCACCTTGATTGCATCGATCCTGCAATGAATCACAAAGGGATTTGTGTAATGATATGCTAACATTGTTTAATAAATAAGCTAATCTCTGAACCTGCATATTTATACCATATCATTATCATGAATATTGTATAATTTAGCATTCCAAATGATACACCAGCAGAAATACAAGCACTTGTTCTCTGGATGGAATTCTCTAGTCCTTTCCGTTGGTGGGATCTTCCAGCTCCTTCAAAGTTGGCCTCCGTCACAGGTTCCCCAATGGCATCATGAGAAAGGAATGTAAATTATCATTGACTTTTGAGAATTTTTTTTAGCCACACAAAGACATCAGGCACAATCTTATCACCTGTTCACGCTTCGCTCCCGTTGCAGCGAGGTTGGAGAATTTGGCAGTTGGTCAAGTCTCCGCTCACTGTGATAGGATGGGAAAATCCCGCCAACGTGAACAGTGGTAAGATTGCAGCCATCATGTTTTGACACAACATGTTCCCAACCCAACTTACCTCAACCAAAATATATTCACAGTTGCCATTATAGCTGTATCTTTTTCCATCAAAGGTTACATAATGGCCATCTCCGTAAACTAGGCATTCCTTTGCACACATTTTCTTGGTGCACTCCCAGGTTCCGGACTTGCATGTGCTGTAATATAAAATAACATCAAAAGCAATACTCACTAGTTCAGGTCTCCTAATTACTAAAGGGATATTGAGACACTAGAAAAGATGCAATCAGAAACAAACACCTCCATGATGCTGTATTTGAGAGACAATAACTATCAGGAAAGACTGAATAGTCTAAGGCTTCTTTCTCTCAAAAAGGAAAGCTGTGGGAATGGCCCAATAGAGATCTTTAATATAATGAGGGAGTTGATCAACAGATATTTCCACTTGTGGGGAGTTCAAAATTGAGTTCCACAAATATAGTTGTTAATAAATCCAATAGGGAATAATGGCAGGTCTTGTGATGCAATGGTAGCATCCCTACTTCTGGGTCAAAAGCTGTGGGTTCAAGTCCACTCTGAGACTTGGTCACCTTGGAAGTTATGTTCGTAACATGGCCAAACAGGTTAATTATCAGTATGTTCCTGCCTAGTAACAACGTTCACTCTGGTCAAACTGCAAATCATTGCAGTGTTCTGCCAAGAATAATCATGGACCAATCCAATTGAAGTCCATGGTCACCAATACCCTCTTAGGACATGGACCTGGGAAGAACAGAATACCAGAGAAACTTGTTTACTTGGAATCTGGTTTGAATATAAAACTTTCTGTCATATGAGGGTTAGGGCGGGACAGTAACATAGTGGTTGGCAATGTTGCCTCACAGAACCAGGAACCTGGATTTGATCCCAGTCTTGGGTGAATATCTTCATGGATTTTGTGCATTCTCCCCATATTGTGTTAGTTTCCTCCCACAGCCCCAAAAATGTGAAAATTAGATGGATTGGCCTTGCTAAATTCCTCCTTAGTGTCAAAATAAAGGGGATTAGTGAGGGAAATGTGTGGGGTTACAGGGATAGAGTGGACATGGGAAAGAAACTTTGTTAGAGAGATGGTGCAAACTCGACAGGCCGAATGGCCTCTTTCTGCACTGTAGGAATTCCATGAATAATTTACACAAATAATTTATAAAGAGGACCTGCTTTAGTGTATAAGGGAGAAAAGAATATGAAGATATACTCATAGAATGAGATGAAATAGGATGGGAGAAACATATGCATCAGCAGTAGTTCAGTGAGATGATCTGTTTCTGTGCTGTCAGTTCCATGTGGCAATATTATATAATATGATGCAAAAATAAACACTGTAATTTGTTCAGGGATGTTGGTTAATTTTTTCAATTGTTTAATCTCACCAGTTATTGCAATCCTTTGCAATTGTGATTCCGGGAGCATAGATTTCTCCTCCGTATGAACAAGGGCACTTTTCAGGAGCAATGCATCTCCCATTGTCATCTTCCACGAGGTTAGCAGGACATATGCAGCCAGGGACACAGCGGCTAGCCGACTTTTAGCAAAGACATAAAATGATTTATTTTCAGCTTGCTGTTATGTCCAATTGAAAAGCAAACAGCGCAGATATACACAAACTCATAACTACTCATTTTACACAGCAGTCCTTACTCTGAGGTGAAATATTATGAGATTAGCACAAGAACAGAATTCTGCATAATCTAAATATTGCACATGTCCCATTCCATTGAGACCACAAGTGAACAATATAGCATTGCATTGAAGAACAATGAAATATGAAATAATATGAATTTTTAAATATCAACAATTCAGAATTATTGTGCATTGAAAACTTCAAGAGAACAATTAAAATATAAATATACAAATTTTGCTTACACATGGCTTATTGTAGTTTTTGCAGGTCTTTGCACAATAGCTATCCACATTTCTACAGTCAAAATACACTTTCCCATTCAGGCATCCTGGAAAAGAGAAAAAAAATCCAATTGTTTGTTTAGAGATGACCATTCATTTGGATTCAAATTGGGATATTAATTTATACCATCGTAACTGGAAAAATCAAAGCAATTGCTCACCTGGACGTGCGGTTGTTGGAGCTATTGAACAGTAAGGCTTCCCATTTTCACAAATGCTGAATGGAATAACAGAGTTATATTTAACACATGTTTAATTATTTACCTGAAACTTGCACAATATGGTAAAGATACTTACCAGATTTGACCGTTCAGAGTAATACTCTGCCCTTCTTTGATAATCATATCACCAATAATACAGGGGCAGTCTGATTTATCAATACAAGCTCCAGAGTTATCCATGTACTTTCCTTCAGGACATCCACAGCCGTAAACTGGGACATCCTTAACTATGCAGGTGTAATCGTACTCAGAAAGTGATCGACAGGTGCGATTACAGATCCTCATGTCATTCTCAAAGACTTGAGTATTGGCGCATGGCGTATCTAAGTGGAAAAACAATGTAGATTTTTGTGAAGCATATACTGCACTTAAACCCAATAAGCATATATCTCATTCATATTTTTTGCCTGGGTAGATATGGAGAAACTGTTTCTATTGGTAGAAGGATCGAGAACCAGAGGCACAGATTTAAGGTAATTGATAAAAGAAACAAAAGCAATATGAGAAAAAAAATCACACAATGAGTGCTTAAGGTCCGGATGCATTGTTTAGGAGTGTTTTGGAGGAAGCTGCAATAGAGATATTCAGGAGGGAATTAGATAATTATTTGAAAAGAAACAATGTGTAGGGTTACAGGAAGAAGATAGGAGAATGGCATTCTGAAATGCTCATTCAGTGAGCTGATAGAAACACATTGGGCTGAATGGCTGTAACAATTCCTTGATTTTGCAAAATTCATGACTTGCTTATTTTCCACCATGCTATTATGTAGAGAATTATCCCGCCAAAGTCACACTAACAGTTTCATTCACACCATGTTTATATAGCAATAAGTCTCCAAAGGAATCCAATCTGTTGCGAGACCATAAACTACTACATTTTCTACTTATCTGGTTAAATTTCTTTGACAAAATCTACATATATTTGTAGGTGAAGGTCAAAGCAGATCTTGGAATATAGTGTTTTGAAATATTCAAATCTTCCATACATGCATAAGAATTCAAGAACCGTAAAGTTCATTCCTGTGCATAAAAAAAGTATGTAAGGTAACCCCTTACATCTTTATCACAAATGCCTATCCATTTTGGAAATGCATAATGTGTACGTAACTCGCACAAAGGTGCACCTGGGTGAAAGAAATCTTTTTATTATTTTGTGGGATGTGAGCATTCCTACTGAGTCATCATTTATTGCCCATCCCTGATTGCTTATGAGGCAAACTTTTGAATGTTTCTGGAGCTACTAATTCCTGGAAGAGGTCATTCATCGCTTAATGGAATCTGAACAGTTCCTATTGCCTGATCTTCCAACAATTTGTACAATTGACAGATAATGATGTCCAGCTCCACAGGAGGAGGGAGAGTCCAATGAGGATATGTGTACCTTCACAGGAGGAGGGAGAGTCCAATGAGGAGATTGCAACTTCACAGGAGGAAAAAAAGTCCAATAAGGAAATTGCAATTTCACAGGGAGGTGGGAGAGTCCAATGAGGAAATTGCAACTTCACAGGAGGAGAGAGAGTCCAATAAGGAAATTGAAATTTCACAGGGAAGTGGGAGAGTCCTTTGTGTAGGTCTCACTCATCGTGGAATAACCTGCAAGATTCAAGGCAGCAGTAAAGTCCGTCTCCGAAAGGGATGACCTCTGCAGCTTTTTGGATTTGAGCTGGCATCTGTCTCCAACAGCTGTCAGGTTGTCTAGCTTGATCAACTCTGCCATTCCCCCCATTCCCCACAACTCTAATAAATGCTGATGCTGCACCCATTCTGACTACACAGTCGCTTATTGAAACTGAGCAACTATTTCTTAATCCTAGATTCATGAAGAAGATGACTGGCAGGGTAAGATTGAAGAATATCAACTCCGCTAACTCCAATTTATTTCCACAACGGAAAGGTTCTCTGTCATGAAGGACATCCCTGAAATTTCAAAGTCTGTGTCCGAACTTGGCATTTGTCATCGTCCTGGGTTTGGGTCTGGAATTGGGCTGGGGTTTGTGCATGCATGAATTATGGAAGCAACTGCCCATTTTAATCAGCAGCTGCCTTCACTGATTTCCAGTTTCTGAACCTTGTCTCAGAGTGTGCTGACCAGACCAGATAAGAGAGGGTCTGAACTTAATGGATTCATTTGGATAGCCAGGGTGGCCTCTTGGAGAAGTAGGGTAGCTCATTGCCTCTGAAATTTAAGCCGGAATCTTACCACCGTTCATGCCTGCAGGATTTTCCCATCCCGCTGCAGTGAATGGAGATTTGACTGGATGCCAAATTCTACAGCGAACACTCTGAGGGGCATTTTTGCAAGAGGTGGGACACTCACCGGGAGAGCCAAGATCCCCTTTTGGAAGTAAGATGTCCTTTAGGATTGTTATACTTAAAACTGATTATGTGCTTTATACACACAAACATGTAAGAACTGTCGGCTCTCCAGGATGTGTCAAAGCTGCCCAGGAAGTGTCCAAGGATATTGGATGAATTGGCATGAAAGGACTAAGGGCAAAGAATGGTGGTTGGTATGAGTTGGCACTAAGCTGGCATGAAGTCTTAACAGGATCCAGAAGGGGTAGGTAGAGGAACGTGGAGGTATGACAGCCAAGGGGAGCACAGGTTGGCATGGATGGAAGATAGCGAGTATGTTGAGGTGAGGAGTGAAAGGACGATGTTTGTTTTATAAAATAGGGAAGTCTTGCTGAAACTGTGCAAGTCACTCGTTAGACACCTGGAAAACTGAACAACTTGGGTCCCCTTCTGTAGGGAAAGATATACTGGCATTGGAGGCAGTCCACAGAAAGTCCCCTAAGTTGATCCTGGGAATGGAGGGATTTTCTTATGAGGAGAGGTTGAGTAATTTGGGCTATACTCATTGGAGTTCAGAAGAATGAGCAGCAACTTTATTGAGACATATAGAATTTTCCATGGGTTTGAAGAGTATTTGCTGAGAGGTTGTTTCCCATTGTGAGAGAATCTTGAAGGAGAGAGTAAAATCTCAAAGTCAGAGGTCGCCCATTTAAGAAAAAAATGAGGGGCAATGTTTCTCTCTGAGAGTGGTGAATCTGTGGAATTCTTTCCTGCAGAGGGTAGTAGAGATTGGGTTATTAAGTATGTTTAGTCAGTGAGGGAATCCGAGTTATGGTAAGGTGGGAATGTGGAGTTGATGATTACATCAGATCAGCCATGATCCTATTGAATGGTGGAGCAGACACAATGGATCAAATAGCCCATTTCTGCTCCTACTTCCTATGATTTTTTTTTAATTGCTTTAAACACAGTGCACACAGGCATGTCTTACACCCAGGCCACCTCCACACCCAACAGCTGTTGCATTCGTTCCAAGGCTGCTTGCCCTGACCCTGGCCTCCAGTTTAGCCATCCTCCCTTTCATTTACCACATCCCACCGACCAAACACGTGAGTTGCAGGAGGACATTTTTGAAATTCGAGTTCACTAAGGCAGGAAATATCTGGACTCTGTGCTCCTGAGTTGGGAATGGAAATCTGAGCCTCAGATTCTGCTTTCCTAAAGGATCAGTGGCATAACAACTTACTGCAAATGTTTCCTCTCCAGTTTTTCACAATGATACCATGAGCAGCACACTCATGAACATACGCTCCCAATCCAGCACACAGACAGTCATTGATGTCCTCACAGGCACAGGTAGCAGCAACACACATCTAAATAAGTAAAAGAGTTTAAAATTCAAGCAGCATAACAAGTTAAAAAAAAATCAAGTGTGATAACTAATATAGTATTTTAAATTCAGGTTCACCATACACAGTTGTTTAACACAAGTTTATATAATCTATACACTTACAGTAAACATTCTGGGGAAAATCATAGGATGAGATTTTCTGGCCACGCTCGCCTCAAAACCAGGAAATCCCACCCTGAGATCAATGGATCTTTGCATGATCCACTTCCTCCGCTCCCCCTGCACCCCCCACTATGATTCCTGTGGCGGATGTAATGGGAAATTTCTCCTTATAATGTCTCCCTATTTAGATCAGATAATTCAATATAGAATATGCACTAGACCTGGGACCTTCTAGTCTTTATAGATCAGTTACTCAATGGATAAACTCAACCAGCCAAGATGGAAGCACATGGGATTCTGTTTTAACAACTTTTACTTGCGTTACAAAGGAAACATCTCCATTTACTTCGGATCATTCCATACCTGATAATAATTTGTGGAATCAACTGCAGAATGACATACAGAAAAGGCACCATTGGGATCTCTTATGGGGTTGCAATTATCTTTTGCGTATTTTTCTGAAATGAGAGGTAAAAAAATGACTTTTATTGTTAAGAAAAAACTTGATTTCAAAATATTTCTGAAAACTGCTCACAATTTTTCCATGTACAGCCTAGAATTTTCTGCACACAATAGTGGAATGAGTATCATGGCCAGAATTGTCTGGCTGTTCACCCGCCTCCCCCCATTGCTGCAAGCAAGGAGAGAGAATTTGGCACTCAGCCAAATCTCTATTAACTGCAGCGGGACCAGAGAATCCGGCGACTTGGACGGCCAGTAAATCCCTGCCCATTCCTCTGTCAAAATATCTGGAGCATTAAAGAAACAAGATTTACATTTGTTGGCTAATATTAGCAACGCACATTTCATTAGACCTCAAGAACCTATTGCCCTGCTGTACCTATGGATGTGTAGTGGAATAGGTAACAATGGGGAGTTGGGAATAGGTTGTCTTATTGAATAGAGGTGGTGCGTGCCTACACTTCTAAAGGTGCTTGTAGACAGCCGATCGCACAAACAGGTCAGAAAAAAGCTATGTCAAAAAACACCTTGTTAAAGTTAACTTATTAGTCACAAGTAATCTTATATTGACACTACAATGAAGTTACTGTGAAAATCCCCTAGTCGCCACATTCCAGTGCCTGTTCAGGGGCACTGAGGGCGAATTTGGCATGGCTAAGTCACCTAACTAGCACATCTTTGGACTATGAGAGGAAGCCGAAGCACCTAGAGGAAACCCATGCAGACACAGGGAGAATCTGCAGACTCCATACAGACAGTGACCCAAGCCAGGAATTGAACCCAGATCTCTGGTGCTGTGACACAGCAGTGCTAATCATTGTGCCACTGATGATGTGTCAGGGAGAGAATCTTGTTACCACAGTGTTCAAATAGAGCTGGGATTTCTAATGAGGTGGCAATAATTTTTAAAAATTGCTGAATCATTTACATAATTTTATTGGTCTATATCATCTGGCTTCATAGCAAATTTAGTCTTTTTAAATGCAAGTCTTTTTCAAATGTGTTTATGAGCCTAAATCAGCCGAAAATCAGGTCAATTCGAAGGCCATCAACAAATAGCCACAAACAGCTGAAATATTTGTGTGATTTAAAACATGATTAGATTTGCTGCTTCAGCTTCGAATCAATTTATTTCTAAACCAGCAATAATTGTCCTCGAGACTCAATACATGCTTAAGAAAACTGCTTGGGCTGGTTTGGCTGATGTCACTGATAAAACTAATAGATATTACTGTGCTTATGTTCCGAGAACAGACCTCTATATCAATTAATTATAATAATCTCAAAGATAGCACAAAACCACTGTAACCATATTGCGTTAGAAAAGATAATTACCATTTTCTGAACTGACACAAGATGGAGGTACTATTGCATCTGGACAACTGTTCCGAATCTTCCAGGAATTAACAAAAGTAATGGGTGTGCTTTCCACAATGCCATCTTGAGATAGGAAGTCATCTTCAGCATTATCATTAAAGACACCACATAAACCTGATGGAAAATAATACAGGTCGTCACAAAGGAGTGGCTATCTCAGAATACTCCTCCCTAGTTTAGGAATAATTTGGACCCAATGGTATATTTTGTTAAGAGGTGCAGATTTTTTTTAAATTTAGTTTTATTTATTTATTAGTCACAAACACATTTACATTCACAGTGCAGTGATATTACTTCGAAAATCCTCTGGATGTATTATCCAGTTTGCGATCTAATGTCACCCATTTCATTCCAAGCAAAATTAGGATGATTTACACAATTTTAAAATTGAGAGAAGTGGTTGTTGTATATTACAGAAATGCTGTCTTTGGGACACAGAGTTCAAACAATGGAGCTTTATTTACAGAGGTGTGTTCACCTACATGGATGCTTCTTCCCTGACAGTTTCCCATGCTAGTGACCCATGATGTCACTTTCAGTGAAAATATTAACATAACAGTGCTCAGTGTGGCTAATAAGAATCAATACATGACACTGACTGTATAGTAGTGATGTTACTAAAGTTGTAATCCAGAAACACAGAGTAATATTCTGGGGATTTGGGTTCAAATCCCACCACAGAAGAGGTGAAAATTAAATTCAGTAACATTTTGGGGTTAAAAGTAATCAAAGGCCATGAAAGCATTGTCTTAAAAACCCACTTGGTTCACCAAGTCTGCCATCCTTACTTGGCCTGGCGTACACATGACTCCATACTTACAGCAATGATTCTCAGATGGCCTTGAACTGGAACCTAAATGAGGACTAGTCAAAACTTGAATAATATTGCAATATTTGGTGACTCAAGCCAAGCCCTGCAAAATGAGTATCCAGATTATTCCATCTTCACAATGCAAAAAGCAATGCAGAGATCAATATCCAAATGAATGGCTACGAGTGAAAGCACCACCTCACTCCAGCATACTTTGAAGTTGGGTTGTTAAATATGTTCAAGGCCTTGGAGTAATATGAGATAGGACACTGAGTTTCCAGGATACCTAAAAACAACTGCAGCCAAGGTCAAGTCCAGAAACAAAATTGATCTCCAGAGCAACCCTCTCAACGTGGAATGCTGCTCCCACCAGCCTCTGAACATCAACACTCATACTCTCATACTCAGTAGCAAAATACTGCACCCCTGTTTGGTCAAAATTATCACACACACACAGTTGACACCCAGCTGAATGCTATCATGCATATCATTTTCTGGAACACCATGCTCAAAACCACTCTCGGCTCCCAGTCCTGGCAAACATCACTCTTCCATATATCCACCAACTTGCAACAATTCACAAAATGATAGAGAAAATTCGCTATGTCCCCCATCTGCAACTTCATGTTGATCTAGTCAGCCCACCCAAAGTACAACTCCCACCATGAAAACCAATATGGGAAAACCCTCCCACACAGAACTTCAAAGCAAATTCCACCTGGACAAATAAATGAGTCATTGGATACGACAAAGAAGTACCAGGTCTCAAATACAACCCAACAGCTGATTAGTTTCAACCTATCAAAGAAACCCTCAACTGATAGTACTGACCACCGCCCTTGCTTGACAAACCTCCATAGAAGGGGCATTACTGCCAGCCCCCTATGAGCCTGTGGGAGAAAGCAAACTATGCAGCACCTCATAGAAGAGTGTTCAGTCAAGACACTCAGTAGAGATGTATTCACACTCAACACAGCAGGACTGGGAGAAACGGTTTGGCTTAGGGACTTTGCATTCACTAAATAAAAAAACTTGAAGAAGTAGTAGAATGTAATCCTGTAGCTAAATTAAGTATGCATTTAAATGAATATGTCACAGTAACCATACCTTTTGTGTTGTTTTTTAAATCTTCAGACAGCGAGATGTAAAGCTGCATAATAGGAGACACTTGCACTTGCATTTTCAATCCAAATGTTGTTGCCACTTGAATGAACATTGAGGACTGCTGAAATATTGTTATTCCATCTGTTTTAAAGAAAATATAATTAGTTACCTCATATGTAGTTGATGTCTTTCACCCTGCATGGCTGCAGACAGAGAACTGAAAAGTGGCTTTGGGTTGGCTAATAGTATTCCAATCTGCACAGACATAGAGGGCAGAATGAGCACCACCCATGCCATTAAATTCTCCTTGAGATGAACAGGACAAAATGATCTTTACAAAAATAGAAAATGCTGGAGATACTCAGCAAGCCTGACAGCGTCTGCAGAGAGAGATTTGAGCCATTGTTTCAAGTCTAGAAAGGGTCACTCAAACTCCAATTGTCGGCTCTATTCTTTCTCCACAGAAGCTATCAGGCCAGCTGAATTATCTTGCTTTTGTTTCAGATTTCAGCATTCGCAGTAATTTGCTTTAAAAACAATATTTACCTTTTCTGAGAGGCATTGTGACAACGGTTCCATCAAACTGTACTTTGCCATTACTGCTGAACACAAAGGAAGTCTATAAAAAGAAGGCACATTTATCATATTCATTATTTATCATCGTATTGGAAGAACTAAAGTAAATGGTTTTACAAAATCTCACCTGATTCTTTGTTAAGGTCACACTGTGCAGACATGTCTGTTTAAAAGCAGCTTGACACTGGTGAATCGCTACGTTGATGGTCCAGTGCTCTGTCTGTGGAAAAGACATTCAGAAATGGAGAAGTCGCAAATGTATCAAGCATGTATGATTATGCCTCAAACATTACATACATATTTGTTTTAAAAATTGATTATAAGTGAGATTAAAATGTCAG
Source organism: Sphyrna mokarran (assembly GCA_024679065.1). Classification (NCBI taxonomy): domain Eukaryota; kingdom Metazoa; phylum Chordata; class Chondrichthyes; order Carcharhiniformes; family Carcharhinidae; genus Sphyrna; species Sphyrna mokarran. Next base: position 16,610,642 of record JAGIQG010000019.1, on the reverse strand, counting down.
AAACGTACAAAAACAGCAACATAGGAGCAATCCCCTTTCACATGATAGTAGTTGTTGTCAAACGTTGTGATGTAAGTTGCCTCTTCAATTTTGCATCTCCCAGGACATCTGCGGTGGGAACATGACCATGTTCCAGATTGACAAGTGCTGGAATGAAAGTACAAATGAAATCATTGAGATTTACCAAATGTTTGAAGAGTTTTTGTGTAGAAACTGCAAATGCAATGTATAGTGCAAAGCTTACCATGACTGACAGGATTCTGTCCTTGTGTCTCCAGATGAATAAATCTTTCCATCATATTCACAAGGACATTCTGCTTTTTTGATGCATGTGTTTCTTCCTCTTATGTTGTCAAGAACAGTACCTGAGAAACATTAAAATACATTTCTAAATACTTCCGTCTATTCACACTAAAATTCACAACTTTAATTTCTACTTACTAATCCAATTAAATCAATCTTCAGTGACTTGTCTAGCATGTCTAGGAGTTGGAATGTCTTGTTGAAGTTGTACAAGACATTGGTAAGGTCATACTTGGAATACTGTGTGCAATTCTGGTCATCCTATTATAGAAAGGATATTATTAAACTGGAAAGAGTGCAGAAAAGATTTACTAGGATGCTACCGGGTCTTGATGGATTGAGTTATAAGAAGAGGCTGGATAGACTAGGACTTTTTTCTGTAGAGTGCAGGAGGCTAAGAAGTGATCTTATAGAAGTCTATAAAATAATGAGGGGCACAGATTAGCTAGATAGTCAATATCTTTTCCCAAAGGTAGGGGAGTCTAAGACTAGAGGGCCCAGGTTTAAGGTGAGCAGGAAGAGATACAAAAGGGGCAATTTTTTTCACACAGAGGGTGGTGAGTGTCTGGAACAAGCTGCCAGAGGTAGTAGTAGAGGCAGGGACAATTTTGTCTTTTAAAAAGCATTTAGATAGTTACATGGGTATGATGGGTAGAGAGGGATATGAGCCAATTGTGGCCAATTGGGATTAGCTTAGGAGTTTTAAAAAAGGACGGCATGCACAAGTTGGACTGAAGGGTCTGTTCCATGCTGTAAACCTCTATGACTCTACGACATGGTGGGGGTGGGTAGTGGGGTGGGGAGGAGAGGCTTAGTGATTAGTAGTGCTGCCTCAAAGCGTCAGGGATTCAATTTGGCCTTAGGTGACTGTGGAGTTTGCATGTTCTCTCCGTGCCTGTGTGTGTTTCTTCTGGGTGCTCTGGTTTCCTCCCATAGTCTAAAGATACGTAGGTGAACTGGGTTGGTTATGCTAAATTGTCCCTTTGTGCCCAGGGATTTGTAGGTAAGGTGAATTAGCCATGGTAAATATGCAGGGTTATGGGGATAGATGATCTTTCTACAGTATAGGGATTCTATAATTTTGGATTCATTATATCACCGAACATTGTATCTGTATTTCAATTAGGAAAATAAGAAATTCTCTCAAATCATTATTTCTGAAATTATTTGCTATTTGTTCCTTATGAGTACAAGTTTCCAGAGGAGAAGATGGAGTGGAGACTCATGACAAAAAGCTTGAAGGTATAAGGGATTTTTACCTTACTATTTTTGAAGTTTTTTTTCAAACTGAGGGTGTAAAACAGGAAGTAGGCCCCAGTGACCCCTGGGAAGGTTTCTTTCCCCCCAGTAAAATTGAACGGAAAGGCTTGGAGTGAGAGCAAGTAGCTTAATTCTTTTTTCTCTCGAGACTGTGTAGGTGACTGATGTCAGCCAGTGGTGAGTGGGAGGTATAAAGATTGGGCAGAGGAGTGAGAGCAAGCAGAGCGAAGGCTGAACTGCTTTGGCAGGAACAAGCAGAGGTGAGAGTAGTTCCTTTTTCCTTTTCGGAAAGTTTATTCTTGTTTTTCCCCAGAAAAAAAATGCCAGGCCAGATGTTGGAATGCTCCTCTTGCAGAACGTGGGAGATCAGAGAGACCTCCGGCATCGCTGACGACAACACCTACAAAAGATGTATCCAGCTGCAGCTGCTAGCAAAGCGTGTTAGGGATCTGAAGAAGGAGCTTCAAGACCTCCACCTTATTCGGGAGAATGAGAAGTGTATAGACAATAGCTTTAGGGAGGTAGTTACACCTAAGTAGCAGAGCACAGGAAATTGGGTTATTGTAAGGAGAGGAAATGGAAAAGTGAAAGGACAGGCAGAATAGGGTTCCCCTGTGGCCATATCCCTCCACAACCGGTGTACTGAATTGGATACTGTTGTGGAGGATGCTTTACCTGGGACAAGCTGCGACAGCCAGAACTCTGATAACTGAGTCTGGTTCTGTAGTGCAAAAGGGTGGGAGGAGGAAGAGGAGAGCGGTAGTGACCAATGATTAGAGGCATGAACAGGAGGTTCTGTGGTTGGGATAAAGACTCTCGCATACCAGGGTTCTGAAAGAAATGGCAAAAGTAATAGCAGGTGCCTTAGTAATTATTTATCAAAATTCGCTGGACTCTGGGGAAGTGCCGGAGGATTGGAAAACAGCTAATGTTACGCCACTGTTTAAAAAAGGTAGCAGACAAAAGGCAGGAAATTATAGACCGGATAGTTTAATATCCGCAGTTGGAAAAATGCTAGAATCCATCATCAAAGAAGAAATAGCGGGACACCTAGAAAAGAACTGTTTGATTAAGCAGACGCAGCACGGATTCATGAGGGGGAAGTCATGTTTAATGGATTTACTGGATTTCTATGAAGATGTGACTAGTGTGGTAGACAGAAGGGAATCGGTGGATGTTGTGTTTTTGGATTTTCAGAAGGTGTTCTATAAGGTGCCTCACAAAAGGTTGCTGCAGAAGGTTAGGGTGCATGGAGTTAGTGTAGATTGAAGATTAGTTATCTAACAGGAAGCAGAGAGTTGGAATCAATGGACGCTTTTCTGATTAGCAGTTGGTGACTAGTGGAGTGCTATAGGGATCGGTGCTGGGGCCTCAACCATTTACATAGACGATCTGGAGGAAGGGGCTGACTGTAGGGTAACGATATTTGCTAATGACATGAAGATGAGTGGAAAAGTGAATTGTGTGGAGAGCGTAGAAAATCTGCAGAGAGATCTGGATAGGCTGAGTGAGTGGGCAAGGACCTGGCAGATGGAGTATAACGTTAGCAAATGTGAGATTATCCACTTGGTAGAAATAATAGTAGGAGGGATTATTATTTAAAGGTTGAAAAACTGCAGCATGCTACTGTGCAGACAGATCTGGGGGCTTTTGCGCATGAATCGCAAAAACTCAGTCTGCAGGTGCAGCAGCTGATCAAGAAGGCAAATAGAATGTTGGCCTTTATAGCGAGGGAGATAGAATATAAAATTAGGGAGGTCTTGCTGCAATTATACAAGGCACTGGTGAGGCCGCAACTGGAGTACTGTGTGCAATTTTGATCTCCTTCTTTGTGAAAGGATGTATTGGCCTTTGGAGGGAGTACAGAGAAGGTTCACTAGGCAGTCAAGTCGAGAAGGTTGTTAAGAAGGCATATGGAGTCTTAGCTTTTATTGGTAGGGGGATTGAATTTCGGAGCCGCAACGTCATGTTGCAACTGTACAAAACTCTAGTGCGGCCGCACTTGGAGTATTGTGTGCAGTTCTGGTCCCCACATTATAAGAAAGATGTGGAGGCATTGGAGAGGGTACAGAGGAGGTTTACCAGGATGTTGCCTGGTATGGAGGGCAGGTCTTATGAAGAGAGGCTGAGGGATTTGAGGTTGTTTTCGTTAGAAAGGAGGCGGCTAAGAGGGGACCTAATCGAAACATATAAGATGATTAGAGGTTTAGATAGGGTGGACAGTGATAGCCTTTTTCCTAGGATGGAGAAAGCTAGCACGAGGGGACACAGCTTTAAATTAAGGGGTGATAGTTATAGGACGGATATCAGAGGTAGGTTCTTTACCCAAAGGGTGGTTCGGGAGTGGAATGCCCTGCCTGCAGCAGTTGTAGATGCGCCAAGTTTGGTGGCGTTTAAGAGGTTAGTTGATAAGTATATGGAAGAGAAGGGAATGGTTTAGTTTGGAGGGGCATTGCTTTTTATATTGGTCGGCACAACATCGAAGGCCGAAGGGCCTGTTCTGTGCTGTAGCGTTCTATGTTCTATGTTCTAGGCTGATATTGGAGGACAAGGGGTTAGCTTATGAGGAGAGATTGAATAGACTGGGCCTGTACTCGTTGGAGTTTAGAAGGCTGAGTGGGGATCTTATAGAGACTTACAAGATAATGAAGGGGCTAGATAGAGTAGAGGTAGAGAGATTCTTTTGACTTAGAAAGGAAAATAGGACTAGCGGGCACAGCTTCAAAATAAGGCTGTTTAGAACGGAGTTGAGGAGAAACTTCTTCACTCAAAGGGTGGTGAATCTTTGGATTTCTCTGCCCATTGAAGTGGTGGAGGATACCTTGTTGAATATATTTAAGTCACAGGCAGATAGATTTCTGATAGCCAAGGGAATTAAGGATTATGGGGAGAAAGTGGGAAAGTGGAATTGATCCACTTCAGATCAGCCATGATCTTATTGAATGACGGGGCTAGATGGCTACTGCTGCTCCTTTTTCTTATGTTCTTATGGTTTGTTGTCTCCCAGGTGCCAAGATCAGGGATGTCTCAGATTGCATGCATGGCGTTCTAAGGTGGGTAGGTGACCAACCAGATGTTGTGATATACATCGGTACCAATGACGTAGGTAGGAAAAGAGAGAGTATAGAGAGCTTGGAAGGAAGTTAAAAAAAAGGACTCCAAGGGTAGTAATCTCAGGATTGCTACCTGTACCACGTGCCAGTGAGGGTAAGAGTTGGATGCTTGGGCGGATGAACACATGGCTGAGGAACTGGTGCAGGGGGCAGGGTTTCTGATTCTTGGATCATTGGGACTTCTTTTGCAGCAGGTGGGTTCTGTACTCTTAAACTACAAGAGGACCAATATACTTGCAGGGAGGTTTGCTAGTGTTATTGGGGAGTGCTTAAACTAGATTTGCAGGAAGATGGGAACCAGAGTGCCAGAGCAGACAATGGAGTGGGGGTAAAATGCAGGTTAGTTCAAGCAAAATCACAAATGGAAGGGTTGAGTGTGATGGAAATAATCTTTTGAGGTGTGTCTATTTCAATGCCAGGAGTATTGTGGGGAAGACAAATGAGCTGAAGGCGTGGCATATGACATTATAGCCATTAGTGAAACTTGGCTACAGGAGGGGCAGGACTGGCAGCTCAATGTTCCAGGGTTCCAATGTTTTAGGCATGAGAGAGGCAGATGGATAAAAGGTGGGGGGGGGGGGGGGGGTGGCATTGTTGGTCAGGGAAAATGTTACAGTGATACTCAGGCAGGATAGATTTAGATGGGGTAGAGTTTGTTAAATGTGTTCAGGAGAATTTTCTACATCAGTATATAGAGGTGCCAACTACAGACGATACAATACTGGATCTCCTATTGGGAAATGAGTTAGGGCAGGTGATGGATGTGAGTGTGAGGGAACACTTTGGATCCAGTGATCATAATGCCATTAGTTTCAGCCTAATCATGGATAAGGATAGATCTGGTCCACTAGTTGAAGTTCTGAACTGGAAAAAGGACAAATTTGATGAAATGCGAAGGGATCTGAGAAGTGTGAATTGGCACAGGCTGTTCTCTGGTAAGGATGTAAATGGAAAGCGGGAGGCCTTCAATAGAGAAATTTTGAGAGTTTGTATGTTCCTGTCAGGATTAAAGGCAAAGTAAATAGGGAAAAGAGGGAGATTGTAACACTGTTTAAGAGGAAGAGAGAGTTGTATGAAATGTACAGGCAGCAAGGAACAGATCAGATGCTTCAGGAGTATAAAAAATGCAAGAAGCTATTTAAGAAGGAAATCAGGAGGGTTAAAAGAAAGCATGAGGTTGCTTTGGCAGACAGTGTGAAAGAAAATCCAAAGAGCTTCTATAGGTATGTTAGGAGCAAAAGGATAGTGAGGAATAAAATTTGTCCTCTTGAAGATCAGAGTGGTAGACTGTCTATGGAACAAAAAGAGATACTTAATAGGTTTTTTGCATCCATATTTACTGAGGAAACAGGCATGGGATCTACGGAAATTGGGCAAGCAGGTAGGGAGGTCATGCAACCTTAACAGATTAAAGAGGAGGAGGTGCTGGCTGTTTTGAGGCAAATCAGAGTAAATAAATCCCCAGGACCATACAGGGTATTCCCACCGACATTGAGGGAGGCTCGTGTTGAACTTGCAGAGGCCGTGGCAGACATATTTAAAATGTCAATAATCACAGGAGAGGTGCTGGATGATTGGAGGATGGGTCATGTTGTTCTGTTGTTTAAAAATGGTTCCAAAAGAAATCCGGGAAATTACAGGCCAGTAACTTTGATGTCGGTGGTTGGCAAGTTATTGGAAGATGTGATAAGGGATAGGATTTACAAATATTTGATAGACAGGGACTTATTAGGGAGAGTCAACATGGCTTTGTGTGTGGTAGGTCATGTTTGACCAATCTATTAGAGTTTTTCAAGGAGGTCACCAGGCAAGTGGATGAAGGGAAGGCAGTGGATGTTGTCTACCTGGATTTCAGCAAAGCCTTTGACAAGGTCCCTCATGGGAGGTTAGTGAAGAAGGTTCAGTCGCGAGGTATAGATGGGGAGGTTGTAAATTGGATTAGGCACTGGCTCAATGGAAGAAGCCAGAGAGTGGTTGTGGAGGATTGCTTCTCTGAGTGGAGGCCTGTGACTAGTGGAGTGCCGCATGGATCAGTGTTGGATCCATTATTATTTGTCATCTATATCAATGATCTGGATAATAATGTGGTAAACTGGATCAGCAAATTTGCTGATGATACAAAGATTGGAGGTGTAGTGGACAGTGAAGAAGGTTTTCAAAACTTGCAGAGCGACTTGGACCAATTAAAAAAAAATGGGCTGAAAAATGGCAAATGGAATTTAACACAGACAAGTGTGAGATATTGCACTTTAGAAGGACAAACCAAAGTAGAACATACAGATTAAATGGTAGGACTCTGAACAGTGCAGTTGAACAGAGGGATCTGGGAATACAGGTACAGAATTCCCTAAAAGTGACGTCACAGGTGGATAGAGTCGTAAAGAGTGCTTTTGGTACATTGGTCTTTATAAATCGGAGTATCAAGTATAAAAGTTATATTAAGGTTATGTAAGGCATTGGTGAGGCTGAATTTTGAGTATTGTGTACAGTTTTGGTCACCTAGTTACAGGAAGGATATAAATAAGGTTGAAAGACTGCAGAGCAGGTTCACAAGAATGTTGCCGGGACTTGAGAAGCTGAGTTACAGAGAGAGATTGAATAAGTTAGGACTTTATTCCCTGGAATGTAGAAAAATGAGGGGAGATTTGATAGAGGTGGATAAGATTTTGATGGGTATAGATAGAGTGAATGCAAGCAGGCTTTTTCCACTGAGGCTACGGGAGAAGAAAACCAGAGGGCATTGGTTAAGGGTGAAAGGAGAAAAGTTGAGAGGGAATATTAGGGGGAGCTCCTTCATGCAGAGAGCAGTAGGAGTGTGGAATGAGCTGCCGGATAAAGTGGTAAATTGGGGTCATTTTTTAACATTTAAGAAAAACTTGGACAGGTTCATGGATGAGAGGAGTGTGGAGGGCTATGGTTTAAGTTCAGGTCAGTGGGACTATGCAAAAAATGGTTCGGCACAGACAAGAAGGGCCAAAAGGCCTGTTTCTGAGCTGTAATTTTCTATGGTTCTATGGTTCTAAGTGTAAAGGTACTGGCTCCTTGCTACATAATCAACTGCTGATTCTCACAAGAAAACTGCATGATTAGGAGTGGATCCAGTTATTCATCTTTCTATCCATTTCATCCATTTGCAACACTCTGATGTTGTGCAGCATTTACAATGATAAAAGTGATTGCCAAAAGATTCAGAATTCAAGTTGCGAATATGTTTGCATGATCAAAATATTTTGAAATGTGGGTTCACACCCAATATAGCTGCCCAATGTCACCCACGCCATGAGTTTGCTGGGTCAATATGAGGCCATTTAATCAGCATGGACAGGTCACTCTGGTAGCATTGAGGAATGTCCATCACCACTTACATGCCCCATGTGGGCGAAACCTATGAATGCTGGTTATACCCTCTTTAACCCCCTGATCAATAACATTTCAAAAAGAAAATAACCTTGCTGTTCTTTGGGAGTCTGGGCACTTTCTCTGGGATACACCCTCACCCTTCTGAAGGCAAAAGTGCCTCATTTCACTTCGTGCAATGTTCACCTACACACCAAGTTCTGAATGAACCAATGCAGCAGGGGCAATCAACATTTGGGTTCTCCCTTCTCACTTCTTCCTCTGGACAATGTTTGCCTTGAACTCAAGCTGGGGCTCACAAGGAAAGTTGGCAAATCGGAGAAATCGCTGTGGCAATGTGGAACAGATTCCCAATTCTTTTTGTGGAAGTTCTTTCTGATTTCTATTAAAAAATAGGTGAGGGACCAGCCGATCCCCCAGACCCCTCCACCCCAAGAAATTCCCAGCTCCGTGATCCTGCCGTAGCATCACTAGACCTCTAGGCTGACCTTTTATTTTAGCAGGTGTTCAAAAAAATCTAATTGGAAATAATGTTGTGGCATGCTAGCCACAGATTGTGTGTGTTAATGTAAAGGACACCATAGTGTGAATGTATAGCAGATCATTCAGTGTTTTATCTTAAATTAATAACAAGGCACAAGAAAAAGATGGAATTGTCTTCAATTAATAAATACAATTACCCGCTGGACAATCGCAAGTATTCACACACTGATCACATTGCGGCTGAGATTTTGGAGTAGAGCAGGTTGGAACACATACTGGGCCACATTCCTTATAAATCTGAGTAGCTGGACATTCGGGTTTTTCTGAAATAGAAAAGCATTATAAACATTTTTCCACTTTGATCACTGATGATATATGATTAAACATGCATGCAGATATTTGCTTCACCGAGTAAGAATCTTCATTAAACAATTACATCATCATCATAGTACACAGCACAGAAGGAGGCCATTCAGCCCATCGAATCTGTACCAACCATGTGCCACCCAGGTCTGTTCCCATAACCCCACACATTTACCTACTTGTCCCCTGACACAGGCGAAATTCAGCACAGCCAGTACACCCAACCCGCACATCTCTGGATGTGGGAGGAAGCTGGAGCACCTGGAGAAAATCCATGCAGACATGGGGAGAATGTGCAAACTCCACACAGACACTAATCCACAACCAGAATTGAACCCAGGCTCCTGTGCTGTGAAGCAGCAGTGCTAACCACTGTGCCACTGCGTAACCATTGCGTTGATGATTGAGGTTTCATTTTAAGGCGTGTGTTCTTAATCATGGGTTGAATTGTCCTGATTTCCAGAGATAACTTACTGCATTTAAGATCTGTTCTCCATTTCACTATGTCCGGGATAATCACTTTAAAACATTGCCGTGACATCTCTTCAAAAGTAGCACATTCACACTTCGATTTTTTACAGTTATAAGAGTCTGCATTACACATATTTAAGTACTGATTTAAAAGGTTTGTGTTCTTAAAACAGGACGAGAAGAATCGGGAGATTCCTGCAACACAGGCCTAAAAATGAAAGAAGAAACACAATAAAAGTTATGCACGGAAAATCCCACTGCTCCAATCTCAAGTCACTGAGTTGTCTACAGTACAAAAGCATTTTTTTTTTACTCAGGAATTTTATACTCATTTATGGGACATGGGTGTCACTGGCTGGCCAGCATTTATTGCCTATCCCTAGTTGGCCGAGGGCAGTTGAGAGTCAACCATTTTGCTGTTGCTCTGGAGTCACATATAGGCCAGACCAGGTACGGACACCAGTTTTCCTTCCCTAAAGGATATTAGTGAACCAGGTGGGGTTTTACAACAATGGTTATCAACAGATTCTTATTTTCAGGTTTTCTTTATTGAATTCAAATTCCACCATTGCCATGGTGGCATTCAAACCCAGGTTTCCAGCACATTAGCTCAGTTTCTGGATTAATAGTCTAGCAATAATACCACTAGGCCTTGAATACCAAAACTCCTTTAAAGTGGAGTCACAGGTAGACAGAGTAGTGAAGAAGATATTCAGCATGCTTGGTTTCATTGGTTAGGAAACTTTCCACTCACATGTCGAAGGAACTGCGTTCTGAAAGCTTGTGGATTTACCATCAAATAAACTTGTTGGACTTTAACGAGATGTTGTGAGACTTCTTACTGTGTTCATTGATTAGAACATTGAATACAGGAGTTGGGACGTCTTGTTGAAGTTGTACAAGACATTGGTAAGGCCACACTTGGAATATTGCGTCCAGCTCTGGTCACCTTATTATAGAAAGGATATTATTAAACTAGAAAAAGTACAGAAAAGTTTTGCTAGGATGCTACCAAGTCTTGATGGATTGAATTATAAGGAGAGGCTAGATCGACTGGGACTTTTTTTTCCGGAGCATAGAAGGCCGAGGGATAAACTTGTAGAGGTCTATAAAATAATGAGGGACATTGATCAGCTAGATCGTCAATATCCTTTCCCATAGGTAGGGGAGTCTAAAACTAGAGGACTTAGGTTTAAGGTGAGAGGAGAGAGATACAAAAATGTCCAAAAGGGCAATTTTTTCACACAGAGGGTGGTGAGTGTCTGGAACAAGCTGTCAAAGGTAGCAGTAATAGATACAGGTGCAATTTTGACTTACAAAAAGCATTTAGACAGTTACATGAGTGAGATGGTATAGCGGGATATGGGCCAAATGTGGGCAATTGGGACTAGCTTTGAGGTTTAAAAAAAAAGGGCTGCATGGACAAATTGGGCCAAAGGGCCGGTTTCCCGCTTAGAAAGGATAGCAGAACTTGAGGACACAGCCTCAAAAAAAGGTGGGGGGACAGTTTAGATTGGAGTTGAGGAGGAACTCCTTCACTCAAAGAGTTGTGAGTCTCTGGAATTCTCTGCCCATTGAAATGGAGGCTACCTCACTGAATATATTTAAGCCACACGTAGATAGGTTTCTGATAGACAAGGGAATTAAGGGTTATGGGGAAAAAGCGGGAAAATGGAACTGATCCACTTCAGATCAGCCATGATCTTGTTGAATGGCGGGCCAGGCTTGAAGGGCCAGATAGCCTACTCCTGTTCATATTTCTTATGTTCGTATATGTTCTTATGTTCTTATGCTTCCGCTATCTGCATTGGAGTCCAACTTGAATCCATCTTTGTCCACTCCCCTTTTCCCTCATCTACAAGCTTATCCTTGCCAAAAATATCTTAAGGTGTGGAGGCATTTTTCCCTGATGACACCCATTTCTACACCTCCACCAGTTCAACTGACCACCCCAGTACTTCTGCAACGCCAATCAAAATGTCCATAATCTGGTCTTGGCTGTGTCTACCAGCCAAGCAATTCGAAGCCCAAAAACAACACCACAAACTTCATGGGCTGGAATGCCAACCACCACCTCCTCCTTCTCTTGCCCCTACTTTGGCTTTGGTCAGCCACAAAGGGCACTTTCCTAGATCTTAAGTGTAAAGCTCATGTTCAGTCTTGTGAAAGTCGATCTCTCTTAGTCTCCTCAGTGCTCTGCTGCAACATGCAACACGATTGACTCAGTATTGGGAACCTCTGATCTGGGAAGTTTTTGTACTGGCTTATCATGTTAACCTTGTAAGGACTGAGTAAATGTTCTATATCTTACAAATCATAGAATTCCTACAGTGCTGAAGGAGGCTATTCAGCCCATTGAATCTGCACCAACAACAATCCCACCCAGGCCCTATTCCTGCAACTCCACATATTTATCCCTGCTAATTCCCTCATATTAGGATTAATTTAACATGACCAATCAACCTAACCAACACATCTTTGGTGGGAGGAAACCAGAGCACCCAGAGGAAACCCACACAGTCACTGGGAAAATGTGCAAACTCTGCACAGACAGTGACCCAAGGTTGGAATTGAACCCTGGTCCCTGGCACTGTGAGGCAGCAGTGCTGACGACTGTGCTACTGTGGGTTCCCTCTGGGTGCTCCGGTTTCTGCGGGTTGGGTTGATTAGCATTCTAAATTGCCCACTAGCTAGGATAAATGTAGGGGGTTATGGGGAAAGAGTCTGGGTGGGAGTGCGGTTGGTGCAGACTCAATGGGCGGAATGGTTTCCTTCTGCACTATAGGGATTCTATGATTCTAATCAATACAAACGCTGGAAGAAATGATTGAAAGTTGACCCTTAGTCTTCCCGGTTTCAAAAGGGGCTCCGTTGGTTCTCCACAGAGCTTGCAGTGGGAGAACAGCAACAGCTCCCTTGGAAATTTGTGAATGTGATTTTACATCATTGATTAGATATGAGGAAACATTCCTTTTTCGAAACTAGCACCCTCTCAGCTCAATAAGCAGAATGACACAATTTGCTGTTAAAAGATTCAAGTTTCTCTGTTGTCTCATGTACTTTGTCCTTGGGTATAAACTTACCAGGTTCTTTTTATATTTTGGCTGATCAGGTTTGATGTGACATGTGTGGCCCAAAACATCCAGTTTATTTGCATCAAAGAAAGATGGACCTAAAAAACAAAGGTATGGCAAGCGACTCAGCAAATGGTACAAACATGTCAGTATTAACATTGAAGCTGACACATCACAACAACATAACAAGAGACTTGATTCATTCGAGCAAGAAAAAAGGCAGCTATAGTTATAATGTTTCTTCTATTTACCAAAGCTGGTCTTGGAGCCTTCTTCAACTTTCCCACATAATCCACAGAGTTGCCCTTGATAGCTACTGTCAAGTATTAGCTGCAAACAAAAGTAAATATAAAACATTAGAAGTAGCTATGTCTAAAACAGTGAAATGTCCGATTCCTATGGGGGAACAATACAAAAGCAATATGTTATCATTACATAAGGAAGTGTTTGTCAAAACTTTCTCATAAGAACATAAAACATAAAAACAAAAGAAATAGGAGCAGGAGTAGGCCATCCAGCCCCTTGAGCCTGCCCCGCCATTCAATAAGATCATGGCTGATCTATCAGTACCACTTTCCTGCTTTCTCCCCATAACCCTTAATTCTCTTGTCAATCAAAAACCTATCCACTCTTGACTTGAACATATTCAGTGAGGAAGCCTCCACCACTTCATCAGGCAAAGAATTCCAAAGATTCACCACACTTTGCGTGAAGAAATTCCTCCTCAACTCCGATCTGAACCGCCCCTCCCAATCTTGAGGCTGTGCCCTCTAGTCCTGCTATCTTTGCTAAGTGGGAAGAGTCTCTCAACCTCTACCCTATCCATCCCCTTCAATATCTTATACGTCTCTATAAGATCCCCTCTCAGCCTTCTAAACTCCAAAGAGTACAAACCTAGCCTATTCAGTCTCTCCTCATAATCCAATGCCCTCATCTCTGGTATCAGCCTAGTAAACCTTCTCTGCACCCCCTCCAAGGCCAATATATCCTTCCTCAAATGCGACGACCAAAACTGCACACAGTACTCCAGCTGAGGCCTCACCAGCACCCCTATACAACTGCAACAGAACCTCCCTACTTTTATATTCTATCTCCCTGGCTATAAAGGCCAACATTGCATTCGCCTTCTTAATCACTTGCTGCACCTGCAGACTGTGTTTTTGTGATTTGTGCACAAGGACCCCCAGATCCCTCTGCAATGTCGCATGCTGCAGTTTTTCATCATTTAAATAGTAATCCTTCCTACCATTATTCCTACCAAAGTGGATAACCTCACACTTGCTAACATTATACTCCATCCGCCAGGTCCTCGCCCACTCATTCAACCTATCCAGATCTCTCTACAGGCTTTCCACACCCTCCACGCAATTTGCTTTTCCACTCATCTTCGTGTCATCATCTTTTCCCCTTTACTGCAAATGGTTTGCATGAGATTGCACATTCTTGTCAGGTATAGTTTAATGTTCTTACTTTACCTAGCCAGTAATATCAGAAAAATTTTCAGCACTGGACGCACATAGGTAGGATTTGTAATTCACCCTGATGATTGCTGTTTGTGAACACCTCGCTTTCTTGCTGTCTCTCAAACAGAGCCTCAAGACTTGCTCCAGTAACACTTCCTCCTTTGTCTCGGATTTCCACTTGGTCCCATTCTTTCTGGATAGGTTTGATAACAGGAGCGGAAAATCTCACCAGAGTCCCCAAATTGTGTTTTACATTGGTGGGAAGTGATTGTCCCTGCGCCCGCCAGTGACATAATGGGAATCCTGATGTTGAACATCAGGAACACTATATGTCAGGCTTGAATCATCCCCTCACTGGAGGAAAATCCATTTACATCAGTGTGAGGGCAGATGGGTGTGAATTATGACTGGCCTCCCATGGCACGCAGTTAGTGGGCAGACCTCCTAAAGTAGTTCAGATGAAAGCATTGTTCAGGAGGGAGAGGGACAATGTCAGGACAGTGCAGACTACAGTGCCATTGGGCAGCTCCATGAGGCAGTGTTTGGGGGAGGAAGGTTGTTGCATGGGGGCGGGGGAAAACGTGTGGCAGAGAGATGGAACAGGTTCTATATGAATATTGGTGTACACGAATGGCCATTAAAAATTGCACCCTGACCTTTAAAAAAAAGCATCCTTTGCTCTTTTTCTTCTGTTAGAGAATCAGAAGGAGACTATTCAACCCATTGAGTCTGCACCAACTCTCCAATTGAGCGTTCCATTCAGGCTTCTTCCCCGTAACCAACTTATTTACTCCAATAGTCCCCCTAATCTATGCAGTTTAGGGCATTAAGGGGCAATTTAACTCGCACACTTTGGATTATGGAAAGAAACTGGAGAACCTGGAGGAAACCCATACAGACATGGGGAGAATGTGCAAACTCCGCACAGGCAGAGACCCAAGGCTGGAATCAAACCTTGCCATTTGAGGTGGCTGTGCTAACCATTGGACCACCATGCTGCCCAATTATGTTTCCCAACAGTGCAGTGGGGAAAGCCACTGTTATAGTGTTCACTGTTCACTGGCTTCACTGTTGTTTTCCTACTGCCTGTCATACCCCACCAAATACAGAGAAAATTCTGCCCCTCAATCTTACTAGGCATTTCAAAAATTTCCTTCTGCTCCTTTCAAGCTCCCAATCATTGGAAATCCGTGATTTCCAAACAAAGTGTAGGTTCTATCCTCAAGATAAAATATGTGTATATTAGTTGCGCAGTTTGTCATTTATTTACTTTGTTTGCAGTGCATGTACACACAACTGCTACCTGCAAAGAGTAATCTGATATAAGTCTCTCATAACTTTACCGATAATGCATCTTGACGGTTCCAGATCAAAGATATGGTATGTTTCCTGTTATAAATCCGTGTGTAAATTCCATATGGCTGAATACTTATCACCTTGTCATCAAATGGTACTGTTACTCTGTAAGATAAATGCTGGGTGAAAATTGTACCAAGAACAGCATATAAGCTAATGTAATCATGAATGCTTCCATATGATCTAAAGTAATTGGATAATGAAAATTTGGACTGGAATTTTGCTGGCATGCCCGCCCCAACTTTGGGGACGGGTGAGATTCGGAGAACGGCTTTCACCATTG
Organism: Sphyrna mokarran; assembly: GCA_024679065.1. Lineage (NCBI taxonomy): Eukaryota > Metazoa > Chordata > Chondrichthyes > Carcharhiniformes > Carcharhinidae > Sphyrna > Sphyrna mokarran. Next base: position 16,595,116 of record JAGIQG010000019.1, on the reverse strand, counting down.
GCCTCGGGCGGGATCTTACAAACCTTGGGTGGATGTGCCTGTAAAATTCTGCCCCTATAGGTAATATAGACCAATTGGTCTTCATATTTGTAAGGATCTTGCTTGTCTATTTACGATGGCTGCCTTATTTTCTCCATTTCCCATGCTTGACTATTTCTATAAGTTTAAGTGAATCAATATGAGGGTGAAAAAGAATCCAAAACAACTATTTCAAAAAGAAATTAAATTCTGACTATGAAACATAATGGAAAATAGTTGCTTAAAGTTTATTTATTGGTGTCACAAGTAAGCTTACGTTAACACTGAAAATCCCCTAGTCGCCACACGCCGGCACCTTTCAGGTACACAAAGGGAGAATATAGCATGGCCAATACACTTAACCAGCACATCTTTAGAATGCGGGAGGAAACCAGACTGCCCAGAGGAAACCCATGCAGACACAGTGAGAACGTGCAAACTCTACACAGACAGTAACCCAAGGTCAGAATCAAACCTGGGTCCCTGGCCCAATGAAAAGCAATGCTAATCACTGTACCACCATGCCACTCAATTATTTGTTTTCTAGCATAGAAACCTTAAACTCCAGAATTGTCTTTCATGATGGGAGTTTTCCTGGAGACTTCTCCCTCTAGCTAAAGCTAAGCAAAATCTTCTAGCCTCATTTGATTTTAATTTGGTCTTTCCAATCAGAGCATGAGTTCCCATCCACATTTCTGTAGCATGAACCACAGAAATTTTCAGTTTCTTGCTGTTCTACCATTAAAGGGCTAATCCGTCTTTGACATTCAGAAATATTTAGGAAAGCCAGCAATCCTGTGCAACAACTGCTTTCTTTATACCCCTCCCATCTTGAAGCTCATCACTGTGAGAACATGAATCACATGGCCTTTATATTCAGATAGTGATGCTGATTCTCGAGAATCCAACTGGTTTTCTCTTGGAAGTAAATGAAGAGTTTAAAGCACATTTCATCATCCTAAAACATACAACATAATAGTTTCATAACCTCATTAGCAAAACAAAATGAGTGTGATTTACCAGCTGCGCTTGCCCCAAGACAGGAAAATCCCACCTGAGATCGATGAATCTTTGCATGGTCTGTGTCCTGCCCACTAAAATTTCCATAGTGGGCTGGATGGGAAAATTTCTGAACTTCTGAGCAATTATATTTTGTTATTTTACTGATCATAGTATTATGGCCTGGATTTTAATCCCAGTAATGATAAATGGTAGGGACATGTAATTTGACAATTTAGGCTGATTGCCCATAAGTTACTTTGATCATATTTTCTTTCAGCAGATATTGGCAGGTAAAATTCTCCCTGCAGCAATGAACCAGCTAGGTATGAGTTTCTCAGCACAATAAATGGCCAATGCCATCTCCTTCAATTCTGACCACAGAATCTGGATGTAGAGATGCCGGCGTTGGACTGGGGTAAACTCAGTAAAGTTTTACAACACCAATTTTAAATCCAACCAATTTATTTGATAGTAAATCCGCGAGCTTTCTAATGTCGAAAGCTCGCGGATTTACTATCAAATAAATTGGTTGGATTTAAAATTGGTGTTGTAAAACTTTACACAGAATCTGGACCAGTAAGTGTAATGCATGTGCTCAAAATAAGATTTCAATATGTATGATTTAGTACATTTTGGGGAAAAATAAAGAGTATATACTTATTGGAAAGTTACTGGATAAATTTTCATACTGTTGCCAAAGCTTAAAACTAGAATTATTGATTGGCAGTCCATTTGAGAATCTGGCCTATTTTCTTTTACATTGATTCAATAACACCTTTGCCACAGCTGATTTGGTTTTAAATTTCTCATGTGTGATTTGTGTCTCAGTTGTGTCCAATCAATAGAAGTACACTGTGCTTAAGGTTCTTTCATTTCCTACTGCACAAAGACAAATACCATTTTAATATTAAATGTAAAATCCCCTTTATGCCAAAATGTCAGATGCTGAGATCTAACAGTGAATAGGTTATTCCCCGCAAGATAACAACTTGCAGTTCATGGATTTGTATTTAGAAAACAGATACAAGTACAACTTACCTCTCATCTTGAACTGAAATACTCCCATTGACCACCAGAATCTTGATGCCTTCTATCTTGATGTAAATGCGTTCAAGATTGCCATTTGACGCTCTGTGGATTTGGATGTTGAAATCTCCTCCACTTGTGCAATGGCGACTCAGAATATAGTTGCAGGTTGAGGTGAAGTAGTAAAACTGGTCATCAAATGTCCTGAACGCTCCATTTCCCCAAGTGCTGCAGAGTACTGTAAAACAGTTGGCATTCCAACATCATTTACCATAGTCGATCAATATTGCACATTAGTATACACTTTTAGCTTCACTTAATCACACTTATTATTGTAAGTATAGTTTTAGATACAATGGAGATTGATTTTAACTTTGTCTACTGGCTGTGTAGGCAATTACAACCGTTTGGGTAATTTACTTGTCATACTGCCCATGACGTCAACCTGCAAGGGCACCCAACCCAAAGTGGGCGAAGGTCTCCCTTACAAATACAGTGAAGATGTTGGAGCTGGAACACAGCACCTGCTATGTCTTTCTTACTAACTATAATCATGTCATAAGAACAAACAAAATAAGAAGTCTGACAACACCAGGTTTAAGTCCAACCGATTTATTTGATAGTAAACTCACAAGTTTTCGAGGTTCTCCTCTTCATCAGGTGAATGAGATATTCTGATTTACTATTAAATAAATCGGTTGGACTTAAACCTGGTGTCGTCAGACTTCTTACTGTGTTTACATTGTAAGAACAAGCCCCAGAGAGGACCGATAAATCTTTTGCTTCCTTTTATGGGAGTTCTCCTCTAGGCTTCGTGGGCATGCTTAGGCCTTCTGTGACACACACACACATGGCCATTCCCTCCACGCTTCAACCAATTCCACCCCCCACCATCTCATGATGTCCAAAAACAAGGTCCTGGTCAGGCATTCCTAACATTCAATCCTAACATCTATCAAGTGGATGTGGACGGGCGATGGAGCAGGAAATTCTCTACCTCTTCTTATGCGGAGTGAGTGAGAAATCAGCTGGTGTGACTTAATTGAAGCCTGAGGCCATTGGGTTAGCTCGGGCCTCATTCCTACAGGAGATGGTGAAGTTCCAGCTCAATCTTGTTCAACCCAGAGAGTAAAATCTGGACTAATATCTCAATCAATATGTGCGACTTACTGCTATTTTTTTTTGGTGTTAGCGTTTCTTGCAGCGATCTGGGCACAAACAAATGATTGAGCATACTTGCTTCTGTTTGAGAATGAAACATAAAACATAGAACAATTAGACCAAAGTTAGTTCTTTCGGAACCAGGTTACTTTTACACTGGTCAATTATTTACAGTAAAAAGTCAGTATCATGTATGGTTCTCATGGTTACAATTCTTATTTTAGAGAACAGTATGGGAGGAAATCACCTTTTGATCAGGAAACAGGGAGGGCACAACTTTCAATTGCAGATAAACCTATACAGCAATTTTTCAACTGTCTTTATGAGTGCCATCTAATTTCTCCGGTCATATGACTATAAGAACCAACAGTGGGTGGCACTAATTGGGAAAATGCCCTGTAAGTGAGGAATTTGCTTTAACAGTGTTGCTGGGTAAGGTGGCTCATGCTAATATTGTGAAGCAAATGCCTTTCAGTAAAGACTTTTTTTAATCTTTTGCTTTAATTCAACAATAACCGAGTGACTGGTGTGTATGAACTGAGCCTGTGCCGGGTGGCAAATGCTGTAAGCCCAAGTAGGACCTAATCGGGAAAGAGATAATAAATCAAAAGAAACAATGTGCAGGGGGTAAAGATAGGGGAATGGCACTCAGTCACTATATTCATTTAGAGAGCCAATACAGACACAATGGACCATATGGCCTCCTTCCACACTGTACCAATTGCATGATTTTGCAAAACTATAGGCTGGAGTTTCAGCCTTGTGGTGGGTAACAGGAGTTGGTGATTTTCCATCTCACCCCATCCACCTCGGAAGAAAGTATCTTTTCATTCACTCAAGGAACATAGGCATCACTGTCTGAGCCAGCATTTACTGCTCATCCCTAATTGCCCCTGAACCAATTTGATTTGGTTTATTATTGTCACATGTATTGACATACAGTGAAAATTATTGTTTCTTGCATGCTGTACAGACAAAACATACCATTCATAGAGAAGGAAATGAGAGAGTGCAGAATGCAGTGTTACAGTCATAGCTGAGGAGTAGAGAATAATCAACTTAATGCAAGGTTATCCATTCAAAAGTCTACCAAGTGAATGAAAAGAATCAAGTAGCATACTAGGCCATTCCAGAGGATTTTTTTTTGAAAAGCCAATCGCATTGCTGTGGATCTGGGCCAGATCAGGTGAGGATAACAGATTCCCTTTCCTAAAGGGCATTAATAACTCAGAATGAGCTTATATAACAATCAGCAATGGTTTCATGGTCATCATTAGGCTTGTAATTCTAGATTTTTATTCAAATTTCACCATCTGCAATGGTAGTATTCAAACCCTAGTCCCCAGAGCATCACCCTGAGTCTTGAGATTATTTATGCAGTGACAATACTACCACACCACTATCTCACCATTATTGCCTGCAAAAATGGGAGTTGATAATCTTCAAAAGCTCTATTAGATTTGCTGTGATATATATTTGCTGCTTTTCAATATTGGATGAATTTTCTCCTTTTCTTTGAACATTTTGGAAGTTCCATTAAGGCTTTACTGAATAATATTGAAGACTGCTTGATGTACTCTTCACCGCGACATATTTTATACTATTTCAGGAATGTCACATGTTACTCTATTCATCCAGTTTGCCTTTCTACTTTTATCTCCTAATTCATTAAAAATCACTGGGGCTGATCTTAAAGGCTCACCCCGCCGGTCGATTGATGTGGTGAGCCATAAGATCACACCCATATTTTTGCCTCTCATGATTTTAATGGCCCTGTTTTGCCAGTGAAATTGGCTTTGCTTCCGATTTCAATATTCATCAACTAATTTAAAGTTAATTAGTGAGGCTGATACAGTGAGCAATAAGCGGCAGGACCTGATGTCTGTGGGTTTGGTGGGGTGGTTGGGAGGTAGGTGTTGTGGGGAGGTGGGGAAAGTGATAAGAGATACACTGTGTACATTGTATACTGGGAGACCAGGGCGTCTGTGCAATGGCATCCCTAGAGGATAGGCTCCTCCTCCCCGGCAGGAATCATATCCTGGTACTTTTTTTTAACCAAGTGCCGTGCAATTGCAACTAGGAGATCAGCCCAAAAACCATTGCGATTCTTTCCTGCTTTCACGCTCATTTGGCGCTTAGAATTTATTTTGGTAACATCACCACCTCCCCCCCGCACCCCCACTTTTTCTAATTCTCAATGCCAAGCCACTGAAATACGAAAATTAAATCAGAGATTCTTCCCGTGTCTGTGTGGATGTCCTCTGGGTGCTCCGGTTTCCTCCCACAGTCCAAAGACATACGGGTTAGGTCGATTGGTCATGCTAAATTGCCCCTTAGTATCGGGGGTCTAGCATGGGATTATGGGGATAGGACTTAGATGGGATTGTGGTTGGTGTAGACTTGCTGGGCTGAATGGCCTCCTTCATCACTGTAGGGATTCCCTGATTCTATGAATCAGTTGCACAAATTTGACCAATAAATTTGCAACCTCAATCAGAAAGGCTAGAAATGCATGGAAGGCAAAATCTTTCATGATTATGAGTGGAATTGAAAATCCTCTTTTTGGTTATTTCTGGAAGACAACAAGAAGAGCAAAGTCACCTGGCCTTTTGATTTTACATTTCACTTTCACCAAACTATTCGTTTCATTGGTTCTCCTTTTCTCTTCCCGATAGAATAGCTTTCTACAGTAAATAAAACTATGGACACTGTAAATTGCTCCTCTTTCTTGAAGGTTATGTCCACATAATCTTTGGATATTGGTTTAAATTTTTGGGCACTCAACTTACGTCTGATGTCTCTTCTGACTCTGAGATTTTTCTGTTAGAATTAATATCTAATTTGTACCCTATGCATCAGTTTCATCAGGTGGCATAAATCCCAGTGTTTACATTGCTAAGGCAGGCGCAACAAATGGAATATTATTAAATGTAATAATATCTCACTTTCACACTATGGATAAGTAAAGTACAGTGCGAAACTGAAAGTTTAGTTGTGGAAATCTAGATTGGGGTTCTCTTAAAAAAATTCTAAGTGGAGTAAATCACGCTCTTTTTTTTCCAACAGGATTTTCAGAATGAATCTCCCACACTCTGTGCACTGCAGAGTGCCTCAGCATGAATCACACTGAAAATCAGAGGTTGGGGCCTATTCCCACTGGAGAGATCTGCAGCATAGCACTGCACGGACATGCTCCAATCCATGGGGTTGGGGAGGGGATGGTCCTGTTGTCACTCTTCACTTGAGCTGAGAGACAGTGGGAGGGGTTGTTGTGGGGGGATGTTCAGTCTTCTGGGGAGGTTGGGTCGGCGGGGGGGCGTTGACACTGCCAGTGGAGGGTGGGGAGGGGGGTTGATGGTGGAGAATCAGCGCTGAGATTGGCACAGGCACAGTGGCCCCTGCCTGCCAGCGTCCAGATTGATGGCCAGCCTTGCAAACCCTGCATCGCCAGTCCTCTGCCACCCCCCTCCCCACCCTCCTCAAGGCCCAATCACTCTTCCGCCAAGCATACCCAGGCCCGTTCTTGACCCTTCCCACCTCAGCTCTGATCTCCCATCCCCTCAAATCTCCCCCACCAGCAGTCCCGAACTCCCCATCCCCCACTGCATTGCTGACTATCCCCCTGCAATTCTGACCCCTCCCTTGCAGTGCCAACCCCCACAATCCCATCCTCCCCCCGTAGTGCTGAATCCCCCCTCGCAATCCTGACCTTCATCCTGCAATGTTGATTTCCCCCCCACCCCCGCAGTGTTGACCCCCGTGCAGACCCAGCCTCCCCTGAAGGCTGAACCCCCTCCCCCACACCTCACTTCCCCCACCCTGATGGTCAACCCGAGTCACTGGCCTCCTTCCCTCTGTCGTTCACCTCAAGTGGAGAGTGACAATAGGAACCCCACCTCCACCACACAGGTCCCCATAGGCCGTTCCCACCCTTGGCATAATTCTATGTCCAATGGGCAGTGCCAAGGAGCCCCCAAGGCAATGGCACTTTGCCTCTTGAACAGCACCAGGGACTCTAGGCTGACACTGCACCGATTTCTGATGCAGAGCTGATGTGCTGGAAATTCGGCACTGGGAGATGTGCTTGGAGTTGGACACCCAGTGTAGATCCCATGGAATGGGTACTGCCTAATCATCTGGCATGCTGTGCTAAAACATCAGTACAGTGGGCTAGGAGACTTGCAATCCTCCCACTCCCCACCCCCCCTTCTTTATTGCTCGTAGTTCTTCTAATATTATGGCGTTTCCCTTTTCCTCCTCAAGACTGACCACTTAAGACACCCACCAGCTCAAGCACGCCTGAATTTCGGTAGCTATTTTGTATTGGCAGTTATGTGTGCAGGTGACGGGCAGCATTTTGAAGAGATATTCATTACTTTAAAGAAAGGAGTCAAACACCAAACAAAATGGCTGAATCTGCAATGCAATTTGAAATGTTTGTGATGTGAATAAGCTACCAAGTGATGTTACATGGATCAGCTTAAGGTTGTTTCAGGATCATAAATACAAGATCCAAGAGCGTCTGGACAACACAGCATAGCAAAAGAATTAAAAAAATGACACTAGAAAAATAAACAAAACATTTTCAGGTGCATTGTAAAGGGTGTTTAAGAACCTTGAAATTAAACATAACATTTGCATTATCAACAGATACGTTATCAAAGCTTTATTTTCTTAGCAATTGCAAAACCACTATGCTATTTTTAATTGTCAACTTACCACGTAAGGTCTGGGAATATGGTTCCAGAAAGTGGTGTGAGGCCAAGACACTCCCTGGAAATTAAAGAGTAGAAATGCTTAAAACACAAATACTTAATGAATAACCTTGTTATTAATTTTGTAAATTATTTCCAAAGTTTTAATTATTCTGTACATTGTTATTCTAATATCAGTTATTATATAATGTTTTGTTATGTTTAAACAGTTTCTTGGAAAGTAATTAATGAATTATGAAGGGGCAGCGCAGTGGCACAGAGTTTGTCACTGCTGTCTCACAATTCCCAGGACCCGTGTTCAATTCCCCCCTTGGTGACTAACTGTGTGGAGTTTGCATGTTCCTCCCATGTCTACATGGCTTTCCCCCAGGTGCTCCGCTTTCCTGCCACAACTCCAAAGATATGCAGACTTGGTAAGATAAGATTCCCCCTTCATGCTGCAAAGATATGTAGGTTAGGCGGATGACCATGGCAAATGCACGGGACTGTGTGTTTACGGTGGGACAAATGGCCTCCTTCTGCACTGTAGGGATTCAATGGATATTGGGGAATAAGTTTCTAGAAGCATGGAGCAAGATGTTGCTTTATAAATTGGTGTTGAGTCAAGGAGCTAAAGAAAATGCTATCAGAAGCGCCAATTGGATTCACACTGCAAAGAGGGAAATTTAAAGGTTGCTTCAGTCATTTATGTCCAGCTCTTTTCATTTTAATTTAGAAACAGTCCGATAAAGACTTCATCCTGATCAAATTTTCTTCAACAGTGGAAGAAGAATGAACAGAGAATTTTGCAGTGTGTTTTTGGCTGTCACCTTGCTATTGAAGCAGTAAGAAAAATGAAGAAGTTACAAAGGAATAAGAAACATTCATAGTTTCAGTATTTTCATCATTGCTCAAAATATTCTATTTTGAGATGGAAGCATATGATTAACATCAGAATCTAGATCATAAAATACTTTGTACAATACTACATCTGTTTTGTCTGACATATTTACCCAAATTCTAATATGGAAAGAATTAACTCCTGTACACTTAGCTTGGGAAAAATACCATTGTGCATAATACAATCCTATCCATGATTCTATCCATGTAGAGCCATACCACTACAATGGTAAAATACTTTACCATGTTGGAATTTTACTTACCTGAGCAGAGGCTCAGAGCCCAGAGAACAACTAATACAAGTTTTCCCATTGTATTAGTTTGGGACTGGAAAAGACACTGTCATCCCAGCAATTATTCACTCCAGTAGAGAATTTATTCCTTAGATCCATTTATATAGCTCTTTGCTTCACTCTCATTTGAATACAGTAAGGAAGTTGAAAGCAGTTGTTTGCTAAAGTTTTTGACGTTTTACACATTGATAAAGTATTTAACTCTTTGGGTGCTGAAACCTCTTAAATGTAACAGGAATAGAATATAAAGGTAAGGAAGTGTTGCTGCAACTATTCAATGCATTGGTGAGGCCACCCTGGAATATTGCACACAGTTTTGGTTCCCTTATTTGAGGAAGGATGTAGTGGCATTGGAGATAGATCAGAAGGAGGTTCACTAGATTAATTCCAAGATAAGAGGTTTGTTGCATGAAGAGAGAGATTGAATAGTTTAAGCCTAAACTCTCTGGAATTTAGAAGAATAAGGAGAGATCAAATTGAGGAATACAAGATGATAAAAGGTATTAATAAAGTAAACATGAAGCAGATACTTCCTCTGGTGGGGCATTCTAGGATAAGAGGTCATCGTCTTAGGATAAAGGGTAGCAAATTTAAAGCAGAGTTGAGGAGAAACTACTTCTGCCAAAGGGTTGTGAATCTGGAATTCGCTTTCCCAAAGTGTGGTGGATGCTGGGACAGTCAGTAAATTTAAGGAGGAGCTAGACAGATTTTTGATTGATAATGGGTTGAGGGGTTATGAGGTGATGGCAAGAAAATGAGGATGAGGAGCATATCATCCAAGATTGAATGGTGGAGTGGACTCAATAGGCCAAATAGCCTAATTCTGCTCCTATACCTGATGAACTTATGAACTATAGATGTCAATGATGCATGGGCATTCTATACTGTTAGTGATTCGTTTGATCTTTTATTACGCATTCTATTTGGATGCCACAGTGGTTAGCATTGCTGCCTCATAGCAGCAGGGACCTGTGTTCGATTCCAGCCTTAATTGACTGTGTGGAGCTTGTATGCTCTCCCTGTGTCTGCGTGAGTTTCTTTCAGGTGCTCTGTTTTCCTCCCACACTCCAAAGATGAAGGTTAGGTGGATTGGCCATGCTAAATGTATAGGTTTACAAGAATAGGGTTGGGGAAAAGTTTCCAGCTGGTCTCCCCACTGCTGGGTGATGTTGTGAAGAGTTCAGCAAACAATAATGATGATGCATGAGGCATGCACAGGGTCATACTGGAGGGCCCTCCACAGCAGTCCAAGCAGCAGAGCTGCATCTTCAGCAGGCCGATGCACTACTCTATGACAGACTGAGTGGCTGCATGGGCCTCGTTATAGCAGGTCTCCACCTCAGTCTGGGGCCTCCACACAGGCGTCATCAACCATGATATTAGCGAGTAACTTTTGTCGCCCAGTAACCATTCCGTAATGCTGGGCTGCTCTTCAAAAAGCTCAAGGATGTCCAACTGCCACAGCACAAGCTGTCATGGACACTCTCTGGGTGGCGTGCATTAACCTGCATGAGATGGTCACAGACAATTTGGACATTCAGGGAGTGGAACCCATTCCTGTTTGCTTTTGCTGCGGCCCTGCATGTGAGGCCTACAAGGCAATGTGTCCCACCCTCTGTACCCTGCACATTCGGGATCCTGGTGATGGATGTGAAACCGAGCGTCCGGCCTCCTACTGTGCACGGCCTACATCAAAATTTATGTACTACCCTACGCTGGCATGCAGGGCATCTGTGACCTGCCACACACAGCTGTGCTTGGAGGCCTGGGAGATCCCAACTAGGTCACCACTGGGAGCCTGGAATGATCCAAAGGAATAAAGATTTAGGGCAGCCGTCATCTCCATGTGCACAGGGAATGAGTGGCTGCCCCTCCCCTCCAGGTGCCAAATGTGTTGCACTGTAGTCTTGGATAGACACAGCTGGCGATGACACATCTCCTCTGAGAGGGCCTCGAAGGAAGCGTGGGCCCTGTACCTCCTTGGCCTCAGCACCCTCTACCTTCTGTACAACCTCTCTGGAGCCTATTCACCCACTCCTAGCCCTCAGCGGCAGCTCCCTGCCCTCTACCCTGAGGGTCCAGTGGTGGCTGCATTTGCAATGGTCTCTCCATGCCGGCCACCTCCTGAGTCATTGCCTCCTCCTCCACCATCCCTGCTGCCACCAATATGGCCAGCTCCAGATTGAGCAAACCGAGATCCATCTGCACAGTGAGGTTTGGAAACGGCATAGAATGATGGATTATTACCATTGGCTGCATAAACCCAGCACCATCCCAATCCTTTATTTGGGCCAGATTCTCACTTGTAGATGCTGGCAACACCACACAATCCGTGGTGCCATGCGTGAATCGATTAGGGTTGCATGAGATTCCCATCATGACAAATGCTGGCAGAGATTCTCCAGGTCGGTGAGTAGTCGTGGGCACTGTGCACCCTTGAGCCATTGCAATGTGTGCAATTGCAGCATCTGTTACAGGCATGTGTTGCTGGTCCGTGTCACAGGGCAGGGACAGACTGCAAAGTAGCACCAGATGTGTGCTCAGGTTCAGCAGATTCCAAACAGTTCATGTCTGAACCTCTGCCCCCGGCCTGGAGCAGCAGCTGCTTCATTTGGTTAGGCCTCAGCCAGCACATGGTGCACTCTTCCCCAACCCTGGAACACTAGCACTCGTCGAGTTCCTGACCACACCATGTGGCAAGACAATGCCACTGCAAAGTACCCTGGAGGAATGGGGTAAGCAAGACTCCTTGATGGGCGATAGTATTGCCGTGTAGGAGGAGGGCGAGCAGGATTCCTTTACGGAATTTCACCCAGACAGCTGTGAGAAAAGAGAAGTCACCCCCCGCCTCCCCCAGATATCACTGGTCCGTGGGCCAATACCTGAAGACAGCAGGAGGAAGGCTACCAGGCATCTCCAGGGCCTGCCTGCACCATCCCCCGCACTCACCTGCAGCACTTACCTCCAATTCACAGCTGCCATGCCAGGTTGAGACTTTTATATACCTACTCTGATTCGAGTCAAAGTAATATCACGCCAAAGAGATGGGAGACGCAAATGGGTGGAGATTGCCATGTCAATCCTGATAATGGTGTGCTAAGATATGTAAAGTCATGCAAATCAGCGGCACACTGGTTTTCTATGCATTCCGGCAGCACACGGGTTATAAAAGCTCGCGGGAAACCCATAGAATGGCCGACATACACATCTCCTGGGCCCGACCCGCCGGAAAAATTGCAGGTTGCAATGGAGAATCAGGCCTATAGTTTCTACTGAGTCCCTTATTGGATTTTTTTAGTCACCATCTTCGAGCTGTGGTATCCTGCAAGTCTTCACTACACCTATTCTATCAAACCCTTTCAAAATCCTGAGGGCCTCTCTAATATATCTTCCTGTTAATTTTTGGAACCAAACAGAATGTTCCCCTGAAACTGGCTACGAGGTATTGGCAAGGTCTCAGAATAAATGTGTAGTGGTCCATTTTGGCAGGTCCAATGGGATGAAGGAATACAATATCAAAGGTAGGACTCTTAGCAGTGTAGAGGAGCAGAAGAACTTAGGATCCGGATCCATAGGACTCTTAAATTGGCCTCGTAGGTGGAGGATGTGGTCAAGAAGGCATATGGTATACTAGCCTTCATTAATCGAGGGATTGAGTTTAGGAATCGGGAGGTAATGCTGCAACTTTATAAGACCTTGTCAGACCCCACTTGGAATACTGTGCGCCTCACTACAAGAAGGATGTGGACACTATTGAGAGGGTGCAGAGGAGATTTACAAGGATTTTGCCTGGATTGGGAGGCATGCCATATGATGATAGGTTGAGGAAACTAGGTTTTTTCTCCCTGGAGAGATGAAGGTTGACAGGTGATCTGATAGAGGTTTATAAGATGTTGAGAGGTATAGATAGGGTGGATTCTTGGAGGCTATTTCCCAAGGCTGAAATGGTCACTACGAGAGGACACAAGTTTAAGGTACTGGGGAGCATGTACAGAGGAGATATCAGGGTAGGTTTTTCACTCAGAGGATGCTGAGTGAGTGGAATTGGCTGCCATCAGTGGTGGTAAAGGTGAACTCATTGGTGTCTTCTAAGAAACTTCTGGATGAGTACATGGGATTTAATGGGATTGAGAATTATAGATAGGTCTGGTAGGTAGGGATATGATCAGTGCAACTTGTGGGCTGAAGGGCCTGTTTGTGCTGTAGTGTTCTATGTTCTATAATATCAAATTATAGCCACATTGTGTGTTTTTGCAGTGTGGTCATGACAGACTGCTTGGCTGTTTGAAAAATGCAGTGAAGCTGAAATTCAGGCAATCGCAAGCTGATTCCTTCTTGCATTTTACAAAGATGTATGGGCTAGATGTATGGGCTAGATGGCCATGCTAAACTGCCCTTTTGTGCCAAAGGGATGAGCTAATGTAAATATGGGGGGTTACAGGGATAGGGTAAGGTTATTGTCGGAGAAAGTGTGATAGACCAAAAGGCCTCCTTCTGCACTGTTGGGAATGTATGTTTCACTGCAGATAGGTGGACTGCTCTCACTAATGAGCCTATCAAGCATTGGCTTCACTGAAGTCAGCTAAATCTATTGTGATTTGAACTGGTGATATGCCAGTTTGTATAATTCAGTGGTATTCACCAATCTATCTGAGTTCTTTCTGTCCCCATGGATACTCCACCTTCTCCAGAATCTGCAATTTTTCATTTTGTTCATTTTATAGAATGTGAGTATTACTGGCTAAGCCAACATTTATTACTTATCCCTAACTGCCCTCCATTTCAGGAGACATTGAGAGTCAACCCATTGTTGTAGACCTGGAGTCACATGTAGGCCAGAGCAGGTAAGGATGGCAGATTTTCACCTTAAAGGGCATTAGTGAGCCAGATGGATTTTTGCAACAATCATAAGAACATAAGAAATAGGAGCAGGAGTTACCCATTGAATATTTGGTGCCTCAAGTTACTTGCTGCCCTTATTTTTATTTGATTACAGGCCTCTAATTCCACATTGAAGATAAAATCAGCGCACAAGATCCTGACAAAGGCTCCAGGCACTTCAAAATAAAAACGGGTAAGCTTGGATTTGAACCAGGCAATGATTCATACAGGCAGGATTTCACAAGTGAAGAAGCACGGGCCTACATGTGAATTTTTTTGTCTTTGGTCTTTGGGTGCTGGCGGGGGTGAGGAGAACAAGTTTGAGCACCACACGGCTCCCCTGGCTGTAAATCTTACCAGCGCATGAATTGACATTTTAACTCACAGGCCTCACTGAAATGGCAGGAATGTTACTCTTGCCCATAGATAGAAGTGAACCGTCTAGTGTCTGGAGACCTCAACTAGGGATCTGAAGGAATGAATGTGATGGTCGGCACCAAGGTAAATTGTTTCAGGGAGGAAGCTACTGGTGGGGGTGGGAATCATGGCAAAGACTCATGCGATTTGGTCGCTTGCCAAAGTCTCAAGCTTTGATAGAAGTTAATCAATGTTGCTTTCCTCCCTGGCCACCACATTCAAATTCTTCAACAGAAATGGGTGCCATTCCGTGAATGTCCAGGTTATGTGTGAGCAGCTCCCAATCTAATGTTTTATTAGCAGTATCCATAACGTATTCATTCCTTGGAGAGGTGAAATCCGATTTGCTTTAGTAGCAGAATTACATGATGGAATGGAATCCTCTGTATGGTTTGCCCATTTAAAAGACTTTATTTTAAGGTATTTCTGTCTAATGAAACTAATTGTGCAATGCTTTAAAACTAACTTGGCCACACTTTAAAACTCAGCTGGGAATCCTGGGTGTTGAGCTCAGAAATTGGCTACATTCTTTGAAAGTACAAGGTAAGCAAAGTTATAATAAACAACGCTTTCATGGTCACAACAGCCAACTATTTATGCAATTAGACACAGTTTGTAAATGGTAATTTCATAGCACAGATATATTAGTTATATTGTAGATACCGATCGATGTTTAGTCAGTTTGATGCACGCTATGTGTTAAGTTCTTTAGCCAGCACTGAGCAATGTGCTTGTTATTGTCAGTCCAGAGTAAAAATATAAGCAAGTGCAAGGACAAAGAATGAGTTATCAGATGACTGTCACAGGGCAAGAGGGATTATAATCTCACAGGCCAAACCTCCGTTCGATAAAGAACAGTGGGTGTTTCATAATACAGACACTCAATTAAACACATAATGGTCCTGATAATAGTGGGAAAGCGGAAACGACACGGGGAACCAAAACTTGGAAATGGGGGTCCATCTGAATGTAAGGGCAGGACCTGGATTAATTTAGCTTGAATTCTGGCTGATTTATGGCTATCACAGTCTATGGTTCCAGGGTACAACCAGGGGTCTGTCATCAGCAAGGTTTGGTCATTTAGTGGGGAACAACTGCTTTGGGTGGGAGTTGGGAATTTGCAATGGGTAACAGAAAGATTCTGGGAGGGGATTCAAAAAAGCCACAAGAGGAAATTGGACAGATTTCTGGAAAATCAGATAGATAGGGAGAATGGACTGGTTACCTGACTCACCACTGGTATAAAATCGGTATGGGCAGTTGAAGGTAGGCCAATTTTCCTTTCTCTTTTGCTGTTAAATCCCTAGCTGCCCTGGCATTAATTGTGCAATGGGATAAATTTACCCCTATATCTGCTAAAGCAAAAATAAATTACACTGAAGGTGTAATGTTTCAAGATTGTTAGTCTTACTGGATATCAAGCATTAATTCATTCAATCCTTGGCACCAAAAAAAAATGGTGAGACTTTGGAATTCAACATTTGTCTCAAAAGAAAACGGAAGTACAAAATAGGTGGCTTCTGCAACAGGCAGGTAATTCATCTGTAATCAAACTCAGGCTTACCCTCACTTCATCTCCCCATTAGAAGTATCAAAATGCAAGAAAGACAAAGCCAGTCACAGACTTACTTCGTGCATACATTGTGCAGAAATACATTCATCATGAATTAGCATGTGAATGAGCTAAGAAACTGAATCAAGCAGTCTAAGACAGAATAAAATCACCAACTGGAGCATTTTTAATGTTTTAGACAAACAACTTACAGAATGCTTCATGGTATTGAGGTAAACTATTTACAGACAAGTGAGTCAGATCTCTTAAAACAAAGTCATTGATATTATCTTACGAAACAAAGGATAGAAAATAAATAAATATGAGACTTCAAGCATTGTTAAGATTACTTAGAACTAGGTGGATGTTTTATTTACTTATTTAATTTGATTATTTAAACAGTTGTCATTACACCCTGAGTACATAGAATATTGCACTTCATAAGGTTAATCACCAGTTATTGGAATCTTGCCATTTCTTCATATAAATGATTCAGTCTGACTAAAATAAGGTGAGCTTGTATGCTTATATGTTAAGTGAGCACACTACTTATTTAGAAATGCTGCTCTTTATTTTTATTTGGTACTGTGTTGGAAGGAAACAAACGGTAATTGATGTAATATCTTATACCCAAGGGTCAAGTACTTGAAAGCCTGTGAAACACTTCTGAAATTCTGCAGTGTAGAAAAATTGGCAACCAACTCAGCAGCCTCACAAATAACGAAGAATATGATCAGATCAGCTCTTTCGTTCATTGCTCAGTTGTCTCAGCGCTGTTAGTTGAGGGGTAAATCTTGTGTAGGACACTGGGAAGAATTCTGCTGCGCTTGAAATATCACCACAGAACAGTACACCTGAGACCAATGACAGGCCCTCAGTTTAATATCTCAACTGAAAGACAGTACATCTGATAATGCAGCACTTCCTCAGTATTGCCCTTTACATGCTTATTAATCAAATATTTTGATTAGGGAGAGCTCAATATAAAATAAAGTCTGTTGATGTTCCATCTATTCATTCTTCAATTTCTATGGGTTTCTATGATTCTCTGTAATTTCTCCATATTTCCAAATTAGCAGGTTTTGAGTTCATTTATCAGTGTCACAAGTTGGCTTACATTAATACTGCAATGAAGTTACTGTGAAAATCCTCTAGTTGCCATGCTTCAGTGTCTGTTCAGGTTCACTGAGGGAGAATTTAGCCTGGCAATGCACCTAACCAGCATGTCTTTCGGACTGTGGGAGGAAACAGGAGTACCTGGAAGAAACCCACACAGATACAGAGAAAATGTCAAAAGATATGTGGATTAGGTGCATTGGTCATGCTCAATTGCCTGTTAGTGTCACTGCATGCATAGGTCAGAGGGATTAGCAGGGTAATTATGTGGAGTTACGGGGATAGGACCTAGGTGGGGTTGTTGCTGGTGCAGACTTGATTGGCCAAATGACTTCCTTTTGCAATGTAGGGTTTCTATGATCCTAACTCCACACAGGCATGACCCAAGCCAAGAATTAAACCCAGATCCCTGAGCGCTGTGAGGCAGCAGTGTTAACTGCTGTGCCACCATGCTACCCATATCGTTATAATTCATGTAGTATTTCAATCGCAGGTGCTACAGAGGTTGTTGGATTTACAACAGTCTATTGGTGTCAGGTCTTGATCAGCTATAAGCACTCACTTCATTTGGGGATCCCTGTGGCGGCTAGCAGGGATGGTGTATGAGCGAAGTCTGTGTGAGACATGGTGGGAGATACAGGAGGTCCGAGGTAGATTCTTTACTCAGAAAGTGGTTGGGGAGTGGAATGGACTGTGATAGTGGAGTCAGACACTTTAGGAACTTTCAAGTGGTTATTGGATAGACACATGGAGAACACTGGAATGATAGGTAGTGGGGTAGCTTGATCTTGAGTTCGGACATAGCTCGGCTCAACATTGAGGGCCAAAAAGCCTGTACTGTGCTGTACTGTTCTATGTTCGTGCCGTTCTATGGAACAATGTCTTCATCAGTAGACTTTTAATTCCAGAGTTTTATTGAATCTGCCAATTTTTTCCACCTGCCATGGTG
Source organism: Sphyrna mokarran (assembly GCA_024679065.1). Lineage (NCBI taxonomy): Eukaryota > Metazoa > Chordata > Chondrichthyes > Carcharhiniformes > Carcharhinidae > Sphyrna > Sphyrna mokarran. Next base: position 16,577,107 of record JAGIQG010000019.1, on the reverse strand, counting down.
GAATTCAAACCCAGGTCCCTAAATTTTGCCTGGTTACAATTCCATTAACAATAGACCATCCTTCTCCTATATGGAGCTTCAGACAGCAGGTGAATAAAATGGCTATTGTTTCTTCAGTGTTGGACTGGAGGAGGTTTTGACACAACAGCATCTTGATGTCATATTTCAGCAAGATGATACTGAGTTGTCACTGATGTGGAGAAATAATTCTGGGACTTGTCAGTATTCGTGTCTATATCATTCAATATACCAAATAATTGAAGATAAAGGGGAAAGTAAGGACTGGATGTAATCTGGAGAAGGCCAGATTGTGGGGGAAGGAGAAGATATTGTTGGTTATGGGTGGTTGCAATTAGGACAAGGACAGCTCTGTGAACCAGAATCAAGTAGTTGACTATGTCAAAAATACAGAAACGTCAAGGAAGTGAGGAAAGGATAATATACCACAGTCACAACTACATAGAATATCATTGATCCTCATGGGCAGCACAGTAACTAGACCGAAACTATTCTGCTCAGCTGTCTATCTTCCACACAGTAAGAAGTCTCACAACATCAGGTTAAAGTCCAACCAGTTTATTTGCTAGTAAACCCACAAGCTTTCAGAGTTTGTTCATTCAGCAGGTGAGTGGAGAGTTCTCATTTTTGAGCAGAGACTGATGGCCAAGTTTTGCACACATGAGGATGGCCTCAACCGGGATCTTGCGTTTATGTCGCACTACCTGTAAACCTCCCATGACTTGCCTGAACTTGTAAAATCTCACTTATTGTCTGAAGACAATACACATCTCTTTGGCCTGTGCATGATGCTATCTCCACTCATATTGTCTGCATCTTTACAACTTGAATACGTTAGCTGTAAAGATGCACATTCTAATCATTATTCTGTAAACTGTGTCTGCCTTTTATATGTTCTGTTTGAGACCAGAACTCTGCACTCACCTGACGAACATAGAACATTACGGCACAGTACAGGCCCTTTGGCCCTCAATGTTGCGTCAACCAGTGGAACTAATCTAATGACCCTCCAATCTAAACTATTCCAATGTTATCCATATGCCTACCCACTGACCATTTGAACACCCTTAAAGTTGGCAAATCCATAACTGCTGCAGGCAAGGCATTCCAGGCCCTTACTACCCTCTGAGTAAAGAACCTACCTCTGATATCTGTCTTATAACTACCATCCCTTAATTTAAAGCTATATCCCCTCATGTTAGCCAACACCATCCGAGGAAAAAGGCTCTCACTGTCCACCCTATCTAACCTTCTGGTCATCTTGTATACCTTAATTAGGTTACCTCTTAACCTTCTTCTCTCTAACAAAAATAACCTCAAGTCCCTCAGCCTTTCCTCATAAGGCCTACCCACCATACCAGGCAATATCCTGGTAAACCTCCTCTGCACCCTTTCCAATGCTTCCACATCTTTCTTATAATGTAGCGACCAGAACTGTGTGCAATACTCCAAATGCAGCCACACCAGAGTTTTGTACAGTTGCAACATGACCTTATGACTCCGAAATTCAATCCCTCTACCAATAAAAGCTAACACACCATACACCTTCTTAACAACCTTATCAACTTGGGTGCCAACTTTCGGGGAGCTATGCACATGTACACTGAGATCTCTCAGCTCATCGAGACTTCTAAGAGTCCTTCCATTAGCCCTTTATACTGTATTCCTGTTACTCTTACCAAAGTGAATCACCTCACACTTTTCTGCATTAAATTCTATTTGCCACCTCTCAGCCCAGCTCTGCAGCTTATCTATGTCCCTCTGCAAACTGTAATATCCATCCTCACTGTCTACAATTCCTTCGACTTTGGTGTCGTCAGCAAATTTACTAAACCATCCTTCTACACCCTCATTTAGGTCATTTATAAAAATGACAAACAGCAGTGGTCCAAAACAGATCCCTGAGGTACCCCACTTGTAACTGAACTCCAGGTTGAATATTTCCCATCAACCACCACCCTTTGTCTTCTACCAGCTAGCCAATTCCTAATCCAAGCTGCTAAATCACCCTCAATCCCATGCATCTGCATTTTCTGCAGTAGCCTACCATGGGGAACCTTGTCAAGTGCTTTGCTAAAATCCATAAACACCACGTCAACTGCCTTACCCTTATCCACCTCTTTGGTCACCTTTTCAAAACACTCAATAAGGTTTGTGAGGCACGACTTACCCTTCACAAAACCGTGTTGACTGTCTCTAATCAATTTATTTCAGATGATTATAAATCCTATCCCTTATAATTCTTTCCAAAACTTTGCCCACAACTGAAGTAAGGTTCACCGTTCTATAATTCCCAGGATGGTGTCTACTCCCCTTCTTCAACACGGGGACAACACTTGCTATCCTCCAATCTTCCGGCACTATACCTGTAGCCAATGATGACATGAAGATCAAAGTCAAAGGCTCTGCAATCTCCTCCCTAGCCTCCCAGAGAATCCTAGGGTAAAATCCCGTATGCAGGGGACTTATCTATTTTTATACTCTCAAGAATTGCTAACACCTCCTCCTTATGTACCCCAATCCCGTCTAGTCTACAACCCTGCATCTCAGCGTTCTCTTGGACTACACTGACATTTTCCTGCGTGAATACTGACAAAAAATATTCACTTAGTGCCTCACCTATCGCTTCAGACTCCACGCACAAATTCCCACTGCTGTCTCTGACTGGCCCTAATCTTGCCCTAACCAATCTTTTATTCTTGATATACCTATAGAAAGCTTTAGGGTTCTCCTTGATTCTATCTGCCAAAGTCTTCTCATGTCCTCTTTTAGCTCTTAACTCTCTCGTTAGCTCCTTCCTGGCTAATTTATAACTCTCCACCTTTTCTGCTCTGACTGAAACATCTGAATCCCAGAACCTGCAACAACCATTCCTGTCCCTGCTCTATCCAACTCTCTGAAATAGCCACAACATTGAAATCCCAGGCACCAATCCAGGCTGTAAGTTCATCCACCTTATTGCGTATGCTCCTCGTATTAAAGTACACACACTTCAAACCACCCTCCCACCTGCCAATACACTGCTGGAACCTAGAAACCTTATCCATAACCTTCCTATTCTCATCCTCCTGTACAGTGGAGCTACAACTCAGGTTCCCATCTCCCCTCTGAATCAGGTTAAACCCTGCCCCCTTCCCCCCAAATAGCATTGGCAAATTTCCCCCCCCAAGATATTAGTACCCCTCTGGTTTAGATGCAGACCATCCCTCTCGTAGAGATCCCACCTACCCCAGAATGAGCTCCAATTGTCCAAGCATCTGAACCCCTCATTTCTGCACCATCCCTCTAGCCACGAGTTCAAATGTTCTCTCCCTCTATTCTTCTCCATGCTATCCTGTGGCACAGGTAACAAACCAGAGATAACCACTCTATTTGTCTTAGCCCTAAGCTTCCATCCTAACTCCTTGAATTTCTGTCTTATATCCCTGTCCCTTTTCTTACCTATGTCATGGATGCCTACATGAACCACAACTTGGGGCTGGTTCCCCTCCCCCTTAAGGATCTTGAATACTCGATCAGAAATATCACGGATCCTGGCACCTGGGAGAGGCACACCCTGAAAGCTTACACAAATAGGATGAGAATGGAAGAACACAAACTCTGTAAGTTGCATACAGTTTTAGCTTAGGCAGGCATCATGATCGGTGTAGGTTGGAGGGCCAAAGGGCCTCCTGTACTGTACTGTTCTGTGTACTTTTCTCTTTGTACTCATTTCCCAACCTAACTGTTGTCTTACATGGTCTGAAATTACAAATCATGACAATATTTTACAAGTCCATGGTAGGTTGAGTGGAAACAAATCAGTGAAAAATGATCTGTCCAATTGCTATGCTGGTCTTTTTCCACGCTGCTTGCTTACATCAATTTCGCTTCCATTAAATTGGATATGATTGAAACTTCCAGGTGAACACTGTACAGATAAGGGCATAAACCTCACAGAAACGACAGAATGACGGTAAGTCATTCAAGAACATTAATAATGTGAAAGGAAGGTCATTTGTAAGAGATAAATATGCTTTGTTGCACCTTGTAAAGTATCCCTGATTCATTTTAATTTGCCAGGCCTGGTAAGATCATCATATTCCTTAGCCTTCTGAGAAACTAAAGGCTTTGGTGGGCTTTCTTAACTATAGCATCGATGTGATAGTGGAGTTGGATACTTTAAGAACTTTACTCGATAGGCACATGGAGCACACCAGAATGATAGGGAGTAGGATAGGTTGATCTTGGTTTCGGACAAAGTTCAGCACAACATCGAGAGCTGAAAGACCTGTACTGTTCTATGTTCTAAACTTGAAGCACTCGACCATTTCCTCTTCATCCCCATTAATGGAGACAGGGGCATGTCCTCCATTATGTTTTCTGAAGTTGATGACTATCTCCTTCATTTACTGACATTGAGGAAAAGATTACTGTTGTTGCACCAGTTCGCCAAATTCTCTATCTCTTTCCTGTATTCTATTTCATTGTTGTTTGAGATCCAACCCCCTACTTTGGTGTCATCCGCAGATTCTTGAGTGCAGAGATGTGCATTAACGCTGTAGCTATGCGATGAATATCTGACTTGCTGTACATGGGCACAGCCACACTATAAGCAGTGCCCGGCAGTGGAATTCTCAGCACCCTCCATGCCATCTTCTACAGCAAGGTAGTGCCTTGCATGTCTCAGTCACTCAGCCTCTCGTCCAAAGAGAGCACAAACATCCAAAAGGATGGGAATGCTGCCAAGGACCTTGAAGGACTTTGAACTGCAAATTCCAAATAAAACTTCTGAATCCATTCATTCCACAAATGTATAAACCAAAGAATAAGAAATGAAAGTGCAAATAGAATTGAATTGCTTGTGCCTGGTGCCAAGTTTACTGACAAGTCTCCGCAACCAAAGCTGAACATCTTCCTAAGACTCACCATGCCCAACTGTAACTTCATTTTCACTCTCAGTTTCTTCCTTCTCTTTGGCAATGCACTTCCCCATGACACAAATCATTCTCTGTCTCAGGTCATCCTTTCCCCAGCCTCCCTCCATTTTCGACCTGACAAAATTTCAATCTCATTGCTGCTGAATGCCTCCTCAGTCGGAAGTTTAGCTTCTTCCCAGCTGTTTTCATTGGCGCTGCAAGGCCATAGTTCCTTCCTATAACTTGCCCTCGTCTCCCTCGTCTGACAGCTGCTTGAGACCCAGACCCCTTTGGAAGCATTAGGTTAGCTCAGCATCCATTCAAACTCTGGGGGTCAAGGCACAGCTGTCCCAGCATCTGGTGCAGCTCAAGCCATTTTTATGGGTACAGCATACCATGATGAGAAACCTGTCCCCAGACAAAAAAAATTATATTGTCAGTAAGTGAATGAGGGGCCTATAATTTAGGGGAGAACTAGCAGGATACATATGTGAGCCTTTGGGAATATGGCCTGGGTTGGATTGTTGTTGGTTCAGTCTTGATGGGCTGAATGGCCACCTTCTGCACTGTAGGGATTCTATGATTCCATGATTTTAAACTTTCCATGTGATCTCCTTTTGTCAAAATAATCACTTTATTGAAGAGATTAGTCTATTGGTAGCTCGATTCACTTTCTAAATCTTCAATTCACAATGACCATGACTACTGGCATTGGCATTTTGCTTCAATAAAAATAAACAAATAACATTAGAATTATGCAGGGGCTGATTAGCAATAAGCTGCACAGTGCCAGGTGTAGGAGGGGATAGGGTATGAAGGGTGTAGGAGGGGAGATGGGGATATGAAAGAAGAATGTTGGGGAGTAAAAAAGAGGAAATAGTGAGTGGAGGATGGGGGATGGATTAGACTGAATTAAATGCCTGCAAAAGCAGGTCTTATGGAGCAATGGGTGGCATCCTTGTCTCTGAGCCAGAAGCTCGGGGTTCAAGACTCACTCCATAATGTGGTTAAACAGCTCGAGTGCATCAATCTGCATATTTTTTTGGCGGTAAGAGCAGGAGACACTCCTGTTCCAGGAATAATTAACTTTGGAAACAAACAAAAAATTGCTTTATTGCAACACTCGATGTGGGAAGAGAATTGGTGGAAATTCCTGCGATCCTTGTTTCTATTGCCCGGAGTGGGGATTTACAGGTGCGTGTCTCCAATTCCAGGCCCGCCCACATGACACCCACTCCTGTTCTTGCTTTCCCAGGTTTTAAACTCCTGAAAGCTGGGTGAAACATGGTGCTCCCACTGTGAGCTGGCTGTCCCCCTGATTCCATAGTCAACGCGCAAAGGGTGGCACAGAAGCATGGTGGTTAGTTGCTGCCTCATTGCGCCAGGGACCCAGGTTCGATTCTATGCTTGGCTCACTGTCTGCACTTTCTCGTTGTGGTTGTCCTCGGTGCTGATTAGGTGCATTAGCCATGCTATATTCTCCCTCAGTGACAGGAGCAAGAGTGTGGCAACTGGAGATTTTCACAGGAATTTCACTGCAGTGTTAATGTAGGCTTATTTGTGACTAATGAATAAACTTAAAGAAACTTAAACCGCGCAGTCTGGGTAATGTAACTCCAGACATGCGAATGTCTTGACAACGCATTCAGAGCACCAAGAACCACTATGGATCAGATAAAACCTGCCCTCACATCTCTGCTTGCCTGAGGATAGTGACTGACATTTCAGTTGTGAGCAGGTTGGCAAACTACGCTCGCCTCCTGACCCCTTGCATTTGGGGATCTCATGCCAGAACATGGGGTGGGATTTTACAGCTTTGCTTGGGGCAAAATGGAAATTCCTGTCCAAGGTTAACGGAGGTTTTCATTGTCAGATCCTGACCTGCACTGATTCCATGGCAGGCGAGGTGGTAGTATTCAAGCTTGTGTTTTTTTGTTGTGAATCTACCACTCCCTCTGATGTGAAAACTCGACATCTCCTTCATACCATCAGTAAAACCTTACGTGCCTTTCTGAAGCTTTCTACTTCCCTGTTTCTCCCTTGTCATCTTTGTGACATTTGGGACACCTGCTATCTTGACTGAAAGCTGGAACAATGGGAACAAAACAGCTCTATAGTTCAAACAAAGTCTGAGTACCTGTGTCCCTTGGTTACAACTGAAGACACACAATTATCATGAGAAATGAGTGTGTGGAGGTTTCTGAAATATTTACTTTCCTGTGAAGCATCCTTGTTCCTATTTATTAAACAAAATATTCTTGGTGCGGTGTCAATAGTTTCGATTGAAACTGTGTGATAAAGTATTGCCGTATGGGCAATGGTTGAAAACCGATAATCAATAAAATAAAAGATATATCAAGGGACGGACTGAAAAAGTTTATTACAAATTCTGAATGGCTCCTCATCAATGGGCGGCTTAGCCCTGCTGCCTCACAGCACCAGGGATCTGGGTTCAATTCCAGTCTTGAGTGACAGTGTGAAGTTTGCAGTTTCTCCTCATGTCTGCATTGGTTTCCTCCTGGTGCTCCATTTCCTCCCACAGTCTAAAGATGGATTGGCTATGCTAAATTGACCCTGAGTGTCCAAAGATGGGGGGGATTAGCGGGGCAATTATACAGGGCTAAGGGGCTAGGACTTGGGTGGGACACTTGATGGAAAGTCAATGCAGACTGGCCAAATGTTCTCTTTCTGCACTGTGGCGATTCTATAATGTAGCTGAAGCAGTCCATTTAAAGTAACTTTCATCTTGGTGACGTTAAAGTAAAAATGCACCACTTGTTTGTTATTAGATTTAATGGTCTATTTGGAAAGAAGGACGCGCTGCTTTTCTACAGCATATACAGGGTAGAACTTCCCAATTTTCAAAGTGCAGTGCAGTGGGTCCTTCATGTAGAATAAGCAATCTGGGGAATATCTCTCCGACACGTCTCCAAAGCAGTCGGAGTCTGTGACACACGGAGGACCGCTAGTCATCAAGCATCCCATTGAGGAGGATTTTACCTTATTTTAGGCCCAAAAATGTCGCAAAACCGGATGTGAAGCATCCAGGAGGAATGGCGCCCACTTCACCACGGTATGAAAACCGGCTCGAAAGGGAGCGCGTTCAAGCCACGCGAGACATCAACTTGACATGTTGTCGCATTGATCGTAATGTCATTAACAGACTTTCACTCGTTCCAGCTGGCCTGCTTTTACCACCTCGGTTACCGCAACTGGATCGACCAGAAACATACCTCCTCTGTATGAGTCGGAGTCCGGCGCTGCATTAGTGTGGACAAGCAAGGAGGTAAGTTCCTGCATTCAAATTGTTCTGTGTTGATAGTTCATGGGGGGAACATGTTGTTGTGTTTTGGGTCAAAGTAGGGCCGCAACTCTGTGGAAGGGTAGGGTGGGGTGGGGTAGGGTAGGGTAGGGTGGGGTGGGGTGGGGTGGGGGGCTCTTGTTGGTCATGGGGTTGGACTTTCAGCACGGACCCGGGTCAGGATGCTGATCTTGGATCATTCATGGTCCTACTGCACTCCTCTGGAAGCACTATGGCAGGTGCGAGACTGTGAAAGCTGACAGTGATGCAGTCTTAGGGCTTTTAAAACAGTACTGTCTGTGGCCACTCCTGCGTGTGTTCAGGGTCTCTGCTTGTGAAGGATGAGAAGAGGTTACTATTCTGGAACCTGTTGGTGGGTTATGGACAGTGTGTGTTGCTGGTGCTTGTGGAGGGAGGGAGGGTGGGTGGGGAGTGCATGTTCCTGGGGGTGGGGTGATATTGGGGCGGGGGGGATAGTGTATGCAGCTGTAGGGCTATGCGGAGGGGTGGTGGGTGGTTCATTATGTGTGTGTGTTGCTGGGCTATGGGTGAACAATATAGTTCAATCTCTCCATCTGTCTCTTCCCCTTCTCCCAGTTCCTCCCCATCCAGATTGATGAGATAAGTTTTGTGTAGCAGCTAGTTGACCTTGTTGTTGTTTTCGTTACCGCTGGAGCTAAGAAGCAAGAGCAGGAGGCCAGTTTGCAGGCAGAAGAGGCATAGGCCTTATCACTTGCATGCAAAGATGGAGTTGGCTACAGGAGACAGGATGGTAGCTGCTATCCTTCCTGAGGGATGATGTAGAGATGCTGGCATTGGACTAGGGTAAACTCAGTAAAGTTTGACAACAACAATTTAAATCCAACCGACTTATTTGATAGTGAATCCATGAGCTTTCGGCCTTGTGGCCTTCGTCAGGCGAATGAGGTGTTCTGGTCTGGTCTGGAGAGGATCCTCAAGGACAGGATGTATGAGCATCTGGAGCGCTGCGATCTGATCAGGGATACGCAGCATGGCTTCGTTAAGGGGAGGTCGTGCCTTACGAATCTAGTGGAATTTTTTGAAGAGGTGACAAAAATGGTTGATGAAGGACAAGCCGTTGATGTCGTCTACATGGATTTCAGTAAGGCGTTTGACAAGGTTCCCCATGGTAGGCTGATAAAAAAGGTGAAGGCGCATGGGATACAGGGCCAGGTATGTAGATGGGTTGAGAACTGGCTTGGGAAGAGGAGACAGCGGGTAGTAGTGGAAGGCTCTTTTTCCAACTGGAGGTCAGTCACTAGTGGTGTGCCACAGGGCTCAGTACTAGGACCTCTTCTATTTGTGATTTATATAAATGACTGGAAGAGGGGGTAGGTGGTGTGATCAGCAAATTTGCTGATGACACTAAGATACTTGGATTGGCGGGGACGGAGGAGCAGTGCCAGGCAATACAACAGGACATAGATAGGCTGGTAGATTGGGCAGATAGATGGCAAATGGAATTTAATCCGGATAAATGCGAGGTGATGCATTGTGGCCGGAATAATGTAGAGGGGAGTTATAGGATAAAAGGTAAAACTATCCGGAGTATAGAGACGCAGAGAGACCTGGGGGTGCAGGTTCACAAGTCTCTGAAGGTGTCAGTACAGGTGGAAAAAGTGATAAAGAAAGCGTATGGTATGTTAGCCTTCATAGGAAGGGGTATAGAATACAAGAGTAGGAGTTTGATGTTGCAAGTGTATAGAACGTTGGTTAGGCCTCACTTGGAGTACTGCGTCCAGTTCTGGTCGCCGTACTACCGGAAGGATGTGGAGTCCCTGGAGAGAGTGCAGAGGAGATTTACCAGGATGCTGCCTGGTATGGAAGGGCTGTCTTATGAGGAAAGGTTGAACGTACTGGGGGTGTTTTCCCTTGAAAGACGTCGGCTGAGAGGGGATCTATTAGAGGTATATAAGATTATGAGGGGTATAGATAGAGTAAATGGTGGTAAGCTTTTTCCACCATTAGATTCGGATAGAACGAGGGGTCACGGCCTTAGGGTGAAGGGGGCTATGTATAGGACTAATATTAGAGGGCATTTTTTCACACAAAGGGTAGTGGGGGTGTGGAATGCACTACCGAGTAAGGTGGTGGGAGCAGGCACGCTAGGGTTGTTTAAGGGTCTCTTGGACAGCCACATGAGCAGTCTGCAGATAGAGGGATATAGGAGAACTGTTTAAATACTTTATTTGTTTCCACAGGCTATTCGGTCCACTTTGTTGACCAACAAGGTGCATGCATTTGGCAGGTCGTGCGAGGGCTGCTCTTGGATGTTACTTCAGGAGTGGCCTAGTGCTTCATGTCGTTAGTGTATGCTTAAACTGGACCATCAGATGGGCAACATGACAGCTCAGGGACTATCGCTGTTGCTGTGCAGACACATGGAATTGGGCCTGTGCCTGCGGGAGTTTGCGCGTTCTCCCTGTGGTTGCATGGGTTTTCTCCAGGTGCTCCGGTTTCCTCCCACATCCCAAAAATGTGCTCTTAGGCTGATTGGGTAACAAATTGTCCCTATATTGGTCTCTATATGTCATTAAGACGTTAGAATGGCAGCGCGGGCTCGTTGGGCCGAAGGGCCTGTTTCCCGTGCTGTGTTGTTCTTTGTTCTTTGTTCTTTGTTCTTTGTTCTTTGTTCTCCAAAAGCACACACATCAGCACAGACAGTTTACAGATTGCTGATTAGAATGCGAATCCTTACACCTAACCTGCTATTCAAGTCTTAAAGTGGCTAACAGCAGAGGTTAGAGAAATGTGTATTGTCTCCAGACAGCACAGTAAGTGAGGTTTTTTGCTAACCCAGGCAAGTCATGGGGGTTACACACGCATGAGGATGGTCTTAACAGGGATCTTGGCTTCATGTCACACTATCTGTAACCCCCATGACTTGCCTGGCTTAGCAAAAAACCTCACTTATTGTGCTGTCTGGAGACAATATACATCCCTCTAACCTCTGCTGTTAGCCACTTTAAGACTTGAATAGCAGGTTAGGTGTAAGGATTCGCATTCTAATCAGCAATCTGTAAACTGTCTGTGCTGATATGTGTGCTTTTGGAGACCAGAACACCTCATTCGCCTGACAAAGGCCACAAAGGCCGAAAGCTCGTGGATTTACTATCAAATAAATCGGTTGGATTTAAAATTGGTGTTGTCAAACTTTACTGAATTCTTCCTGAGGGAGACAGGAGAAGGAAGGAATGGAAATTCCAGCAGTTCCACGTGTGGCTGTCTTTCGAGCAGCTGTTGAACATTGCATGCCACCTAAACTCTGGCTCTGAAAGGAGACAATGCAATGCCTGCGCTATTTGTTGCAGACTTAATACTTTGGGGCATGGGGGGACACTCCGTCTTGTTGGCTGTGAAAGTGATGGCCATCTTAAAAAATTTTAAGCCACGGAGACAATCCAGCTATCAGTGGAGATCTTCGTGGCATCTCGCAAGCATCCATCCACAAATGTGTGAGGGAGGTCACAGATGCTCTGTATGCCCAGACTGGTTAGTAAATCAAATTTGATCTGGTCCAGGCCAAGCCCAGGTTGCTGGATTTGCAGCCATCACAGGGATGCCAAATGTGCAGGGGGCTATAGACTTCACCTATGTCACCCTCAAGGCCCAGGCAAGAATCCAGCAAGATATGTGAACAGAAAGGGCTTCCTTTCAATAAATATGCAGTGTGTGTATGACTAGCAGCTGATCATTATATATGTCTGCGTCAGACACCCCGGCAGCACGCGCGACAGCTTCATCTGGAAGAGCTCGGATATCCTAGAGGAGTCGTCCGGACTGCAGGAATAGCTGCTGGGGAACGTGGGGTACTTGCTTTGGACTTGGCTGATGTTGCCTCTGTGGAAGCCTGAGACTAGGCAGATTGCGTGGGAGCTATACAAGACAGGCAATAGCTGGTCTGGTTGAAAACTTTGGGACTCCTCTCAACAGTCAGTCCAGTGTTGTCATCAGTATCTTCGTGGCTCTGCTGCATCTCCAGCAGCTCCGAGAGAAGTGATCACAGATGTCCAACATGCAGCCTGGGGCAAGCTGAGTTCTTACCTCCGGCAGGCTCCCACATACCAGAGGCCTTGGACATTCCCTCCTCCACTCAATGTACGTCAGTAGATGGGTTGTGTGCACTAACTTGACCAACTAATGTAAGTATCTCTGGGATAGCAATTTGTGAAGTGGAAGCTGACACCGAACTGGTATTGCCCTAGGAGGTCCCTTCATCTGCTTCATCCAAGGAGTCTTCCAAGCTTATCAGGAATGGGATGGGTAGGAGCAGCAGTGAGGGACGAGATGCCAGATGGCTCGGCACATTGGGGTCTCTTCCTGTAACACTGGATACAAGGTTAATTAAGTGCAAGGGAGGGAGAAGAATCTTAGACACAGGCAGTTTATTTGACGTGTCTCCATTGAACAAGGAACAAAGAACAAAGAAAGTTACAACACAAAAAGAGACCCTCCAAGCCTGCACTGACCATTCTGCCCTTCTGAACTAAAACCCCCCTGCCCTTCAAGGGACCATATCCCTCTATTCACATCCCATTCATTTATTTGTCAATATGTCTCTTAAAAGACACTATCATATCTGCTTCCACAACTTCCCCTGGCAGGCACCCTCCACCCTCTGTGTACAAACATGCCTCATACGTCTTCTTTGAACCTTGCCCTTTGCACCTTAAACCCATGCCGCCTAGTAATTGACTCAAATTGATGGAGGATTGACAGGTGCTCACTTCCACTCTGAACATGCTGTCACTGACAAGTTGGATGTCCCCTTTTCTGGACAGCTCCAGTGCCTGCTCCTGAAAGAGGACAAAGACTTAGAGGTTAGGCTCACCACCTCTGTCTTCACCCTCTCCTGGTGGTTATGGGCATTCTTCTCCTGTGGGGTGAAAAGGAAATATGAAAAATCTGATGGTGTGATTCCTGCAGAGTTTCAGAACGTGGCCCTCAGAGGGAAAATGCTGTGATCCTCTTGGGAGGTAGGGTTAGGAGGCACTTGGGGACCAGAGGCTGGAAACATACAGGGTACTGGGGGTGGGGGGATCTGGGGTTGATTTGGAGAAAGATGGGATTAAACACTTGCCTTTGCTGCCCAGATTTATCTTCAGCATTGTTCACCAGTTCAGGGCGGCACGGTAGCACAGTGGTTAGCACTGTTGCTTCACAACTCCAGGGACCTGGGTTTGATTCCCGGCTCGGGTCACTGTGCAGGGTTTGCACGTTCTCCTTGTGAGCGGATGCTCAGGTTTCCTCCCACAGTCCAAAGATGTGCGGGTTAGGTGGATTGGCTAAGCTAAATTGTCCCTTAGTGTCCTGGGATGCGTAGGTTAGAGGGATTAAAATTCTACCAGATTCGTAAGGCACAACCTCCCTTTAACAAAGCCATGCTGTGTATCCCTAATCAGATCGCAACGCTCTAAGAATGCCTATACATTTTGTCTCTAAGAATCCCCTCCAACAGCTTCCCCACCACTGACGTCAAACTCACCGGCCTATAATTTCCAGGGTTATCCCTACTACCCTTTTTAAACAACGGTACAACATTAGCTATTCTCCAGTCTTCTGGGACCTCACCTGTGTCCAAAGAAGAGACAAAGATTTGCGTCAGAGGCCCAGCAATTTCACCTCGTGCTTCCCTAAGCACCCTGGGATAAATGCCATCAGGCCCCAGAAATTTATAAATTTTAATGCTACCTAAAAGCTCTAACACTTCCTTCCTCGGTATGGATATTTCCCTCAACTGGTCTACAGCTCCCTCAGAGACAGGAGCTGTCAACAAGCTCCTCTCGTTCGTGAATACTGACGCAAAGTATTCATTCAGGATCTCCCCCATTCCCTCTGGCTCTAAGCACAGTTCCCCTCCTCTGTCCCTAAGAAGTCCAATTTTTTTTTTCTCTCTCTAACCATCCTTTTATTCCTAACATAGGAGTAAAAAGCCTTTGAATTTTCCTTAATCCTACCTGCCAAAACTACTTCATGCCCCCTTTTTACCCTTCTAACTCTCTGTTTGAGCTCCCTCCTATTCTCTCTATACTCCTCCAACGTTGTCTCCATTTCCAGCTGCTTTGACCTAACGTATGCTTCTCTTTTCTTCCTAACCAAGTCCTCAATATCCTTAGTAATCCACAGCTCTTTAATCCTACCTTTCCCATCCTTCACTTTGATCTTGTTATAAATTGTGAGAATTTTTTAAAGAAACTCCGGCAATCTATTATCTTTTATGTTGATCAAACTGAACTTGCATTTCAGCAAAGATTGGATGCCCTTTGGCAGCTCAGTCATACCAGTTAGAGGCTTCCATTGATGACCTGACACACACGCAGCAGCTGTGCTCCCAAGATCCTCAACCTCATTGGAAAACCAGTCTCACCTGTAAACTGTCTTCAAAATAGGCCAACATTGCCAAGGGAACTTTCTCAAGGAAATCTTCTTTTCTTTCAGTTCTGACTCCGTTTCAATGTTTTGGGTGTAAGCACTCGGCCTTCTCACAATGTCAGGGACTCGATTCAATTTGCAGCTTGGGGTCACTGCCTGTGCCGAGTCTGCACATTCTCCCCATGTCTGCATGGGTTTCCTCTGGGTACTCCGGTCTCCTCCCACAGTCCAAAAGACGTGCTGGTGAGATGCATTGGCGAAGCTAAATTCTCCCTCTTTGTACCCAAACAGGCTTTGGAGTGATGACTAGGGGATTTTCACAGTAACTCCACTGTAGTGTTAATATAAGCCTACTCGTGACACTATAAATAAACTTAAAAATTTTAATATTTTAGTTCCCTATCTTGTCAGCTTGGATTTTGATAGGCTGAATACCCCCAGGGTCTCCAGAGTGGAATGCTCAGACTGAGTATCAGATAATCCTCATGCCTTCTGGTGTTCAACAGACCTAGTGGTTATCTGTGAGAGAGAGGGTCAGCTGGAATGAGGTCTATGTGCCTCACTGTCCTCTAGGGTGCAGGCACTCGTAGATTCCCACCTGCACCGTGTATCCCAGCACCGTGGACTTCAGACATGGAAACCATGATGCAATCATTTCTTGCCATGGAGTCCACATCCTATGCCAGGGTATCCACTGCAGACACCACCCTGGCAGTCTTGGCCTCAGTACACTGCAGTAGCTCCACCATCTCCTCGGATAGAAGGCAATGGGACTCCTCTAGTCGGCCTTGCAATCCGAGGAGGGCTGCTGTCATCCCTTCCTCGTACTCGCTCTGTCTTTGCAGCACCAGCAGGTATGAGACAACTGAGCTCAGGAATGCATCATTGGCTGGGCACTCAGCAGAGCCCTGGACTCCTGCATCCCTCCGAGTGCCGGTTCCCTGGGATGCCCCTGTCTCCAACTGTGAGGTGTCTCAGCTGTGAGGTGCTCATCAGTAAGTGACCCAGAAACCTGCCTACAAGGTGTGAGTATCTGTGCCAATGCTGGGTGTGGATGACAACTGTGACATCTTGTCAATGGTGGGTCCGAGAAGTCCCCCTCGAACTGCTAGAGTCCATTGGATCTGGGGGGGTGCGTGGGAATGGTTTGGGTTATTTGGTTGCTTTTCTTGCAAGAGAAGGGAGATGGCATTAGTCCCTCACAAGGGATAAAGGAGGGAACATTGATTACTGAACATTAATGCAGGGAGGTTCTTTCTCCTTCTCAGCCAGCTCGAAGGTTTTCTCTTCCAGTAGCATGAAGGTTCTGAGCTTTGGCATTACTGTGGCTGGATGTGTTGACTCACATCTTGTGGTTGAGTTTGTCCTCAATGACACAGGGTGCAGATGGCAGTGTTGGCATTTAAGATGGCGACAAGGTGGGAGGCTTGTGTCCTAATGGGATCTGGAGTGTGAAGAACATGGCAACAATTCAAAGGGCAAAGCATGGTGAGTGCGGGAGAATGGCTTCCTTACAGGTGTTGGCAAAAGCAGAAGAGGGCACAGTAAAAAATCTCATAATAATAAGAACAAAGAACAAAACAGCACGGGAAACAGGTCCTTCGGCCCAACAAGCCCGCGCCGCCACCCCAATGTTCCCACCTCTATCCGTGATCCCTGTCTATGTTTATAGATCTATGTATTAAAAACCAAATTTGAGACAATTTAGGGAGAATTTGTTTTGCCAATTAGCCTAAGAGAACATCTTTGGGATGTGGGAGGAAACCGGAGCACCCAGAGAAAACCCACGCAAGCACGGGGAGAATGCGCAAACTCCCACAGACACAGGCCCAAATCCATGTAGCTGCACAGCACAGCGATAGTCACTGAGCTGTTGTGTTGCCCATCAAATGGTCCAGGTCAAGCGTACACTAACGACGTGAAGCACTAGGATACTCTCGAAAAAAATCCAAGAGCAACCCTCTCACGACCCATCGCGTGTATGCCCCTTGTTAGACAACAAGGTGGACCAAAGCACCTGTAGGATAAAAACAAGTACATCAATATCATCATCTATTTACATACTTCCCAGGGACTCCCAAGGCTCATGATCCCTATTTTAAAGCAGTTTTGTATACCCCTCCATTCCCATTCTGTTCATGTGTCCATCTAAGTATTTCTTAAATAACTCCAGAGTACCTGCCTCCACCACTTTACTTGGCAGCACATTCCATACCCCCACCACCCTCTGTGTTAAAAAAAAACTCCCTCTAGCATCCAAATTATACCTTACCCCCCTCACCCTAAGCCTGTGACCCCTCGTGCTGTTTGAGTCCATCCTAGGAAAAAGCTTAACCCTGTTTATCTATACCCCTCATAATCTTGTACACCTCTATTAGATCTCCTCTAAGTCTACGTCTTTCTAAGGAAAACAGACCTAGTTTACCTCTCCTCATAACTCGGACCTCCCATACCAGGCAGCATCCTGATAAACCTCTTCTGCACTCTCTCCACAGTCTCCACGTCCTTCCAGTAGTAAGGCAACCAGAACTGGACGTAGTATTCCAAATGAGGTCTAACTAACGTTTTAAACAACTGCAACATTAAAAGCCAGCTCTTGTACTCTATACCCCTTCCTATAAAGGCTAGCATACTATATGCTTTCTTCGCAACTTCTCCACCTGCCTTGCCACCTTCAGAGACTTGTGCACCTGCACCCCCAGGTCCCTCTGTGTTTCTATATTCTTAATAGGTCTATCCTTTATCACATACCTCCCCTCTACATTCTTTCTCCCGAAATGCATCACCTTGCGTTTATCAGGATTGAATTCTATCTGCCCAATCTACCAGCCTATGTCCTGCTGCATCGCCTGACAATGCTGCTCACTATCCGCAAGTCCAGCCATCTTTGTATCATCTGCAAATTTGCTGATCACTCCACTTACTCCCTCTTCCAAGTCATTTAATATCTAAGTTTTTTTTGCAATTGTGAGCTTTTGAAGCACTTCTTCGTAGTCAAGTGGAGAGGTAAGTTTCATAAACATGGCATACGTAGACAAAGACATAATTACAGATTGGAATGTGAAGAATGGTTGAAATGCAAGTCTTTACTGGTACAGGCCTAGTGACTGAAGAGAGTGATAATTACAGGTTAAAGAGGTATGAATTGTTTCAAACCAGGACAGTTTGTAGGATTTTGCAAACCCAGGATTACAATGAAATGTGAAGTGGTATATTGAAGCAGTTTGCATTGGGACAAATTCAGGAAGCAAAAAACAAAAAGGGTTGGGGTGAGGGGCGGTGGGTCAAGATGGAAGGAAAAGTTTTAGTTTAAACTTAAACTGTTGAACTCAGTATTGAGTCCAGAGGCTTGTGCCCAGCTGGAAGAGGAGATGTCTTTCCTTCAGTTTGCCCTGGTCATCACTGGAGCATTGCAATAGGTCAAGGACAGACATATGGGCACGCAAGTAATTTATTTTATAGCGACTGGCTGATCATTCATAAAAGGGCAACACAGTGGTTAGCACTGCTGCCTCACAGTTACAGAAACTTGGGTTTGAATCCTGGCTTTGGTCACTGTGTGGAGTCTGCACGTGTCTACATAGGTTTTCTCTGGGTGCTCCAGTTTCCTCCAATGCAAAAAAAAGTGTAAATTTGGTTAATTTGCCATGCTAAATAGCCCTTTAGTGTCTGAGGATGCATAGGTTAGAGGGATTTTTGGGTTTATGGGTCTGGGGCCTGGGTGGGATTGTTGTCGGTGCAGATTTGATGGGCAGAATGACCTCCCTCTGCACTCTGGGCTTTCTATAAAAACAGTTCTAAGTAAGGATAGGAGAATTACAATTGGAACAAAAGTAGGCATCAGAATCTGCATCTAGTAAGTGCAATAACACTGAGCCACCTCTTATCAGAATGATTTCCCTCTGTCGTCAAGGCCAAGAGCACTGTTGATTGGCAGCATCATCGGGTGCAGGGGGAAACAAAAGTAGTAACTTTTAGCACTAGTTAGAGCTAGCTTGTGCTGCTTAAATCCAGCACAGTCCCCTTAAAGGGGAGATGCATTCTGGTGGGAGCAGGTACTGGCAGTCATGTGGAACGTGAATCTGGCCCAGAAAACAGTGGAGAATGGAGCATCCTGGGAGCAAGAAGCTTTCTGCTCTGGAGGCTGTGGTGCAAAATAGGAGAAATGTGGGGAGGGGAGTGGCAGAGGGCCGCATGCTCTGGAGAAGTGGGAGTGGATAGCTATGGAGGGTTCCCCCCCCCGGGTGCAGTGAAGCAAGACATTTAATGAGCTAACCTGATGGGTAACATCAGTGAACATATCTGTAAATGGTCCATCCTACAAAACACATGCTTCTCATCAGCCACATCTCCCCTCCATCACTCACCTACCAACAATCCCTATCAGTCAGGACACGCATCTTACATTCTTAACTCACCCTTGTACATTGCGAACAGTAGCGAAGTGGTCAGCATTGCTGCTTCACAGCAAGCAGCCTCACAACACCAGGTTAGAGTCCAATAGACTGCCCAGGACCTGGGTTTGATTCTGGGCTTGAATCACGGTCTGTGTGGAGTTTGCATGTTCTCCCCGTGTTTGGGTGGGTTTCCTCAGAATGCCCCCATTTCCTTCCACATTCTAAAAGATGTGCTGATTAGGTGCATTGATCTGAACAAGCACTAAAGCACGTCCACTAGGGGAATTTCACAGTAACTTCATTGCCATGTTAATGTATCTTTTTTGCTGCTTGCCTCACATACACACCTCATAGCTGCCACACATGGTCAGCTATTCAACCATGACAGCCCCTTATCTAAATCCATAATGACACTCCTGCTTCCTGCTCTCTGTCCATCTTAGAGAAAATGAAATATTGTTTATTGTCTTTGAGTTGAGAGTCTTGCCAGACATTCTCTTGCACAACAGAGGATGGAAAATTATAAAAGGTTTTAAATATTTATCAAGCTGCATCATAAAAAGTGTCAGGGATAATGAAGGTAATGTCAACAGCCACTGGCAGTGTCTTTCTCTTGCTCTGATGTTTTAGTTACGTCTGCACTTGATGCAGTTAAGGCTTCAGTTTCTGTGTGCTTCATGCCTGATTGTATTTTGATGAGATGGTCACGCACCACTGCACAGTTTTGTCCATGCACTTTGTATAAACAAATACTGAGTAGTGTCACTAACATCTTCTAATCCCAGAAGTACTCAATTGCTAAATGGATCTTTTTAACCTCTCATTGTATGGTGATTCTTGAGTTACCTGCACAGCATAAGAGATGAAAGCAAAAGAAGAAAACAATAAAACTTGGGAAATGACTAGAACTGTATGAGCTCAATGACACTCAGTAGTCCCTGCTTCCTCCTCTTCCCCATCTCAGTGCAAATGAAATGTTGTTAGCTGTTTTTGAGTTGAAAGTCTCAGTGACATTCCCTTACACAAGAGAGGATGGAAAATTTATAAAAGGTTTTAAATATCTCAGGCTGTATTATAAAATGTGCCACACACAATGAAGGTATGGTAGCACAGTAGTTAGCACTGCTTCTTCACAGCGCCAGGGACCTGGGTTCGATTCCTGGCTTGGGTCACTGTTTGTGTGGAATTTGCACATTCTCCTCGTGTCTGTGTGGGTTTCCTCTGGGTACTCCAGTTTCCTCCCACAGTCCAAAGATATGCGGGCTAGGTTGATTAGCCATGCTGAAAATTGCCCCTTAAGTGTCCTGAGATGCGTATGTTAGGGGGATTAGTGGATGAATATGTAGGTATATGGGGTTAGGGCCTGGGTGGGATTGTGGTTGGTGCAGACTCGATGGACCAAATGGCCTCTTTTTTGCACTATAGGGTTTCTACGATTCTATGAACTGGAATCCCATGTTGAGATGGATTTACAAGAACACTAGACCAGTACCAGTCATTTTTTTAAAGAATATTTTTTTTTTAAGAGCAACACAGCACGTGAAACAGGCCCTTCGGCCCAACGAGCCCACGCCGCCGTCATAACTATATAGTAGCAATTCCATTATCCTATTATAGATTTAGGTTATTCCTAATATGGAAGACTCTCACTATAGGGACAATTTGTTTCCCAATCAGCCTAAGAGCGAATTTTTGGGTTGTGGGAGGAAACCGGAGTGCCCGGAGAAAACCCACGCAACCACGGGGAGAACGCGCAAACTCCCGCAGACACCGGCCCAATTCCAAGTGTCTGCACAGCCACATCGATAGTCTCTGAGCTGTCATGGTGCCCTTCAGATGGTCCACATAAAGCACTCATTTACGACATGAGGTACCAGGCAACCCATGAATCAACATCCAAGAGCTGTACTCGCACCACCTGCCGAATGCATGCTCAATGTTGGTCAAGTATGGACCGAATTACCTGTGGGGGGAAAAAAAGCCGTAGTTAAACAGTCCTAATATATCCCTCTATCTGCATACCGCTCATGTGGCTGTCCAAGAGACCCTTAAACAGCCCCAGCGTGCCTGCTCCCACCACCTTACTCGGCAGTGCATTCCACACCCCCACTACCCTTTGTGTGAAAAACTGCCCTCTAATATTCGTCTTATACATAGCCCCCCTCACCCTAAGGCCATGACCCCTCGTCCTATCCATTTCTGAAGGTGGAAAAAGTTTACCTCCGTTTACTCTATCTATACCCCTTATAATCTTATACACCTCTATGAGATCCCCTCTAAGCCGACGTCTTTCAAGGGAAAACAACCCCAGTCTATTTAATCGTTCCTCATAAGACAGTCCTTCCATACCAGGCAGCATCCTGGTAAACCTCCTCTGCACTCTCTCCAAGGACTCCACATCCTTCCGATAGTACAGCGACCAGAACTGGACGCAGTATTCCAAGTGAGGCCTAACCAACGTTCTATACAACTGCAACATCAAACTCCTACTCTTGTATTCTATACCCTTTTCTATGAAAGCTAACATACTATACGCCTTCTTTATCACCTTCTCCACCTGTGAGGACACCTTCAGAGACTTGTGAACCTGCACCCCCAAGTCTCTCTGCGTCTCTATGCTCCGTATAGTTTTACCTTTTATCCTATAACTCTCTTCTACACTTTTCCGGCCAAAATGCATCACCTCGCATTTATCCGGATTAAATTCCATTTGCCATCTATCTGCCCAGTCTACCAACCTATCTATGTCCTGTTGTATTGCCTGACACTGCTCCTCTGTACCCGCCAATCCAAATTTCCTACATTTTATTGGATTTTCCTTCTAACTTCCTTGTGCACTCCCACAGTGCCCTCATTTTAACACGATAGAGCCCTGAAAATATATTGCTCACGGACAGATTGTGGCCAGAAGATCACTCCATGTACTAAGTGCTCTAACCAACAGTCCTCATAGGGACCCCTGTAGACCATCACTCCAAGACCAAATAGGATTAAAGTTAATTTATTAGTGTCACAAGTAGGCTTACGTTAACACTGCAATGAAGTCACTGTGAAAACACTGTGGCGCTTGTTTGGGTAAACTGAGGGAGATTTTAACATGGCCAGTGCACCTAACCAGCACATCTTTCAGTCTATGGAGCACCCAGAGGAAACCCATATAGACACAAGGAGGACATGCAGACTCCACAGACAATGACCCAAGCCAGGAATCAAACTTAGGTCCCTACCAGTGCTAACCACTGTGTTATCATTGCCATTCTTAATAATTATAATTTAGTGAAGTTTAGTCAAGATTAAGATCACTTCTTTCAATATGTTACCATGATTACATTTATTGAGCTCTTACTTTGGAATTTTGTTCTTCTCCAGCCAGGACATTGTGTAGATGTGTGGGGAGAGAATTTGGATGAGTTTAGTCTAAACTGTATCATATCTGGCAGGGCAACTTGATGGATCATTTAATCATGTCCATTCGTTTTCTGATGTAATCACATCTTAAATAGAAAAGGACCATAGACATTTTGAAAGACAAATTTATGAAAATAATATCAATGAAATTATCTTTTTTGCTTTTTATATTAAAGATATTCTTATTTAAGAATGTTTGTATTACACCATTTAAATATTTTGTCTTAAAATCGACATAGTTCAATGATTGTTTTTATCGACTGCATTTGAAGCAGAAATTCAATGAGAAAACCTTTCCTTCACCTAATCATTGTCTTCATTACATGCTGACTAATCTCTTTCAATCCTTTCCTGTTCAGTCTCCCATCTTCCAATTGCCAGAAGTCTAAGCTCATACAAAGCTCTGCTGCTGATAGCCTAACTCGCATCAAGATCCATTTACCCATGTCTTCTCTGCTCACTGACGAATATTCATCCTGGTCTTCAAACACTTTGATTTTAAAATTCTGAACCTTGTGATCAGATCCCTTCATGGCTTCATCCTTCTCCAACTCTTGCTACCTTACAGAATTACCTTCGAGAATTCTATGTTCCTCCCACTCTCTTTTCTCCAATCCCATTTGCTTCACTCGATTACTGCCTGTCATAGTTGCAGACATCAGAACCCCAAGTTCTAGAACTGCTTTCCAAAACCTCTCTTGTCCTCCTTTAACGCTCTCCTTAAACCCTTATACTGTGGGCGGCATTTTACAGTCTCGCTCCTGAGACCATAAAATCCCGTCCGAGGTGTCAGTAGACCTTCCTGTTGTCTGCCCCTCACTTACTCCGATTCCCATGATAGGCGGGATGGTAGATTTGTGTCTGTATTTCTTTGACCAAGATTCTGGTCATCATCCCGCCTTCCTACTTGCCACCTGAAAATGTCTCCTTTTATAGCAATATATCATTTTTGTTCTGATGTAGTGTGTTTTAAATAAAAACACTATGGGCCAGATTCTCCAGTCCCGCTTTTGTAGATGGAGATTTGGCTGAGCATCCAATTCTCCATTCTCACTGGCAGTGGTGGCTGGCATGAATGGCTGGAGAATTTCAATCTATATTAATGGAACTTGTCGTTGTTGTGATGGACTTCAATAATTGGAATACCTTAGTGTATGTTTTAAAATTCATTCACAGGACATGGGCAGCACCAACTGGGCTAACGTTTTTTCCCTGTACCCAATTGCTTTTGAACTGAATGCTCTGTGAATTGGCTGAGCAAGTCATTTAAGAGTCCACTGCATGTAGGCAGACCAAGTAAAGATGGCAAATTTTCTTCCCTAAAGGATGGGTGGTCAAAAATAACAATAACAATACAGGATTCCTTCTAGAACCTGTAATTGGAATGAGTACGTTGTCATAAAAACTCATTTAATTAAAATCAGCATAAAAATCAATTTCATAGTCATCACTATACTCTTAATTCTGGTTTTCGTATTGAAATCAAATTTCATCATCTGCCATGGAGGGATTTGAACCCAGGCCCCCAAAGCATTACCTTAAGTCTTTGGATTACGAGTCCAGTGACAATACCACTATGCCACTGCCCCTTTTTAGTGCACTTAACTAATTATTTTATGCAATCATTAATATTCCTATTGATTACATAGTATTCACATTAACTTGTCAATAGGAAGTTTCGTGTTGGATGTTTCTTGAACTTATTTTCCATGACTCAATTGGATGAGTGAACATGTGAAGATATGGTCAAGAGGCAAAGTTTATAGCATTGGAAAACCTTTTTTGTAATTTGAATGCATTATATAGACATTCAACAATTACAAAAGGATTTGCTTTCACCACAAATTTAACAAACTTAAAACTTCAGAGAGTCAACAGGAAAAAAATAGACTTGAGATTGTTTTCCACATTTTTTTCAATGCAGAAGAGAAATAGTTTATTGCTTAAACATTCTAACGATGGAGGAGTATGTTCTAAAAAAAAACCTAACATTTAATAATTCAGCATAATTTCCTTGCTTGTGTACTGTGCATAACATGTAGCCAAATATTTAGAAATTTTCTGGCACTGTGTCAGCACTTCAGTTACACAGGTGAAAGAAATATTTAAGAAACAATATCCAGATGTTAGGGGTTTTGGTGCAGAATGAAAGTCAAATGAAAGACATCCTGATCAGACATGTGAGGCAAAGGTAAGGAAGAAGGATGTAAGAAGCTCTTTTCTGTGAAATTATTTGGCATATTTGCTTAATGGGCGAGTTTAAAGGCGTATTTCAAACCTCTGTGCAATCAGAAGGCTTAACTAAGGGATTAGTAGTTTGTTTATTTGACAGTGGACTCAATTATGGTTGGTGGGAAAGCATTTATCAGCCCGGGATGTACCTGGCACGAACAGTAGTTGTGAAAGCTGGCATCCTTGTCTGACTCTTTTGCCAAAACAGAATGCCTCTGTTTTAACTCTACGTTCACACACCACACCTTTAGCCAGTTAGTAAAGCCTCTGCTTGAGAGAACTCAGGTGATGCATTACTCCAAACCCACCTAGGGTTCTCTATTGCTCTGCATGGTTGACTCAAAGGGCCTGATTTTATGAACAAAGAACAAAACAGCACGGGAAACAGGCCCTTTGGCCCAACGAGCCCACGCCGCCATCCCGATGTTCCCACTTCTACCCACGATCCCTGTCCATGTTTATAGATCTATGGATTAAAAACCAAATTTGAGGCAATTTAGGGAGAATTTGTTTTGCCACTTAGCCTAAGAGCACATCTTTGGGATGTGGGAGGAAACCGGAGCGCCCAGAGAAAACCCACGTAAGCATGGGGAGAATGCGCAAACTCCCATAGACACAGGCCCAAATCCATGTATCTGCACAGCACAGCGATAGTCACTGAGCTGTCGTTTTCGGGTGCGAAATCGTGGTAAAGTTGGGTGTAAGGTCTTTATCGTGATCTGCATCCAAGTCTGCACTGATCCCCACTTTATCCAGAGCCACGAATGGAATTTGCATGCATTTAAATTGAATTAATGAACTGCCCACCGAACTCTATCAACATTTCCCCCTTTACCACCACATTTACCAATCTGGAACTGCGCTCTTAGGGACCTGCTGAATAAAAGTCTGAGTCAGATGCTCCAGCCTCTGAAGAGTGTGTTCAGTGTTTCTCTGACTCAGATCAGTATTGGGGTTGGGGATGGAGGCTGGTCAGATTATTCTCTGGTTGGAAGGGGAAGGAGAGGAGTCAGGTCAGATCGTTGTCTGGTTGAGAAGGCAGGTCAGATATATCTCTGGGGGGGAGGGCTGATCTTTGTCTGGTGGTGGCGGGGGAGGAAGGGAGTGAGGTCAGATAATTTCTGGGGGTGGGAGGGCTGATCGTTGTCTGGTGGTGGGGTGGGGGGGGGGGGGGGAAGGAGGAGGGTCAGATGTTCTTCTGAAGGGGAAGGAGTGTAAGGACATACCATTCTTGGGGAGGAGAGTGAAGCAAGTTCGTTGTTGTGGAGGGGGGAGTGAGGCCAGATTGTTGTCTTCATGGGGGGAGGGGGAGGGCGTCAATTGGATCTCTTGCGGGGGTGGGGGAAGGGACGGGATCTGCTGCCACTCTGCAAGGCCATCCATGGGAGGGGGAAAGAGGGGCAGGAGTGGCGATCGGCTGGGGGGGGGGGGGGAATAAGGGAGGCAGTGATGCATGTGTCTCCCCCTTACCCACCACCCACATTACCTACATACATCACCACCCCCTCTTATCCATCCTCCACCCTCACACGACCCAGACCGATCGTCAGCCCTGCCCCACACCACACCCCCCCACCCCCCACCAATGATTGGCAGCAGATCCCTCTGCCCCTCTCCTTTGAGATCCATCGGTCCATCCCCCTGAGACACCTCTTATCCACCTTCCTCCCAGCACCCCACCCCGCCCTCGCTCTCGCTTTTCGCTGGGCTGCTTTCTCCGCTTTCTGTGGCTTGGGAGCGATCTGATACTGGCTCGTTTTTTTCCAATTTTTTTCTAACTGTGCGTGTGCAGTTCAGACCTTCTGGTAGCAATAAGTCCCACCCACAGCGCAAATCAGACTAGAGTTGGCTGGGAGCGTATGGGGGTGCTTGAAAACAGATTTCTAAATCGGACCTGTACTACACCTGGAATCGGCACTTAGAATAAAAATAGTAAAATTGGGCCCAAAGACTTGCAAAGAGTAGCCAGCAATCCTTGTCATTTTACTTTTCGACGTACTTCTCAATCATGATGTGTTGTTTGGTATCCTCATGCCTGCAGTGAAATTGAAATGTTCCTCACACATTTCCGATCTGAACTTAACGTCTTTGTCTTATAATTTCTGGAAGCACTTTTGAAGCTTGGCTCGTCAGACTAATTGTTTGATGTTTTGAGCGGTTTTGGCTATTGTACACCTTCAGTAACAGCATGAGGCTCTGAAATTACCCAATTATCTGCCCCTATTCCACTGCAACAGTGCAATTGTCCCACTGAGTCTGCACCAATCATAAACTCTACCCAGGTCCTATCCCCATAACCCCATGAATTTATCCTAAATAGTCCCCTTTGACACTAAAGGGTAACTTAGCATGGCCAATTCACCTAACCCACACATCTTTGGACTGCGTGGAAACCGGAGCATCCAGAGAAAATTCACTTAGATACAGGGAGAACATGCAAACTCCACACAGACAGTGACCCAAGCCAGAAAGCGAGCCTGGGTGCCTGGCGCTGTGAGGCAGCAGTGCTAACCAATATGCCACTATGCCACTAATGATTTATTTCATATCTTTGACTGTTGTGACTCTTCTAGTCTTCAGAGTTTCAGCAGGTAAATCATCTAAGCCACTCTGCCATTCTTCAGCCACTGACCTACATTTACAGTTTTATGAGTCAGCACTTCTGGTTCCATCCCCTCCTTAGTTACACGCTGCATCTGTACCTGAACCATAGAACTGGGTGTAGGATTGCTGTCACCATTCTTTTTATCTGATCAATCTCTTGGATGATATTCCCACCTGCCCCCCTTATTGTCAGAACTCTGACAACTGTGTATATTTCTTTGGACTAACTATCACTTGTATTGTCTGCTGTTGCTGTCTTTTTTTTCAGCTGAGTTCATTTCATTTAGTTTCATGTCTGAGTATTTTTCTCTTCTGTACAGAGATCTTGTAATCCACTCTCTTTTGCCATCAGGTTCTTTTCTATCACTGTCAGATGCTTGGCTTTGATTCAGAGCTTCCTGCCAGTCTTAGTTTTTGGCTACACTTCATCCAATGCAGTTTTATGCCAAATGAGAACCTTTGTCAAATTATTTTGCATCTCTGCTTGAAACCATGTTCCATTGTAAGATTTGTTGCGATATATTGGCGTTCTTAAATAAACAGCCTACCTATAATTGGAGCGAGTTTCTCTTTGCGTGTGTGTCTCCAACACATGCCTTGAATCTTGGTCCGTTCAAGCTGATGTCCAAATCCACAATCTGCTGTCATGTATCTGCATCAAAATATAATCCATTGTGTTTCTGTATTGTTTTCTTTGGGACAATATCACTTAAGGCATTCTTTCCCACAATGCCAAACGCATGTCATCACAACAAGCGCTGAGCTGATCCATCAATTTTTCTCCTCTCTCATTTTGTTCATCGAAGTCAAATTTTCCATAGCATTCATATGTTTCCCCTTTCCTATTTTTACCTTCAAATCTCCCATTTCAACTATTTGATTTGATCTGATTTATTATTGTCACATGTATTAGTATAAAATGAAAAGTGTTGTTTCTTGTGTGCTATACTGACAAAGTATACCATTCATAGAGGAGGAAATAAGAGTGCAGAATGTAGTGTTACAGATATAGCTAGGGTGAGAGAAAGATCAATTTACAGCAAGGTACACCCATTCAGAAGTCTGGCAGCAAGGAAGAAACTTTTGAGTTAGTTGGTACGTGACCTCAGCCTTTTGTATCTTTTCCCCGATGGAAAAAGGTGGAAGAGAGGTATACTCTGAATGCATGGGGTCCTTGATTATGCTGACTACTTTGCCAAGGCAGCGGGAAGTGTAGGCAGAATCAATGGATGGGAGGCTAGTTTGCATGATGGATTGGGCTATGTTCCCAACTTTTTGTAGTTTCTTGCAGTCTTGGGCAGAGCAGGAGCCATGCCAATGAAATCAAATTACTGCAGACACTGGAATCTGAAACCAAAAGAGAAAATAGTAGAAAATCTCAGCAGGTCCACAGCATCTGCAAGGAGAGAAAAGAGCTGATGTCATCTGGACCTGGAAACTTTTTGTCAAAGCTCAAAGGCATAGGAAAGTGGGAGATATTTATACTGCAGGGTGAGGGAATGAAAGATGAATTATAGCCACAGAAACCATGGGGAAAGACTACTAATGGCAGTCCATAGAGGGAATAAAGGATGTGAATGGCCGCACAGCAGAGAATCTAAAATCAGAAGGTAAGCTGCGACAGATGAAGATGTGGGGAGAGAGGGAGGTGGGTGGGAGAGAGATAAAATGGAGAAAAAGGGGAAGCAAAGGTAAGGAAAGAAGGATAAAATGGAGGGGAAGAAAAACAATAAAGGAAATAAAAAGTAGAGAACAGCTAAAAAAAATAGAATGAAAACAAATAGATTGAGGTGGGGTAGAAGAAATCATCTGAACAATGTTGAGACTGGAAGGCTGCCAGTGCCTTCTTGGAAGATGAGAAACTGATTCCTTCAGTTTGCATTGGCAGTGCACACCATAGATCGTGCTGGCTGTTTGAATGCTCACCTCCAGAGGGGAAGGCACCAGCTTCCTGTAGTACTGTTTTAAAAGGCACCTGCGTAGTCATGCTGGCACCAGCTGAGAATCAGTACACTGTCAATATCCAGAGAGAGTGCTTGCTAATGACATGTTAACATATTCAAATGAACTTCCTGGGATGCCACGGTGTGTTTCACACCCCTCCAATTGGTAAGACCAGAACTAGGAAACTTGCTGAATTATCAATGCCATTTGCACTGATGGAGAGTGTGGCCTTAAAGTTGACCTCATTTCTATTCTTTTATAGGATGTGAGCGTATTGGCTAGACGATTATATATATTCCCCTTCACTGATTGTCTTTGAGAAGGTAGCTGAGGTCCACCTTCTCGAACCACTGCTGTTCCCATAATGTAGGTACATCGATTGTGCTGATGGGAGAGAGCCAACCCAATGAGAATGCAGGAATAGTGATGAGTTCCAAGTTAGGATGCTGAGTGATTTGGAGGAAATTTTGCAGGTGGTGGTGTTTCCTTGCATCTGTTGCCCTGTTCTTCTAGAGGGTAGAGATCACAGGGTTTGAAGGAGCCTTGGGTGAGTTGTTGCAGTGCCTCTTGCAGATAGTACAAACTGCTGTCACTGTACATCAGTGGGAATGTTGAAGTGAGTGGACCTGCACACCAAAGTCCTATGTGTCCTGATTTTTCTGCCATTTATTGTATAGCTCACTAGTTCTAGCAAAATGCATCACTTCGCATTTACCTGGATTAAATTCCATCTACTATTTCTCTGTCCTTAATACAGCAGAATATAGATAGACTGGAAAATTGGGCAGTCACACTCACTCTTAGGCAACACCTAAAGCAATTGACCATTAGCATAACCCAAAATGATTAATAATTGGTTTATTTTTCATAGCACTGTAAGTGACATCATATTGCTGATGATTAAGAGTAGAGTGATGGTGTGATAAATATCCAAATTGTATTTGTCTTGCTTTTTGTGGATGCAACATACACTTTCCATCTTGCCAGATAGACACCAGTAGTGTAAAAGGCAAAGGTAGATTGTGGCTGTACTGAAACAGCTTGACAAGAGGTGCAGCTAGTTATGAAGCACAAATCTTTAATGTCACAGCAGAGGTATTCTCGTGGTTCATTGCCTTTACTGTATCTAGTATCTTCTGAGCCACAATCCTTTCTCCATACTGTTATTATATCATCCTTTACTATCCAAGCTAACCCTCCTTTTTCCCCCCCATTCTGTCTTTGTTTCCGAAATTTTGTGCATCTTGGAATATTTATTTCCTTACCTTGGTCACCTGGTAACTATGGGCTAGATTTTACAAGCTCATTGGGGGGAGATTGTAAAATTTTTCCCAAGACCAACAGAGATTTCTGTTCTGTGAGTCTCACCTGCCCCAATACTGCAGCAGGAAAGGCTGTAAAATCTATGCCACCAGAGGACTGTGATTGGAAGCACAGGGAATCAAAGAAAATTGCAGCTAATACAAGATGAGAGGAAATGTACCAGGGGAGTTGAAATATTTAGTATGTGTTACTATCACTATTGGATGGGAAGATTCCAGAATGGAGGCCTGGGTCAAAAGGCTGTAACTTTTACTTCAGATTTTCTAAAAATAAAGCAGCACAAATCACAATAAGCAACAGGACTGGCAAAATAGTTGGGAGCTCAGAGTGGGTGTGGAAATTGTACACAAATGACCTATTTCTTTCATGTACATATGAATTCAGAACATTAGGAAAAATATTACAAATACAAGTTATAGATTCATTCATTCAAAAAATGCTTTATTAATTATTTCCCCATGCATTAAAAGGTGAAAAAATTGCAAGACACAGAAGACATACTATCAGAGTAGTTATGGGTAAATGGTGTATCGAAACTTATTACCACCAAATAAAAGCAAATCAAATAGACACTGTAAAGAAAAAGAAATAGCTTGAAGTTGAGAATTTCAATTCAGCTCAACTTCAAGTTATTTCTTATATTTAATTTCAAGCAATTTCAGTTGACTAGTTCTGAATGCAACACTTTTTAATTATTACAGCTTTTACACGTGCAGGACTTCGCAGAAATATAGGAGTACGATTGAGTTGTTCCATTCTTGCATACCAGGTTTGCAACTTTTCTTTCTATTTCATGTTCCACGCAGCATTCACAATGGTGTTGCATGCCATTTAAAGTGGAATTAAATCTGAAAAGTAATCAGATGACAGTGGAAGAATTCAGTCAAGTTAATATTTAAATAAAATGGCTATTTGAATATAAGTTAGCTCTGTGATATCAATTGTGAAACACATCAGAAATATCAATATATTTAAATGTTACACAACAATTCTCTAAAAGAAAGAAATAAGATCTCAAACAATGTAAATTTGAGCTTATAGATATACAAGTTTGATATATGGCTGTCTACACTATCAGTGGATGACAACACTCAACTCAAACTCCCAAAAAAGCCTTTAGTAGGCTGTCTGCAGCTGTCTTCAGAGGCAATTCCCATCCCTCCATTTTCCTAGGTCCAGCTCCCTCACAACTTAGTCATGAGCTCTGTTCTCATGGAAAACCAGGGATAAAAGGAAGGAAATTCCCAATGTTAGGAGAGAGGAATCCAGCAGTAGGTGGCAGTGGTTAGCATTGCTATCTCTCAGCACCAGGGACCAGGTTTAATTATACTGTCTATGTGGAGTTGGCACATTCACTCCATGGCTGCATGGGTTTCTTCTGGATGGTCCAGTTTCCCCTCATAATCTAAAGATGTGCATGATAGGTAGATTGGCCAAGCTAAATTGCTCCTTAGTGTCAGGAGATTAGCGGAGTAAATGCATGGCATAACAGGGATAGGGGTGGGATTGTTGTTGGTGCAGGCTCAATGGGCTGAATAGCTTCTTCCTGCAGAGGGATTCTATTTTGTCGTCAGAATTCTACTGCCTTGCCAGCCACAGAATTGGAGTAGGTGAGAAGTGACAACAGAAATGTCTGTTTCTGGTCTCGCTTGTGCAAGGCTATAAAATCCTGTCTCAAGTTACATCATACATTCACTTTGATTTTGCATAGTAAATTTCATCCTTTAGACCAATGGCATACATAGGCTCAATGATGACACATTTTAACTTGGATTAATGTGTGGCAGTTCACAGAGACATGAAATGTTCTTTTATATATCAGGCTAATAGGAATTTGGTGAAGATGGAAAAACAAGTGTGTAAAAGTAATTCAATCAAATAGTAAAATGAGGTGTGTGAAACATGAATGAACAAGAGTGTTTCAGAATGACTCAGAAACCAAACATATTACAAGAATTAAAGACCTGCTTCCTTCCATCACTGACTGAGATAATGTGTAACATTATCCAGCAGTCATTCAATCCTTTGGATTCATCTGTTTTATTCTCTCCCAACTTTTCATTTCTATTAACAGGCTATGTGTAAAAACATCACTCACTGTAGAACATAGAACATTACAGCACAGAACAGGCCCTTCAGCCTTCAATGTTACGCCGACCAATATAAAAAGCAATGCCCCTCCAAACTAAACCATTCCCTTCTCTTCCATATACTTATCAACTAACCTCTTAAACGCCACCAAACTTGGCGCATCTACAACTGCTGCAGGCAGGGCATTCCACTCCCGAACCACCCTTTGGGTAAAGAACCTACCTCTGATATCCGTCCTATAACTATCACCCCTTAATTTAAAGCTGTATCCCCTCGTGCTAGCTTTTTCCATCCTAGGAAAAAGGCTATCACTGTCCACCCTTATTGACCTGCTGCACGGTTCAAGTTTGTTTTTTGCCTTTTTGTTTGATTAACTGCTGTGTTTAAAACACATCAAATATATTAAGCAATATTACTTACATCGAAAATGAGTTGCAACTTCCTTCACAGTAATTCACCTGAACGCTCGCTAAACAATCAGTCTTGTTGATCTCAAGCTGTTTACTTTTCACCTTGCATCCACCTACTGCAGAAGTTCAGAAGAATCAAAATATGTTTAAAATAATTTTGTGATGCATTATGAATAACTGATGAATTAAATGGATGTAGGGAGGCAACAAATTTTCTTCCTTTAAAGAAAACCTTGAAACAGTTGATTATTATTGTCACACATTTTGACATACAAAGCAAATCAAATGCAGGTCTGCTGTACAAGAGCTTGGCAAATGAAACACCAGGAGGTGAAAATGCTTGTTTAGTTACATTTCATTGCCAAAATATTTTTGTGCTTCTCCACTGCTTTGGTAATCAGGTGCTAGAATGTGCCAGAGCATATTGCTTCACTGTGGCTTCCTCATCTGCCACATCAATGGGCAGGAGAGTTACAGGTTGCACCTGAATTTAAGAATTGGGTGTTCACTCTCAAGTGCCATGATGTACTTCAATAGAGCTTCATGTAGAAGGATGGGGGACATGTAGTTTTAAAATATCCTACATGACCTCAGTAAAAAACATTATTTTAGTCAGTTTTCTAAGTTTGAGTATTCATATAAAGATGCTGAAGCCACAAAAACTGTTAAGGGCAGAATATACCTTTTAAATGATAATGGTTCATTAAAAAATGCGGGACTTACATGGTACTCGGCAGAAATAGCAGCAGTGATTTTCATCCCAAATTCTGTCAGACTAAATGCACAAAATATTGAATTGTCATATAAAATTTAAATAGTTATCATTATAAATGACATTGATAAATTTTGCAGAGAACGATTGTAAATAAATTCTGGTTACACTTTTCCAACCCACCACCAAAACAATCATTTCCCCAAAAATATCTGCCTTTAATTTAAATGCAGGAATCTTTGTTTCAAGCACATTAATGAGCAAGAGGATATGCAAGGGAAGTGGGAAAACATTGGGTAACTGTGATTAGAACTGTTTGCCTGTGCGGAGGGTAAATGCTGACTTGTCAAGTGACCCATTTCTATGCTGTAAACACTATGGGGGTAAGAGGAGAAAAACCTGGTTCATGCCTGGAGATGGGAGGAGTGACAGACCTTCAGTGTTCTGTGTGCACTTGCACAGAACACACAGATTGGTGCATGTGCAATGGCATCCTCTTTCTGGCAAGAATAGCTTCTGTCTACTCCCTCTAGTGGCGAGAGTCTCACTTTGACTCTAAGTGGCATAATAGCATGTCTTAAAGCTCGCCAAAATATCGTTTTTATGCTCGTTCAGCAGTTAGAATTTTTTGGTAAGATCGCCCAATCTGTCATTCTTGGTCTTCAACAAAACATTCTGATTACAGTATAGAATTTAATTTCAATGTTATGTCTTTAGCACAGCTTATTGAATATTATATGATCAATGAATTCCAATATGCATTATTGGTAAATTTTGCATAAAGCTATTTGTACTAGTATCAGCAGTAAAGAGACCCTATTCAGTATAAGGGCTGTGGAAATATCTTTCCAATTCCATTGTGGCATGGTGGCACCATGGTTAGTGATGCTGCCTCAGTGCCAGGGATCAGAGTTTGATTCTTGGCTTGTGTTACTGTCCATATGGAGTTTGCATATTCTCCCTGTGCTCCAGTTTCCTCCCAACAGTCCAAAAGATGTGCAGATGAATTGGCCACCTGAAATTCTCCTCAGTGTGGCGACTAGAAGATTTTCACAGTAACTTCATTGCAGTGTGAATGTAAGCCTACTTGTGACTAATAAATAAACTTTTTTAAAAATTTCTATTAATTTCAGAATCAGAGATTACCACAGTGATGTCTTGGTAATCACTATGATTACATTGGTAATCATATGTGGAACATTTGGTTTAGTTTGATATTGTGAAGGTATGTGGCCAGAGTCGAGAGGACTGAAGTCAATTTACATGAATCTCAATAATTGGCAGATCGAGCAGACCATCAATCATTCAGGATCAGCTGGACTTAGGACAGGACTTTCCCAGGTCAAATATGGTGCATTCAGATATAGATCTTACTATTCAATCCGAACAATAGCTTTACTTCCAACATTCTTGCACAATGGGTAATCCCTGCATCTGAGCCAGAAGCTCTGGTATTGAATCCCACCCTAGGACTCAATGGTCAAGGAAGGTGTGGTCCATAGCACCAAACAGGTTGAATGCATCAACCTGCAAATCCTTCCAGTACGCTGATGACTGATTGTAAGAGCAGGAGGGATTCCTGCTCAGCCACGCTCGATGTAGAATGGCATCCCTCAAATTATGGCATTCCTGGTTACAGACCACTGACCTGTTCTAGGAATTAACTACGAAAACAGAGTTTCTCATCTTAGAAACTGAGAGATTAAGTTACTTCAATTCCAGTGTGTGCCGAAATGAGAGAATTTGGTATTGTGGATGGATCCAAACTCGTGAAATCACTGCCTTGAGATTGGTAAATCTTATTTTATGTAAACACAAACAGCAAAATGAAGCACCTATATTAGCTGAATTAAAAGCCTGGTTATTCAGATGAATAAGAGCAAATATTAAACACTCGCTTTGTGATCAATAGAACATTTTTCTATTAATTTAGGATTACTTCAATATTACTGCTCTTCTAAGCAAAATATCTATGATCAGTGAGTCATGCATGTAAGAATAAGAAACATCAAATATAGGCTTATACAAACCTCATCACAGTCTTGATGAATTGAACACGAGATTTGTTTCTCTATAATATTACCGTTGCTACATTTGTAGTAGACACATGTAACATTGGGATGAGACCAACTTTCTCCTTCCTATAAAAGGGAGGATAGAAATAGTGATATAAAATTAATAACAAGACAAAGCTAGGAGCTGCTTCCCAGTGGTTCATCTAGTTATAGCAATAAGTAGCTAAGTCATGCAGTACACAGTGTCTCTCAAGATAACCAGAGATAGCAGAAAAGTTGGAATGTTATGATTTCCTTCAATGGCTTCCTAGTGTGTCAATAGAATCACATCTCGAGTGAAACACCATATCCTCACATTAATGCCAAAAATACCAAATAGTCGGGGTCCAGTCTAATTTAATGATTATCTCTTGGGGTTTCTGATCCATACCCTAATGAGCAGAATGGTAATATCCAGGGAAAATAATTAAATAAATTGCTATTGAATGAATCGCAAGCATCTTGAGAACGCTCAGGGAAATTCAACTCAGACACAGGACAGTGATCACAGGAGATAATTTTACTGATTTCTATACTTTCCAGAAAAACAATAAAGATGAGAACACTCACTTTTCTTATAATCCCTGAAGAGTCTTTGCATCCTATAAAGAATAAAAAGATTCCACATCATTAACTGAATGTCCTTTTTGTCAGTGGTACAAAATATTTATTAATGTTTTACAAATTATTGTATATTTTCATACAAACATAGCAACTCACTGGCACACGAAGGAACACAATGGGTCCCGTTTTCAGATAGCATCATTCCAGATGGGCAAAAACAGCCTTCTGTTCGCTCTACAAATCTCTCCCCAGCTTTCATCACACTGAAAATAATGATCATAATTATTCAAATACTACAGTACTGAAGGAAATACTAATAATTTTTTTAAAAAAGCACTTAGCCATTTACTTTTTCTTCAAGATATAGACAGCTGCTATGAAAAGGAGATAATTCTCAATATATTGCAAATACTTACCCATCCTTACAATAATTGTGATTGTATCTGGAACAGGCTCTATAGACAAAACCTTCTGCACAGTTTAAGGCTAAAATTAAAATAAAATTAAAAATTAGGTTCTTACTAAAAATTGACTTTATTATGATCTTCAGGAAGAGTCAGGATGGTTGGATAATATCATTTAATGCAATAAAATGATCGTATGCTGAGCCTACACCCGTCCCCAATTGGAACATTTTGTGTTTAAAGTTGTGCATACCTTTTTCGATCAGTATCGGATACTAAAAAAAGAAATAAAAGCAGCATGGTAACACAGTGATTAGCACTTCTGCTTTGCAGAGCCAAGGGCTTGGGTCATTATCTGTGTGGACATTCCCCCCTTGTCTATGTGGGTTTTCCCAAGGCGCTCCAGTTCCCTTCCACGGTTTGAAAGACATACATCGACCCAAACAAACGGCAGACTGTGGCAACAAGGGGAATTTCACAGTAACTTCAGTGCAGCGTTAATGTAAGCCTACTTGTGACTTATAAGTAAACTTTAAGCATTTTTGATGAAAAGAACTGCTTTTTTCTAACTATATATTGACCACCTTTTTCTAGCACCTAATGCTATTTCACTTGAGCTATAGATCTCTTCTGCAGGACTTTATTTAAAATTTCCTAGAAGTGAGGATATTTACATTATCTATTAACTCCCTTCTAATTTCTTTCACAATTTTACTGTAAATAATCATGCATAATTTACAGGACATATTGATTGGGATCAATTTTCCCCTGTGTTAAAGCTAAGAAAAGCAAAAAAAAAGCAACCTAAAACACTGATTCTCCATGCCTTTTCATCTCAAAGCAGTTCCAGTAGCATGCTAAGGTGGGAGGAATGCCACTATATTCTTTGCTTCATTTCATTGCTTTGATAGGAGGGGCTGGAGTCCCACCTCAACTCATTAATGGCCAATCTGCCAATTAACAGGGCAATACGAGGAGAAACTAAATCAGTTAGGATTATATTCATTGGAGTTTGGAAGAGTGAGAGGGGACGTACCGTAAAGAGGGGAGGGTACAGAAAAGGTTCACCAGGTTGATTCCAGAGATGACGGGGTTAGATTATGAGGAGAGATTGAGTAGATTGGGCCTGTACTCATTGGAGTTTAGAAGGTTGAGGAGAGATCTTACAGAGACTTGTAAGATAACGAAGGGGCTAGAAAGGGTAGAAGCAGCGAGGTTATTTCCACTTACGAAGGAAACAAGAACTAGGTGGCATAGCCTCAAAATAAGGGGGAATCAATTTAGAACAGGGTTGAGGAGGAACAACTTCTCCCAAAGGATAGTGAATCTTTGAAGTTCTTGCCCAATTAAGTAAAGGCTACCTCATCAAATGTGTTTCAGGTCACAGAGAGATCGATTTTTAATCAATAAGGAAATTAAGGGTTATGGGGACCGGGCAAGTAAGTGGAACTACCAGATCAGCCATGATCTTATTGAATAGCAGAACAGACTTGAGGGGCTACTCCTGCTCCTATTTCTTATGTTCTTATTTCATAGAAACTTTTAAAATTCTAACAGGATTAGTTAGGGTAGATTCAGGAAGAACGTTCCCGGGAGTGGGGGTGTCCAGTACTAGGGGTCATAGTTTGAGGATAAGTGGGACAACTTTTAGAACTAAGATGAGGAAAAATTTCTTTACCCAGAAGGTGCTGAATGTGTGGAACTCACTACCACAAAAAGTAGTTGAGGCCAAAACGTTGTCTGATGTCAAGAAAAAAAAAATAGATGTTGCTCTTGGGGGCTACAGGGATCAAGAGACGGGGCAGGGGGAGTGTGGGTGGGAAATGATCAGGATATTGAATTTGATGATCAGTCATAATCAAAATGAATGGTGCAGCAGGCTTTTAGGCTTGCTCCTACTTCTAATTTCTATGTTTCTAACTGTCTGCAGCAGCTGGGCTCCATGTCACCTTTTAGTTGGAAAAGCAGGATTCTCAACACCTCATTCAATCCAAGCCCTATGTCTTGCTGAGATCATCATCACTTCAATGTGCTCACTACTTGCACCAAATCTTTCCCTGCTAAGACTCTCAGTTACCTCCTGAGGCTCATCTGTGCATGGCTGGCTGGTTTACAACTGACAGGCCACCATTCAAAAGCTCCCAATATCCCCCTCAATACCCTCTTGGCAATTTCTAACGCTACAAGTGGAACTGAATTGTGTCAATTGACCCGTGCAGCCTCCTGGAGGGTGTCCCACATTCAAAGGCACTCAGTGCTGATTCAGGGACCTGACATCAAGAAATGGAGGACGGGGCACCAAAAACCACACCCCTGCCCTTGCTTCTGACCCCATGTCCTTCTCCGCTCCCATGATCACCTCCCCACTTCCCCTAATCCTCCTCCCCTTACTATTGGGTTTCTTTGTTAGGTGCATTACCGGAAGCTGCCACAAGTCGTTGTGGTGCTGAAGGAAATGACTGGCTGCTGGTTTCTGATTGGCTACCAGCTCTTGGTGGATGAGATTTCCATCCTTGGCATCCTTGATCTTGGGCAAGGCCAAACAGTGGCAAAGGAAATGGCTGATGGGCATTTAATTCTTTTGGGCCTTCCCCATAGAACTGACAGGGGTTCCCCACCAGTTCTCCATCGCCAGACTCAAAATCTTGGCCCATGTTTCTTGAGCTGTATAAAATGACTACCACTCATTTACATACAGCAGCCTCAGAAACCAAACCTCATCATCACAAATGTACAGCAAGCTGAAGGTTACACAGTTATTCAGCAAAACAATTTGGTTGATGAGACAAATACGAGGATGATTGGATTCTGCTGTTTCAAGACACGAAGTTCCAGATTTGGAACTCATTAATTCTCAAACCTGCAGCAAGCAATGGATATTCTTCTACACCTCTGGGGTAACACATTTCTCACAAAAGGGCTATCAAAGCTATGATTAAATGGAGGAAACAGACTTGATGGGCCGAATGGCCAAATTCTGCTGCTATGTCTTACAATGACTGACCTGATTCATAAGTATGGGTCAATTCTAATCCCATCAGGGTGCACTATGTCCAAAAAGGGACATACTGGGAAGGAAAAATGAGTCAACAGAGGCAAGTCAGTGCACTGACTTCACTAATTAAAGTGATTTTTCTTTCATTCAGTTATTAATTCTGTAGGATGAATGGTGATTAACTTAGTATCGGGCTCCTGAAACCATTCTGATCATTTCTATATCAAGAAGTCATACCAAAAGCAATTGAAATTCAGGAAGTCCAAAGGCAGCACACATATACCCATTTACATCAATTGGATAGAGGTGGAAAGGATCTGCAGCTTCAAATTTCTGGGTGTCCACATCACAGAGAACATTTCATAGTTCTTCAATAACTCCTCCCTAGTGAAGGTGGTTCAGCAGCTCCTATACTTCCTGAGGCAGCTAAGCTAACCTGTTCCCCCCTCAACTTCTCTCAAATTTCTATCAGTGCACAATAGAGAGCATCTTGTCAAACTGCATTACAGCGTGGTACGGCAGTTGCTCCATTTCTGACCGGAGAGCTTTGCAGCAAGTAGTCATTGGCACCCAGCTACTAACTATCCAGGACATTTATCACAAATGTGGAGATCTGTCGGCATTACTGGAGATCCCACCCGCAGGTTATTTGCCGTTGCCGCCAATCCCGCTCCCCTCCCCCCCAGCAGGCCGTCTGGAGGTGCTAAGGTGAATTTGAGCCCATGCAACCAGGTTCAGAAACAGCTTCTTCCCCAGAGCTGTTACCCAGCTGAACGCCACCCTTTAACACATTCCCAGGCAATGGTTATCATGAAGTACGCATGTATACACTTAATGACTATTGGCACCATTTTATAAAGACTCTTGCATTTGCTGTTTTCTTGTATCTTGGGAGTCTGCAAGGTCACTTTTCCTTGTATTTGTACATTATGTAATGACAATAAAGTCCAATTGAATTGAAGAAGCACATGTATATATGAATTATTGCACTTTAAGTATTGAGGATTATCGTATAGCTTTATAGAACTCACAGCATGATCCGTTTGTTGAGCCTCGCCAGTCAACACATGCCCCTGCTGCACTACATGTCATGGCAGCAGCTTCTAGGTTAGCACAGTCTATTTCTGTCTGATTGGCTGTGCAGCGATCATACTGACATGCCTTGATGTATTTGCTAAGTTCTTGCTTGTTTCGGCATACCGCGAATGAACTGCAGAATAAGAGCATAAAACCATTTAAACACCAGGAACATAAAAACCCAAAATTATTTCCCCTCCTTAAAAAGACTTCAACCTATAAAGTTATGAACCTGCATGTTAGGAGCAGGAGCTGGCCAATTGACTCCTCAAGTCTGCTTGCTATTTAATAAGATCTGATTCTAACTTCAACTCCAATTTTGTCTTTTACCTTTTTGTTTATCAATATCTCGCTCTGCCTTAAAAATGTTCAATAACCCTGCTTCCATAGTCTTTTGAAGGACAAAATTCGAAAGACTCACAATCTTCAGAGAAATCTTTTCCTCATCTATCTTAAATGAGCAATCCCTTAATTTTAAAAAGTGACTCCCTAATTCAAGATTCTTTGACACTAAGAAACATCCTCTCCACATCCACTCTGTTAATGCCCCTCAGGATCTTAAATTTTTTTTATTCACTCGTGGGATATGAATGTCACTGGCTGGCCAGCATTTATTGCCCATCCCTAGTTGCCCTGATTCAGAGGGACGTTGAGAGTCAATGACATTGCTGTTGCTCTGGAGTCATATGGAGGCCAGACCAGGCTAATCAGCAGATTTTCTTCCTTAAAGCTAGCAGATAGAAGACAGAGGGTGGTGGTTGATGGGAGATATTCATCGTGGAGTTCGGTGACAAGTGGTGTACCTCAGGGGTCTGTTTTGGGGCCCCTGCTGTTTGTAATTTTTATAAATGATCTGGATGAGGGTATTGAAGGATGGATTAGTAAATTTGCGGATGACACCAAAGTCGGAGGAGTGGTAGATAGTGAAGAGGGGTGTTATAGTTTGCAGAGAGACTTGGACAAGTTGCAGAGCTGGGCCGAGAGGTGGCAAATGGAGTTTAATGTGGAAAAGTGTGAGGTAATGCACTTTGGCAGGAATAATAAATGTGTAGAGTATAGGGCTAATGGTAGGATTCTTAATAGTGTTGATGAACAGAGGGATCTTGGTGTATTTGTGCATAGATCCCTGAAAGTAGGCAGTCAAGTCGATAAGGTTGTTAAGAAGGCATATGGAGTCTTAGCTTTTATTGGTAGGGGGATTGAATTTCGGAGCCGCAACGTCATGTTGCAACTGTACAAAACTCTAGTGCGGCCGCACTTGGAGTATTGTGTGCAGTTCTGGTCCCCACATTATAAGAAAGATGTGGAGGCATTGGAGAGGGTACAGAGGAGGTTTACCAGGATGTTGCCTGGTATGGAGGGCAGGTCTTATGAAGAGAGGCTGAGGGATTTGAGGTTGTTTTCGTTAGAAAGGAGGCGGCTAAGAGGGGACCTAATCGAAACATATAAGATGATTAGAGGTTTAGATAGGGTGGACAGTGATAGCCTTTTTCCTAGGATGGAGAAAGCTAGCACGAGGGGACACAGCTTTAAATTAAGAGGTGATAGTTATAGGACGGATATCAGAGGTAGGTTCTTTACCCAAAGGGTGATTCGGGAGTGGAATGCCCTGCCTGCAGCAGTTGTAGATGCTCCAAGTTTGGTGGCGTTTAAGAGGTTAGTGATAAGTATATGGAAGAGAAGGGAATGGTTTAGTTTGGAGGGGCATTGCTTTTTATATTGGTCGGCGCAACATCAAAGGCCGAAGGGCCTGTTCTGTGCTGTAATGTTCTATGTTCTATTAAAGAACATTAGTGCACCAGGTGGGTTTTTCTGCCAATTAGCAATGGTTCCACGGTCATCAGTAGGTTCTTAATTCCAGATATTTTTTATTGAATTCAAATTCCACTGGTTGCTGTGGCTATATTTGAACCCAGGTCCTGAGAACATTAGCCGAGTTTCTGAATTAATAATCTCACGATAAATTCACTAAGCCATCATCTGTCTTGTGAGATGCCGGAGTATAAAATTCCTAACTACGTTATTTTAGCATAAATTAGACTATAATGGGTGGCATAGTAGTTAGCGCTGTTGCCTCTCAACATCTGGTTTGATTCTGGAGTTTGGCATTGTCTGTGTGGAGTTTGCACACTCGCCCCATGTCTGTGAGAGTTTCCTCCAGGTGCTCTTGTTTCCTATCATACTCC
Organism: Sphyrna mokarran; assembly: GCA_024679065.1. Taxonomy (NCBI): domain Eukaryota; kingdom Metazoa; phylum Chordata; class Chondrichthyes; order Carcharhiniformes; family Carcharhinidae; genus Sphyrna; species Sphyrna mokarran. Next base: position 16,534,096 of record JAGIQG010000019.1, on the reverse strand, counting down.
AAGGACGTGCAGGTTAAGTGCACTAGCCATGCTAAATTGCCCCTTAGTGTCCAAAGACCTGTAGGTTTGGTGGATTAGCTATAGTTAATGCATGGAGAATCCAGCATAATGGAATTCTATTGCAATTTTTCATGGGATAGACCAAATTAGAAAATACATGCTATACAATCTAAAATTTGAAAATAAGTCATGTTTGGAATTTTTTCAAAACCTTTATCTCCCAAAGGGGACCAGAAAGAATTTTCCCAACGATGGCAGAGTCCAGAACCAGGGGTCATAGTTTGAAGATAAGAATAAATCTTTTACGACTGAGATGAGAAGAAATTTCTTCATTCAGAGAGTGGTGAATGTGTGGAATTCACTACCACAGCAAGTAGTTGAGACCAAAATGTTGTGTCCTTTCAAAAAGAAATTAATTCTAGCCCTTGGGGTTAAATTGATCAAGGGATATGGGGAGAAGGCGGGATCAGGATATAGAATTTGATGATCAGCCAAGGTCAAAATGAATGGCAAAGCAGGCTCGAAGAGCTGAAAGAGGATATTCCTGATGGTGGGTGTATCGAGAACCAGGGGTCACAGTATGAGGTTACATGATAGACCATTTAGGTCAGAGGTGAGCAGACATTTCTTCACCCAAGGATGGTGAACCTGTGGAATTCATTACTACAGGAAATAGTTGATGCCAAAACATTGAACTTATTCAAGAGGTGGCTGGATATAGCACTTGGAATGAATGGGATCTAAAGTTATGGGGAAAAAAACTGAGTCACGCTAATACCATCAGAGGCTGATAGTTGGATGATCAGCCATGATCATAATGAATGGTGGAGCAGACTTGAAGAGCTGAATAGCCTCCTGCTGCTTGTATGTTTCAAACACAGGACCAGATCTTGTGCAAGTGGGCACTAAAAGCCTAGGCAGCATATTACCAATAGTGGCCTGTTGATAGCTGCAAAATTGAGGCCGCAGCCTGTCACCTAGTTAAACAGCTGGTAACTTCAGCCTTGTCTCTAATAAAGATGGACGCTGCTGAAGCTGTAGGAAGAAGCAGAGGATGCCTAGATCATGGGGTACCTTTGAAAGCAAAGTAATTTTTTTATTTATTGTCCTGTGTATGGGTTAGGGGAGGCACACCTTGATTAGAATCAGCACAGCTGAGATGTTGACCATTGCAGTCAGGGGATCTACCATGGGTCATGGAGTGGCCATATTGGAGGTACCCTTTCTTCCTGGAATTCCAAATTCACATGGTGGAATGATAGAAGCTACCTCACAAGGTACATTTATAGGCCGCTTGACAATATGATTCACTAGGATCAAACTTCTTGTCAAATGCAGCTTTGTGACAACAGTTGGAAGCACCTGGCTTTGCCTCCAATGTTACTACAAGAAGTGGTCTCTTGTCCCAAAGCCAGTAAAATGTCAGCAGATTTGCGAAGTAGCAGATAAATCGGTCAGTTAATTATTCAATTGGCTGCCTGCTTTCCGATCAGCAGGTTGTTATAAAGCAGTGGTTCCTGCTGATGGACAAATTGATCAGGCTCCCTTCCTGGTGAAATCTGCCAGTATTTTACACAATTTTCTGCCCATCTCCACGGGGCTGCAAAAAACACTTATTGGCTTTGATATATATATATATATTTAATTATTTGAAATGAAGAACTGGATGGATTTTGTTATCTATTTTAAAGAAATGACAGAAAACAGTACATACTTCCCTGATATGACATCGCACATTGTTTTCTCATATTCACATGGTGGGGGGGTAGGTGATACATCACAAGGTACGTTTGTAGGGACTGCTTGACAATATGGTTTTTTGGGGTCATCAATCTTCCAGTCAAGTGCAGTTTTGTGACAACAGTCAGGAGACTCCATGCGTCCATTCCTCCTTACACAGTCATCATTTTTATTTCTAGTACACGTACCTGCAAGATGGAAACAGTTTGTCAGTGAGCAGAACCCGTTCCGCGATTGGCGCAGAGTTCATGTTTTTTAAACCAAAACTGACTTTTACAAAGGCCTTAAAGGCCAAACTCAAATGAGAAATTTAAGATGGGTGCTTACTTCAATGATAGGAGGGAGAAGTTTCAGAAGAAAAAGCGCTAGAAACTAACAAGTGATTATAAAGCATTAAAATCACAAGTTTATCAATTTCCATTGGTCATTAACATTAGACAAAAATTTTCAGACGTCAATCTGTGATCCATAGAGGTTAACAAATATGTATCCAGTATACTTGCGCTGCTGGACAAAACCAACCATGATTTTCCAACACAGTCTTGGCTGGAATCCTACCTTCTATCCTCCATAGACCTGAGGTGGTCCAACTTTCTGGTGCCATTGTCATTACTACACTAAATCCTGTTCACCTGTCATCCCTATGCTTGGTGACTTACAGCAACACCCTGACTTCCAAATTCTCCTTGTTGTTGTAAAATATCTTTAGATCTCCCTCTCTGTTATCTCCCCCTGCCCTAGAACCCTCTGAAATACTTGAGTGCATCTAAATCTGATCTATTGAGTGTCTCCTGTTTTAACCACTGAGCCACTGCAGACCTTGTCTTTGGTTGTTCTGGAATTCCTCCATTTACCTCAACCCATCACAATCTCACTGTTCTCCTTTCAGATATTTTTTGTAGAACCTCTTCTTTGACTGTGTTTTGGTCATTTGATCTAATTCTTAGAACCATAGAATCCCACAGAAAGGAGATGGTCATTTGGCCCATCGAGTCTACACCGACCACAATCCCATTCAGGTCCTATCCCCATACATTTACCATAGCTAGTCCCCCTGATACTAAGGGACAATGCACGTATGAGGAGGATGTGCAAACTTCACATAAACAATGACTCAAGCTGGGAATCAATCCCGCGTCCCTGGCACTGAGAGATAGCTGTGCTAACCACTTTGCCACTCTTAATGTGGCTTGGTGTCATATTTTGTTTTATAATGGTCCAGTGAAGCAATTGGAATGTTTTCCTAATTTAACAGCACATTAGAGAATGTTGTTGATGCTGTTACAGCTTATATTATGATAATATCTCATACCACACTGTCCTTGGGTGTTATCCAAGAAGTACTGTTCTGGCACTTGAATCCTGAAATTTCTTTGGTGACTAGTGATGGTAGTTCGAATGTCAGGGATGAAAATGGATACTCTGTTATTAGTTTTGGTAATGTTAATTCCTTTTGCATAATATAGAAATTCCACTGCCACTTCATTGACAGTTACCTATAGGAGAAAATGAAAAATCGTTTGACAACTCCATTTGTGAGAAGTTTATTCCCAAATCATTTTACAGTGATAATAACAATCAGATCATGTGGACCAGTGATTAAGCCTTTTGCAGAAATTAGGAAATCATAAAAAAGCTACAATGCAAAAAGAAGCCATTCAGCCCATCATGTCTGTTTTAGCCAACAAAGGGAAGAGAATAGTCATCTGCCTATTCTCATTCCACCTTCCAGCACCTGGTCCATAGTCTTGCAAGGGGGAACACGTCAGACGCAGCTTTTAATTGAATTGAACATTTTAGCCTCAACTTCCAGGTGCCCACCTAACTCTGCATGAAAAAGAGTTTTTCCTCTGTAATTGGACTCTATTGCCTAGTGTTTTGGTGCTATGGTTGCTGTTAGGGCACCGAAACTGTGTTGAATGTATATGCGTATACTTTTACCAAAAATTGCACCAGACACCACAGCTAACATCCATGAGATGCATGCACAGCAGGACATTTGTGACTTCAATCTGTGTGTAATGTTAATTTGATGCCAACAGTACTATTTGGACACTCCAGTCAATACCTTTCTTAGCCTCGTACATCTGACTGTAAAGTCAAATGGTGGGACAAACATCCTTGGATCCCTCACAGCAGCACAATGTTAAAGAATCACCAATTACTTAAAGTGTACTTTTGGTTGATTTCTATAGGCTATTCTTGCAGGCTGCTTTAACTCAAAGTATTGGCCTTTCATACTTGCTTTGACTTGCAACAGTTTACCTGGTGTGGTGTGAGTTATAATGTAACCAATAGCAAAATGATGTGGTGGTCAGCTGACTGGGTACAAATAGAGAACAAATGGGATTGTGGGTCGCATTTGTAGCCCAGGATGTGGCCCAAGTGGTGGCGTAATGAAGTTTCTTTATGAAACATTTAGTTTGATTTAACTCTGTGAAGTTCTTTTATTGTTTGCTATTAGAGTATCCTTACTGCCAGATGAACAGCATGGCAAGTCTGAAAGGTTTTTTTTTGCTGACTTTAGACTTCTGCACAAACTGGCCCAGAGCTGATTTGCCCTTGGATTAGCTCAAAGAACAAGAACAAAGAATAAAGAGCAACACAGCACAGGAAACAGGCCCTTCGGCCCAACGAGCCCGCACCGCCGTCCTAAAGTCTTAATGACATATCCATGACTTTAGGCTATGCCTATTGTGGAAAATTCCCATATAGGGACAATTTGTTACCCAATCAGCCTAAGAGCACATTTTTGGGATGTGGGAGGAAACCGGAGCACCCGGAGAAAACCCACGCAACCACGGGGAGAATGTGCAAACTCCCGCAGACACAGGCCCAAATCCATGTGTTTGCACAGCAACAGCGATAGTCTCTGAGCTGTCATGTTGCCCATCAGATGGTCCCGTTTAAGCATACACTAACGACGTGAAGCACTAGGCCACTCCTGAAGCAACATCCAAGAGCAGCCCTCGCATGACCTGCCGAATCCATGCACCTTGTTGGTCATGAATGAGAAATGACCAGAGGCAGAGGTAGTATAGAATAGGACAAACTATTAGAAGAGGAAGGAGAAGGAAGAGGAGAAGGACTTTCAGCGAGAGACTACATCCAACTTAGGATTATGGCTGATGATCTGCAGGTTTTTAATATGCCGAAATATCTTCAATCAAGCAAATCTGATTTTTGGTGAAAGTTATTTTTTCACTATGCTAAGATTTCATGTGACCTGGAACCTGGAGGACACAAGGTGTTAGACTTAACAGTTTGTCCTTGGTAGGAAAGAATTCTTTACATTGTTTGGACACAATGTTCCTTACCTAGGCACTGGAATGTAAACAAAATGCACTTAAGGGCCTTAAATATTATGGGTCTGGAATGACCAGTGTCACTATTCTTGATATGTTTGATGGCCCATTGGAGTTTCCAATCAATTCATTGGCTGGATGACAGAGAGTCTTCCAGAAGCAAGTGGAGAATTGTCAAAACTCAGAGACCAACCATCACGAAAGGATCTGTAGCCTGAAGGATGCTTCAGAGAAGAAGGATCAAGGATACATCAAGGATATTTCTTTGCCAATGGTTTGCCTAAAGTCAGCAGTATCTATTTTCAGTAAATAAAGTTGATATTCAGCTAAAGTTAATATGCAGTTAAGAATTAACATTCAATAAAGAGTTGCAAGTTTTTATGTTTGAGTTGATACTAGAAGTGCTAAAGAAATTGTTGAATTACTGTCCTTGTTTGTCTCAATAAACTTGAATGCTTGGAAGGTGTTTAAAATAAAAGCTGGACATTAGGATGTTCAGGGAAGAATTCTCCTACATGAACTCCAACGTGGAGCAACATAAAAGACATCTGTGATTCAATGAGAACACTGAAACCTGCACCTGATGTGACAACAATGCAATGCCTCTTCAAGAGGAGTAGGCCAGCTTTAAGAAATGTTAGGCAGTTATCATTTTGAGCTCCTTACTGATACTAGCAGCTCACCAGCAGCTGATAAATGATGGCTTAAAATTCAAACACTGTAAAGAGGTCAGGTTAATTATGCATTGCAATTCCCATGCCTGTTTTTTTTTTGGGGGGGGGGGGAGGTTATCCAATTTAGCCTTTTCCATATTTCTAATTTGAGTTAAAATAGAAGAGATAATGAATAGTAAAACTAGAGTAATCTGTAGCACAGATGTTTAAAAATGTGATGTAAGGGTTGTCAGTATTGTAATCTATTTACTTGTGGCTTTCAGTGTTGGTAATTACGCATGCAGGCAAAAAGCAATGGATGGATGCAGCACAGAGTTAACTTTATGCACACATATATTCATCACAATCCAGAAAGATCACGCCACTGAATCAGACCAGGGATTCCATTAAAAATTCCGTCTGATACGAAGAGGGCATCTCAGTGATGTCCCCATCGTACACCTTTGAGCTATGGATCCAAATCCACTTAGAGTTCAGCCCACCAAGACACCGGGTGAAATCTTATCAAAACAAAAAATGACAGAGTGGTATTTCTGGCAAGATTCTACTGCACTTGCCAAAAAAAAAGGGGGGGGCAACATGTTTCAAACCATCATACAGGGAGGTGGGGCCTCAAACGGGCAAAACCTGGATGCACAGCAATCAGGGACTCTGATCAGGACCTGAGTAAATCACTGCCTCCACACACTCAGCCCTCCATGGAAGTCTCAGAGGGATTTCCCCCTGCCTCCACCCCTTGATCATAGACACCACCCCACCTTCATCAACAACTATTAGCAGGTTGGCATGGACATGGTGCCAGGTTCACATCCCGTTGAATATCTGGTGGAACTGATAGGGCAGAGGCAGGGGGTGAAGTTCCGTAGATGATCATTGCTAATGGCATGCTAATGTATTAAAATGGGTTTTTTGAGGTCCCACAGTGTGTTTCATTCTATTCCGCTGGGGAGGGCAGGGGTTGGTGGTGGCAGCAGCAGCAAGATCTGAACTTAGAAACTCTCTGGCAAGAATCATATTCTCTGAACTTTGGGCACAAGTCGTCATTCCCACAGATGGCATATGTGGGCTCAAAAATTCAGCTGGCAGCCTTAAAGCTACCATGGGGATGAATCTTTTATCAACTTCACCTGGGCAATCGATGAGAACTATGAACACAATTCTCAGAACTGACTGGGTTAGCTTTACAAACATCAAACTTTGTTTAGTGAAATAATAATTGAACAAAATCAAAATCTTGATACTGATTAATAACCATTTAACGCTACTCTGAATGTCTGAAGACACATCAATACTTACTATGGGTGTTCTCCCAGTTGTAAAACAGATAACGTTTCCATTGTAGTTAATAATTAACTTTTTGGGGCAATAATTGTGTATTTGTGGAACACAATGATAATTGTCAAGTATCACAGAAAAATTGTATCTTGGCACTATTTCTTGCACAAGTGCATATGTGCAATTGTCATGGAAATTATAGGACAGCCCATCAAAGGTACGGTAATGATCATTTCCCCATAGTTGACATTCACCTAAAATTAAAAAGAAATTTCAATTTAGTTGCAGACAAAAAAAAAAAATCACAACTGATGCAAATATCTTTCTTATTGGAATGAAAGGTACCTACAGTTACAGTCCCATGTTGAACAGCAACCATCTTCTGTTGTAATACTGACGGGCAGTGACCCACTGTAACATATAGGTTTTACAGGTTTTTCACAGGCGACATTTGTAATTTTATATGTTTGCTTTATAACACAAGTAAAGGTTGTACAGCCTTCTCGCCATGTTTCGTTGCACTAGGAAAGAGTAGCAAACAAATGAATATATTAGCAAGCATTCCAATTAGCTGAATTGTCCAGTTGTCATTTTCACGTTATTGTGAGAAAAGAGAAACAATTCCTATCCGAGTGTTTAAACACAACAATTCAAAGAAGCCTTGGCATCACATTAATTAGGTTTCTATGATTCCTTTGTGCCACACATTATGAAGTGAATCTTGGAAAACAACTATTGTGATCGCTATATTAGTACTTGGGTTTTATCGAACATGCCATGGTGAAGTGGAACACATAAATCAAACAAGGACCTTCGTCAGTTCAATGAGATACACAGGAAGCACAAGTATCAATGTTTCCTAATTTGATAGGCCTATTCACTATCAATAGGGGGTGACAACAAAGTTGCAGAGAAGCAAGATGGAAGATTCAAACATTAGGAGGTAGGCAGTTTTAGGGCCAAAAGCCAGGATCTCCTATCTGTGTAGCTTTGAGTGAGTTTAAGAGATGATTGTGATTTGATTTGATTTATTATTATCACATGTACTAATATATAGTGAAAAGTATTGTTTCTTATAGACAAAGCATACTGTTCATGGATAAGTAAATGAGAAAATGCAGAATGTAGTGTTATAATCATAGCTAGGGTGTACAGAAAAATGAGGTCACATACCAAAATTGGTTGGTACGTGACCTCGGACTTTTGTATCTTTTTCTGGAAGGGAGAAGGTGGAAGAGAGAATGTCCAGATTGCGTGGGATCCTTAATTATGGTGATTGCTTTGCCAAGGCAGGAGGAAGTGTAGATAGAATAAGTGGATGGGAGGCTGGTTTGCATGATGGATTGGGCTATATTTTTGCTTGCGGAGGGAGTAAGCATTCAAGTGGCATTGCTTCCACAATACAGCAACTGCACTACTCACAACATGCACATTTGAAGTACCTTTGGTCGAGAAAAATGACCCTCAAGATGCTGCACAAGAGAAACGCCATTGAGCAAAAGTTGACAATGATATCAGGAGGGATTAATATTAGTTTTGTTGAAGATGTAAGCTTTAGTGAGGCTCTTATCAAGGAGATTGAGGAGACATGGTCATGATTTCAGAACATGGGGCCTTTAGTGAAGTTCGTAACTAACATAATGGCAGTTACAAGTCTGTCAAGTGCTTTTTTTCAGCACAATCTTCAGATCATAGAAATTTCCATATGATTGGCAGACATGGGATGATAGTCCTCAGGCCCGCCAATGTCTCCCCCACCTCCCTCCCCCCACTCTTGAGAGTAGTTCTTCCTAGTGGGGTTTGCAACTGTTCCTCATTAACAGGGAACAGGTATCCTGAACCCCATTAATGGAAACAAAGCCTATTAAGGCCTCCCCTCCCTATATGAGATCAGAAGCAAGTGAGGGTGCCCTTTAGGCAGTGCCAGGATGCCAAGCTGACATTGCCCAAGGAGCAAACTGGCACTGTCCACCAATCAGTTGTTGGGGAGGGGTAGAGGGGAGGAAACTTGCTGCCACTCTGCAATTGGGATTGGTGGGGGAGGAAGGGATGAGGCATTTGGGGCTGGCCATGGTGAGGTGGGAGATCAGGTTGGCCAGGGCAAGGGGGGTCTGTAAACTTAGGGATTGGGGGTTTGGGGGTGGAAGCCTGGAAGGCCAGGGATCAGGTATTGGGAGGGGTGGTCTAGAAGGCCAGGGATGAGGCAGTTGAGGGGAGGAGGGGTGCGCAGTATGGAAAGCCAGTGATCAGGGGGTGCAGGCCAGGACAATGATCTAGTGCAAGATTCCTTGAGGATTAGCGGGAAGCTGACAATGGAGGGGTCCCTCGTGCACGCACCTATCTCTGCACTGACATACCGGCACACACGCAATAACCCACTCAGCATTATGCTGCCAGTGTCTCGGGCAGGAATAGACTCCACCTCCCTATTTATCAGAGGAGGTCACTCTTAGGCAATGTGCAATGCTTGCAATGCCAGAGATCTATTCTGGTACACATGCCCAAAGAATGGACAGGAAAAACTCCCATTTTCACACTTAGTTTTGCTTTGGGGAGTCCCAGCTGGGATCCAGGCAGGTGAAGATGGGATGAAGGGATTGTGGTTATGTCACAGACAAGAGTTGGGGAAATGAGAAGATTGCAAATTGTTGCAGAGCTGGAGGTGGTGATGGGAAGTGATTTATCAGGAGGGAATTTGAATATGAAGGTGAAAAATGTATCATTGAGGCATTGGTGAAGCAAGAGCCAACATAGGGTCCTCAATCACAGGGATGTTTGGTGAGCAAGTCTCAGGGGGTATATATCTCTTGAGCTCAGATTTATAAAAGGTGGATGATCAGAGACCATTCAGGATAGTATTGAAAGAGTCAAGCCTAGAGCCTGGATGAGAGTTTCGATAACCAAGAGTTGAATCAAAGGCATTTCAGGTGAGAATAGAATCATAGAACCCTGTAGTGCAGCAAGAGGCCCTTTGGCCCCCTGAGTCTGCACTGACCACAATCCCATTCAGGCCCTACCTCCATATCCCTACACATTTACCCATAATCCCTCTAACCTACGCATCTCAGGACACTAAGGGGCAATTTTAGCACAGCCAATCAACCTAACCCGCATATCTTTGAACTGTGGAAGGAAACCAGAGCACCCAGAGGAAACCCACGCAGGGGGAGAATATGCAAATTTCACACAGACAGTGACCTGAGCCAGGAATCAAACCCAGATCCCTGAAGCTGTGATAAAGCAGTAGTGCTAATCACTGTGCTACCGTGCTGAAATGAATAATTTTGTTAATGATGGATGGGAAAGCCTCAGTTGCAGGTTAGATAGGTCACTGAGGGTGTGAACAAGCTGTGACAATGGATAGAGAAGATGTGGAATGTGCAGCACCAAACATGCTGTGTAAAAGAAAGCAGTCCACTTATTTTAAACATAGTTGTTCTCAAGTGTTACATTACATGTCAGAAATTAGATGGAATTTGATTACCTTCCGTGATGGGTTTGAATCACAGAAACATTCTTCGGGTGTGGTAGTTGTGGAAACAGTTGTAGTTGAGATTGGAGGGGTTGTGCTTTTGCTTGGCTGACAGCAAACTCTAATCCTGTAGTCCATACAGATAAAGGCATCAGGAGCTGGCTGGTGGCATACCAATCCCTTCTGCATGTCACATGTCACACTGTCTCCAGTATGATTGAATGGATATCCAGGGAACCTGACTGCTTCGCAATGGACATTAGTAATCTGGTCTGTGGCAGACTTACACACATAGTTACGAACTGGATCCAGTGGTTCATAGTCTGTAGTGTCAGTTGGAAGGGATGGAGTGTGATTATTAATCCAGCCTGACCAGATACCATTGCAAGGAATAGCTGCAAAATAAAAGGAAAACATAACAATTATCTTCATACAAAATAAAAATAATTCTGTGATGTTTTCAAAAGCTCATTTTGATTCATTTTGTTTCATCTGCAAAGTTATGAAATGACAATTATATTTAAAAATTCAAATAATTTTGGAGCATATCTCCTATCAGTAGTTTAACACTACATTTGTGAAATTTAATGATCAGTATTGTCCTGAGGCTCATTTTATGAGCCATAGATGTGATCAGAAAATAAGAAATTATAACATCTTGGCTGCAGCTCTCCTTTGAAACTTAAATGCGTATATATATATTCTCTTTACTGATACAAGAAAAATGCTATTAAGAGTAAGGTTTTGATTGGACACAATTTAATTTTGGGCCTCTGTACCTGGCCTTGGAGAGGGTCCAGAGAAGGTTCATGAGAATGATCCAGGAATGAAAGGCTTTATGTGTGAGGAACCTTTGAGGATTCTAAGCCTGTACTCGATGAAATTTAGAAGGATTGGGGGTGGGGAGAGGTAAATCTCATTGAAACCTGGAGAATACTGCAAGACCTGGATAAAGCTGATGTGGGGAAGGGTGTAGTCTCAGAATAAAAGGACTACCCTTTAGAATGGAGATGAGGAATTTTTTTCAGCCAGGGAATGATGAATCTGTAGAATTCATTGTCACAGAAGGCTGTGGAGGCCAAGTCAGTTAGTGCATTTAAGACAGAGATAGATAGGTTCTTGATAGGCAAGGAAATAAAAGTTTACGAGGAAAAAGCAGAAGAATGGGTTGAGAAATTTATCAGCCATGATTGAATGATTGGAGCAGATTTGATGGGCTTAATGGCCTAATTCTTCTCCTATATCATATGGCCTTATGGTTTTATGATTTGGGAAAGTGGGAATCCAAATAAGTGCAGCCTTTTGGCATACTTTGGTGCACACAAATTTTGATCCTAATAACAAGAGTGTAATGCAGACATCAATAAATAAGTACAGATCAGCAGAGACTAAGAGAGAGTACAAAAAAAAAGACACCTGTAGCTAAAAATTCAACTTTCCTGCTTTTAACTCAAAACAAACATCTAGAGACAAGAGTCATGAACATCTCCATCCCATGTCTGTTGCTTCTCTCTTGACGCTACTAGAAACCCCATCGATAGTGGCGGGACCAGAAAAGGAAGAAGCAGCATCAGCACTCACTCTCATATACACAGCCACCTGCTCAGATACTGGCAGTACATACAGTTTAGAAGGAAGCTTAGAGGCAGCATCTGCAATTGGTGAGACGCTGAGTCAGAGTGGCCTGAAGTCAGGACAGGGGACAAAGGGAGTGCAGTTGCCCACCTCCAAGTTCAGCAGAGGACACGGTTGAGGATTTTGATGGGGTGACTTGCAGAAGGAGGCGGAGGCTGTTCACAGTGCAATGCTCGGTGCACCAGCAGGCCTGTCAAAAAACCTGCATTCATTCTAGAGCACTGAGATGCCAGACACCATGGCTGCAAATATCAGAGTATAAAAGGGGCTTCCGTGTTCTCTCAGCAGTGCAGAAAACTATGGTCGGGTCAATTAGTAGGATTGCTGAGACAACACTCCAAATTACTGACAGTCATCCTTGTGTATGAGCCTGCTACTCTTTCTCGGAATGATAGGATTCATCCACCTTTGCCACGTGGTGCTCCCTCCATAGCCTGTCAGATACTCAGCCCATATTATTGATGTACATGATGAACCTTCCTGCACTAGTCTTTCAAGACCAACTCTTCCACTGAATCTCAGCAGCATTCTGCCAACCATGCTGCAGCGACCAGTCAGAGCACTCAAAGAGAGGGACGAGAGAGCAGTAAGGGAATGCGCAAGGGTAACATGGACGTTTGTATTGAAAATGGCATGGGCGGATGTGTACATTTCAAGTGATTGCCATGAACTGCACGGCAAAACCTGTGCCCATATTTCTCGTGTTATACAGAGCACACAGTAAATCTTGACACCAGGTGTAGAATCATTGTTATAGTACAAGATTAACAAGGTAACCAACACAATTCCTTTGCTGTTCTTGCGGTGTATCAACATAAGTGGAAACTACACCAGTTCAGCAAAAATGACGATGAAATACGGGGGAGCAAGCGCAAGTGCTGAATTGGCAGAAAAGCTAGTCTAGATCACAACTGTTTATTCAGTGCAGCTTCAGACTCGAATCTCTGCACTCTGTGCAACACAGAGATCCCAATCGTGAATATCGTTAACAACCCAGGGAGGGATAGGGCCTATTTGCGCCCGTGTTTGACTGTTCTAGAACTCTGCGTATGCGCAGTGGCTCCGATCAGACAGTCTTCCCATTGCTGACCAGCTCAATTGCTGGCCAGCCCGAGACCCTCACACTGCTGCCTTTCCAGCGCCTTCTCATGGCCAATCGCAGCCCCCATGACAATTCCTGGGCGAGCTCCAACCATCCCCACCCACGTCCAGGAGCGCCCCGATGTCCAGCCCACCCCAATACAGCAGTGGCGATTCTCCCCCACTGCAGAAGACACCTCCCCTCCCCCCTCCCCACAACAGGAGGGGGCAGACCCTCCCCAGCTCACTCCAATCACTGGCCTCCCTCCTGCCCAGACCAATCCCCATGCACAGTGGCAATGGGACCCCCACCAACCACCCCCTAAAACTTTGCTCCCTTGGCACTGCTCAATGTCTGGTGTCCCCCTTGGCATGGACACTTTGCCTCTTGGGCAGTGTTAGGGCATAGGCTGGCACTGCCAGGATGCTCCTGAACAGGGAGCACCACTCCCTGCCCTCTGAACTCCCCCATGCGTGGGGTGGGGGGGGGTGTAATTGCCCCCTTCACTCCAGCAGGATCTCCAGACAGTTCCACACATAGGGAGATACTCTAACCCCCTCTGGGGTGAAATACTCCTGGCAAGGTGGGAGATGCTGTCAGATCTGGCAAGTTCTGTGCTGGGCCCAATAATGACATTTAAAACAGATTAAAATCACTTACCTCTCTTCCCACCGGTTTCTAGTGCGGTATCGACTGCAACCACTCTCTGGTTCAGGAGACGTGCATGCATCGGGAACTCATGCGCGAACCCTGCAAAATGGCCATCACACGATTCTCCCATCCCCCTGCTTCAAAAACACTTGCGGGATGGGAGAATCGCCCTCATCGAGTGTAGTTTTACATTACCTCTTTCAGAAGGAATGGATCAGGCATGAACAAAATGGAGTGATAAGCTTCTATTGAGAGGGAGCTGAAGTTGAAAAGAGTGCCTTATTTTAAAGTTGTTCCTAGTGTAGAATGAGAAAAAGACATTACTCACCAGTTGTGGTGCCAATGGTTGAGCCAGTTGTTGTTGTTGTTAGTGAAACTGTTGTTGTTTCTTCTGGAAAACAGTGAAGATATTCAAAAATCAAACATTCTGACAATTCATAATTATGTAATTTCACTGTATGATGATGTGACTTGTGCTGGGTAAGTATATGCTAATAAGTGCAAATTTACAATACATCAGTCAAACAATAGTGCATCACTCAAACAATACAAAGGCCAAAGTGCTCAAACAAGGAGTAATTGGGTTGAAGCAGAGAAAGAATTGAAACAGTTCGGAGAATGTTTCATGTTCATGAATAGATGACCTCACTCACCAGTTGTAGAACTAGCAGTAGTCAGCCTAGATGTCACTGTTGTTTCTTCTGAAGACAATCAAAATAATACAGAATAATTGTGATCAGGATCATATTGAGACAGTTCCAACAGAATCACAAACTAAAAGACAAATTCAAAGAGTTCTCGAAAGGGTTTGAAAACTGTTACAAGAAGTGACCATTCAGAGAGGATCCTGCATTATATAAGTTTACCTCTTTCACCTGTAACACCTTGTCATTATATAATGAAAAAACCATCACTTACTAGTTGTGGTACCACTAGTGGAGCCAGTTGTAATTGGTGGCACTGTTGTAGTTGTTACCTCTGAAAACAATTAATAATATTCAAAATTACAGTTCTCCAATGTAATTCCTAAATGTGTTTAAATAGACTTTCACAAGATGACAATCTACTTGCATTGAGATAAAATGATTATACATTAGTCAAAAACGAAAAAGAGAAAGATATTGAAGGAGGAAGTAATTGAGTTTATAGCTAAAAATACTGAATGAAGGAAGGAAAATGTTCATCGATAGAAAACTTGACTCACCAATTGTGGAACTGGCGGTAGACAGAGATGTGGTGGTGGGCACTGTTGTTGAAGTTGTTTTTTCTGAAGAGGAGAGAATTTACTTACAATCACAGCACAGAATTTTGAATTGGAATAGTGTTGTGGCAGTTTCAAAAGAAATATTAATTATTACACAAATTAAAAGTGCATTAAATTAAAACTCACTACAAGTTTGAAAATTCTTTCACCGATTTCCAGCTGGTGAATTCTCCACAATATAAAAGGCTTTTCCTTCTACACGAATGGCAAGCTTTCCACTACAGATTCACAGTTTTGTAGAATTATAGGGGGTCGGTAGGCCAACGATCGGGAGGTCAGCAATAGGTGGGTGGGGAGAGCCTCTGCACATGTGCCAATCTCCACACTGATAGAATGATATATGCACAGAAGCCCACTCAGCACTATGCTGTTGGCCTCTCAGGTGGGAATCGGCCCTGCCCCCTATTTTCTAGGGAGAATCACACTGAGTCACTTGGCAGCGTTCAGAGCGTTGAGCATTCGCTCTGGTAAGTTTGCCTAAAAAAACGGCGGACATTTTTCCAGCTTTTCCATATGTTGGACCAGATTTTTTTCTGAGAGAATCCCAGCCAAAGTGTCTGACCTCAATGGTCAGTATTAAAGGAAGTTTTACCATTATAATTTAAATAAATCAAAACCAGATTTCCGAAATAGCTAATCAAATAGTCTTTTCCTGCTTGAGGACAGAGGTTAAGTTACTAGAAGTGTAAAGGAATGGACTGTCACTGTCAATAAACTGGATATGAAAAATAACACTTGTGTCTGATGCCTTGCTATTTTACACTGAAGAAACTAGCACTCACCAGTTGTGGAGCCAGTGGTTGAGCCAATTGTTGTAGTTGGTGGCACTGTTGTGGTTGTTAACTCTGAAAAATATTAAAGATGTTCAAAGTCACAGAATTTGGATCAATTTCCTGAAAGCTATTTATGAATTTTCAAAAGACGACAATGTTTTGTGCCAAATCAACACACACAAAAAAAGGGATAAATTTACAATGCATTATTTAAAAAGCTATTAGAAGAACAATCTTGAAATGGAATGTCATTAACTTTATAATTGAAAGTACTGAAATAATTCTCCATATTCATTGATAGAAAACTTCACTCACCAGTGGTGGAACGGGCAGTAGACTCAGATGTGCTGGTTGGCACTGTTGTTGAAGTTGTTTGTTCTGAACAGGAGAGAAATTATTTACAACCAAAACACAGATCATGATTTCTGATTTTCACCATCCCACGCTGATGATGTATTCATGTTCACCCCCATCATGGGCGTGAACCTCAGTTCAATATACTTTCATACCATTGAATTCTCCCACCCCATCATGGATTAACCCCTCACCATAATTTCAAATCTCGATGATGTTTACAACAGGTTCACCAAGATGTGAACCTGGCACAGGTTAGTACTGCCAGATTGGCATCATGCCCATGCCAAACCATGGCAGTGCCAAAGCTGGATCTTAGTAAAAGCCTTATGGAAGATATGGGTGGGATTCATTTATTTATGGTAGTGGGGGTGAGCGAGAGGAACGTATGAGAGCTGTGGATGACAGTGGTAGCAGTTTGGGTGGATGGTTCTTTCTGAGAATGGTGGTCCGATACTGGTGATGTTCGGCAGCAAACAAAGAAAGGAGGGTGCCAAATTCCCAGTTGGATGGAAGATTGGATTCTGATTGCAGTTTGGAGGAGGGGTGCTAGCTCGGATCCTGGGAAGGAATGCTGTCACTATTTATGGTAGAGGAATCGGAGGGTGAAGAGGAAGCGGAGACCTAGATAAAGAAGACGGGGAGGTTACTTTCTCCTCTGATTAGGACACGTCCTTTAAACACGTCACTCCTATTTCAATGCAGCCAGAATTTACCGGCATGTTTAAGCCCTGCTTGTTTACATAAAGATATGAAACACGTCCACTTGTTTTGTTTTCAGAGACATGAGACAAGATAATTTTGACTCTTAAAATACTCATAAACATGGAGCTTCTAATGGAACTTTAGGTCAGAACACAATATTATCCTTCATTCAACAATGGCACACATTGAAATATGGATGTGACAACTAAGCTCTTACTCTCAGTTATTCAACAGCTCAATATGTGCTGATGCTTTGGGAGATAATTCCTGATTATCCAGATTAGAACTGGAATTCACTGAAGCTCATCACTAGCGCATAAGTTATAATTCATGGTGATGTCTAGCATGCTCTGACTTGCTGCCTGAAATTTCAGAATTTCTCCTTTTATGAAGAATAAAAGCTGATGAAATCTGCTCAATAGAAGTTATTGTTAAATTTTAAACGAATCAAAACAAGAATTTTTCAATAGATAATGCAAAAGCCTGTTTCCTTGAGCTGGAAGCATAAACGAATAGTTATTTACTATCAATGTGATGACTGAAAAATAACATTTGTGTCTATTATACACTGAAGAAACCAGCACTCACCAGTTGTGGAGCTACCGATCGAGCCAGTTGTAGTTGGTGACACTGTTGCAATTGTCCTTTCTGAAAGATAATAATCACAATCAAAAACAGTCTCGCATCAAGCAGGAAGAAATAATATGCTTCATGGGCGGGGAAATACTGAAATGGGGATAAAAAAAATTGTGTTAGAGTTGCTAAATGTTTATTGAAAGAAGGAATCCCTCACCAGCTGTGGAACTGGCAGTCATCTCAGTTATGGTCCTTGTTCCTGTTGTTGTTGTTGATTCTACAGATGAACAAGCAAAACGGTCAAGAAAATAATATATCCAACTGGAATGGAAAGTTTTGATGGAATTGACCAACTTACAGCAAAATCCATAATTTAAATGAGAGTTTGCAAATATTAAATGTGTTCAATTCATCTACTGCCTGATACGATCAAAAGGCTCGACAACCAAGGAACTATTGTTGTGCAGTCATGTTCAAAATGGGTATAGTATCAATCCATTTGGGCAGAGATGGATCAGAATTGATCAGAATCTTAACTCATCTTTGAAATAACACAGTAAGAACTTTTATTTTACTGGCGTGTGCACACAAGATCCTGCTGTAATATCTAATCCAGTAGCCAAGAGATCAATACAATGCTTTCCTTCCTCAGAAGGACACTACAAGATCAAACTGGATCCCAAACAGAAGGCTCTGGAGGTAGATCTGATCCCATCATCTTGTGATGCGAGAATGTGAGGAACGCAGTAAAGATAACAGAAGAGTTTTCACTACCAGGGCTTTAAGATGAAATAGCATTCTTACTTTCCTTAAAGAAGACAACTCTTACCCGGTGTGGAACTGGCAGTAGAAGTGGCTGTGCTGGTTGTCTCTGTTGATGCAGTTGTTGTTGTTTCTGGAGGAAAACAAACTTTCACAGTCAACTCTCACAATTTGAATCAGGATAGTATTGAAAGAGTTAGAAGGTGAGGCAGCACGGAATACATGAGAGAGAAAGAGCAAAAAAGATTAAAGCTTTTTTTTTTAAAACAGGGGCTCCAATTGGATTTTAGCATCTCATTTTATACATTGTGTATTACATCTGAACCCTGATAAGCTCTCCAACAGAAGAGTATCACAATGAAAGATTGAATTGGGTACACTGATTCCAGTCTTCCTTTATGGTCTCAAACTGTACTGACAGATAAAATATATTGAAAACTTTAAAGGAGATTCAGACTCGAACACAATGATACCCTGCACAGAATAGTGATTACTGTGTTATTCAATAAACTACTACCTGCATTTTGATCTCGAGAAGTTTCCCATTTATCAAGATGTACAGCTCAACATTCAAAGATGAACATCACCTGAAATGAATACACTGTTGCCGAGTGGTTTCATGTTATCTTCGATTTAGTTTTACAATCTAATTATCTCTTTATAATGTTCTGTACGCTGAGACAGGAGAGGCAGGTTTTAAGATTTATTTCAATCAAGTGTGTGCTCTCAGCTGTCTTTTCGAATAAATCAAAAAGAAATACTGATGCCAATAAACACTGCCCTCTGACGGGAATGGAAGAATACACCAGGAGAGAAGGCAACAAAATTTCAGACAAGGAACTGACGATGTAATAAAACTGCTTGTGTCTAAATCCTTGCAATGTATAATGAAAGAGAAATCACTCACTAGTTATTGAGCCAGTTGTTGTTGGTGACACTGTTGTACTTGTCAACTCTGAAAAATATTAAAGATGCTCAAAATCACAAAGCCACAGAATTGTGACCAAATTCCTAAAAAAACATTTTGCAATTTCATACAAGACAGAATGGCTTTTGCCAAGTAAAATCAAAGAATGTAATTAAGGGCAAAATAATAGTGCATCATTCAGAAATGATGTTTAAATAGAAGTAATTCAGATGCTAACGGAAAATACTGAACCTGGGAAAATATTTTTCACATTCATTAATAGAAAACTTCACTCACCAGTTGTAGACTCTGATGTGGTGGGCACCGTTGTTGAAATTGTTTCTCCTGAAGAGGAGAGAAATTATTTACAACCATCACACAGAATTTTGAATTGGAACAGAACTGAGACAGGTTCAATAGAAATTTCAATGATTTCACAAATTAATGTCTTTCACTACAGGTTTCAAAACTCTTCCCCAATCAAATTACTGCCACAATATAGAGTGTGTTTGTTTCCATTCAAGTGACATGTTATCCTTACATATTCAAAGAAATAGTCCAGTACAGAAGGAGGCCACTTGGCCCTTTGCGTCAGCATTGATTAGGTATCAAGTGGGTAGCTATCCTCAAGGTCACCACTGCATGTGTCTCTACTATCAGTACCACAACAGGTGAATGAAGTTTTCTTTTAATGAACTAAAGATTATTTTCCCAAACTCAGTATTTTCAGCTATAAACCAACACTGAGAGGGAGTGTGCAGAAAAGATTAAAGCCTTTCCCAAAGATGCCCAATTGGATATTATAGCATGTTATTTTATAGGTTGTATATTCGGAGGGACAAGTGATTGGGAGGCCAGCAGCGTAATGCCACTGCATGTAATGACCTTGGTGCTGACAGATTAGATTTTGTTTCAAGCATGAACACATTAATCAGCACCCTAAAGAGGGAACACAATTCATCACTGAAAAAACACAGCAACAACTGTCATTTCACCAGTGTGTGCGCAGACGTTCCCGACAGATCATCTCATCCAAGACAGACATCATTCCAGTGCTTTCCTTTCTTAGAAGGACACTAAGAGCTAGTTACCAGTGCTACCTCAGTGCCAGGGACCCAGGTTCAATTCCAGCCTTGGGTCACTTTTCTGTGAAGAGTCTGTATGTTCTCCCAACACCTGCTTACATTTCCTTGGTACTCTGGTTTCCTTTCACAGTCCAAAGACATGCAGATTAGATGGATTGGCCAAGCTAACGAGATTCTAATGCCAAAGCTTTAATGGCATGCCCGTCCCAATAATCAGGCAGGGAAAGTTTGCAGAAGTGCATTCTTGTTGGCCTTGGGCACAATGTTACAAGATTTGGGCAGGTGTGATGGTAAAATTCAGGCATAAGTGTCAGAGGGACTAGCAGAGTAAATAAGTGGGGTTATGGCAATAGGGTGGTATTATTGTTGGCGCAGGCCTAACTGGCCTCCTACTGCACTGCAGAGATTCTACAATTCTATAATCCTATTTTCTAGTGTGAGAATACGAAGAACCAAGCAAAGCTGACAGAGGGGTTTTCGCTGTCCAGGACATTTTTTTTTTTTGCGTGCTTAGCTTTAATTATTCCACAAAATGGAAAAAAAAAACTTACCAGGTGTGGAAAGGGCAGTAGAAGTGGCTGTGCTAGTTGTCTCTGTTGATGTAGTTGATGTTTCTGAAGGGAAACAAAGACTTTCACAATTAGTTCACACAATTTGAACTAGGACAGTATTGAAAGAGTTAGAACATGAGGCAGCAGGGAATACATGAGAGAATGAGCAGAAAAGATTAAATCCTTTCCCTACAGGGGCCCAATTCAATATTAGCAAGTTATATTATACATTGTGTATTCCATGTAACCACTGACAAGCTCTCCATCGGAAGAGTATCAAAGACTGAATTTGGAACACTGATTCCAGTGTCCCTTTATTGTCTCAAACTGTGTTGATAAATAGAATACATTGAAAACTTAAAACAAGATTCAGGCCACAACACAATAATACTCTGCACAAAATAGTGATTACACTGTTATTCAATAAATAATTATCTGCATTAAGATCTCTAGAAGTTTCCCATGTCTCAAGTTCTACAAATCAATATTCAGTAATGAATATCCCCTTAATTGAATACACTGGTGCCAAGTGCTTTAATGGTTTGTTTAATTTAGTTAAACATCTAGTCACCAGTAGAAGTTACGTTCTAAGAGAGGAGAGGTTGATTTCAGGGTGACTTATTGAATCAAGATTGTGCTTTCTGCTGGCTTTTGAAATGAAACCAAAAACTTTGGTCAACATTGATGCCAATAAACACTGCCCTCTGGCTAGAATGGAAGAATACTCTGAAAGAGAAAGGCAACAGACTTTCACAGACAAGGAACTGACAATGTAATGAAACGCATGTATTTAAGTGCTTGTAATGTATAATGAAAGAAAACTCACTCACCAGTTGTGGAGCCAGTGGTTGATCCAGTTGTAGTTGGTGGCACTGTTGTGGTTGTTAACTCTGAAAAATATTTAAGATGTTCAAAGTCACAGAATTTGGATCACTTTCCTGAAAACCATTTATGAAGTTTCAAAAGACGACAATGTTTTGTGCCAAATCAACACAAAAAAAATTAGGGACAAATTTACAATACATTATTTAAAAAACTATTAGAAGAACCATCTTGAAATGGAATGCCACTGACTTTATAATTGAAAGTACTGAAATAGGGAAATAATCTTCCATGTTCATTGATAGAAAACTTCACTCACCAGTTGTTGAACTGACGGTAGATTGAGATGTGCTGGTTGGCACTGTTGTTGAAGTTGTTTGTTCTGAAGAGGAGAGAAATTATTTACAACCAGAACACAGATCATGATTTCTGATTTCCGCCATCCCGCGCTGATGTAATCATGTTCACTCCCATCATGAGCGTGAACCTCAGTTCAATACATTTGAATATATTTTCATACCATTGAATTCTCCCACCCCATCATGGATTAACCTCTAACCATAGTTTCAAATCTCAATGACGTTTACAACAGGTTCACCTAGATGTGAACCTGGCACAGGTTAGTACTGCCAGATTGGCATCATGCCAATGCCCAACCATGGCAGTGCCAATGCTGGATCTTAGTAAGAGCCTTATGGGAGATATGGGTGGGATTTATTTATTTGTGGTGGTGGGGTTGAGGGAGCGGAATGTGTGAGAGCTGTGGATGACAGTGGTAGCCATTTGGGTGGATGATTCTCTCTGAGGATTGTGGTCCAATACTGGTGATGTTTGGGAGCAAAGAGAGGAGGTGCCAGCATTGCCAGTTTGTGGGAAGGGTGGGTTCTGATTGCAGTTTGAGGACGGGTGCTAGCTTCGATTCTGGGAAGGAATGCTGTCAGTGTTTGTTGTTGAGGAATGGGGCGTGAAGAGGAGGCAGAGACCTAGATAAAGAAGACAGAGAGGTTACTTTCTGGTCTGACTAGGACATGCTTTAAACATGTCACTCCGATCTCCGTGCAGCCAGACTTTACTGACATGTTTAAGCCCTGCCTAGTTACATAAAGATATGAAACACATCCACTTGTTTTGTTTTCACAGACATGAGATCTGGAGGCAAAACTGATCAACTCTCACATCCTGACACTTTGCCAAATCCTGGTAAAATCGCCCCTAATGAGCACAATCACATCCAAGATAATTTTGACTCTTACAATACTCATAAATATGGAGCTTCTAATGGAACTTTAGGTCAGAACACAATATTATCCTTCATTCAACAATGGCACACATTGAACTATGGATGTGACAACTAAGCTCTTACTCTCAGTTATTCAACAGCTCAATATGTGCTGATGCTTTGGGAGATAATTCCTGATTATCCAGATTAGAACTGGAATTCACTGAAGCTCATCACTAGCGCATAAGTTATAATTCATGGTGATGTCTAGCATGCTCTGACTTGCTGCCTGAAATTTCAGAATTTCTCCTTTTATGAAGAATAAAGCTGATGAAATCTGCTCAATAGAAGTTATTGTTAAATTTTAAACTAATCAAAACAAGAATTTTTCAATAGATAATGCAAAAGCCTATTTCCTTGAGCTGGAAGCATAAACGAATAGTTATTTACTATCAATGTGATGACTGAAAAATAACATTTGTGTCTATTATACACTGAAGAAACCAGCACTCACCAGTTGTGGAGCTACCGATCGAGCCAGTTGTAGTTGGTGATACTGTTGCAATTGTCCTTTCTGAAAGATAATAATCACAATCAAAAACAGTCTCGTGTCAAGCAGTAAGAAATAATGTGTTTCATGGGCGGGGAAATACTGAGATAGGGATTAAAAAAAAAAATTGTGTTAGAGTTGCCAAATGTTTATTGAAAGAAGGAATCCCTCACCAGTTGAGGAACTGGCAGTCATCTCAGTTGTGCTGCTTGTCCCTGTGGTTGTTGATTGTACAGAAGAACAAGCAAAACGATCAAAAAAATATATATCCAACTGGAATGGAAAGTTTTGATGGAATTGAGCAACTTACAGCAAATTCCATAATTTAAATGAGAGTTTGCAAATATTAAATGTGTTCAATTCATCTGCTGCCTGATAAGATCAAAAGGCTTGACAACCAGGGAATTATTGTTGTGCAGTCATGTTCGAAATGGGTATAGTATTAATTCATTTGGGCAGAGATGGATCAGAATTGATCAGAATCTTAAAGGGAAATCTTAACTCATCTTTGAAATAACACAGTAAGAACTTTTATTTTACTGGCATGTGGACACAAGATCCAGCTGGAATATTTAATCCAGTAGCCAAGACATCAATACAATGCTTTTCTTCCTCAGAAGGACACTACAAGATCAAACTGGATTCCAAACACAAGGCTCTGGAGATGGATCTGATCCCACCATCTTGTGATGCGAGAATGTGAGGAACGCAGTAAAGCTGACAGAGGAGTTTTCACTACCAGGGCTTTAAGATGAAATAGCATTCATTAAAGAAGATAACACTTACCAGATGTGGAACTGGCAGTAGATGTGGCTGTGCTGGTTGTCTCTGTTGATGCAGTTGTTGTTGTTTCTGGAGGAAAACAAACTTTCACAGTCAACTCTCACAATGTGAATCAGGATAGAATTGAAAGAGTTAGAAGGTGAGGCAGCACAGAAGACATGAGAAAATGAGCAAAAAATATTTTTCTTTTTTTTTACAGGGGCCCCAATTGGATATTAGCATCTCATTTTATATACGGTGTATTCCATCTGAACCCTGACATGCTCTTCATCAGAAGATTATCACTGTGAAAGATTGAATTGGGAACACTGATTCCAGTGTCCCTTTATGGTCTCAAACCGTACTGATAGATAGAGTATATTGAAAGCTTTAAAGGGATTCAGACTCAAACACAATGATACCCTGCACAAAATAGTGATTACTCTGTTATTCAGTAAACTATTTCGATCTCGATCTTGAGAAGTTTCCCATTTATCAAGATGCACAGCTCAATATTCAAAGACGAACATCGCCTGAACCAAATACACTGTTGCTGAGTGGTTTCATGTTATCTTTGATTTAGTTTTACAATCTAGTTATCTCTTTATAATATACTGTACGCTGGGACAGGAGAGGCAGATTTTAAGATTTATTTCAATCAAGTGTGTGCTCTCAGCTGGCTTTTGGAATAAATCAAAAAGAAATACTGATGCCAATAAACACTGCCTCTGGCGGGAATGGAAGAATACACCAGGAGAGAAGGCAACAGACTTTCACAGACAAGGAACTGACGACGTAATAAAACTGCTTGTATCTAAATCCTTGCAATGTACAATGAAAGAGGAATCACTCACCAGTTGTGGAGCCAGTGGTTGAGCCAGTTGTTGGTGACACTGCTGTACTTGTCAACTCTGAAAAAAATTAAAGATGTTCAAAGTCACAAAATTGTGACCAAATTCCTAAAAAATATTTTGCAATCTCATACAAGACAGAATGGCTTTTGCCAAGTAAAATCAAAGAATGTAATTAAGGGCAAAATAATAGTGCATCATTCAGAAATGATGTTTAAATAGAAGTAATTCAGATGCTAACGGAAAATACTGAACCTGGGAATATATCTTTCACATTCATTCATAGAAAACTTCACTCACCAGTTGTGGTACCAGTTGTAGACTCTGATGTGGTGGTGGGCACTGTTGTTGAAATTGTTTCTCCTAAAGAGGAGAGAAATTATTTACAACCATCACACAGTATTTTGAATTGGAACAGAACTGAGACAGGTTCAATAGAAATTTCAATGATTTCACAAATTAATGTCTTTCACTACAGGTTTCAAAACTCTTCCCCAATCCCAAATCCCCAATCAAATTGCTGCCACAATATAGAGTGTGTTTGTTTCCCTTCAAGTGACATGTTATCCTTACATATTCAGAGAAATGGTCCAGTACAGAAGCAGGCCACTTGGCCCTTTGCGTCAGCATCGATTGGGTATCAAGTGGGTAGCTATCCTCAAGGTCACCACTGCATGTGTCTCTACTATCAGTACCACAACAGGTGAATGAAGTTTTCTTTTAATGAACTAAAGATCATTTTCCCAAACTCAGTATTTTCAGCTATAAACCAGCACTGACCAGTTGAGAGAGGGAGTGTGCAGAAAAGATTAAAGCTTTTCCCAAAGATGTCCAATTGGTATTATAGCATGTTATTTTATAGGTTGTATATTCTGAGGGACAAGTGATTGGGAGGCCAGCAGCATGGTGCCACTGCACATATTGACCTTGGTGCTGACAGATTAGATTTTGTTTCAAGCATGAACACGTTAATCAGCACCCTAAAGAGAGAACACAATTCATCACTGAAAAAACACAGCAACAACTGTCATTTCACTAGTGTGTGCGCAGACGTTCTGACAGATCATCTCGTCCAAGACGGACATCATTCCAGTGCTTTCCTTTCTTAGAAGCACACTGTAAGATCTGGTTACCAGTGCTACCTCAGTGCCAGGGACCCAGGTTCAATTCCAGCCTTGGGTCACTTTTCTGTGCAGAGTCTGTATGTTCTCCCAACACCTGCTTACATTTCCTTGGTACTCTGGTTTCCTTTCACAGTCCAAAGACATGCAGATTAGATGGATTGGCCAAGCTAACGAGATTCTAATGCCAAAGCTTTAATGGCATGCCCGTCCCAGTAATCAGGCAGGGAAAGTTTGCAGAAGTGCATTCTTGTTGGCCTTGGGCACAATGTTACAAGATTTGGGCAGGTGTGATGGTAAAATTCAGGCATAAGTGTCAGAGGGACTAGCAGAGTAAATAAGTGGGGTTATGGCAATAGGGTGGTATTATTGTTGGCGCAGGCCTAACTGGACTCTGACTGCACTGCAGAGATTCTACAATTCTATAATCCTATTTTCTAGTGTGAGAATACGAAGAACCAAGCAAAGCTGACAGAGGGATTTTCGCTGTCCAGGACATTTATTTTTTTTGCGTGCTTAGCTTTAATTATTCCACAAAATGGAAAAAACTTACCAGGTATGGAAAGGGCAGTAGTCGCTGTGCTAGTTGTCTCTGTTGATGTAGTTGATGTTTCTGAAGGGAAACAAAGACTTTCAAAATTAGTTCACACAATTTGAACTAGGACAGTATTGAAAGAGTTAGAACATGAGGCAGCAGGGAATACATGAGAGAATGTGCAGAAAAGATTAAATCCTTTCCCTACAGGGGCCCAATTCAATATTAGCAAGTTATATTATACATTGTGTATTCCATGTAACCACTGACAAGCTCTCCATCGGAAGAGTATCAAAGACTGAATTTGGAACACTGATTCCAGTGTCCCTTTATTGTCTCAAACTGTGTTGATAAATAGAATACATTGAAAACTTAAAACAAGATTCAGGCCACAACACAATAATACTCTGCACAAAATAGTGATTACACTGTTATTCAATAAATAATTATCTGCATTAAGATCTCTAGAAGTTTCCCATGTCTCAAGTTCTACAAATCAATATTCAGTAATGAATATCCCCTTAATTGAATACACTGGTGCCAAGTGCTTTAATGGTTTGTTTAATTTAGTTAAACATCTAGTCACCAGTAGAAGTTACGTTCTAAGAGAGGAGAGGTTGATTTCAGGGTGACTTATTGAATCAAGATTGTGCTTTCTGCTGGCTTTTGAAATGAAACCAAAAACTTTGGTCAACATTGATGCCAATAAACACTGCCCTCTGGCTAGAATGGAAGAATACTCTGAAAGAGAAAGGCAACAGACTTTCACAGACAAGGAACTGACAATGTAATGAAACGCATGTATTTAAGTGCTTGTAATGTATAATGAAAGAAAACTCACTCACCAGTTGTGGAGCCAGTGGTTGATCCAGTTGTAGTTGGTGGCACTGTTGTGGTTGTTAACTCTGAAAAATATTCAAGATGTTCAAAGTCACAGAATTTGGATCACTTTCCTGAAAACCATTTATGAAGTTTCAAAAGACGACAATGTTTTGTGCCAAATCAACACAAAAAAAATTAGGGACAAATTTACAATACATTATTTAAAAAACTATTAGAAGAACCATCTTGAAATGGAATGCCACTGACTTTATAATTGAAAGTACTGAAATAGGGAAATAATCTTCCATGTTCATTGATAGAAAACTTCACTCACCAGTTGTTGAACTGACGGTAGATTGAGATGTGCTGGTTGGCACTGTTGTTGAAGTTGTTTGTTCTGAAGAGGAGAGAAATTATTTACAACCAGAACACAGATCATGATTTCTGATTTCCGCCATCCCGCGCTGATGTAATCATGTTCACTCCCATCATGAGCGTGAACCTCAGTTCAATACATTTGAATATATTTTCATACCATTGAATTCTCCCACCCCATCATGGATTAACCTCTAACCATAGTTTCAAATCTCAATGACGTTTACAACAGGTTCACCTAGATGTGAACCTGGCACAGGTTAGTACTGCCAGATTGGCATCATGCCAATGCCCAACCATGGCAGTGCCAATGCTGGATCTTAGTAAGAGCCTTATGGGAGATATGGGTGGGATTTATTTATTTGTGGTGGTGGGGTTGAGGGAGCGGAATGTGAGAGCGCTGTGGATGACAGTGGTAGCCATTTGGGTGGATGATTCTCTCTGAGGATTGTGGTCCAATACTGGTGATGTTTGGGAGCAAAGAGAGGAGGTGCCAGCATTGCCAGTTTGTGGGAAGGGTGGGTTCAGATTGCAGTTTGAGGACGGGTGCTAGCTTCGATTCTGGGAAGGAATGCTGTCAGTGTTTGTTGTTGAGGAATGGGGCGTGAAGAGGAGGCAGAGACCTAGATAAAGAAGACAGAGAGGTTACTTTCTGGTCTGACTAGGACATGCTTTAAACATGTCACTCCGATCTCCGTGCAGCCAGACTTTACTGACATGTTTAAGCCCTGCCTAGTTACATAAAGATATGAAACACGTCCACTTGTTTTGTTTTCACAGACATGAGATCTGGAGGCAAAACTGATCAACTCTCACATCCTGACACTTTGCCAAATCCTGGTAAAATCGCCCCTAATGAGCACAATCACATCCAAGATAATTTTGACTCTTACAATACTCATAAATATGGAGCTTCTAATGGAACTTTAGGTCAGAACACAACATTATCCTTCATTCAACAATAGCACACATTGAACTATGGATGTGACAACTAAGCTCTTACTCTCAGTTATTCAACAGCTCAATATGTGCTGATGCTTTGGGAGATAATTCCTGATTATCCAGATTAGAACTGGAATTCACTGAAGCTCATCACTAGCGCATAAGTTATAATTCATGGTGATGTCTAGCATGCTCTGACTTGCTGCCTGAAATTTCAGAATTTCTCCTTTTATGAAGAATAAAGCTGATGAAATCTGCTCAATAGAAGTTATTGTTAAATTTTAAACAAATCGAAACAAGAATTTTTCAATAGATAATGCAAAAGCCTGTTTCCTTGAGCTGGAAGCATAAACAAATAGTTATTTACTGTCAATGTGATGACTGAAAAATAACATTTGTGTCTATTATACACTGAAGAAACCAGCACTCACCAGTTGTGGAGCTACCGATCGAGCCAGTTGTAGTTGGTGATACTGTTGCAATTGTCCTTTCTGAAAGATAATAATCACAATCAAAAACAGTCTCGTGTCAAGCAGGAAGAAATAATGTGTTTCATGGGCGGGGAAATACTGAAATAGGGACTAAAAAAAAATTGTGTTAGAGTTGCCAAATGTTTATTGAAAGAAGGAATCCCTTACCAGTTGTGGAGCTGGCAGTCATCTCAGTTGTGCTGCTTGTCCCTGTGGTTGTTGATTCTACAGAAGAACAAGCAAAACGGTCAAAAAAAAAAATATCCAACTGGAATGGAAAGTTTTGATGGAATTGACCAACTTACAGCAAATTCCATAATTTAAATGAGAGTTTGCAAATATTAAATGTGTTCAATTCATCTGCTGCCTGATACAATCAAAAGGCTTGACAACCAAGGAACTATTGTTGTGCAGTCATGTTCGAAATGGGTATAGTATTAATTCATTTGGGCAGAGATGGATCAGAATTGATCTGAATCTTAAAGGGAAATCTTAACTCATCTTTGAAATAACACAGTAAGAACTTTTATTTTACTGGCATGTGGACACAAGATCCAGCTGGAATATTTAATCCAGTAGCCAAGACATCAATACAATGCTTTTCTTCCTCAGAAGGACACTACAAGATCAAACTGGATTCCAAACACAAGGCTCTGGAGATGGATCTGATCCCACCATCTTGTGATGCGAGAATGTGAGGAACGCAGTAAAGCTGACAGAGGAGTTTTCACTACCAGGGCTTTAAGATGAAATAGCATTCATTAAAGAAGATAACACTTACCAGATGTGGAACTGGCAGTAGATGTGGCTGTGCTGGTTGTCTCTGTTGATGCAGTTGTTGTTGTTTCTGGAGGAAAACAAACTTTCACAGTCAATTCACACAATGTGAATCAGGATAGAATTGAAAGAGTTAGAAGGTGAGGCAGCACAGAAGACGTGAGAAAATGAACAAAAAAGATTTTTTTCTTTTACAGGGGCCCCAATTGGATATTAGCATCTCATTTTATATACAGTGTATTCCATCTGAACCCTGACATGCTCTTCATCAGAAGATTATCACTGTGAAAGATTGAATTGGGAACACTGATTCCAGTGTCCCTTTATGGTCTCAAACCGTACTGATAGATAGAATGTATTGAAAGCTTTAAAGGGATTCAGACTCAAACACAATGATACCCTGCACAAAATAATGATTACTCTGTTATTCAGTAAACTATTTCGATCTCGATATTGAGAAGTTTCCCATTTATCAAGATGCACAGCTCAATATTCAAAGACGAACATCACCTGAACCGAATACACTGTTGCTGAGTGGTTTCATGTTATCTTTGATTTAGTTTTACAATCTAGTTATCTCTTTATAATATACTGTACGCTGGGACAGGAGAGGCAGATTTTAAGATTTATTTCAATCAAGTGTGTGCTCTCAGCTGGCTTTTGGAATAAATCAAAAAGAAATACTGATGCCAATAAATACTGCCTCTGGCAGGAATGGAAGAATACACCAGGAGAGAAGGCAACAGACTTTCACAGACAAGGAACTGACGACGTAATAAAACTGCTTGTATCTAAATCCTTGCAATGTACAATGAAAGAGGAATCACTCACCAGTTGTGGAGCCAGTGGTTGAGCCAGTTGTTGGTGACACTGCTGTACTTGTCAACTCTGAAAAAAAATTAAAGATGTTCAAAGTCACAAAATTGTGACCAAATTCCAAAAAAATATTTTGCAATTTCATACAAGACAGAATGGCTTTTGCCAAGTAAAATCAAAGAATGTAATTAAGGGCAAAATAATAGTGCATCATTCAGAAATGATGTTTAAATAGAAGTAATTCAGATTCTAGCTGAAAATATTGAACCTGGGAAAATATCTTTCACATTCATTAATAGGAAACCTCACTCACCAGTTGTGGAATGAGCAGTAGATTCTGATGTGATGGTGGGCACTGTTGTTGAAATTGTTTCTCCTGAAGAGGAGAGAAATTATTTACAACCATCACACAGTATTTTGAATTGGAACAGAACTGAGACAGGTTCAATAGAAATTTCAATGATTTCACAAATTAATATCTTTCACTACAGGTTTCAAAAATCTTCCCCAATCCCAGATCCCCAATCAAATTACTGCCATAATAGAGTGCGTTTGTTTCCATTCAAGTGACATGTTATCCTTACATATTTAGAGAAATGGTCCAGTACAGAAGGAGGCCTCTTGGCCCTTTGCGTCAGCATCGATTGGGTATCAAGTGGGTAGCTATCCTCAAGGTCACCACTGCATGTGTCTCTACTATCAGTACCACAACAGGTGAATGAAGTTTTCTTTTAATGAACTAAAGATTATTTTCCCAAACTCAGTATTTTCAGCTATAAACCAGCACTGACCAGTTGTGAGAGGGAGTGTGTAGAAAAGATTAAAGCCTTTCCCAAAGATGCCCAATTGGTATTATAGCATGTTATTTTATAGGTTGTATATTCTGAGGGACAAGTGATTGGGAGGCCAGCAGCATGGTGCCACTGCACATATTAACCTTGGTGCTGACAGATTAGATTTTGTTTCAAGCATGAACACATTAATCAGCACCCTAAAGAGAGAACACAATTCATAACTGAAAAAACACAGCAACAACTGTCATTTCACCAGTGTGTGCGCAGACGTTCCCGACAGATCATCTCATCCAAGACAGACATCATTCCAGTGCTTTCCTTTCTTAGATGCACACTGTAAGATCTGGTTACCAGTGCTACCTCAGTGCCAGGGACCCAGGTTCAATTCCAGCCTTGGGTCACTTTTCTGTGCAGAGTCTGTACTTCTCCGGACACCTGCTTACGTTTCCTTGGTACTCTGGTTTCCTTTCACAGTCCAAAGACATGCAGATTAGATGGATTGGCCAAGCTAACTAGATTCTAATGCCAAAGTTTTAATGGCATGCCCGTCCCAATAATCAGGCAGGGAAAGTTTGCAGAAGTGCATTCTTGTTGGCCTCGGGCACAATGTTATAAGATTTGGGCAGGTGTGATGGTAAAATTCAGGCATAAGTGTCAGAGGGACTAGCAGAGTAAATAAGTGGGGTTATGGCAGTAGGGTGGTATTATTGTTGGCGCAGGCCCAACTGGACTCTGACTGCACTGCAGAGATTCTACAATTCTATAATCCTATTTTCTAGTGTGAGAATACGAAGAACCAAGCAAAGCTGACAGAGGGGTTTTCGCTGTCCAGGACATTTTTTTTTTGCATGCTTAGCTTTAATTATTCCACAAAATGGAAAAAACTTACCAGGTATAGAAAGGGCAGTAGTCACTGTGCTAGTTGTCTCTGTTGATGTAGTTGATGTTTCTGAAGGGAAACAAAGACTTTCACAATTAGTTCACACGATTTGAACTAGGACAGTATTGAAAGAGTTAGAACATGAGGCAGCAGGGAATACATGAGGGAATGAGCAGAAAAGATTAAATCCTTTTCCTACAAGGGCCCAATTCAATATTAGCAAGTTATTTTATACATTGTGTTTCCATGTAACCACTGACAAGCTCTCCATCGGAAGAGTATCAAAGACTGAATTTGGAACACTGATTCTAGTGTCCCTTTATTGTCTCAAACTGTATTGACAAATAGAATACATTGAAAGCTTAAAAGGGGATTCAGGCTAGAACACAGTGATACCCTGCACAAAATAGTGATTACACTGTTATTCAATAAATAATGATCTGCATGCTGATCTCCAGAAGTTTCCCATGCGTTAGGTTCTACAAATCAATATTCAATAATGAATATCCCCTTAATTGAATACACTGGTGCCAAGTGCTTTAATGTTTTGTTTAATTTAGTTAAACATCTAGTCACCAGTAGAAGTTACGTTCTAAGAGAGGAGAGGTTGATTTCAGGGTGACTTATTGAATCAAGATTGTGCTTTCTGCTGGCTTTTGAAATGAAACCAAAAACTTTGGTCAACATTGATGCCAATAAACACTGCCCTCTGGCTAGAATGGAAGAATACACTGAAAGAGAAAGGCAACAGACTTTCACAGACAAGGAACTGACAATGTAATGAAACGCATGTATTTAAGTGCTTGTAATGTATAATGAAAGAAAACTCACTCACCAGTTGTGGAGCCAGTGGTTGATCCAGTTGTAGTTGGTGGCACTGTTGTGGTTGTTAACTCTGAAAAATATTTAAGATGTTCAAAGTCACAGAATTTGGATCACTTTCCTGAAAACTATTTATGAAGTTTCAAAAGACGACAATGTTTTGTGCCAAATCAACACAAAAAAAATTAGGGACAAATTTACAATACATTATTTAAAAAACTATTAGAAGAACCATCTTGAAATGGAATGCCACTGACTTTATAATTGAAAGTACTGAAATAGGGAAATAATCTTCCATGTTCATTGATAGAAAACTTCACTCACCAGTTGTTGAACTGACGGTAGATTGAGATGTGCTGGTTGGCACTGTTGTTGAAGTTGTTTGTTCTGAAGAGGAGAGAAATTATTTACAACCAGAACACAGATCATGATTTCTGATTTCCGCCATCCCGCGCTGATGTAATCATGTTCACTCCCATCATGAGCGTGAACCTCAGTTCAATACATTTGAATTTATTTTCATACCATTGAATTCTCCCACCCCATCATGGATTAACCTCTAACCATAGTTTCAAATCTCAATGACGTTTACAACAGGTTCACCTAGATGTGAACCTGGCACAGGTTAGTACTGCCAGATTGGCATCATGCCAATGCCCAACCATGGCAGTGCCAATGCTGGATCTTAGTAAGAGCCTTATGGGAGATATGGGTGGGATTTATTTATTTGTGGTGGTGGGGTTGAGGGAGCGGAATGTGAGAGCGCTGTGGATGACAGTGGTAGCCATTTGGGTGGATGATTCTCTCTGAGGATTGTGGTCCAATACTGGTGATGTTTGGGAGCAAAGAGAGGAGGTGCCAGCATTGCCAGTTTGTGGGAAGGGTGGGTTCTGATTGCAGTTTGAGGACGGGTGCTAGCTTGGATTCTGGGAAGGAATGCTGTCAGTGTTTGTTGTTGAGGAATGGGGCGTGAAGAGGAGGCAGAGACCTGGATAAAGAAGACAGAGAGGTTACTTTCTGGTCTGACTAGGACATGCTTTAAACATGTCACTCCGATCTCCGTGCAGCCAGACTTTACTGACATGTTTAAGCCCTGCCTAGTTACATAAAGATATGAAACACGTCCACTTGTTTTGTTTTCACAGACATGAGATCTGGAGGCAAAACTGATCAACTCTCACATCCTGACACTTTGCCAAATCCTGGTAAAATCGCCCCTAATGAGCACAATCACATCCAAGATAATTTTGACTCTTACAATACTCATAAATATGGAGCTTCTAATGGAACTTTAGGTCAGAACACAACATTATCCTTCATTCAACAATGGCACACATTGAACTATGGATGTGACAACTAAGCTCTTACTCTCAGTTATTCAACAGCTCAATATGTGCTGATGCTTTGGGAGATAATTCCTGATTATCCAGATTAGAACTGGAATTCACTGAAGCTCATCACTAGCGCATAAGTTATAATTCATGGTGATGTCTAGCATGCTCTGACTTGCTGCCTGAAATTTCAGAATTTCTCCTTTTATGAAGAATAAAGCTGATGAAATCTGCTCAATAGAAGTTATTGTTAAATTTTAAACGAATCGAAACAAGAATTTTTCAATAGATAATGCAAAAGCCTGTTTCCTTGAGCTGGAAGCATAAACAAATAGTTATTTACTGTCAATGAGATGAGTGAATAATAACATTTGTGTCTATTATACACTGAAGAAACCAGCACTCACCAGTTGTGGAGCTACCAGTCGAGCCAGTTGTAGTTGGTGAGACTGTTGCAGTTGTCCTTCCTGAAAGATAATAATCACAATCAAAAACAGTCTTGTGTCAAGCAGGAAGAAATAATATGTTTCATGGGCGGGGAAATACTGAAATAGGGATAAAAAAATTGTGTTAGAGTTGCCAAATGTTTATTGAAAGAAGGAATCCCTCACCAGTTGTGGAGCTGGCAGTCATCTCAGTTGTGCTGCTTGTCCCTGTGGTTGTTGATTCTACAGAAGAACAAGCAAAAACGGTCAAAAAAAAAAAACAACAATATATCCAACTGGAATGGAAAGTTTTGAGGGAATTGACCAACTTACAGCAAATTCCATAATTTAAATGAGAGTTTGCAAATATTAAACATGTTCAATTCATCTGCTGCCTGATACAATCAAAAGGCTTGACAACCAGGGAATTATTGTTGTGCAGTCATGTTCGAAATGGGTATAGTATCAATCCATTTGGGCAGAGATGGATCAGAATCTTAAAGGGAAATCTTAACTCATCTTTGAAATAACACAGTAAGAACTTTTATTTTACTGGCATGTGGACACAAGATCCAGCTGGAATATTTAATCCAGTAGCCAAGACATCAATACAATGCTTTTCTTCCTCAGAAGGACACTACAAGATCAAACTGGATTCCAAACACAAGGCTCTGGAGGTAGATCTGATCCCACCATCTTGTGACGCGAGAATGTGAGGAACGCAGTAAAGCTGACAGAGGAGTTTTCACTACCAGGGTTTTAAGATGAAATAGCATTCATTAAAGAAGATAACACTTACCAGATGTGGAACTGGCAGTAGATGTGGCTGTGCTGGTTGTCTCTGTTGATGCAGTTGTTGTTGTTTCTGGAGGAAAACAAACTTTCACAATCAATTCACACAATGTGAATCAGGATAGAATTGAAAGAGTTAGAAGGTGAGGCAGCACAGAAGACGTGAGAAAATGAACAAAAAAGATTTTTTTGTTTACAGGGGCCCCAATTGGATATTAGCATCTCATTTTATATACAGTGTATTCCATCTGAACCCTGACATGCTCTTCATCAGAAGATTATCACTGTGAAAGATTGAATTGGGAACACTGATTCCAGTGTCCCTTTATGGTCTCAAACCGTACTGATAGATAGAGTATATTGAAAGCTTTAAAGGGATTCAGACTCAAACACAATGATACCCTGCACAAAATAGTGATTACTCTGTTATTCAGTAAACTATTTCGATCTCGATCTTGAGAAGTTTCCCATTTATCAAGATGCACAGCTCAATATTCAAAGACGAACATCGCCTGAACCGAATACACTGTTGCTGAGTGGTTTCATGTTATCTTTGATTTAGTTTTACAATCTAGTTATCTCTTTATAATGTACTGTACGCTGGGACAGGAGAGGCAGATTTTAAGATTTATTTCAATCAAGTGTGTGCTCTCAGCTGGCTTTTGGAATAAATCAAAAAGAAATACTGATGCCAATAAACACTGCCCCTCTGGCGGGAATGGAAGAATACACCAGGAGAGAAAGGCAACAGGCTTTCAGACAAGGAACTGACGACGTAATAAAACTGCTTGTATCTAAATCCTTGCAATGTACAATGAAAGAGGAATCACTCACCAGTTGTGGAGCCAGTGGTTGAGCCAGTTGTTGGTGACACTGCTGTACTTGTCAACTCTGAAAAAAATTAAAGATGTTCAAAGTCACAAAATTGTGACCAAATTCCTAAAAAATATTTTGCAATCTCATACAAGACAGAATGGCTTTTGCCAAGTAAAATCAAAGAATGTAATTAAGGGCAAAATAATAGTGCATCATTCAGAAATGATGTTTAAATAGAAGTAATTCAGATGCTAACGGAAAATACTGAACCTGGGAAAATATTTTTCACATTCATTCATAGAAAACTTCACTCACCAGTTGTGGTACCAGTTGTAGACTCTGATGTGGTGGTGGGCACTGTTGTTGAAATTGTTTCTCCTAAAGAGGAGAGAAATTATTTACAACCATCACACAGTATTTTGAATTGGAACAGAACTGAGACAGGTTCAATAGAAATTTCAATGATTTCACAAATTAATATCTTTCACTACAGGTTTCAAAAATCTTCCCCAATCCCAGATCCCCAATCAAATTGCTGCCACAATATAGAGTGTGTTTGTTTCCCTTCAAGTGACATGTTATCCTTACATATTTAGAGAAATGGTCCAGTACAGAAGGAGGCCACTTGGCCCTTTGCGTCAGCATCGATTGGGTATCAAGTGGGTAGCTATCCTCAAGGTCACCACTGTATGTGTCTCTACTATCAGTACCACAACAGGTGAATGAAGTTTTCTTTTAATGAACTAAAGATTATTTTCCCAAACTCAGTATTTTCAGCTATAAACCAGCACTGACCAGTTGTGAGAGGGAGTGTGCAGAAAAGATTAAAGCTTTTCCCAAAGATGTCCAATTGGTATTATAGCATGTTATTTTATAGGTTGTATATTCTGAGGGACAAGTGATTGGGAGGCCAGCAGCATGGTGCCACTGCACATATTGACCTTGGTGCTGACAGATTAGATTTTGTTTCAAGCATGAACACGTTAATCAGCACCCTAAAGAGGGAACACAATTCATCACTGAAAAAACACAGCAACGACTGTCATTTCACCAGTGTGTGCGCAGAAGTTCTGACAGATCATCTCGTCCAAGACAGACATCATTCCAGTGCTTTCCTTTCTTAGAAGCACACTAAGATCTGGTTACCAGTGCTACCTCAGTGCCAGGGACCCAGGTTCAATTCCAGCCTTGGGTTACTTTTCTGTGCAGAGTCTGTACGTTCTCCCGACACCTGCTTACGTTTCCGTGGTACTCTGGTTTCCTTTCACAGTCCAAAGACATGCAGATTAGATGGATTGGCCAAGCTAACTAGATTCTAATGCCAAAGTTTTAATGGCATGCCCGTCCCAATAATCAGGCAGGGAAAGTTTGCAGAAGTGCATTCTTGTTGGCCTCGGGCACAATGTTATAAGATTTGGGCAGGTGTGATGGTAAAATTCAGGCATAAGTGTCAGAGGGACTAGCAGAGTAAATAAGTGGGGTTATGGCAATAGGGTGGTATTATTGTTGGCGCAGGCCCAACTGGACTCTGACTGCACTGCAGAGATTCTACAATTCTATAATCCTATTTTCTAGTGTGAGAATACGAAGAACCAAGCAAAGCTGACAGAGGGATTTTCGCTGTCCAGGACATTTTTTTTTTTGTGTGCTTAGCTTTAATTATTCCACAAAATGGAAAAAAAACTTACCAGGTATGGAAAGGGCAGTAGTCGCTGTGCTAGTTGTCTCTGTTGATGTAGTTGATGTTTCTGAAGGGAAACAAAGACTTTCACAATTAGTTCACACAATTTGAACTAGGACAGTATTGAAAGAGTTAGAACATGAGGCAGCAGGGAATACACATGAGAGAATGTGCAGAAAAGATTAAAGCCTTTTCCTACAGGGGCCCAATTGGATATTAGCAAGTCATTTTATACATTGTGTATTCCATGTAGCCGCTGACAAGCTCTCCATCGGAAGAGTATCAAAGACTGAATTTGGAACACTGATTCTAGTGTCCCTTTATTGTCTCAAACTGTATTGACAAATAGAATACATTGAAAGCTTAAAAGGGGATTCAGGCTAGAACACAGTGATACCCTGCACAAAATAGTGATTACACTGTTATTCAATAAATAATTATCTGCATGCTGATCTCTAGAAGTTTCCCATGCGTCAAGTTCTACAAATCAATATTCAATAATGAATATCCCCTTAATTGAATACACTGGTGCCAAGTGCTTTAATGTTTTGTTTAATTTAGTTAAACATCTAGTCACCAGTAGAAGTTCCTTTCTAAGAGAGGAGAGGTTGATTTCAGGGTGACTTATTGAATCAAGATTGTGCTTTCTGCTGGCTTTTGAAATGAAACCAAAAACTTTGGTCAACATTGATGCCAATAAACACTGCCCTCTGGCTAGAATGGAAGAATACACTGAAAGAGAAAGGCAACAGACTTTCACAGACAAGGAACTGACAATGTAATGAAACCGCTTGTATTTAACTTGTAATGTATAATGAAAGAAAACTCACTCACCAGTTGTGGAGCCAGTGGTTGAGCCAGTTGTAGTTGGTGACACTGTTGTGGTTGTTAACTCTGAAAAATATTAAAGATGTTCAAAGTCTCAGATTTGGATCAATTTCCTGAAAACCATTTACGAAGTTTCAAAAGACGACAACGTTTGGTGCCAAACGTACACAAAAAAAAAAATTAGGGACAAATTTACAATACATTATTTAAAAAACTATTAGAAGAACAATCTTGAAATGGAATGTCATTGACTTTATAATTGAAAGTACTGAAATAGGGAATTAATCTTCCATACTCATTGATAGAAAACGTCACTCACCAGTTGTTGAACTGACAGTAGATTGAGATGTGCTGGTTGGCACTGTTGTTGAAGTTGTTTGTTCTGAAGAGGAGAGAAATTATTTACAACCAGATTACCGATCATGATTTCTGATTTTCACCATCCCGCGCTGATGTAATCATGTTCATCCCCATCAGTTCAATACATTTGAATATATTTTCATACCATTGACTTCTCCCACCCCATCATGGATTAACCCCTCACCATAATTTCAAATCTCGATGACGTTTACAACAGATTCACTTAGATGTGGACCTGGCACAGGTTAGTACTGCCAGATTGGCATCATGCCGTCAGTGGTAGGGAAGCTGTTGGAGGGGATTCTTAGAGATAGGATGTATAGGCACTTAGAGCATTGCGATCTGATTAGGGATACGCAGCATGGATTTGTTAAGGGGAGGTCGTGCCTTACAAATCTGGTAGAATGTTTTGAGGAGGTGACGAAATCGGTGGACGAAGGGCGAGCCATTGATGTTGTCTATTTGGATTTTAGTAAGGCGTTTGACAAAGTCCCTCATGGGAGGTTAGTCAAGAAGGTCAAGGCAAATGGGATACAAGGACAGGTAGCTAGATGGATAAGTAACTGGCTTGGTAATAGGAGACAGAGAGTAATAGTGGAAGGGTGTTTCTCTAGCTGGAGGTCGGTCACTAGTGGTGTGCCGCAGGGCTTGGTACTGGGACCTCTTCTATTTGTAATATATATAAATGACTTGGAAGAGGGAGTAAGTGGAGTGATCAACAAGTTTGCAGACGATACAAAGATGGCTGGACTTGCGGATAGTGAGGAGCATTGTCAGGCGATGCAGCAGGACATAGATAGGCTGGTAGCTTGGGCAGACAGATGGCAGACGGAATTCAATCCTGATAAATGTGAGGTGATGCATTTCAGGAGAAAGAATGTAGGGGGAGGTATATGATAAAGGGTAGACCTATTAAGAGTATAGAAACGCAGAGGGACCTGGGGGTGCAGGTGAACAAGTCTCTGAAGGTGGCAGAGCAAGTGGAGAAGGTTGTGAAGAAAGCATATAGTATGTTAACCTTTATAGGAAGGGGTATAGAGTACAAGAGCTGGCATTTAATGTTGCAGTTGTATAAAACATTGGTTAGACCTCATTTGGAATACTGCGTCCAGTTCTGGTCGCCTTACTACCCGGAAGGACGTGGAGACTCTGGAGAGAGTGCAGAGGAGGTTTATCAGGATGCTGCCTGGTATGGAAGGTCTGAGTTATGAGGAGAGATTAGGCAAATTGGGACTGTTTTCCTTAGAAAGACGTAGACTTGGAGGAGATCTGATGGAGGTGTACAAGATTTTGAAGGGGATTGATAGAGTAAACAGGGTTAAGCTTTTTCCTAGGATGGACTCAAATAGCACGAGGGGTCACGGGCTTAGGGTGAGGGGGGTAAGGTATAATTTGGATGCTAGAGGGAGTTTTTCACACAGAGGGTGGTGGGGGTATGGAATGCGCTGCCAAGTAAAGTGGTGGAGGCAGGTACTCTGGAGTTATTTAAGAAATACTTAGATGGGCACATGAACAGAATGGGAATGGAGGGGTATAGAAAATTGATTTAAAATAGGGATCATGAGCCTTGGGAGTCCCTGGGAAGTGTGTAAATAGATGATGATATTGATGTACTTGTTTTTATCCTACAGATGCTTTGGTCCACCTTGTTGTCTAACGAGGGGCATACACGCGATGGGTCGTGAGAGGACTGCTCTTGGATCTTTTTCGAGAGTATCCTAGTGCTTCACGTCGTTAGTGTACGCTTGACCTGGACCTTCTGATGGGCAACACGACAGCTCAGTGACTATCGCTGTGCTGTGCAGATACATGGATTTGGGCCTGTGTCTGTGGGAGTTTGCGCATTCTCCCCGTGCTTGCGTGGGTTTTCTCCGGGTGCTCCGGTTTCCTCCCACATCCCAAAGATGTGCTCTTAGGCTAATTGGCAAAACAAATTCTCCCTAAATTGTCTCAAATTTGGTTTTAAATCCACTGATCTATAAACATGGACAGGGATCGCGGGTAGGGATGGAAACATCGGGGTGGCGGCGCGTGCTCATTGGGCCGAAGGGCCTGTTTCCCGTGCTGTTTTGTTCTTTGATATTCTTTGAATGCCAAAGCCAAACCATGACAAACTAAGAACAATGCTGGATCTTAGTAAGAGCCTTATGGAAGATATGGGTGGGATTCATTTATTTGTGGTGGTGGGGGTGAGGGAGGGGAATGTGTGAGAGCTGTGGACGACAGTGGCAGCCACTTGGGTGGATGATTCTTTCTGAAGATTGTGGTCCAATATGATGATACTGGGAAGGAATGTTGTCACTGTTTGTGGTAGAGGAATGGGAGGGTGAAGAGGAAGTGGAGACCTAGATAAAGAAGACGGGGAGGTTACTTTCTCCTCTGATTAGGACATCCTTTAAACATGTCACTCTGATCTCAGTGCAGCCAGACTTTACCAGCATGTTTAAGCCCTGCCTATTTACATGATGAAACACATCCACTTGTTTTGTTTTCAGAGACATGAGATCTGGAGGCAAAACTGATCAACTCTCAGATCCTGACACTTTGCCAAATCCTGGTAAAATCGCCCCTAACGAGCGCATCCACATCCAAGATAATATTGATTCTGAAAATACTCGTGCACATGGAACTTCTAATAGAATTTTAGGTCAGAACACAACATTATCCTTCAGTCAACAATCACACACATTGAAATATGGATGTGACAACTAAGCTCTTACTCAGTTATTCAACAGCTCAATATCTGCTGACCCTTTGGGAGATAATTCCTGATTATCCAGATAAGAACTGGAATTCACTGAAGCTCATCACTAGTGCATAAATTATAATTCATGGTGATGTCTAGCATGCTCTGACTTGCTGCCTGAAATTTCAGAATTTCTTCTTTTATGAAGAATAAAGCTGATAACTTCTATGGAGGAGATTTCATTGTTAAATTTTAAATGAATCAGTATAAGAATTTTTTTAAATACATAATCTAAAAGCCTGATTCCTTGAGCTGGAAGCATAAACCAATAGGTATTCACTGTCAATGAGGTGAGTGTGAAAAATAACATTTGTGTCTATTATACATTGAAGAAACCAGCACTCACCAGTTGTGGAGCTACTGGTCGAGCCTGTTGTAGCTGGTGACACTGTTGTAGCTGGTGACACTGTTGTAGCTGGTGACACTGTTGTAGCTGGTGACACTGTTGTAGCTGGTGACACTGTTGTAGCTGGTGACACTGTTGTAGCTGTGCTCTCTGAAAGATAATAATCACAATCAAAAACACAATCTCGTGTCAAGCAGGAAAAAATAATATGCTTCATGGGCGGGGAAATACTGAACTGGGGAAAAAACACGCTTGTGTTAGAGTTGCTAAATGTTTATTGAAAGAAGGAATCCCTCACCAGTTGTGGAGCTGGCAGTCATCTCAGTTGTGCTGCTTGTCCCTGTGGTTGTTGATTCTACAGAAGAACAAGCAAAACGGTCAAAAAAACAATATATCCAACTGGAATGGAAAGTTTTGAGGGAATTGACCAACTTACAGCAAATTCCATAATTTAAAAGAGAGTTTGCAAACATTAAACATGTTCAATTCATCTGCTGCCTGATACGATCAAAAGGCTCGATAACCAAGAAATTTTTGTTGTGCAGTCATGTTCAA
Organism: Sphyrna mokarran; assembly: GCA_024679065.1. NCBI lineage: Eukaryota > Metazoa > Chordata > Chondrichthyes > Carcharhiniformes > Carcharhinidae > Sphyrna > Sphyrna mokarran. Next base: position 16,490,848 of record JAGIQG010000019.1, on the reverse strand, counting down.
AGTGGGTATAGTATCAATTCACGTGGGCAGAGATGGATCAGAATTGATCAGAATCTTGAAGAGAAATCTTAACTCATCTTTGAAATAACACAGCAAGAACTTTTATTTTATTGGATGTGCACACAAGATCCCACTGGAATATCTAATCCAGTAGCCAAGAGATCAATACAGTGCTTTTCTTCCTCAGAAGGACACTGCAAGATCAAACTGGATTCCAAACACAAGGCTCTGGAGGTGGATCTGATCCCACCATTTTGTGATGCAAGAATGTGAGGAACGCAGTAAAGATAACAGAGGAATTTTCACTACCAGGAATTTAAGATGAAATAGCATTCCTACTTTCATAAAAGAAGATAACACTTACCAGATGTGGAACTGGCAGTAGAAGTGGCTGTGCTGGTTGTCTCTGTTGATGCAGTTGTTGTTGTTTCTGGAGGAAAACAAACTTTCACAGTCAACTCACACAATTTGAATCAGGATAGTATTGAAAGAGTTAGAAGGAGAGGCAGCACGGAATACATGAGAGAATAAGCAAAAAAGATTAAAGTCGGTCACTAGTGGTGTGCCGCAGGGCTCGGTACTGGGACCTCTTCTATTTGTAATATGAAAAATGACTTGGAAGAGGGAGTAAGTGGAGTGATCAGCAAGCGTGCAGACGATACAAAGATTGCTGGACTTGAGGATAGTGAGGAGCATTGTCAGGCGATGCAGCAGGACATAAATAGGCTGGTAGCTTGGGCAGATAGAATTCAATCCTGATAAATGTGAGTTGATACATTTCGGGAGAAAGAATGTAGGGGGGAGGTATATGATAAAGGGTAGACCTATTAAGAGCACGGAAACGCAGAGGGACCTGGGGGTTCAGGTGAACAAGTCTCTGAAGGTGGCAGAGCAAGTGGAGAATGTTGTGAAGAAAGTGTATAGTATGCTAGCCTTTATAGGAAGGGGTATACAGTATGAGTATAAGAGCTGGCCTTTAATGTTGCAGTTGTATAAAATGTTGGTTAGACCCCATTTGGAATACTGCGTCCAGTTCTGGTCGCTTTACTACTGGAAGGACATGGACAGTCTGGAGAGAGTACAGAGGAGGTTTACCAGGATGCTGCCTGGTATGGAAGCTCTGAGTTATGAGGAGAGGTTAGGCAAATTGGGACTGTTTTCCTTAGAAAGACGTAGATTTACAGGAGATCTAATAGAGGTGTACAAGATTATGAGGGGTATAGATATAGTAAACAGGGTTAAGCTTTTTCTTAGGATGGACTCAAATAGCACGAGGGGTCATGGGCTTAGGGTGAGGGGGGTAAGGTATAATTTGGATGCTAGAGGGAGTTTTTTCCACACAGAGGGTGGTGGGGGTATGGAATGCGCTGCCAAGTAAAGTGGTGGAGGCAGGTACTCTGGAGTTATTTAAGAAATACTTAGATGGGCACATGAACAGAATGGGAATGGAGGGTATAGAAAATTGATTTAAAATAGGGATCATGAGCCTTGGGAGTCCCTGGGAAGTGTGTAAATAGATGATGATATTGATGTACTTGTTTTTATCCTACAGGTGCTTTGGTCCACCTTGTTGTCTAACGAGGAGCATACACGCAATGGGTCGTGAGAGGGCTGCTCTTGGATCTTTTTCGAGAGTATCCTAATGCTTCACGTCGTTAGTGTACGCTTGACCTGGAGCATTTGATGGGCAACACGACAGCTCAGTGACTATCGCTGTGCTGTGCAGATACATGGATTTGGGCCTGTGTCTGTGGGAGTTTGCGCATTCTCCCCGTGCTTGCGTGGGTTTTCTCCGGGCGCTCCGGTTTCCTCCCACATCCCAAAGATGTGGCTAATTGGCAAAACAAATTCTCCCTAAATTGTCTCAAATTTGGTTTTTAATCCATACATCTATAAACATAGACAGGGATCACGGGTAGATGTGGGAATATCAGGGTGGCGGCACAGGCTCGTTGGGCCGAAGGGCCTGTTTCCCGGCTGTTTTGTTCTTTGTTTTTTTTTTAAACAGGGGCCCCAATTGGATATTAGCATCTCATTTTATACATTGTGTATTACATCTGAACCCTGACAAGCTCTCCAACAGAAGATTATCACTGTGAAAGATTGAATTGGGAACACTGATTCCAGTCTTCCTTTATGGTCTCAAACTGTACTGAATATATTGAAAACTTTAAAGAGGATTTAGACTCAAACACAATGATACCCTGCACAAAATAGTGATTACTCTGTTATTCAATAAACTACTACCTGCATTTCGATCTGGAGAAGTTTCCCATTTATCAAGATGTACAGCTCAATATTCAAAGATGAACATCACCTGAACTGAATACACTGTTGCTGAGTGGTTTCATGTTATATTTAATTTAGTTTTACAATCTAGTTACCTCTTTACAATGTTCTGTACACAGACAGGAGAGGCAAATTTGAAGATTTATTTCAATCAAGTGTGTGCTCTCAGCTAGTTTTTGGAATAAATCAAAAAGAAATACTGATGCCAACAAACATTGCCCTCTGGCAGGAATGGAAGAATACACCAGGAGAGAAAGGCAACAGACTTTCACAGACAAGGAGCTGACAATGTAATGAAACTGCTTGTATCTAAATCCTTGCAATGTACAGTGAAAGAGAAATTACTCACTAGTGGTGGAGCCAGTGGTTGAGCCAGTCGTTATTGGTGACACTGTTGTACTCGTCAACTCTGAAAAATATTAAAGATGTCCAAAGCCACAGAATTGTGACCGAATTCCTTAAAAACATTTTGCAATTTCATCCAACACAGAATGGTTTTTGCCAAGTAAAATCAAAGAATGTAATTAAGGGCAAAATAATAGTGCATCATTCAGAAATGATGTTTAAATAGAACTAATTCAGATTCTCGCTGAAAATATTGAACCTGGGAAAATATCTTTCACATTCATTAATAGAAAACTTCACTCACCAGTTGTGGAATGAGCAGTAGATTCTGATGTGATGGTGGGCACTGTTGTTGAAATTGTTTCTCCTGAAGAGGAGAGAAATTATTTACAACCATCACACAGTATTTTGAATTGGAACAGAACTGAGACAGGTTCAAGAGAAATTTCAATGATTTCACAAATTAATGTCTTTCACTACAGGTTTCAAAACTCTTCCCCAATCCCAGATCCCCAATCAAATTACTGCCATAATATAGAGTGCGTTTGTTTCCATTCAAGTGACATGTTATCCTTACATATTTAGAGAAATGGTTCAGTACAGAAGGAGGCCACTTGGCCCTTTGCATCAGCATCGATTGGGTATCAAGTGGGTAGCTATCCTCAAGGTCACCATTGCATGTGTCTCTACTATCAGTACCACAACCGGTGAATGAAGTTTTCGTTTAATGAACTAAAGATTCTTTTCCCAAACTCAGTATTTTCAGCTATAAAATAGCACTGACCAGTTGTAAGAGGTAGTGTGCAGAAAAGATTAAAGCCTTTCCTAAAGATGCCCAATTGGATATTATAGCATGTTATTTTATAGGTTGTATTTTCTGGGGGACAAGTGATCGAGAGGCCAGCAGCGTGGGGCCACTGCACATGTGGACTTTGATGCTGACAGATTAGATTTTGTTTCAAGAATGAACATTAATCAGCACCCTAAAGAGGGAACACATTTCATCATCGAAAGAACACAGCAACAACTGTCATTTCGTCAGTGTGTGCGCAGTTCCCAACAGATCATCTCATCTAAGACAGACATCAATCCAGTGCTTCCCTTCCTTGGAAGGGCACTATAAGATCCGGTTAGCACTGCTGCCTCACAGTGCCAGGGACCCAGGTTCAATTCCAGCCTCGGGTCACTTTTCTGTGCAGAGTCTGTATGATCTCCCGATACCTGCTTATGTTTCCTTGGTACTCTGGTTTCCTTTCACAGTTAAAAGACATGCAGATTAGATGTATTTGCCAAGCTAACTTGATTCTAATGCCAAAGTTTTAATGGCATGCCCGTCCCAATAATCAGGCAGGGGAAGTTTGCAGAACGGCATTTTTGTGGTCCTCAGGCACGATGTTACAAGCCTTGGGCAGATGTGATGGTAAAATTCAGGCATAAGTGTCAGGGAGACTAGCAGGATAAATAAGTGGGGTTATGGCAATAAAGTGGCATTATTGTTCGCGCAGGCCCAACTGGACTCTTACTGCACTGCAAAGATTCTATGATTCTATAATCCTATTTTCTAGTGTGAGAATATGAAGAACGAAGCAAAGCTGACAGAGGGGTTTTCGCTGTCCAGGACATTTATTTTTTTTGCATGCTTAGCTGTAATTATTCCGCAAATGAAAAAACTTACCAGGTGTGGAAAGGGCAGTAGTCGCTGTGCTAGTTGTCTCTGTTGATGTAGTTGATGTTTCTGAAGGGAAACAGAGACTTTCACAATTAGTTCACACAATTTGAATCAGGACAGTATTGAAAGAGTTAGAACATGAGGCAGCAGGGAATACATGAGAGAATGTGCAGAAAAGATTAAAGTCTTTTCCTACAGGGGCCCAATTGGATATTAGCAAGTCATTTTATACATTGTGTATTCCATCTAACCACTGACAAGCTCTCCATTGGAAGAGTATCAAAGACTGAATTTGGAACACTGATTCCAGTGTCCCTTTATTGTCTCAAACTGTGCTGATAAATAGAATACATTGAAAACTTAAAAGAAGATTCTTTTAAGAATCAAAAAACAACAAAAACAAAACAAATTCTTAACAACACAATAATACTCTGCACAAAATAGTGATTACACTGTTACTCAATAAATAATTATCTGCATTCCGATCTCTAGAAGTTTCCCATGTATCAAGTTCTACACATCAATATTCAATAATGATTATCCCCTTAATTGAATACACTGATGCCAAGTGGTTTAATGTTTTGTTTAATTTAGTTTAACATCTAGTCACCAGAAGTCACGTTCTAAGAGAGGTGGGGCTAATTTCAAGATGATTTATTGAATCAAGATTGTGCTTTCTGCTGGCTTTTGAAATGAAACCACAAACTTTGGTCAATATTGATGCCGATAAATACTGCCCTCTGGCTGGAACGGAAGAATACACTGAAAGAGAAAGGCAACAGACTTTCACACACAAGGAGTTGACAATATAATAAAACCATTTGTATGTAAGTGCTTGTAACGTATAATGAAAGAGAAATCACTCACCAGTTGTGGAGCCAGTGGTTGACCCAGTTGTTGGTGGTGACACGGTTGTACTTGTCAATTCTGAAAATGATTAAATACATTCAAAGTCACAAAATTCTGATTGAATTCCTAAATAATATTTATGCATCTTCAGAATAAGACATTATGATTTATGTCAAATCAAAGAAAATAGTTAAGGGAAAAGTTACAATGCATCATGATCTCAAAATAGGAAGTAATTGAGTTTATAGCTGAAAATACGGAAGTCAGGAAAATTATTTTTCAAATTTCATGCTTATTTATAGAAAACATTACTCACCAGTTGTGGAACTGACAGTGGACACAGATGTGGTGATTGGTACTGTTGTTGAAGCTGTTTCTTCTGAAGAGGAAACAAGTTATTTACAACAACAGCCTAGAACATTGAACTGAGACAATATTGTCACAGTTTTAAGGGAAATATCATGCATTACACAAGTTATAGAGTTAATTATTGAATTTGAAAATTCTTCTGCAGATTCTCAATCAATCAGACTGCCGTAATATAGTGTTTCTTCCTTCTACACAAGTGACAAAATTCTTCCATGACAGAAATACAAAACAATCATTATGGTACAGAGGAGGCCACTCAGCCCATTTAGTCAGCACCACAGTTTGAAATATATGGGTATCATTTTCAAGATCACATTTGAGACAGTGAACATATGCTGCACGTCAACATCCCGTACAGTGGTGAATGTTAAAGTTTTTATCTGGCAGTAGAGCTACTTCAGTTGCAAGCAATAAAGATCAAACTTCAGAAAATAAATCAAAGAAAGAGGATTAATAAAAACTACATTACGCCAACAGTTGGGGCCACACAAGCTCCCCTCAATTCCCATCTGCTTATTTATCACAGGTCAGCTGAACCTCTGACCCTCACAGCATGTTACCATTGGTTACATTATAACAAATCCAATTTTATGATTGGTTAAAATATTACAAAGTATTGGTTGGTCAAGTGCCTAACGGAATTTCAGAATGGAACAAAATATGAATTCATTTTGCAAAGGTTGAAATGTGGATGTGACAACAATGGGGAAACTCACAGCTTCTACTCTCAGTTATTCAACATCTCAATACCTGCTGACCCATCTGGAGACAATTCCCATAAACGCAGATTCTGAAAGTGTAATTCACTGAATCTCATCACTACTGTATAAATTATTATTCATGGTCATTTTGAGTATGTTTTGAGTCTGTACATGAAATTTTCAAATGTGTTCCTTTGATAAGTAAAAAGGGGCTGACCTCAACGGTTTCTAAGGAGGATATTTTTCAGTTATATTTTAACTGAATCGAAACAAGGACCAGAATCCTCCGAGGTCATACATCACAGCATCACTACATGGTGTTCAACCAAATCTCCATTCACTGAAGTGGAACTGGAGAATGCCAGTCTTGAGTGAGATTGGAGAATACCCACCCCAGATTTCTTCAAAGGTTAAATGAAAATCCTTTGTCCAGAAATAGGAATGGAACAAGTTGCTGGAAGTGTAATGAGAACTGTCAATGAGATGAAGTTGAAAAGTAACATTTGTATCTAGGGCCTTGCTATTATATATGAAGAATCCAACACTCACCAGTCGTGGAGCTACTGGTTGAGCCAGTTGTAGTTGGTGGCACTGTTGTAGCTGTGCTCTCTGAAAGACAATAATCACATAACTCCAATGGAATTATAAAACACGCTTTAATGGTGATTCACCACAAGACAACTGGACAGATGTGGAGCATGAGATAAGTATTTCCATCACATTACAACTCTGAAAATCAAAACAGCCTTGTGTCAAGCAGAAGGAAGGAATATGATAGACAGGAATAGGCTGCAATTGGAAAAAAAATTGTGTTAATGGAACTGCTAATATGTATAGAAAGAAGGAATCACTCACCAGTTGTGGAACTGGCAGTCGTCTCACTTGTGCTGCTTGTCCTTCTTGTTGTTGTTGATTCTACAGGAGAACAAACAAAACCATTAAGAACTGATATATCCATCCCAAATGGAAAAGGTTTGGGAGAAGTTACCAACATGTTGCATATTCCATCATTTAAAAGAGAGTTTGTAAATATGAAAATGAATTCAATTCATTGGCTGCCTGATATCACCAAAAATGCTTAACAGCCAAGGAATTATCATTATTGTGCAGTCACTGTTGCAATGTGGACAAGGTGTCAATCACCTTGGGCAGAATCTGATTACAAAAAGAGCAATGTGAAATCCTTTTCCTTGAAATGTTGCTTCAAGCATAACATTGGCCAACCTCCTAAAGATAAAAGCTGACTAATCATTGGAATAACGCAGCAAGAACTTTTATTTCACCAGCATGCGCACGCAACATCCCGATGGAATGTCTAATCCAGCCTCCAAGACAACAATCCTGTACATGTTTTCCTCAGAAGAATACTATAAAACTAAACTAAACTTTGTGCTCACGGTTCTGGAAGTGGACCTGATCCCATCATTTTCTGATACGAGAATGTGAATGAAGTGAAGATAACAGAGGAGTTTTTACTATCAAGGGTTAAGGTGTAATTGTATTCTTACTTTTAAATACTTGCAGGAATTAAAGAAGACAACACTTACCAGGTGTGGAACTGGCAGTAGAAATGGCTGTGCTTGTTGTCTCTGTTGAGGTAGGTGTTGTTTCTGGAGGAAAACAAAGCCTTTCACAATCAATTCATACAACTTGAATCAGGACAGTATTGAAAGAGTTAAAACATGAGTCAAATAATGAAGAAAACAACAGACCCATCGACCCCTGAAATCTGTGCCTATCACGATGCCCTAAATAAGGAAAAAAAACCTTTTATCCTTACTTGGTCTGTATCCCTCTATTCACATACCCATCTAGATGCCTCTTAAATGTTGCTAATGTGCCTGCTTCCACTACCTTCTCTGGCAGCGAGTTCCAGGCACTCATCATTTTGCATGAAAAAACCTCCACCATACATCTTCCTTAAACAGTCCCCTTCTTACCTTGAACCTGTGCCCTCTTCGTACTTCGATATGTTGACATTTCTTAGAGCTTTCACACATCAATCCCTGTATTCAACATCTGTCATGTCCTTCTTGGTGAATACCGATACAAAATATTCATTAACGATTTCACCTTCATCCTGTGGCTCCACACATCATTCCCCCCCATTGTCCCTCAAGTGGGCCTTCTCTTTCTCTTGCTATTCTCTTACTCCTAATATGGGCACAAAAAGTCTTGTGATTCCTGTTGAACCTGTTTGTTAAAGACAACTCATGGTCCCTTTTAGCCCTCCCAATTCCGTGTTTAAGTTCCTTCCTACTTTCTTTGTACTCCAAGGGATTCTTCAGTGTTTAAATGCCCATACCTATCATATGCTTCCTTTTCGGCTTTGCAGGGAACGAGAGAATGTGCCGCAAAGATTAAAGCCTTTTCTTGCAGATGCTCAGCTGGACATTAATGTGCCATTTTACACATTGTATATTCCATCTGAACCATTGACAGATGGTTCAAGATGTTGCAATTGTGACAACACTGTGAAAAATTGAATTTGGAACACCAATTCCAGTCTCCTTTTATTATCTCAAACTGTGCTGAGAAATGGAATATATTGAAAGGGGATTCAGATTAGAACACAATGATACCCTGCATTATAGCTACTCTGTTATTCAATAAACGATTATCTGGATTCTGATCTAGAGAAATTTCCTATTGACACGCTGTACAACTCAACATTCAAAGATGATTATCACCTTAGCTGAATACTAAATGGTGTCGCACGGTTTCGTGTTAAGTTCCAATTAGTTTTACTACCTAGTTTAAGATACGTTCTGTACACAGACAGGAGAGGCAGATTATGAGAAGATTTATTCAATCAGGTTGGTGCTTACAGGTGGCAATTGAAAAGAAACAAAAAACTTTGGTCAGCATTGATGCCAGTAAGCCCTGCTTTTTGATTGGAATGGAAGAATACACCGGAAGAGAAAGACTTTTCCAGACAAGGAGCTGACAATGTAATGAAACCGCTTGTATCTAAGTCCTTGCAATGCATAATGAAAGAGAAACACTCACCAGTCGTGGAGCCAGTGGTTGAGCCAGTTGTTGTTGGTGACACTGTTGTACTTGTCAACTCTGAAAAATATTAAAGATGTATTCGAAGTCACAAAATTGTGACTCAGTTCACAAAAAACATTCATGCGTTATTAAACTAAGACGCTATGATTAGAACCAAATAAAACAAATATAATTTACTGCAATAATACTGCACATTTATCAACAACTAATAAGGCAATGATCTTGAAGGAGGAACTGACTGAGTTTATATTGAAAATACTGAAATAGTAAAAATATTTTAATAGAAAACTTCACTCACCAGTTGTGGAACTAGCAGTGGACTCAGACGTGGTGGTGGTGGTCACTGTTGTTGAAATTGTTGCTTCTGAAGGAAAGAAATGATTTGCAACCACAGCACAGAATAGTGATTTGGGACAGTATTGAGAAAAGCTTTAAAAGAAATACCAGTTACTATACAAATTAATGTCCTTCCCTTAGACTTCGAGGACACATTCACAAATCCCCAAACACACAGCCTGCCATGATATCAATTCTATCAGAAAGAAACTCACTTCCTAAGTGTTCCATTACAGATTTACAAAATATGACTTGGTACAGGATTAGGCCATTTGGCCCATCATGTCAGCGCCTGGATGAGAATCACGAGGATATCAGTTTCAAGGTCGTATCTTGAACAGAAAGCATCCAGCACATTTATACTCTGGACAGTGGGGACTGTTAGGATACAGGTGGCTCTCAAGTGCCGAATGGAACTTCAGACGGGAACAAAATATTATTGTTTGTACAACATTTGGCAAAGGTTGAATTGCAATTGTGACAACAATGCGGAAACTCTCAGTTATTGAACAGCTCAATATCTACTGACTCTTCTCCAGACTATTCCTGATTATCCAGATAAGAAAAATGCATTTCACTGAAGCTCATCACCGCTGTATAAATAATCATTCCTGGTGACCTCTAGCATGCTCTGAGTTTCTATCAAAATTGTGAAGTGTCTTCCTTCACTATGAGAAAAGGGACTGACCTCAGTTGTCAACATTAAGGATATTTTTCCGTTGTATATTAAATAAATCGAAACAATGACCAGAATTCTTCAATGTTGTACACTTCACCACTACCAACGAGAGAGGAGAATTTGGTGTTCAGCCAAATCTCCATTCACTGAATTGGGATTGGAGAATCCCAACCACAAAGGAAGTCGGCGAACTATGCTCAAGATTTCTTGAAAGATTAAAGAAAAACATTTGTCCAAGAGTAGGAATGGATCAAGTTGCTGGAAATGTAAAGGAATGGACTTTCACTGTCAATGAGATGAAATTGAAAAACAAGAATTCTGTCAAGGCCTACACATCGAAGAAACCAGCGCTCACCAGTTGTGGAGTTACTGCTCAAGCCAATTGTACTTGGTGTCACTGTTGTATGTGTGCCATCAAAGACAATAATCACAATCAAAACAAACAAACAAAGTCTCACGTCAAGCAGCAAGAGGTTCTTTGAAAATGAGATTGAACACATTGACGAAGGAAGAGCAGTGATGTGGTTTATTAAGTGCTGAACTGAAGTCCATGTAAAGTTCCCCATGCAAGACTTCTTGAACAGGTGAGGTTGAAAAGGTGGGATCCAAGGGGCTGTTACCTTGTAGATCCAGAACTGGCTTGCCTACAGAAGACAGAGAGTGTTTGTGGATGGGTTTTTTTCTGCATGGAGGTCAGTCACCAGTGGAGTGCCCCAGGAATCTGTTCTAGGGCCCTTTGTCATTTTCATAAATGACCTGGACGACGAGGAAGTGGAGGGATGGGTTGGTAAGTTTGCCGACGACAAAAAAGTTGGTGATGTCGTGGATAGTCTGGAGGGATGTCGGAAGTGGCAGCGAGACATAGATAGGATGCAAGACTGGGGGAGAAGTGGCTGATGGATTTCAAAGCGGATAAATGTGTCGTGGTCCATTTTGGCAGGTCCAGTGAAATGAAGGAGTACAATATCAAGGGTAGGACTCTCAGCAGCAGAATGACCTTTGAGTCCTGGTTCATAGGACTCTTAAATCTGCCTCACAGGTGGAGAATGTGGTCAAGAAGGCACTTGGTGTGCTAGCCTTCATTACTTGAAGAATTGAGTTTAGGAGTCGGGAGATAAGGTTGCAATTTTATAAGACCCTTATCAGGCTCCATTTGGGATAAATGCGCAGTTCTGGTCACCTCACTACAGGAAGGATGTGGAATCTATTGAGAAGGTGCAGAGGAGATTTATAAGATGTTGTATGCATTGGGAGGCATGCCTGATGAAGATAGGTTGAGAGACCTGGGTCTCTTCTCCCTGAAGAGACCAAGATTGAGAGGCGACCTGATACAGATTTATAAAATGTTGACAGGTATAGATAGGGTGGATTCTCGGAGGCTACTTCCCAGGGCTGAATTGGTCGCTTGGAGAGGACACAGGTTTAGGTGCTGGGGAGATGTCAGGGGTAAGTTTTTCACTCAAGAGGGTAGTGAGTGAGTAGAATCGGCTGCCATCGGTGGTGATAGAGGCGAATTCGCTGGGTTCTTTTAAGAGACTTCTGGTTGAGTACGTAGGATTTAATGGGATTGAGAGTTATAGATAGGCCTGGTAGGTATAAATATGATCGGCACAACTTGTGAGCCGTAAGGCCTATTTGTGCTATGTTCTACCATTCATAATGAGGACACTGAAATGGAGAAAAACGTGTATCAGAATACAATTATGAATGTGCGTTGAATGATATTGAAATATAGTGTGTTCATTAATAGAAAACTTGACTCACCAATAGCAGAACTGGCAGGAGACTCAGATGTGATGGTTGACACTGTTGTTGAAGTTGTTTCTTCTGAAGAGGAGAGAAATTATTTACAAGCACAGTACAGAATGTTGAATTGGGACAGTATTGTGACAGTTTAGTTATCACATAAAGTAAAAGAGTGGTCACTATGTGTTTGAGAGCTTTCCTACAAATCCCCAATCAGTTACCCTGCCATAATATAAAGTGTGTTTCCTTCTACACCAGAGATTGAAGATCACCAACACTGTATTAAAAACTCATGGTGATGTCCAGCCTGTCCTGACGTTCTGGATGAAATTTCTAGAAGTCTGCTTACAATAAAAATAAAGTGTTTGACCTCAATGGTCAGTCATAAGGAAGTTTACAATTATATTTTCATTAAATCAAAACCAATTTCTTTAATAGTTAATCAAATAATCTCTGTCCACAAGGAGAAATAGACTAAGTTACTAGAAGTGTAAAGGAATGACACTGTCAAAAAACTGGATGCAAAAAATAATACTTGTGTTTGATGCCTTGCTATTATACAGTGAAGAAACTAGCACTCACCAGTTGTGGAGCTGCTGGTCGAGCCAGTTGTACTGGTTGACATTGTTGTAGTTGTTCCCTCTGAAAGAGAATAATCACATTCAAAACTACAGTGCAATTACTAAACATGCTTTAATGCAGATTCATCACAAGACAACTGGATAGATAGGCAACGTTAAATATATGTTTGGATTTCATTACATCTCTGAAAGTGAGTTCAGCCTCGTGTCAAGGAGACAGAAGTCATGTGCTTCATAATGAGAGTGCTATCATTGAGAAAACATCTTTATGCTAATAATTGTGCCAATAGTTTCTTCAGAAGAAACAACTTCAACAACAGTGCCAACCACCACATGAGTCTCCTGCTAATTCCGCTATTAGTGAGTCAAGTTTTCTATTTCTTTGTGCTAATATTGAAATAAGGAATCTCTCACCAGTTGTGGAACTGGCAGTCATCTCAGTTGTGCTGCTTGTCCTCGTTGTTGGCATTGATCTTACAGAAGAAAAAAACAAAACGATATATCCATCTCGAATGGAGGAGCTTTGAGAGAAATTATCAGGTGGGTGCATTTTCCATCGTTTAAAAGAGAATTTGTAAATATGAAATGAATTCAATTTATTTGCTGTCCGATCTCACCCAAATTGCTCGACAGCTAAAGAACTATCATTGCTGTGCAGTCATTGTTGCAGTGTGGGTAAGGTGTCAATCAACTTGGGCAGAGATCGTTTACAGAAAGAGCAACGTGAAATCCTTTTCTTTGAGATGTTGCTTCAAGTATAAACACTGACCAGCCTCCTAAGTATAAAACCTGACTAATCACTGAAATAATGCAGCAAGAACTTTTATTTCAACAGCACGTGCACACAAGGTCCCAATGGGGTGTCTAATCCAGTTGCCTAAACTTCAGTCCAGTACTTTCCTTCCTCAGAACACTAATAGATCAAACAACATTCTGTGCTCAAAATTCTGAACTTGATTCCACCATCATCTGATGCGAGAACGTGAAGAACGAAGGTAGTAGTGAATATTCAAATGAGAACTTTGAAAGCCAGAAGCATTTAGAATCATTGAACAGAATCGGAGAATCCTCAGTGTAGAGGGAGGTCATTTAGTCCATCTAGTCTGCACTAACTCTATGAAATGCAAGCTTGATGGGCCAAATTCTTTGCACTGTAAAAATTCTATCCAAACTGGCCAGGAGACGGGTTCCAAGTGAACAGCAGTTGGACATGAGTCAGTTGGTCCTAAGAGATGGGAGAGTGCTGTTCCGAAGGGACGGGCAATGGCCTCTGTTGCCTTCAATCGATTGAAAGGGAGTTGGGTTCAGATTGCCAAATCTGGAATGGTAGAAACAGGGGCCTCATGGCATCCAAGAGTTTGTAAATGTGAAATGAATTCAATTCATTTGCTGTCTCAAATCACCCAAAACACTCGACAGCCAAGGAATTATTATGATCTCACCATCACCTGATGCGAGAACGTGAAGAATGAAGCAAAGCTGACAGAGGTGCTTTCACTAACCAGGAGCTTCAGGTGTAATAGCATTCTTACTCTTAACTCTTTCCAGGAATCAAAGAAGACAACACTCACTAGGTGTGGAACTGACAGTAGAAGTAGCTGTGCTGGCTGTCTCTGTTGTTGTAGTTGTTGTTTCTGGAGGTAAACAAAGACTTTCACAATCAATTCACACAACTTGAATCAGGACAGTATTGAAAGAATTAGAACAAGAGTCAGCAGGGAATACGAGAGAATGTGCAGAAAAGATTAAAAGTCTTTTCCTACAGGGGCCCAATTGGACATTAGCGAGTCATTTCGTACATTGTGTATTCCACCTGAACTCTAACAAGCTCTCAATCAGAAGAGTATCACTGTGAAAGATTGAATTGGGAACACTGATTCCAGTCTGCCTTTATGGTCTCAAACAATGCTGACAGATAGAATATATTGAAAGCTTAAAAAGGGGATTCAGACTAGAACACAATGATATCCTGCACAAAATAGCGATTACTCTGTTATTCGATAAACAATTACCTGCATTTCGATCTGGAGAAGTTTCCCATTTATCAAGATGTACAGCTCAATATTCAAAGACGATTATCATCTTAACTGAATACACTATTGCCGGGTGTTTCATGCTATCTTTAATTTAGTTTTACAATCCAGTTACCACTTTATATATGTTCTGTATACTGAAACAGGAGAGGCAGATTTTAAGATTTATTTCAATCAAGTGTGTGCTCTCAGCTGGCTTTTGGAACAAATCAAAACGGAATTCTGGAACACTGATGCCAATAAACACTGCCCTCTGCAAGAGTACACCAGGAGAGGGAAACAACAGACTTTCACAGACAAGGAGCTGACAATGTAATGAAACCTCTTGTATCTAAGTCCTTGTAATGTATAATGAAAGAACTCACTCACCAGTTGTGGAGCTAGTGGTTGAGCTAGTTGTTGTTGGTGACACTGGTGTACTTGTCAACTCTGAAAAATATTAAATATATTCAAAGTCAGAAAGCTCTGACTCAGTTGGTGAAGAACATTTATACATTATGAAGCAAGATAGTATGATCTGTGCCAAATAAATCCAAGAAAATTATTCAGGTAAAATTGCTGCATAAATCAAAAGCTATTCAGACAAAGATCTTGAAGATAGAAGTATTTGAGTTTAAAGCTTGAAATACTGAAATCACGAAAACAAATTTCTGTGTTGATTAATAGAAAATTTGACACACCGGTTGCGGAATGGCAGGAGTCTCAGATGTGTTAGTTGGCACTGTTGTTGAAGTTGCTTCTTCAGAAGAGGAGAGATTATTTACAACCACAACACAGAATTTTGAATTGGGACAGTATTGAGACATTTTAGTTATTACATAAAGTAAAAGTGTTCACTATGTGTTTGAAAACTCTCCTACAAATTCCCAATCAATTACACTGCCATAGTATGAAGTGCATTTCCTTCTACAAGTTCTCCATGCTAGAATGACAGAATTGTTATGGTACAGAAAGAGGCCACTTGGCTCATTGTGGGAGCACCCAGTGGGATATCATGTGGCTATCCTTCCTCAAGGTCATAATTGTGAAACCGATCGCATCCAGAATATCTACATCCAAAACAGTGGTGACTCTGGAAATGCTATCTTTGTGCACCTAATACAACTTCAGACTGGAACACAACATTACCATTTATTAAACTAAAATTCTTTCTCTTCACAAATGCTGCCACCACCTTTTCCTTCTGTACACATGTTCACTTCCCCATTTTATCCCCTGGAATAGGTAAACAATCTGCAACTAAGTCAGGAAATCCTTATGGAGATTATTTAGCTCAAAGCCCTCATATTGGCAACGTGCGGCTTCAGTTGCTCGTAACTCAAACCTCAATCCGTTCCATACCCAATATTTGAACGTGGATGCAAGAACAAGTGGAAACTGATAGCTTCGACTGACAATTATTGAACAAACATATCTGGAGACAATTCCTGTATGTCCAGATAATAAGAGCAGGATTCATTGAAGATCACCAACACTGCATTAAAAACTCATGGTGGTGTGCAGCCTGTTCTGACTTTTTGGATGAAATTTCAAAAAGTCTGTTTACAATAAAATTAAAGGGTCTGACCTCAATGGTCAGTCATAAGGAAGTTTCACAATTATATTTTCATTAAATCAAAACCAGATTTAATAGTTGATCAAATAACCTCTGTCCACAAGCAGGAATAAACTAAGTTATGAGAAGTATAAAGGAATGCATTTTCGCTGTCAATAAGCTGGATGCAGGTAATAACACTTGTGCCTCTTGCCTTACTATTATACATACAGAGTGAAGAAACTAGCACTCACCAATTGTGGAGCTGCTGGTCGAGCCAGTTGTACTGGTTGGCAGGATTGTAGTTGTTCCCTCTGAAAGAGAATAACCACATTCAAAACTTCAATGCAATTCCTAACCATGCTTTAAAGCAGATTCATCACAAGACAACTGGATAGATAGGCAACATTAAATATATGTTTGGATCTCATTACATCTCTGAAAATGAAATGAGCCTCATGTCAAGGAGACAAATGTCATCTGCTTCACAATGAGGGTACTATTATTGAGAAAACATCTTTGTGCTGATAGAATTGTGAATGTTTATTGAAAGAAGGAATCATTCACTAGTTGTGGAACTGGCAGTCATCTCAGTTGTGCTACTTGTCCCTGTTGTTGTCGTTGATTCTACAGAAGAACAAACAAACCATGAAGAACAATATATCCATTTTGAATGGATTTGAGACAAATACCAATTGGGTGCATTTTCCATCTTTTAAAAGAAAGTTTGTAAATGAAATGAATTCAATTTATTTGCTGCCTGATATCACCCAAAATGCTTGACAGTTAAGAAATTATTATGTTCCCATCATTATGACAAGGTCCCACATGCAAGACTTCTTGAGAAGGTGAGAGGCCATGGGATCCAAGGGGCTTTGGCCTTGTGGATCCAGAACTGGCTTGCCTGCAGAAGGCAGAGGGTGGTTGTGGATGGCTCTTTTTCTGCATGGAGATCGGTCACCAGTGGAGTGCCCCAGGGATCTGTTCTAGGACCCTTGCTGTTTGTCATTTTCATAAATGACCTGGATGAGGAAGTGGAGGGATGGGTGAGTAAGTTCGCCAATGACACGAAGGTCGGTGGTGTTGTGGATGGTCTGGAGGGATGTCAGAAGTTGCAGCATGACATCGACAGGATGAAAGACTGGGCGGAGAAGTGGCAGATGGACTTCAACGCGGATAAATGTGTTGTGGTCCATTTTGGCAGATCCAACGGGATGAATGAGTACACTATCAAAGGTAGGAGTCTTAGCTGTGTGGAAGAGCAGAGGGATCTTGGGGTCCGGGTCCATAAGACTCTCAAATCGGCCTCCCAGGTGGAGGATGTGGTTAAGAAAGCTTACGGTGTACTGGCCTTCATTCATCGAGGGATTGAGTTCAGGAGTCAGGAGGTAATGCTGCAGCTTTATAGGACCCTTGTCAGACCACACTTGGAGTACTGTGCGCAGTTCTGGTCGCCTCACTATAGGAAGGACGTGGAAGCTATTGAAAGGCTGCAGAGGAGATTTACAAGGATGTTGCCTGGATTGGGAGGCATGCCTTATGAAGACAGGTTGAGGGAGCTGGGACTGTTCTCCCTAGAGAGACGAAGGTTGAGAGGCGACCTGATAGAGGTTTACAAGATGTTGAGAGGAATAGATAGGGTGGACTCTCAGAGACTATTTCCCAGGGCTGAAATGGTCGCGACGAGAGGGCACAGATTTAAGGTGCAGGGAAGAAAGTACAGAGGGGATGCTAGGGGAAAGTTTTTCACTCAGAGGGTGGTGAGTGAATGGAATCGGCTGCCGTCGGTGGTGGTCGAGGCGAACTCGCTGGGGTCTTTTTAAAAGACTTCTGGATGAGTATATGGGATCCAATGGGATTGGGGGTTATAGATAGGTCTATGGCTGGGTAGGTTTTGATGTGTTCGGCACAACTTGTGGGCCGAAGGGCCTGTTTGTGCTGTAGTGTTCTATGTTCTATTATCTGATGTGAGAATGTGAAGAATGAAGCAAAGCTGACAGAGGGGTTTTCACTAACCAGGATCTTCAGGTATAATATATTCTTACTTTTAACTCTTTCCAGGAATCAAAGATGACAATACTTACCAGGTGTGGAACTGGCAGTAGAAGTGGCTGTGCTGGTTGTCCTTGTCGATGTAGTTGTTTCTGAAGGAAAACAAAAACTTTCACAATCAAATTACACAACTTGAATCAGGACAGTATTGGAAGAGTTAGAACAAGAGTCAGCAGGGAATACATGAGAGAATATGCAGGAAAGATTAAATCCTTTTCCTATAGGGGCCCAATGGGTATTAGCGAGTCATTTCACACATTCCATCTGAACCCTGACAAGCTCTCCAACAGAAGATTATCACTGTGAAAGATTGAATTGGGAACACTAATTCCAGTCTCCCTTTATGGTCTCAAACTGTGCTGACAAATAGAATGCATTGAAAGCTTAAAAAGGGGGTTCAGACACAATGATATCCTGCACAAAACAGCAATTACTCTGTTATTCAATAAATGACTACCTGCATTTTGATTGAGAAGTTTCCCATTTATCAAGGTGTACAGCTCAATATTCAAAGATGAACATCGCCTGAACTGAATACACTGTTGGCAGATGGTTTCATGTTATCTTTAATTTAGTTTTACAATCTAGTTACCACTATCCTGTATACTGAGACAGGAGAGGCAGATTTTAAGATTTATTTCAATCAAGTGTGTGCTCTCAGCTGGCTTTTGGAATAAATCAAAAAGAAATACTGATGCCAATAAACACTGCCCTCTGGCGGGAATGGAAGAATACACCAGGAGAGAAGGCAACAAACTTTCAGACAAGGAACTGACGATATAATGAAACTGCTTGTATCTAAGTCTTTGGAATAAAAGAGAAGTCACTCACCAGTGGTGGAGCCAGTGGTTGAGCCAGTTGTTGGTGACACTGTTGTACTTGTTAACTCTGAAAAATATTAAAGATGTTCCAAATCACAAAGCTTTGGCTCAACTGGCAAAGAACATTTATGCATTATCAAGCAAGATGATATGATTTGTGCCAAATAAATTAAATAATTAAGGTAAAACTGCTGCACAAGTCAAAAGCTAATCAAAGATCTTGAAGATGGAAGTATTTGAGTTTAAAGCTGGAAATACTGAAATAGTGAAAATAAGTTTGTATATTCATTAATAGAAAACTTGACTCACCTGTTGTGGAACGGGCAGTAGACTCAGATGTGGTGCTGGGCACTGTTGTTGAAGTTGTTTCTTTCAAAGAGGAGAGAAATTATTTACAACTACAGCACAGAATTTTGAATTGGGACAGTATTGTGACAGTTTAGTTATTACATAAAGTAAAGGAGTGGTCACAATGTGTTTGAGAGCTCTCCCACAAATCCCCAATCAATTACACTGCCATAACATAAAGTGTGTTTCCTTTTACACGAGAGACAAGTTCTCCACTATAGAATGACAGAGATGTTATGGTTCAGAAGGAGGCCACTTGGCTCATTGTAGCAGCACCCGGTGGGATATCATGTGGCTATCTTTCTTCAAGGTGACAATTGTGAAACCCTTCGCACCTGGAACATCTACATCCAAAACAGTAGTAACTCTGCAAATACTACTTGTCTTCGAACATCTAATGGAACTTCAAACTGGAACACAACATTACCCTTCATGAAGCATTTGGCATAATTTGAAACGTAGATGCGAGAACAAGCGGAAACTCACAGCTTCTACTGTCAGTTATTCGACAAGCCAATCTGCAGACAATTCCTGTATGTCCAGATAATAAGAGCGGAATTCACTGAAGATCATCAACACTGCATTAAAAAATCATGGTGAGGTCTAACCTATCTTGACTTTCTGGATGAAATTTCAAAAAGTTTGTTTACAATAAAAATGGAAGGGTCCAACCTCAATGGTCAGTCAAAAGGAAGTTTTTCAATTATATTTTCAGTAAATCAAAACCAGATTTCTTTGTTAAAGTATCCTCTATCCACAAGCAGGAATAGACTAAGTTATCAGAAGTGTAAAGGAATGCACTTTCACTGCCAACAAGCTGGATGCAAAAAGTAATACTTGTGTTTGATGTCTTGCTATTATACAGTGAAGAAACCAGCACTCACCAGTTGTGGAGCTGCTGGTCGAGCCAGTTGTACTGGAAGGCACTGTTGTAGTTGTTCCCTCTGAAAAAGAATAATCACATTCAAAACCACAAAATTTCAATGCAATTCCAAAACATGCTTTAATGCAGATTCATCACAACACAACCAGATAGATAGGCAACATTAAATATACGTATAGATTTCATTACATGTACAAAAATGAATTCAGACTCATATCAAGGAGACAAAAGTCATATGCTTCACAATGAAGGTGTTATTATTGAGATAAATCTTTGTGCTAATAGAATTGTCAATGTTTATTGAAATAAGGAATCACTCACTAGTTGTGGAACTGGCAGTCGTCTCAACTGTGCTGCTTGTCCTTGTTATTGTTGTTGATTCTATAGAAGAACAAAACAAACTGTTAAGAACTGATATATCCATCTCAAATGGGGGAGCTTTGAGAAAAATTACCAATTGGGTGCATTTTCCATCATTTAAGGGAGATTTTATGAACATGAAATGAATTCAATTGATTGGCTGCCTGATATCATCCAAAATGCCCAAGTCAAGACTTTGCTGTGCAGTCACTGTTGCAATGTAAGGTGTCAATTAACTCGGGCAGAGACTGATTACAGAAAGAGCAATGTGAAATTCATCTCCTTGAGATGTTGCTTCAAGTACGAACACTGACCAGCCTCCAAAATATAAAAACTGACTATTCATTGAAATAATGCAGCAAGAACTTTTATTTCACTAGCACGTGCACATAAGATCCTAACGGGATCCAGCAGCCAAAAAAGTTCAGTCCCAGTGCTTTCCTTCCTTAAAACATTAATAAATCAAAGTAGATTCTGTGCTCAAATTCTGAACTTGATCCCACTATCATCTGATGCGAGAACGTGAAGAATGAAGCAAAGCTGACAGAGGGGTTTTCACTAACCAGGAGCTTCAGGTGTAATAGCATTCTTACTTTTAACTCTTTCCAGGAATCAAAGATGACAACACTTACCAGGTGTGGAACTGGCAGGAAAAGTGGCGGTGCTGGCTGTCCCTGTTGATGTAGTTGTTGTTTCTGGAGGAAAACAAAGACTTCCACAATCAATTCACACAACTTGATTCAGGATAGTATTGAAAGAATTAGAACAAGATTCAGCAGGTAATACATGAGAGAACGTGCAGAAAAGATTAAAACCTTTTTTTACAGGTGATCAAGTGGATATCAGCATGTTATTTTATACATTGAATATTCCATCTGAACCACTGACAAGCTCTCCATCAGAAGAGTATCACAGTGAAAGATTGAATTGGGAACACTGATTCCATTTTTCCTTTATGGTCTCACAAAGTGCTGACAAATAAAATACATTGAAAGCTTAAAAGGGGATTCAGATTAGAACGCAATGATACCCTGCACAGTTAATGAATATCTGCATTTTGATCTGGAGAATTTTCCCATTTTTCAAGGCGTACAGTTCAATATTCAATATGATCATCACCTTACCTGAATAAACTGTTGCCGAGTGGTTTCATGTTATCTTTAATTTAGTTTTACAATCTAGTTACAACTTTATATAATGTTCTGTACACTGAAACAGGAGAGGCAAATTTTAAGATTTATTTTAATCAAGTGTGTGGTCTCAGCTAGCTTTTGGAATAAATCAAAATGAAATTCTGGTCAACATTGACGCCAATAAACACTACCCTCTGGCTGGAATGGAAGAATACACTGGAAAAGGAAAGCAACAGACTTTCGTAGACAAGGAACTGATGATGTAATGAAATTGCTTGTGTAATGAAAGAGGAATCACTCACCAGATGTTGAGCCAGTTGTTGTTGGTGACACTGTTGTACTTGTTAACTCTGAAAAATATTAAATATATTCAAATCACAATGCTCTGATTCAATTGGTGAAGAACATGCATGCATTGTCAAACAAGATGATATGATTTGTGCCAAATATGTCAAATAAAATAATTAAAGTAAAACTGTTGCACAAGTCAAAAATTAATCAGACAAAAATCTTGAAGATGGAAGTAATTGAGTTTAAAGCTGGAAGTATTGAAATAGTGAAAATAAATTTGTGTGTTCATTTATGGAAAACTTGACTCACCAGTTGAGGAACGGGCAGTAGACTCAGATGTGATGGTTGGTACTTTTGTTGAAGTTGTTTCTTCAGAAGACGAGAGAAATTATTTACAACCACAACCCAGAATTTTGAATTAGGACAATATTGAGATAGTTTAGTTATTACATAAAATAAAAGAATGGTCACTATGTGTTTGAAAACTGTTCTACAAATCACCAATTACTCTGCCATAATATAAAGTATGTTTCTTTCTACATGACAGAAGTTCTCCACTACAGAAGACAGAATTGTTACGGTACAGGAGGAGGCTATTTGGCTCATTGTGGCAGCACCCAGTGGGATATCATGTGGCTATCTTTTCTCAAGGTCACAATTGTGAAACCGATCGCATCCAGAATATCTACATCCAAAACAGTGGTGACTCTGGAAATACTAGTCATTTTTGAACACCTAATGGAACTTCAGACCGGAACACAACATTATCCTTCATGAAACATTTGGCCGGTTTGAAATGTGAGAATTAGCAGAAACTCTCAGTTTCTACTGTCAGTTACTCGACAAACCCATCTGGAGACAATTCCTGTATGTCCAAGATAAAAGCAAAATTCACTGAAGATCACCAACACCGCATTAAAAAATCATGCTGATGTCTATCCTGTCCTGACTTTCTGGATGAAATTTCTAGAAGTCTGTTTACAATAAAAAATAAAAGGTCTGACCTCCACGGTAAGTTATAAGGAAGTTTTACAATTATATTTTCAATAGATCAAAACTAGATTTCATTAGTAGTTAATCAAATAATCTCTGTCCACAAGCAGGAGTAGATAAATTACCAGAAGTGTAAAGGAATGCACTTTCACTGCCAATAAGCTGGAAGCTTGACTGAATATACACTTGCTATTATACATTGAAGAAACCAGCACTCACCAGTTGTGGAGCTGCTGGTCAAGCCAGTTGTAGTTGTTGACATTGTTGTAGCTGTGCTCTCTGAAAAAACAAAATCACATTCAAAACTTCAATGCTATTACTAAATGGAGATTCAACCCAAGACAACTGGATAGATATGTAACATTAAATATATGTTTAGATTTCGTTACATCTCTGAAAATGAAATCAGGCTTCACAAGTGTAGTCATATGCTTCACAATGAGGGTGCTATTATTATTATGGTTGAGGCATTGAACAGGTATTTTGTGTCAGTCTTCACAGTGGAAGACACAAATAACATGCCAAAAATTGATGACAGTGAATACGGCAGGTGAGAACCTAGAAGCTCTTACCACAAAAGAGGTAGTGTTGGGCAAGTTAATGGGGCTAAAGATAAACAAATCTGGTCCTGATGGAATATATTTCAGGGTACTAAATGAGATGGTGGGAGAAATAGCAAATGTACTAGTGGTAGTTCACCAAAATTCACTGAACTCTGGGGTGATTCCTGCACATGGGAAAACAGCAAATGTGATGCTACTGTTTAAAAAAAGAGGTAGACAAAAGGCAGGTAACCTTAGGCCGGTTAGCTTCACTTTTGTTAATTTGAACAAGAGTCAGCAGGGAATACATGAGAGAATGTGCAGAAAAGACTAAAGTCTTTTCCTACAGGGGCCCAATTGGATGTTAGCAAGTCACTTTATACATTGTGTATTCCATCTGAATCCTAACAAGCTCTCCATCAGAAGAGTATCACTGTGAAAGATTGAATTTGGAACACTGATTCCAGTCTCCGCTTCTGGTCTCAAACTGTGCTGACAGACAGAATATATTGAAAGCTTAAAAAGGGGATTCAGACTAGAACACAATGATATCCTGCACAAAATAGTGATTACTCTGTTATTCAATAAACAATTATCTGCATTTTGATCTCGAGAAGTTTCCCATTTATCAAGGTGTACAGCTCAATATTCAAAGATGAACATCACCTGAACTGAATACACTGTCGCCAGATGGTTTCATAGAACATAGAACACTACAGCACAAACAGGCCCTTCGGCCCACAAGTTGTGCCGAACACATCAAAACCTACCCAGCCATAGACCTATCTATACCCCCAATCCCATTGGATCCCATATACTCATCCAGAAGTCTTTTAAAAGACCCCAGCGAGTTCGCCTCGACCACCACCGACGGCAGCCGATTCCATTCACTCACCACCCTCTGAGTGAAAAACTTTCCCCTAGCATCCCCTCTGTACTTGCTTCCCTGCACCTTAAATCTGTGCCCTCTCGTCGCGACCATTTCAGCCCTGGGAAATAGTCTCTGAGAGTCCACCCTATCTATTCCTCTCAACATCTTGTAAACCTCTATCAGGTCGCCTCTCAACCTTCGTCTCTCCAGGGAGAACAGTCCCAGCTCCCTCAACCTGTCTTCATAAGGCATGCCTCCCAATCCAGGCAACATCCTTGTAAATCTCCTCTGCACCCTTTCAATAGCTTCCACGTCCTTCCTATAGTGAGGCGACCAGAACTGCGCACAGTACTCCAAGTGTGGTCTGACAAGGGTCCTATAAAGCTGCAGCATTACCTCCTGACTCCTGAACTCAATCCCTCGATGAATGAAGGCCAGTACACCATAAGCTCTCTTAACCACATTCTCCAACTGGGAGGCCGATTTGAGAGTCTTGTGAACCAGGACTCCAAGATCCCTCTGCTCTTCCACACAGCTAAGACTCCTACCTTTGATAGTGTACTCATTCATCCCATTGGATCTGCCAAAATGGACCACAACACATTTATCCGCGTTGAAGTCCATCTGCCCTTCATGTTACCTTTAATTTAGTTTTATAATCTAGTCACCTCTTCATAATGAGGCTTTGAGGCTAAGAGGGGACCTGATCGAAACATATAAGATGATTAGAGGTTTAGATAGGGTGGACAGTGATAGCCTTTTTCCTAGGATGGAAAAAGCTAGCATGAGGGGACACAGCTTTAAATTAAGGGGTGATAGTTATAGGACGGATATCAGAGGTAGGTTCTTTACCCAAAGGGTGGTTCGGGAGTGGAATGCCCTGCCTGCAGCAGTTGTAGATGCGCCAAGTTTGTGGCGTTTAAGAGGTTAGTTGATAAGTATATGGAAGAGAAGGGAATGGTTTAGTTTGGAGGGGCATTGCTTTTTATATTGGTCGGCGCAACATCGAAGGCCGAAGGGCCTGTTCTGTGCAGTAATGTTCTATGTTCTATAATGTTCTGTACACTGAGACAGGAGAAGCAGATTTTAAGATTTATTTCAATCAAGTGTGTGCTTTCAGCTGGCTTTTGGAATAAATCAAAACGAAATTCTGGAACATTGATGCCAATGACCACTGCCCTCTGGCTGGAATGGAAGAATATACCAGGAGAGAAGGCAACAGACTCTCACAGACAAGGAGCTGACAATGTAATGAAATCTCTTATATCTAAGTCCTTGCAATGTACAATGAAAGAGGAATCACTCACCAGTTGTGGAGCCAGTTGTTGTTGGTGACACTGTTGTACTTGTCAACTCTGAAAAATATTAAAAATGTTCAAAAATCACAAAGCTCTGGCTCAATTGGCGAAGAACATTTATGCATTATCAAGCAAGATGGTATGATTTGTGCCAAATAAATCAAATCAAATAATTAAGATAAAACTGCAGCACAAGTCAAAAACTAATCAAACAAAGATCTTGAAGATTGAAGTATCATTGCTTCAATCTTCAAGTCACTGTTGCAATGTAGGTAAGATGTCTATCAACTTGGACAGAGACCGATTACAGTAAGAGCAATGTAAAATCTATTTCCTTAAAATGTTGCTTCAGATATAAACACTGACCAGCCTCCTAAATATAAAACCTAATTATTGAAATAATACGGCAAGAACTTTTATTTCAGTAGCATGTGCACACAAGATCCCAACCGGATGTCTAATCCAGCAGCCAAAACTTCAGTCCAGTGCTTTCCTCCATCAGAATAGTAATAGATCAAAACTAGATTCTGTGCTCAAAATTCTGGAGATGAACATGATTCCAATATCATCTGTTGCGAGAATGCAAACAATGAAGCAAAGCTGACAGGGGGGTTTTCACTAACCGGGAGCTTCAGGAATAATAGGATTCTTACTTTTAATTCTTTCCAGGTACTAAAGAAGACAACACTTACCAGGTGTGGAACTGGCAGTAGAAGTGGCTGTCCCTGTTGATATAGTTGTTGTTTCTGAAGAAAAACAAATTCACAATCAATTCGCACAACTTAAATCAGAACAGGGTTGAAAGAGTGAGAACATGAGTCAGCAGCAATTACATGAGAGAATTTACAAAAAAGTTAAGCCTTTTCCTGCAGGAGTCTAATTGGATATTAGCGAGTCGTTCTGTGCATTCCATCTGAACTCTGACAAGCTCTCCATCAGAAGAGCATCACTGTGAAAGATTGAATTTGATACACTGATTCCAGTCACCCTTTATGGTCTCAAACTGTGCTGATAACTTACTTTGAAAGCTTAAAAATGGATTCAAATAAGAACACGATGATCTAATGCACAAAGTAGTGATTACTCACTGGCTTCCAATCAGGAAAAATTGAAATAATCTTTGAAATAACGAACCAGGGACCTTTATTTCACCGGCACGTGGGCACACAAGATATCGACAGAATGTCTAATTCAATGATGATGATCACCTTCACTGAATAATCTGTTGCCAAAGAGGTTTGATGTTATTTTTAATTTAGTTTTACAATTGAGTACCAGATTAAGATGTGTTCTGTACATCAAGAGAGGCAGATTTTAAGATTTATTCAGATCAAGTGTGTGCTCTCAGCTGGCTTTTGGAATGTAAATCAAAATGAAATTCTGGTCAACACTGAAGCCAATAAACACTGCCCTCTGGCTGAAATGGAAGAACACAGTAAGAAGTCTGACAACATCAGGTTTAAATCCAACCAATTTATTTGATAGTAAACTCACAAGCTTTCAAGCCTCTGGTCTTCGTCATTCATTTCTGTTGTCAGACTTCTTACTGTGTTTATCCCAGTCCAACGCTACATCATGAAATGGAAGAATCCACCAGGAGAGAAGGCAACAGACTTTCACAGACAAGGAGCTGACGATGTAATAAAACCGCTTGTATTTAAGTGCTTGCAATGCATAATGAAAGAGAAACCACTCACCAGTTGTGGAGCCAGGGGTTGAGCCAGTTGTTGTTGGTGACACTGTTGTACTCGTCAACTCTGAAAAATATTAAATACATTCAAAGTCACAAAATTATGAATCAATTCATACGAACATTTATGCATTATCAAGCCAAGATGATATGATTTTCACCAAATAAATGAAAGAAAAATAAATAATATTACTGTACATTTGACAAGAACTAATAAGATAAAAATTTTGAAGAAGGAAGTAACTGAGTTTATATTGAAAGTACTGAAATAGTGAATTTTTTTTTTATGTTCATTGGCAGAAAACATGACTCACCAGTTGTGGAACGGGCAGTAGACTCAGATGTGGTGGCTGGCACTGTTGTTGATGTTGTTTGTGCTGAAGAGGAGAGAAATTATTTACAATCACAGCACAGAACTTTGAAATGAGACAGTACTGAAACAGTTTCAAAGGAATTATTAGCTATTACATTAATTAATAAGGAGAGTTCACTGCAGGTTTGAGAACTCTTCCACAAATTCCCAAACAATTACCTTCACATAATATAAAGTATGTTTCCTTTCACACGAGTTTCCACTATAGAATTAAGAAACGTTATGGCACAGGAGCCCACCTCTTTGCCTATTATGACAGCACCCAGGTAGGAAATTAGGAGGTCATATTTACAACATTGAACGAATTCAGCAAATCTACACCCCGGACAGTGGTGGCTGATAAAATATGCTTGGATCTTGAGTGCTGAATAGAACTTCAGACTGGAACCAAGCATTATTCTTCATGAAACATTTGGCAAAGGTTGAAATGTGGATGTGACAACAACATGGCATGTTCCCCTCTCATTTATTCAGCACAGTATCTGCAGACCAAACTGAAGACAATTCCTGATTGTCCAGACAATAAAATGGGAATTAATTGATGTTCACCATCACCACATGAAACAAGGACCCCAATTCTCATATGTTGGATGCCTCGTCACCATTACCAGCTCTAAAAAGAGAATGGAAAAATCTCCATGCACTGAAGTGAGACTGGAGATTCCCAGCCTCAAGTGAGGTCAGAGATTCCTGGTCCAGATTCCTTCAAAGTTTAAATGAAAGGAAGTCATCCAGGAGTAGGAATGTATTAGGTTGCTGAAAGTGCGATGGAATGGACTTTCACTGTCAATGAGATGAAGTGGAAAAATAAAAAACCAGCACTCATCAGTTGTGCGGCTACTAGTCGAGCCAGTGGTAGTTGGTGGCACTGTTGTAGTTGTGGTCTCTGAAAGATAATAATCACATTCAAAACCACAAACTCCAATGGTATCCTTAAACACACTTTAATGGAGATTCGTCACAAGACAAGCAGACTGCCCTGTAACATGAGATATATGTTTCCATCACATTACAGCACAAAATCAAATCTAGCAGGGGGAGGTAATATGATTCATAGGCACAGTGCTGAAAAGAGAAAATAACATTTTTATGTTAACAATTGCAAATGTGTATTAAAAGGAGTCACTCACCAGTTGTGGAACTGGCAGTCACCTCTGTTGTGCTGCTTACCCCTGTTGTTGTTGATTCTACACAAGAGGAAACAAAACTGTTAAGAATGACTGTTGCGGGATAACATCAGGGATCATGTCTTTTATATCTTAATTTATGCGCCTGTTCATATTTTGTTTGCTTTCAGTATAAGACATGCAGAGTTACATGGGACAATCAGAGACAGCCAAGGCCCTCACCAGAAGGGAAGAAAGGGTTAATACAGACTGCTAGAGACCTATTCTGCTGACAGATAATGATGAATGTATGCTATCAACTTCAAAACAATAATAATGCACAAGAGATCTTTGAGTTATCATGACAATGGGAGAACTGGCATTAAGACAACCAGGCTTCATATAGTCCAAGGAGGCCATAGTCTTCTGTAAAACATGACCAGCTAGCGAGGGGGAGGGGAGCGGAGGGTAGTAATTAATGCATCATTGTAGATCGGTTGGGCAAAGACAATGTTTTAATATTATAATCACATAACTGGATACATCCAGAAAAATGATTACCAACGCTGTAGTGAACAATGTATTTTGCATAATGAGATCAGAAGAACCATCTTTATACTCAACTCTAGGAATTAATATGATAAATGTAAAACTTTGTGAATCTACAATAGGCAGACAGAACTCACAGGCAACCTGGGTTTTTCAGGTCTGAGTCCATCTCTTCCTCATGCATGTGATATAAAAACTCTTTTCTTGAAGTTTGGCATGTTCTCCAAGACTCAACTCGTTCCATTTCCCTCCTACAATATCGTTGAGCATTTTCCATCATTTAAAAGAGAGTTTGTGAATTTGAAATGAATTCAATTCATCTGCTGCCTGGCATTACCCAAAATCCTTGATAGCCAAGAAATTACCATGATTGTGCATTCATAGAACATAGAACAATACAGCACAAACAGGCCCTTCGGCCCACGAGTTGCGCCGATCATATCTACCAATCCACAGATCTATCTATAACCCCCTATCCTATTTGTTTCCATATACTCATCCAGAAGTCTCTTAAAAGACCCCAGTGAGTTTGCCTCAACTCATTCACTTTGCTATGTGCGAAAAGTATTAATCAACTTGGGCAGAGACCGATTACAGAAAAGGCAATGTGAAAGTCAGCTCCTTGAGTTGTTGCTTGAAGCGTAAGCACTGACCAGCCTCCTAAAAAAAAACCTGAATCATCATTGAAATAATGCAGCAAGAACTTTTATTTCACCAGTATGTGCGCACAAGATCCCAATGGAATGTCTAATCCAGCAGCCTGTGCTTCTCTTCCTCAACAGAAGACTAAAAATCAGACTAGATTTTGTGCTCCAGGCTCTGGAGATGGACCAGCAACTTCTGACACAAGAATGTGAAGAATGAAGCAAAGTTGACAGAGGGGTTTTCACTGACCTGGGGTTTGAGGTGTAAGTGCATTCTTACTTTTAATTATTTACAGGAATTGAAGAAAACAACACTTACCAGATGTGGAACTGGCAGCAGAAGTGGCTGTGGTTGTTGTTTCTGTTGATGTAGTTGTTGTTTCTGGAGGAAAACAAACTTTCACAATCAATTCACAAAACTTGAATCAGGACAGTATTGAAAGAGTTAGAACGTGAGTCAGCAGGGAATACATGAGAGAATGTGCAGAAAAGATTAAAGCCTTTCCTTACAGGTGTGCAACTGGATATTTGTGTGGCATTTCATACATTGTACATTTCATCTGCACCACTGTCAAGCCGTCCATCACAGTATCACTGTGGAAGACTGGAACTGTTATTCCAAATACAATCTCCTTTATGGTCTCAAACTGTGCTCACAAATAGTATACATTGAAGCTTAAAAGGGGATTCAGGCAAGACGCAAAGGTACTCTGCATAAAATAGTGATCATTCTGTTATTTAATAAATGATTACCTGGATTACAATTTGGAGAAATTTACAATATATTGAGTTCAAAGTTCAGTGATAATTATCAGCTTAACTGAACACACTGGTGCCAAATAGTTTAAATGTTATCTTTAATTTAGCTTTACAATCAAGTTACCAGATTAAGATGCGTTGCGCACGCTAAGTCAGGAGAGGCAGATTTTAAGATTTATTTCAATCAAGTGCGTGCTCTCAGCTGGCTTTTGGAATAAATCAAAATGAAACATTGATGCCAATAAACACTGCCCTCTGGCTGGAATGAAGAAATACACCGAAAGAGAAAAGGTAACAGACTTTCACAGACAAGGAGTTGACGATGTAATGAAACTGCTTGTATCTAAATCCTTGCAGTGTGTAATGAAAGAGGAATCACTCACCAGTTGTGGAGCCAGTTGTTGTTGATGACACTGTTATACTTGTTAACTCTGAAAAATATTAAAGATGTTCCAAATCACAAAGCTTTGGCTCAACTGGCGAAAAACATTTATGCATTATCAAGCAAGATGATATGATTTATGCCAAGTAAATCAAATAATTAATGTAAAACTGCTGCACAAGTCAAAAATTAATCAGACAAAGATCTTGAAGATGGAAGTATTTGAGTTTAAAGCTGGAAATATTGAAATAGTGAAAAAAAAGTTTGCATATTCATTAACAAAAGATTTGACTCACCAGTTGTGGAACGGGCAGTAGACTCAGATGTGGTGGTGGGCACTGTTGTTGAAGTTGTTTCTTCTGAAGAGGAGAGAAATTATTTACAATCACAGCAGGGAATTTTGAATTGGAACAGTATTGTGACAGTTTAGTTATTACATAAAAGAGTAGTCACTACGTGTTTGAGAGCTCTCCTACAAATCCCCACTCAATTACGCTGCCATAATATGAAGTGTGTTTCCTTCTACACAAAAGACAAGTTCTCCACTATAGAATGACAGAATTGTTACGGTACTGAAGGAAGCCACTTGGCTCATTGTGGCAGCACCCAATTGGATATCATGTAGCTATCTTTTCTCAAGGTCACAATTGTGAAACCAAATCGCACCTGGAACATCTACATCCAAAACAGTGATGACTGGAAATACTACTTGTCTTTGAACATCTAATGGAACTTCAGATTGGAACACAACATTACCCTTCATGAAACATTTGGCATAGTTTGAAATGTAGATGCAAGAACAAGCAGAAACTCACAGCTCCTACTGTCAGTTATTCGACAAACCCATTTGCAGATAATTAGCACTCACCAATTGTGGAGCTGCTGGTCAAGCCAGTTGTACTGGTTGGCATGATTGTAGTTATTCCCTCTGAAAGAGAATAATCACATTTAAAACAACAAAATTTCAATGCAATTCCTAAACATGCTTTAATGCAGATTCATCCCAAGACAACTGGTTAGATAGGCAACATTAAATATATGTTTGGATCTCATTACATCTCTGAAAATGAAATGAGCCTCATGTCAAGGAGAGAAATGTCATCTGCTTCACAATGAGGGTGCTATTATTGAGAAAACATCTTTGTGCTGATAGAATTGTGAATGTTTATTGAAAGAAGGAATCACTCACTAGTTGTGGAACTGGCAGTCATCTCAGTTGTGCTACTTGTCCCTGTTGTTGTCGTTGATTCTACAGAAGAACAAACAAACCGTGAAGAATATATCCATCTCGAATGAATTTGACAGAAATACCAATTGGGTGCATTTTCCATCTTTTAAAAGAAAGTTTATAAATATGAAATGAATTCAATTCATTTGCTGCCTGATATCACCCAAAATGCTTGACAGTTAAGGAATTATTATGATCCCATCATCATCTGATGTGAGAATGTGAAGAATGAAGCAAAGCTGACAAAGGTGCTTTCACTAACCAGGAGCTTCAGGCGTAATATATTCTTACTTTTAACTCTTTCCAGGAATCAAAGAAGACAATACTTACCAGGTGTGGAACTGACAGTAGAGGTGGCAGTGCTGGCTGTCCCTGTTGAGATAGTTGTTGTTTCTGGAGGAAAACAAAAGCTTTCACAATCAATTCACATATCTTGAATCAGGACAGCATTGAAAGATTTAGAACAAGAGTCAGCAGGAATACATGAGAGCATGTGCAGAAAAGATTAAAACCTTTTCCTACAGGGGCTCAATTGGATGTTAGCGAGTCATTTTATACATTGTGTATTCCATCGGAACCCTTACAAGCTCTCCATTAGAAGAGTACCATTGTGAAAGATTGAATTGGGAACACTAATTCCAGTCCTCCTTTATGGTCTCAAACTATGCTGACAGATAGAATATATTGAAAGCTTAAAAAGGGGGTTCAGACTAGAATACAATGATATCCTGCACAAAACAGCAATTACTGTTATTCAATAAATGACTTCCGGCATTTCGATCTGGAAAAGTTTCCCATTTATCAAGTTGTACAGCTCAATATTCAAAGATGATTATCACCTTAACTGAATACACTGTTTCATGTTATCTTTAGTTTTATAGTTGAGTTACCACTTTATATAGGTTCTGTACACTGAGACAGGAGAGGCAGATTTTAAGATTTATTTCAATCAAGTGTGTGCTCTCAGCTGGCTTTTGGAATAAATCAAAACAAAATTCTGGAACATTGATGCCGATAAACATTGCCCTCACGGCTGGAATGGAAGAATATACCAGCAGAGAAAGGCAATAGACTTTTACAGACAAGGAGCTGACAATGTAGTGAAACCGCTTGTATCTAAATCTTGTAATGCATAATGAAAGAGAACTCACTCACCAGTTATGGAGCCAGTGGTTGAGCCAGTTGTTGTTGGTGACACTGTTGTACTTGTCAACTCTGAAAAATATTAAATATATTCAAATTCACAAACCCTGACTCAAATCACACGAACATTTATGCATTATCAAGCTAAGATGATATGAATTGTGCCAAATAAATCAAAGAAAATAATTTAGTGTAATATTGCATACTTTGAGAAATAATAAGACAAAAATTTTGAAGGAGGGAGTGAGTGAGTTTATAGCTGAAAATACTAAATAGTAACTTTTTTTGCATTCATTAATAGAAAAATTCACTCACCAGTTGTGGAACTGGCAGGAGACTCAGATGTGATAGTTGGCACTGTTGTTGAAGTTGTTTCTTTTGAAGAGGAAAGAAATTATTTACAACTACTGCACAGAATTTTGAACTGGGACAGTATTGTGACAGCTTTAAAAGAATTATTAGTTATTAAATTAAAAGAGAGTTAACTACAGGTTTGAGAACTTTCTACAAATCCTTAAATAATTACTGTTATTATATAAGTGTGCTTCCTTCTACAAGAGTGACAAGTTCTCCACTATAGAATTACACAAATGTTACAGCACAGGAGGCCACCACTTGGCTCATCCTATCAGCACCCAGGTGAGGAATTATGAGGGTATCATTTTTCAAGGTCATATTTAAGACACTGATGAGACTCAGCAAATCTACATCCCAGACGGTGATGATTGTTAAAATATGCATGGACCTCGAGCTCCAAATGGAACCTCAGACTGGGACAAAGCATTATCCTTCATGAAACATTTAGCAAAGGTTGAAATGTGGATAAGACAACAATGTGGCAAGTTCCCTCTCGTTTATTCAGCTCAACATCTGCAAATCTATCTGGAGACAATTCCTGATTATCCAGATAATAAAATGGGAATGAATAGGTGCTCATCATCACTATGAATAATTATTCATAATGATGACTAGCTTTCTGTGAGTTTGTATGTGAAATTATGAAATGTCTTCCAATTTTAACAACTCAATTGTCACTATTAAGGACGATAATCAGCTATATTTTAAATAATGTGAAACAAGGGCCCCAATTCTCCGATGTTGTATAACTCATAACCAATATCAGCTCTAAAGGAGAATCTGACGTTCAGGAAAATTTCCATGCACTGAAATGGCACTGGAGCATCCCTGCCTCGAGCAAAATTGGAGATTCCTGGTCAAAATTCCTTCAAAGGTTAAATGGAAAGGATTAATTCATGAGCAGGAATAGATCAAGTTGCTGGAAGTGTAATGGAATAGACTTTCACTGTCAATGAGATGAAGTTGAAAAATAAAAAACCAACACTCACCAGTTGTGAAGCTGATGGTTGAACCAGTGGGAGTTGGTGGCACTGTTGTAGCTATGCTCTCTGAAAGACAATAATCACATTCAAAACCACTAAACTTCAATGGAATATTAAACATGCTTTAATAGAGCTTCATCACAAGACAACTGGACAGATCAACAAGATGAGATGTTTCTATCTCATTCCAACTCAAACTCAAAATGGCCTCTTATCTAGCAGGAAGAGGTAATATGATGCACAGGGAGAAAGCGGAAGAGAGAAAAAACATTGTATGTTAACAGAATTGCTAATGTTCATTGAAAGAAGGAATCACTCACCAATTGTGGAACCGGCAGTTGTCTCAGTTGTGCTGCTTGTCCCTGTTGTCGTTGATTCTACAGAAGAACAAACAAAACCGTTAAGAATGATGTTGAGCATATTCCATCATTTAAAAAAAAGAGTTTGCAAATGTGAAATGAATTCAGTTCACTGGCTGCCCAATATCACCCAAAATGCTCAACAGCCAAGGAATTATTATTGTTGTGCAGTCACTGTTGCAATATGGGTGAGGTATCAATCATTTTGGACAAGGTCCAATTACAGAAAGAGCAACGTGAAATTCTTTTCTTTGCAATTTGCTTCAAACATAAACAAACATTGATCAATCTCCTAAAGATAAAACCCAACTAAGCACTGAAATGATGCAGCAAGAACTTTTATTTCATCGACGTGTGTACACAAGATCCTGACGGAATATGAAATCCAGCAAAACTTCAATCCGGTGTTTTCCTTCCTCAACACAGCACAATAAAATCAGACTAGATTTTGCGCTCAAGGCTCTGGATGTGGACCAGCAACGTCTGATACGAGAATGTGAAGAATGAAACCAACAGAGGGGTTTTTATTGACCAGCGTTTTAAGATGTAATTGCATTCTTACTTTTAATTACTTGTGCAAATGAAAATGACAACACTTACCAGGTGTGGAACTGGCAGTAGAAGTGGCTGTGCTGGTTGTCTCTGTTGATGTAGTTGATGTTTCTGATGGAAAACAGATACTTTAAGAATCAATTCACATAATCTGAATCAGGACAGCATTCGAAGAGTTAGAACATGAGGCTGCAGGGGATGTGACATAATGTGCAAAAAAGATTACAGTCTTTTCTTATGCAACTAGAACTTTATATATTGTATATTCCATTGGCGTCAAACTCTCCATCAAAACAGTGGCACTATGAAAGATTGAATTTGGAACACTGATTCCAGTCTTATTTTGTCATGAACTGTGTCGACAAATAGAATACATTTAAAGCTTAAAGGTGAATTCAAACAACAGTGTGGTACCCTGAACAAAATAGTTTTTACTCTCAGTTATTCAATAAATCATTACCTGGATTACAATCTGAAGAAACTTTTGATATATTGAGTTGTACAGCTCAAAATTCAATGATGATCATCACCCTAACTGAATACACTGGTTTGTGTTCAAACTAGATTATCAAACTAACGTTTTATGATGCATTCTGCACACTAAGACAGGGGAGGCAGATCTTAAGGTTCATTCAGATCACATGTGCGCTATCAGATATCTATTGAAGTAAATCAAACCACAGTCTTGGAGCTGACGATGTAATCATGCTTGTATTTAAGTCCCTGCAACATGGAATGAAAGAGACGATCACTCACCAGTTGTGGAGGCAGTGGTTGAGCCAGTTGTTGGTGGTGACACCGTTATACTCGTCAACTCTGAAAAATGTTAAAAATATTCCAAGTCACAAGACTCTGAATCAATTCGTAACGAACATTTGCGCATTATCAAGCTATGATGATACGATTTGTGCCAAATATTACAAAGAAAATAAGGGTAATATTATTGCACGCTTGATAAGAACTAATAAGAGAAAGATCAAGTAACAGAGAAAATACTGAAATAGTAAAAACATTTTTTTGTGTTCATGAATAGAAAATATCACTCACCAGTTGTGGAACTGGTAGGAGATTCAGACATGCTGATAGGTACTGTTGTTGAAGTTATTTCCTCTGAAGAAGAGAGAAGTTATTTACAACCACAACACAGAATTTTGAACTGGGACTGTATTGTGACAGTTTCAAAGGAATTATTAGTTATTATAAAGTATAATCGAGTTCATTACAGTTCTCCACTCCAGTATTACAGGAACGTTAAGGCACAGGAGACAGCCACTTGGTTCATGTCCCAGCATCCGGCTGGGAATTTTGTCAAGGTCATGTTTAAAACACTGAATGGATCCAGCATATCCCAAACAGTAGTGGGTGAACAAATATGCACAGACTTTGAGCACTGAATGAAACTTCAGACTGAATAAAGCATTATGCTTCATGAAACATTTGGCAAAGATTGAAATGTGGATGTAACAACAATGTGGCAAGTTCCCCTCATTTATTCAGCTCAATATCTGCCAACAATTCCTCAATAAAACAGGAATTAGTTGGTGCTCATCATCACTGTATGAATAATTATTCATGGTGATAAATAATATTCTGTGAATTTGTATGTGAAATTGTGAAATATCTTATGCTAAAATCAAAGGGACTGAATTTAATGGTCACTATTAAGGATCTTTATCAGCTATGTTTTAAATAATATGAAACAAGAATCCCAATTCTCCGATGTAGTACGCCTCATCATCAATATCAGCTCTGAAGGAGAATTTGGTGCTCAGACAAATCTCCATTCACTGAAGTGTGACTGGAGCATCCCAGCTGGAGCAAGATTGGAGATTCCTGACTCAGATTCCTTCAAAAGTTAAATGACAAAAACTGTCCAGGAGCAGGAATGGATCAAGTTGCTAGAAGTGCAATGGCATGAATTTTCACTGTCAATGAGATGAAGTTGAAAAATAAGAAACCAGCACTCACCAGTTGTGGAGCTACTGGTCGAGGCAGTGGTAGTTGGTTGCACTATTGTAGTCATGCTCTCTGAAAGATAACAATCACATTGAAAACCACAAACTCAAATGGAATCCCTAAGCATGCTTTAATGGAGATTCACCATAAGACAACTGGACAGATCTATAACATGATATGTATGATTCTATCACATCTCAAAATCAAAACAGCCTTGTGTCAAGCAGGAGGTGGTAATATGTTTCAGTGAAGATGCTGAAATGGGAAAAAAAAGTTGTGTGTTAATGAAATTGTGAATGTGCATTGAAAGAAGGAATCACTCACCAGTGGAGCTGATAGGCATCTCACTTGTGCTGCTTGTCCCTGTTGTTGTTGATTCTACAGAACAAAACAGTTAAAAAAAACCAATAAATCTCACTTGAATGGAATATATTTGAGAGAATTTATCACCTCAGTGCATATTCCATCATTTAAAAGGGAGTTTGTCAATATATAAAATCATTCAATTTATCTGCTGCCTGATGTGACCAAAATATTCAACAACCAAAGAATTATTAATGTCTTGCAGCCACTGTTGCATTATGGGTTAGGTGTCAATCAACGTTCGAAGATTCTGCTTACGGAAAGAGCAACATGAAATCCCTTTTATTAAATGTTGCGTTGAGCATAAACATTGATCAGCTTCTAAAGATAAACTCTACTCATCTTTGAAATAACGCAGCAGGAAATTTTATTTCACCAGCATGTGCACACAAGATCCTGACAGAAAGTATAATCCAGCAGGCAAGATGTCAATGTGTTGGAGATCCTGTCTACCAGCAACTTTACGCATTATTAGTTGACCTGGATACAGACCACATGCATAATAGATATATAGGCTTTAGTTACTTGTGCACAAGGGGAAACAACTCAGACCCTCTACAAGTTTTTCTGAAGTTACAAACAATTTGGCAATTATAGTCAATTACAGCAAATCAGAAATAAGGCACTTTTCTCATCCTTTATTTGCATATTCACCAATTATATCCTAGCTTTATGCCCTTTCTTATTCAATTAAAAACTATTTCTTGCTAATCCTTTATTTGCATAGCATGCCCCCATATCTTTGTTATTTGTTATGGAAAAATCTGTTCTTGCTCATTCTGTGGTGAAGACCAAAAAATACAATGTTATGGGTCTTATGCAAATGAAGATTAGCCTCTTCATACTGACTAGCAGACACTAACCCAGTCAAAAGGTCTGTAAACTGATAAATATTTTCCATTACAGTACAGAGAAAGCATTAACTTTTAATCTGAACAATTTAACTTCCATAAGTCTAGTGCTTTCCTTTCAGAGAAGGCAGCTACAAGATCAAACTGGATTTCATGCTCGGTTTGAGTATGAGACTTTTCGGCTCTGAAGGTGGACTAAATTCCACCATCTTCTGATGTGAGCACGTGAATGAAGCAAAGGTGTCAGAGGGGTTTTCACTGACTATGGATTAAAGATGTACTTGCTTTCTTACTTTTAATTATTTCCAAAAATGTAAACTGACAAAACTTACCAGGTATGGAACTGGCAGTAGAAGTGGCTGTGCTGGTTGTCTCTGTTGACGTAGTTGTTGTTTCTGAAGGAAAACAAAGACTTTTACGATCAATTCACACAACTTGAATCAGGAAGGCATTGAAATAGTTAGAACATGAGTCAGCAGGGAATACATGAGAGAGTGTGCAGAAAAGATTAAAGCCTTTTCCTACATGGGCCCAATTGGATATTAGCAAATTATTTCATATATTGTGTATTCCACCTGCATTATTGACAAGCTTGCCACCAAAAGAGTATTATTGTGAAAAATTGAATTTGGAATACTGATTCCATTCTCCCTTTATTGTCTCAAACGATGCTAACAAAAAAAAACTTGGAAGATAAAAACTGGATTCAGGCTCACAATGGTGACCTACATAAAATAGTGATTACTTTTAGTTATTCAATAAATTTTACCTGGATTATGATTTGGAACAATTCCCAATACACCAAGTTGAATAGCTCAATATTCAAAGATGATTATCACCTTGACTGAATACATTCACTGAGTGGCTTGATGTCATATTTAAATTAGTTTTACAATCTAGTTACCATTTTATAATACAATCTATGCACTAAGACAGAGGCAGATTTTTTTTAAAAAATATTTCAATCGAATGTGTGTGCAGCTGGCTTTTGAAATAAATCAAGACAAAATTCTGGTCAACATTGATGCCAATAAACACTGCCCTCTGACTGGAATGGAAGAATCTACCAGGAGAGAAGGCAATAGACTTTCACAGACAAGGAGCTGATGATGTAATGAAACCGCTTGTATCTAAGTGCTTGCAATGTACAATGAAAGAGAAACCACTCACCAGTTGTGGAACCAGTGGTTGAGCCAGTTGTTGTTGGTGACACTGTTGTACTTGTTAACTCTGAAATATATTAAATATATTCAAAATCACAAAGCTTTGACTCAACTGGCAAAAAACATTTATGCATTTTCAGCAAGATGATATGATTTGTGCCAAATAAATCAAATAATTAAGGTAAAACTGCTGCACAAGTCAAAAACTAATCAGACAAAGATCTTGAAGGTGGAAGTATTTGAGTTTAAAGCTGGAAATACTGAAATAGTGAAAATAAGTTTGTATATTCATTAATAGAAAACTTGACTCACCAATTGTGGAACGGGCAGTAGACTCTGATGTGGTGGTGGGCACTGTTGTTGAAGTTGTTTCTTCTGAAGAGGAGAGAAATTATTTACAACCACAGCCCAGAATTTTGAACTGGTACAGTATTGAGACAGTTTCAAAAAAATTATTTGTTATTAAATTAAAAGAGAGAGTTCACTACAGGTGTGAGAACTCTTCTACAAAACGCCAAACAATTACCCTGCCATAATATAAATTTTGTTTTCTTCTGCATGTGTGACAGGTTCTCCACTATTGAATTACAGAATTGTTAAGGTACAGAAGGCAGCCTTGTGGCCCATTATCTCAACACCCAATCGAGTATCACATTGATTCCAGTCTCCCTTTATAGTCTCAAACTGTGCTGATAAATAAAGTACATTGAAAGCTTAAAAGTGGATTCAGACTAGAACACAATGATATCCTGCACAAAATAGTGCTTACTGTGTTATTCAATAAACGATTAACTGCATTTCAGTCTGAAGAAATTTCCCATGTATAAGATATATATTTCAATATTCATTGATGATTACCACCTTAACTGATTGTACTGGTGCCACCTGGTTTCAATTTATATATAATTTAGTTTTACAATCTAGTTAACATTTAAAGAGATATTCTTTACACTGAGACAGGAGAGCTGCACTTTAACATGATTTATTTCAATCAAGTGTGTGCTCTCAGGTGGTTTTGGAAATAAATCAAAACGAAATTCTGGTCAACATTGATGCCAATAAACACTGCCCTCTGGCTGGAATGGAAGAATACACTGAAGAGAAAGGCAACAGACTCTCACACACAAGGAGCTGACGATGTAATGAAACCGCTTGCAATGTATAATGAAAGAGGGATCACTCACCAGTTGTGGAGCCAGTGGTTGAGCCAGTTGTTGGTGACACTGTTGAACTTGTTAACTCTGAAAAATATTTAAAATATTCCAAGTCACAAAATTATGACTCAATTCATACAAACATTTATGCATTATCAAGCTAAAATGATATGATTTGCACCAAATTAAAAAATGAAAATAATTTAGTGTAATATTACTGTACATTTGACAAGCACTAATGCAAAGATCTTGAAGGAGGACATTAATACTGAAAATACTGAAACAGTAAAAATATTTTTTTTTTGTGTGTTCATTGATATAAAACTTGACTCACCAGTGGACTCAGATACAGTGATGGGCACTGTTGTTGAAGTTGTTCCTTCTGAAAAGGAGAGAAATTATTTACAAACAGTGCAGAATTTTAAATAGGGACAGTATTGTGACAGTTTAAAAGAAAGATCACTTATTACACAAATTAATATTCTTCACTATGTATTTAAAACTCTTCAAGAGATCCTCAATCAATTACCTGACCATAATATAGAATGTGTATTCCTATTCCAACAGTTGGGGCCACACTCTGGACCACACAAGCTCC
The DNA here is from genome assembly GCA_024679065.1 of Sphyrna mokarran. Taxonomy (NCBI): domain Eukaryota; kingdom Metazoa; phylum Chordata; class Chondrichthyes; order Carcharhiniformes; family Carcharhinidae; genus Sphyrna; species Sphyrna mokarran. Next base: position 16,448,903 of record JAGIQG010000019.1, on the reverse strand, counting down.
CCTCAGTTCCCATTTGCTTCTTATTTATCACAGGTCAGCTGGTCCACTAAACCTTACAGCATGTTACCATTGATTATAACAGATCCTATGTTATCATTGGTTACAATATAATAAAATATCAGTGGACTTTAAGTGCCTAATGGAACTTCAGAATGGTGAAAATATTATACTTCATGCATCATTTAGCAAAGATTGAAATGTGGATATGACAACAAAGTGGAAACTCACAGCTTCTAATCTCAGTTATTGAGCAGCTCAATATCTACCGATCCAGCAAGAAGCAATTCCTGATTATCTAGATCATTAAACTGGAATTCACTGAAGCTTATCACCACTATATAAATATTCATTCCTGGTGATCTTTAACATAATCTGAGTGTCTATCAAAATTGTGAAGGTACTTCCCTAGCTATGAAAAAAAGAGCTGACCTCAACTGTCACCAAGAAGAATATTTTTCAGTTGTATTTTAATAAATCAAAATAAGGAAGAGAATCCTCTGATGTTGTACACCTCACCATAACTACCAGTCAGAGGGAGAAGAATTTGGTGCTGAGGCAAATCTCCATTCGCTGAAGTGGAACTAGAGAATCCCAGCCTCAAGTGTGGTCAGAGAATCACGTTTACGATTTTTTCAAAAGTTGAATGAAAAACATGTATCCAAGAGCAGGAATGGATCAGGTTGCTGGGAGTGTAAAGGAATGGACTGTCGCTGTTAATGAGATGAAGTTGAAAAATAACACTCAGAGATCTTGGCACTGCAAAAACCAGCACTCACTAGTTGTGGAGCTCCTGGTCAAACCAGTGGTAGCTGTTGGTACTGTTGTCGTTGTTCCCTCTGAAAGAAAAAGAAATCCTTTTCAAAACCACAAAACTGAAACCATTCCAAAAATGTGCTATAATGGAGGTTTGTGACAAGACAGCCAGACTGAAATGCATCATGAAATGTATGTTTAATCCACATTGCATCTCTCAAAATAAAATAAGCCTCGTGTCAAGCAGAAAGATCTAACATGGTTCAAAGAGTGCTGAAATTGGAAAACAACATTTTTGGGTTAAGAGAATTGCTAATGTAGAATGATGAATGAATGATGGAATCACTCACCGCTTGTGGAACTGGCAGCTGTCTCAGTTGTGCTGATTGTCCTTGGTGTTGATTCTTTAGAAGAACAAACAAAACCATTTAAAACCGAATGAATTGATCAAATTGGAGAACTTTCCATCATTTAAATGAGTTTGCAGATATGAAATAAATTCATCTGCTGCCTGATAACACCCAAAATACTCGACAGCCAAAGAATTGTCATTGTTGTGCTGTCACTATTGCAATGTGCGCAAGATATCAATTAATTTGGACAGAGACTAATTATAGAAACAGCAATGTAAAGTTCTTTTTACTAAATGTTTCTTCAAGCATCAACATTGAGGGGCACCTTAAGGAGAAAACCTTACATATCTTTGAGATAGCATAAAAGGACCTTTTATTTTACTGGCATGTGCACGCGCAATCCGATGAAACATCTAAGCCAGCAGACAAGAAACCACTGAAATACACTGAGTTACTGAAATCACAAGAAATACACACTTTTCTTCCTCAGAAGATTATGAGATCAGAATAGATTTTGTGCTCTAGTTTCTATAGGTGGACTTGATCTCACCATCTGCTGATCCAAGAATGTGAAGAATAAAGCAAAGAAGACAGAGAGGTTTCATTGACCAGGGTTTAAGGTGTAATTGCATACTTACTTTTACTTACTTCCAGAAATGAAAATGACAACACTTACCCAACGTGGAACTGGCAGTAGAAGTGGCTGTGCTGGTTTTCTCTGTTGTTGTTTCTGAAGGAAAACAAAGACTTTCACAATCAATTCACACACCTTGAATCAGGACAGCATTGAAAAAGTTAAAACATGAGGCAGCAGGGAATACATGAGAGAATGTGCAGAAAAGATTAAAGCCTTTTCCTACAGAGCCCAATTGGATATTAGCGAGTCACTTTATACATTGTGTATTCCATCTGCACCACTGACAATATCTTCATCAAACGAGTGTCATTGTGAAAGATTGAATTTGGAACACTGATTCCAGTCATACTTAATGGTCTCAAACTGTGCTGGCAAATAGAATACATGGAAAGCTTAAAAGAAGATTCAGACTAGAATTCAATGGTACCCTGCCCAAAATACTGAAGATGTTCAAAGTAATAAGTCTGACAACATCAGGTTTAAGTCCAACCAATTTATTTGACTATCAAATAAATTGGTTGGACTCAAACCTGGTCTTGTCAGACTTCTTACTGTGTTTACCCAAGTCCAACGCCAGCACCTCCACATCATGACTACTATCGATGCTCAAAGTCACAGGATTCTGATTCCCTGAAGACTATTTATCCCTTTTCAACATTTGATACAAACCTTATGGTCTAAAAATCATCATTTAATATAATTCAGGGTAAAATTACAATGCATCATTCAAAAACTAAGAAAATGATGTGAATTCAGGAAATAATTGAATTTATACCTAAAAAAATTGAACTCAAAAATTGAAAATTAGTTTTTTATGTGCATTGATAAAAAACTTGACTCACCAATTGTGGAACTGGCAGGGGACTCCGGTGTGGTGGTTGGCACTGTTATTGAAGTTGTTTTTTCTAAAAAGGAGAGAAATTATTTCCACAGAATTTTGAAAAAGAAATGTTGTTATCACACAAATCAGCAGAGTTCACTTCCTGTTTGAAAATTTTTCCACAGATCTCCATACAATTACCCTGCCATAATATAAAGTGTTCGTCCTCCTACACACAAGTGACAAGCTTCCCATTACAGAATTGCTGTGGCACCAAACAGAACAAAGGGACCCATTATTTCAGCACCCAAGTGCGAATCTTGTGGGGGGGTCATCTTTCAAGATCATAATTGGGGCAGTGAAAGCAACAAGAACTTCAACATCTCGGACACTGGTGGCACAAAAAAGTCTCATTGACTTTGGTCACGTAATGGGACTTCACACTGCAACAAATCATCTTGAAGAATTTTAGGGTCGTTCATGCCAATAGGATTTTCTGGTCCCATTGCAGTGAATGGAAATTTGGCTGAGCTCTACATTCCTTGTCCCCACTCACAGTGGCAGCAGGGCATGAATGACTGGAAAATTCTGACCATTATCTTCCATGCAACATTTGACACAGATTGTTGTCACATTCACATTTCAATGTGGAAATATACAGTTCCTACTGTCAGTTATTGAACAGCTCAATATCTGCAGGTCCATCTGGAGACAATTCTTGTAGATCCAGATAATAATTATCGACATTTCCAGCAAACTCTGAATTTGCGTGTGAAATTTTAAAATGTCTCTCTACTCTAGGAATAAAGCAGTTGATCTCAATTGCAAATATTAAGGAAGTTTTACAGTTTTTTTACTGTAAAAGCAAGATTTCTTCAATACTTAATCCAGAAATCATTTGTCCATGAGCAGGAATGAATCAAGTTGCTAAAAGTATAGAGGAGTGGACTTCCACTTTCAACAAGGTTAAATTAAGAAATAACAAAAATAATCTGTGTGTCTAAGGCCTTCCTATTGTACATTGGAGCAACCAGCACTCACCAGATGTGGAGCTACTGGTCAAGCCAGTAGTTGTTGTTGGCACTGTTGCAGTTGTCTCCTCTGAAAGTCAATAATCACAATCAAAACCACAAAACACCAATGCAATTCCTAAACATGCTTTAATGGAAACTCAGCACAAGACATGGAACACGAAATATATGTCAAGATCACATTAAATCTCAAAATAAAATCAGCTTTGTGTCAAGTAGAAGGAATTCATATAGCTCCTAGGGAGGATAGTGAAATGGGGAAAAAACAGTTACATGTTAGTGGAATTGCTGGTGTGTATTGAAAGAAGGAATCACTCACCAGTTGTGGAACCCACAGTCAACTTAGTTGTGCTGCTTGTCCTTGTTGTTGATTCTACAGAACAAACAAAACCATTAAGAACCAATATAGCCACCTCAAATAGAGAAGCTTTTTCATTCGATTTATTATTCTCACACAAAGTAGCATACAATGAAAAGTATTGTTTTCTGTGCCATGCAGTTCATAGATAAGGCAAAGGAGAGAGCGCAGAATATAGTGTCACAGTTGTAGCTAGGGTGTAGAGAAAAATCAATTTAATAAGAAGTAAGTCCATTCAAAAGGCTGATGACATCAGGGAAGAAATTGTTCAAGTCAGTTGGTATCTGATTTCAGATTTTTGTACCTTTTGCCTGATGGAAGAAGGTGAAAGAAAGCATGTATTAGGTACATGGGGTCCTTGATTATGCTGGCTGTTTTTCCAAGGCAGTGGGAAGTGTAGAGGGTCAATGAATGGGAGGCTGGTTTGCATAATGGATTGGCGGTCTTGGACACAGCAGGAGCCATACAAAGCTGAGATATAACCAGAAAAGATGCTTTCTATGGTGCATCTGTAAAAGTTGATGACAGTCATGGTAGACATGCCAAATTTTCTCAGCTTCCTTAGAAAGCAGGAAGCATTGATGGGAATTCCTAACTCTAGCATTGGTGTGGAGGGATCAGAACAGGTTGCTCATGATCTGAAACTTTGTTACCATTGATGTAGACAGTGGCTTGTCCTCCACTAGGCTTTCTGAAGTTGATGACTATCCCTTTCTTATTGTTGACATTTAGGGAGAGCTTATTGTCATAACATCAGTTCACGAGATCAGAGATTATTGTCGTTGCACCACTTCACCAAATTTTTGCATAAATTGATCAACTTGGAGCATATTCCATCACTTAAAAGAAAGTTTGCAACTATTAAATGTGTTCAATTCATCTGCTGCCTGATATGATGCAAAATACTCAACAGCCATGGAATTATTATTGCTGAGCAGTCACTTTTGCAACATGGGAAGGTGTCAACTTTGAAGGAGTGCAATTACAAAAAGAGCAATGTGAAATTCTTTTTACTAAATATTCCTTCAAGCACCAATAACGAGCAGCATCCTAAGGAAAAAAACCCAACTCATCTTTGAGATAATACATAAGGACTTTTTATTTCACCATCATGTACACATAATATACCAATGGAACATGGAATCCAGCAGACAAGAAATCAGTCCACTGCTTTTCTTCTGCTTTGCAGAAGAAGACTATAAAGGTCAGAGTAGATTTTGTATTCTAGGTTTAGTGGATGAACTTGATCCCACCATCTTCTGAACAGAGGAGTTTTCACTGACTAGGGATTTAAGGTGTAATTGCATACTTAATTACTTCAAAAAAAAAGAAAACGTCAACACTTACCAGATGTGGAACTGACAGGGGAAGTGGCTGTGCTGGTTGTCTCTGTTGATGTAGTTGATATTTCTGCAGGAAAACAAAGATTTTCACAATCAATTCCCTCAACTTGAATCAGGACAATATTGGAAGAGTTAGAACAAGAGTCAGCAGGAAATACACAAAAGAATGTACAAAAAAGATTAAAGCCTTTTCCTACAAGGGCCCAATTAGCAAGTCACTATATATTATGTATTCCATCTGAACCACTGACAAGTTCTCCATCAGAAGAGTATCACTGTGAAAGATTGAATTTAGAATACTGATTCAGACAATGATACCTGCACAAAATATTAATGAGGTTCAAAAATCACAGGATTCTGACTGATTTCCTGAAGAACATTTGTGTTTTCAACGTAAGGCAGTAAAGTCTGTATCAAAAAAGCATTTAACATAATAGGGTAAAGTAACAATATATCATTCTAAGACTAGGAGAATGACATGAAACTAGGAAATAATTGTGTTCATAGCTCAAAAAATTGAATTTGGGAAATTAATTTTGTGTGTTCATTAACAGAAAACTTCAGTCAGCAGTTGTGGAAAGGGCAGTAGACTCAGATGTGCTAGCGGACACTATTGTTGAAGTTGTTTCTTCTGAAGAGGAGAGAAATTATTTACAACCTCAGCACAGAATTTTGAACTGGACAACATTGCGACAGTTTCAAAAGAAATGTCACTTATTAGCAAAGTCCATCAGGGAGTCAATGTGAAAGATTGAATTTGGAACATCCATTCCATTCTCCCTTTGTCTTAGACTGTACCAGCATATAGCATACATTGAAAGCTTAAAGGGGGATCCAAATTAGAACACAATGGTACCCTGCACAAAATAGTTATTACTCTCAGTTATTCAATAAATGATTACCTGCTTTCTAATCTGAAGGGATTTCCCATGTACGAAGATGTATAACTCAACATTCAATGGTAATTATCACCTTAACTAGATACATTGATGCTGAGTGGCTTAACATTATTTAGTTTTGCAATCTAGTTATCATTTTATGGTACATTCTGTACATGAAGACGGAGAGGTTGATTTTAAGAAGGTTTATTTCAATTATGTATGCTCTAAGGTGGTTTTTGAAATGAAACAAATCTTTGTTCAACATTAACACCACAAAACACCGCTCTTTAGCTGAAATGGACTTCCACAGACAAAGAGCTAACGATGTAATGAAACAGCTTGCATCTAAATCCTTGTAATGAAAGTGAAATCACTCACCAGTGGTTGAGCCAGTTGTTGTTGGTAACACCATTGTACTTGTCAATTCTGAAATATATTAAAAGTATTCAAAGTCACAGAATTCTGACTGAATTCCTGAACATTTATGCACTTTCAAAGACAACGGGTGGAATTTTCCCATCCCACCTGCTACGGGAATTGCAGTGGACAGAACGTGAGCCATGCAGAGAACTATTGACCTCGGGTGGTATTCTGTGGCCTTAAAAGGTGAGCATGGCCGGAAAATCTCATCCTATGTGTTTTGTGCCCAATAAATCACAGAAAATAATTAAGGGTAAAGTTGCAATGCATCATTCAAAAACTGAAGTCAAAATAGGAATTCACTGAGTTTACAGTTGCAAATACTGAACTAAAAGGGAAAAAAAGAAAACTTCACTCACCAGTTGTGGAACTGGTAGCAGATGCTGATGTTATAATGGCCACAAGGGATCACCAATAGGTCTCCCTGTGGGCTTAGTGCAATATGAGCTGTATGGTTGAGTGAGCAGTGGGTTGCACAATGGGAAGCAGTCAGCAGGGGCGTTTAAATGGTTGACTCTATCTGGAATATTATTTTAGGTTACAAGATGAAGATTGTCTGACTGTAAATCAGCCATGGCCACAATGAAGGACGATGGTGAGAAGAACTTGGATAGTTGAGTGAATTACTACATTTTAGTATGAACAGAATTGCTAATGTGTATTGAAAGGAGGAATCACTCACCAGTTGTGGAACCAGCACTAGTCTCACTCGTGCTGCTTGTCCCTGTTGTTGCCGTTGACTCTAAAGAAAAGCAAACAAAACCATTAAAAAGTAATATGCTGAAGTCTAAATAGCAGCAATCTGGGAGAAGAAGTGACAACTGGTTATATAGTCAGTCATTCTGAAGAGATGTGCAAATATGTAATATTAAATGTACAGAACTCATCTGGTGCTGTGAATGTGCCTCAGGCAGCAAAGCTGAGAGAGAGATTTAAGGTGTTACTGAATTCTTTCTTTCAGGAACGTAAAATGACAACACTTACGAGGTGTGGAACTGGCAGTAGAAGTGGCTGTGCTTGTTGTCCCTATTGATGTAGTTGTTGTTTCTGAAGGAAAACAAAGACTTTCACAATCAATTCACACAACTTGAATCAGGACAGTATTGAAAAGAGTTAGAACATGAGCCAGCACAGAATACATGAGAGAATGTGCAGGATAGATTTATGCCTTTTCTTACAGTGGCCCAATTTGATATTAGAAAGTAATTTTGTGCATTGTATATTCCATCTGAACCCTGACAGTCTCTCCATCAGAAGAGTATCACTGTGAAAGACTGAATCAGGAACACTGATTCCAGTTTCCCTTTATGGTCTCAAACTGTACTGACAAAAAGAATACATGCCATAATTTAAACTAAAGTTTTCAAATATTTAATATCAAATTATTCAATTCATCCACTACTGTGGATGTATTTGTTTTCCTTTGGAAACAAGTATACCAACAGAGACAATCACCTCCGCTCCTTCTACTGCCAGTTCCACAGCTGTTAAGGGTTGTTGTTTTCATTCAAAATGCTCGCAGGCCAATAAGTTATAATTAAGATAAAAGCAAAATACTGCAGATACTGGAATTGGGATGCCAGCATTTTCTATGCAGAGATACTATCAGATCTGCTGAGATTTTCCGTTGTTTTCTGTTTTTGTTGGAAAGGAATTATTAATTGTTTGGCAGTCACAGTTGCAATGTGGGTAAGATGTCAATCAGCTTGGACAGACTCCAATTTCAGAAAGAGCAATGTGAAGTTCTTTGAAATGTTGCTTCACACATAAACTTTTAAAGGGAAAACTCTACTCAAGCTGAAATAATGCAACAAGACTTTATGCCATCACCATGTGCACACAAGGTCCCGACATAAAATTTAATCCCAATTTCCTTTCTCAGAACACTACGATCAGAATAATTTTGCACTCCAAAATTCTGTAGGTGAACTTGATCCCACCATCTGCTGATGCGAGAATATGAATAATGAAGCAAAGCTGAGAGAGAGGTTTTCACTGATTAGAAGCTTCAGGTGTAATAACAATCTTACTTTTAATTACTTCCAGAAATGAAAACAACAACCCTTAACAGTTGTGGTTCTGGCAGTAGAAGGAGTGGAGGTATCGTCTCTGTTGGTATACTTGTTTCTAAAGGAAAACAAATACATTCACAGTGCAAATCCAAAGAATCCCTGCAGTGCAGAAGGAGGCCACTTGGCCCTTTAATCTGTGACTACTCTCCAAAACTGCTCTTTACTTAGGCTCGCTTCCTTCCCCCTATCCCAGAACTCTGCACCTTTACCATGACCAATCTGCAGGAGGAAATTAGAGCACCCAGAGGAAATTCATGCAGGTAAGAGGAGAACATGCCATCTCCACACAGTAACAATCAAATTCTCCCAACGTGAATCAGGTTGGTATTGAAAAAGGTTTCAACATCAATCAGCAAGGAATACACACATTAAAACAAAATGTGCAAAAAAGATTAACCTTCTTACTAGAGATACCTAACTGAACATTAAAATGTAACTTTACACGTTATGTATTCCATCTGCACCACTGATAGTCTTTTGATGGAGAGCTCATCAGTGAAAGATTAAATTTCACAACATTCATTCCAGTCTTCCCTTTATGTTCTCACTGAATTGGAACTGAAACTGTAATAAATCTGTTTGTATTGAAAGCTTTGAAATGGATATTGAGAGGACCAGCACTCACCAGTTGTGGAGCCAGTGGTTGCTGATGACACTGTTGTGCTCATTAACTCTGAAAAATATTCAAGACCTTCAAGGTTAGAAGTTTCTGACTTGATTCATAAATAACAGATTTTGTAGTATAGATTTTGTTATATTAATACACGAAAATCATCAAGTGTAAATTTGCAAGGTATTACTCAGAAAATAGGACAAAAGTATTGCAGAAAAACTAAATCAAATTGAAGCTGCAGTACAGGAGAGGTTCAATGAATCTTCGACATTCATTAAAAGACCTCACTCACCAGTTGTGGTACTGGTAGTAGATGCAGGTATTGTGGTCGCTTCTGCTGTAGGAGTTGTTCCTTCAGAAAAACAACAAAAGATTTTACAACCAATACATTCAGTTTTCAATTGGGATGATGTTCAGATTATTTCAATAGAGTCCTTTCAAGCTGCACTCTTCAAATCACAGCACGTCAATGGATAATTTTGGTTCTTTTTAGTCAACTATTGTAAAAACTCATTTTAATTCTATCAATCATTGTTGATAGGTGCCCCAAAAGGTGTCTTCCAGTTACTATAAATTACTTGACAAATTCTGTTAATGCTGAAAGCCCCATTTGATTCTTCATTTTGATCTTATACCAGCATCCTGTATTTCTCTCAGATTTATTATTTGCTTATTATTTATTTATTGTCACTGCAATGAAGTTACTGTGAATAATCCCCTAGTTGCCACATTCCACTTGCTGCCTGTTCAGATACACTAAGCGAGAATTTAGCATGGCCACTGCACCTAACCAGCACGTCTTTTGGACTGTGGGAGGTAACTGGAGAACCTGGAGGGAATCTGTACAGACGTAGGGAGAATGTGCAGACGCCATACAGACAATGCCCAAGCTGGCAGCCAAACCCGAGGATCTGGCACTGTGAGGCAGCCATACTAACCATTGTGCTGCCATGATTTTGAATGCATTCATTATTTTTTTCTGGAATCTGGCAACTCAGAGGATATTAACATGTTATTGTCTTCTGCAATTCACAAACTACCTCTCAACAGCAGAGGAATTAATTCAGGAATTTTCACAGGAGGTATTCAATTCAGAGCAAAATTTCATTTGGCTCAATAATTCAAATTTTTGGTTTGGAAATGTATATTTTCAAAGATATGGTTTTTTTGTTCAGCATTTTGTAAATTCGTTAATGCAAAAATTTCTGTTTGCAGAAATGCAAACAGTTTTGCAACGTGCAGTAACAGAATGGAAAGGACTCTGTTAGGTTTATCGTTAGGCCTTGCTTTTATCATTCATGTGACCTACTAGCATAAGGTCCACCTCTTCCCTCAGTAAGAGGCCAAAAAGCAGCTTATTCTTACAAATGGCAATAATATGGCCCAAATTTGACTTCAGCAGCTACCTTTAGATAGAGGACATGGGAGGTCACGGGCATTCGGCCTCTGACCTTTGGATAAACGTTCTTCAAGGGGGCCTTCATGACACACGACAGCGCAGAGCCACTGAGCAGAGACTGATAGCCAAGTTCTGCACACATGAGGACGGTCTTAACGGGGATCTTGGCTTCATGTCATACTATCTGTAACCCCCATGACTTGCCTGGGTTAGCAAAAAACCTCACTTACTGTGCTGTCTGGAGACAATACACATCTCTCTAACCTCAGTGCTCAGTGTTCCTTGCACTTACATTGTTAGCCACTTTATGACTTGAATAGCAGGTTAGGTATAAGGATTCGCATTCTAATCAGCAATCTGTAAACTGTCTGTGCTGATACGTGTGCTTTTGGAGACCAGAACACCTCATTCGCCTGACGAAGGCACAAACGCCGAAAGCTAGCAGATTTACTATCAAATAAACCGGTTGGATTTAAAATTGGTGTTGCCAGACCTCTTACTGAGGTTAGGAGGAGGTCAGCAATAATACTGATTGGCTTCATATAGTTATAGAACATAGAACATTACAGCACAGAACAGGCCCTTCGGCCTTCGATGTTGCGCCGACCAATATAAAAAGCAATGCCCCTCCAAACTAAACCATTCCCTTCTCTTCCATATACTTATCAACTAAACTGTTTAACTATAAGGGCAAATTGGTTCATTCCTGATTCACAAAGTGCGGAAGATATTAGGCCATTTTTCAGCAGTTTTTGTGATTACTTTCAGACACAGGGGAACTAAATTAGTTGTTATCCAAAGTCATGTTGAGGATCCTACAATGGGTGCAGGCCTAAATTTAAACAATCAATTCTGCCTGCCATATGTTTTAAGTGAAACTTGGGTGACCAAATGATGTTTCATTCAAATTTGTGTGGGATGCATTTCAATAACTAGTTGAGCAGGGAAAAGCGCAAGTCAATTTGCGAACATGTCTTTACTCTTTCAGACTGAAAATTGATGCATTGATTTACAGTTTCATCTTTAGTCTCTCAATATTTTCTCCTACTATATTGAAAACATTAATTACAGCTAAATTCATAAAGGCTGGGGTACATAATAACGTTCATAACCACGAGAGGTCTCAAAGCACATAACAGTTTCTGAAGTGTGGTCACTGTCGTACTGTAATTTGCACAAAGGAAGCTCTCAAATAGCAATGTGGTCAAACAACTAAAATTATGTTGACTGAGGGATTTATATTGGCAGCACACCAGAAGTAACTTCTCAAATCTTCTTCTAAATTGTACTCTATGATCTCTTACTCCCAGCTCAGAAGGCAGAATGGTGTCATCCAAATGTCAGCACCTCCGACAATGCAGCTTTCCCTCTGTGCATGATTAAAGTGTCATCCTGGAATTTTGTACTGGATTCAAAAATCCTCAGATGGATCTTGAAACCACCGGTGGAGATTTTTCAGCCTTTTCTGCCAGTGGGATTTTCTGGGCCTTCAACAGCGATCCCCCCAATCCACCATGGGCTCACCAGTGGCAGAGGATACAAACAGGGAAACCTGTTGACAGCAGTGGGACCAGAATGTCCCACAAACCAACACCTCAAAACACACTATGTGGGCTGTTAAATCTTGTCCACTGATTTAAGTGACTGAGGTGAGAGCGCTACCAATTGAGTAAATGGGTGATACAGAAGTTCACTACCTCATAATACCTATAAATCACTGCAAATTTGGATGATAGCTGATTTATATCTGTTTAAAAATAGAACAATGTACAGTGACAACTAAACTGTATTGCTTTCTTTATTAAAGTATCAAACTAAGATTTCTTTACCTGTGCTTGTTATTGTTGAAATAGTAGTTGTCACTGATGTAAGTGGAGATGAAGTGGAGGATGCTGTTGTGGTCACAGTTGTACTCACAGTTGTAGTCGTAATTGCTGTTGTAGATATTTAAAAAGCATTGAAATATCAGGTAAATGATGATGATACAGTTTCCAAAGATAACTCATGGACATGTATTAAGCAACACACATTGTACAGGTTCAATTCAGGAGCTAAAGCTAGAAGAGTTTACTAAGTTAGCAGAACTTGTGCAGAATTGATGGGCTCCTTAAGCACAATAGGAATTTTACATACATATATATCTATGTATTAATATTGACTGGATTCGCCAGCTGGTCATGCCCTGCCACTGCTGCCAGGGAGAATGGAGAATCTGGTGCTCAGCCAAATCTAGTGTGAATGGCAACAAAATTCAGCCCATTGACTTCAGTGTGCCCAGTTAAGAGTATGGGTAGAGTAGGACTAAGGTTCTAGTACTAACAAATAAGTGTGCATTTGCATAGCTAGATACAATCCGGAAGATTCATCACATGCTAATCTCCCTCCATCTACCTCACCTTCATGCTCCCTGCTTATTGTGCCCATTCACATGGGGCAAGGCTTCCATACCAGCTGGATAGTGAACAGAATGTGCGTTAGATGCTTTTAATTGTCACTGGACCATCTTTTCTTTTGCTCCCATTTTCACAATTAATAAGCAAAAGCCTTGAAAAAAAAAAATGAATTTTTGTATGTGCTGTGTTATCCTGAGTTGCCTCCAACAGTATCCTGTGAATAAATCTTCAACTCCAGCAGAATCTGAGACAACGTGGATATTTACACTCACTGAGGAATAAACACTCAAATCCAATGCTGAATGAATGACAGAACCAATGAGACAGCTCCAGAATAAACTATCGAATTCCTCAGCAGAAACTATTTATTATTTCTGAAGAGTGCAGTCTTCATACAAGAGCAGCTTGTTTAGAAGGAATGGTGAAATGGTAACTGTTCAGCAGCAATACTAATGCATCTTACACATCTTATGCATCAACAATTGATGAGAACCCTCTGGTGATAAAGGTCACCTGCCAGAGCTCCAATAGAAGAGCTGCGGAAATCCTAGCAACATAGTGCAAATGCATCTGGTATCATTTTTCCAGCTTTCCCATTGACTTTTCTTCAAACTTCTGGATGACTTCCAAGTATGCGTGAACTTGAGCCAAAGAAAAGCTAGGGGCTTAAAGACTAATGGGATTAGAGGAAACCTTGAGAAATCTCAGGAGTTTGATTCACTAAGAAATCACTGCCAGATGCTCACTTATCTCTGATCTGATCGGTACGGTATCAAACCAGTGGTATAGTGGTACTGTCGCCAGGGGCTCAGGCTAATACTCTGCATTTGAAATCCACCATAGCAGAATTCAATAAAAATTCAAGATTTGTCCAAATGATGATGACCATGAATGTATTGTCGTAAAAACCCATCTGGTTCACTAATGCCCTTGAGGAAAGAAAATCTGCCATCCTTACCTGATCTGGCCTACATGTGATTCTAGACCACAGCAATCTCTTAAATGCCCTCTGAAATGGCCTAGCAAGTCATTCAAGGCAATCAGAAAGGAAAGCAAATGCTGGCCTTGCCAGCAATGCCCATGTCCCAGGAATGAATAAATACCAGCTGGCAATACAGCTTTTTAATTGTACAACTAAACTTCCTCAAAGGGTTTGCAGTAAACTTAGCTGTTACCCTGTGTTTAAAGGGCAGAATTTGTGCATTGCTTTAGAAACATTAAGACCATGCACGTGGCTAATAATAACTAACATTAGCACCATTAACAGAAGAAGCATTTTCCTGCAGCAAAGCACAAAGTAACCATTACACATACATTAAGCTTTCAACAGAAGATTAAGAAAGGTCACTTACGGTTACACTGCGTGATTCCATTGATGCACATACTATAAATAAAAACAGACAAGGTATTTTAACAGGAAACAAATAGAAGATATAATGTAACTCTGCATCCACACCAGTATAATTGGTCTTAAAAATGCCCCCTCAGAGGAAAGGCCAGAAATGCTGCCCACATCTCATAAAAAAGTGCTTTATAGAATGACGGATAACAATGTTTGCTCTCCGCAATATAGGGGAGAAGGCAACGAATAAGTCATTGACTGATAGACTTTCAGGTGATATGGTCACAGCAGCTGAACATTGGAGGTAGGGAGCAAGTAGACCACAGCTGGAGGAACAGAAAATAGACAAGTATATAGGTTGTAGAATCACAGAAGAAGATGGAAGGGGAGAGCTTGGTAGAATTTTATTGTAGGAGTCAGAATATTAATGTCAATGTTCTGGGCAATAACAGGCTTCGAAAAATAATAATTTCATTGGGAGACTATCCGAAGATTTTTTTTTTGTCTTTATCTTTTTAATAAGCAATTGCCAACAATTTGAAATGAATTAGGAACAAAGAAAATAACAGCACAAGACAGGCCCCTAGGCCCTTCAAGCCTGCATGGATCATACAGCCCAACTGAACTAAAACCCCCTATCCCTCTTGGGACCATATCCCTCTATTCCCATCTATTCACATATTTGCCCATTCGGCCCTTAAAAGTCACCCTCGTATCAGCTTCCACTACATCCCCGGCAGCGAATCTGAGGCACCCAACACCCTCTTTAAAAAAAAACTTGCCTCGTACATCTCCTTTAAAACTTGCCCCTCACACCTTAAACTTATATCCTTTAGTATCTTTTAGACTTCCATCAGGCCGTCCCTCAACCTCAGTCAATCCGGTGAAAACAAACAGAAGTGCTGAATTGGCGAGAAAACTGGTCTAGATCACTACTGTCTTTTTCAGTGCAGCTTCAGACCTGAATCTCCCCATTCTGTGCAATGCAGAGATTCCAATTGTGAGTCTCATTAAAAACACAGGGAGGTGCAGCTTATTCACACCAGAGTCTCACGGATCTGGAACTCAGCGCATATGCTGTGGCCCTGATCTGTCAGTCTCTCCATTTACTGACCAGCTCAATCACTGGACAGCCTCCCCCCCCCGCAATGGCTGATTGTGGCCTTCATGATAATTCTTGGACTGGGTCTGCTGCCCCCCTCCCCCTGCATTCTGGAGCACCACAACGCCAAGCTCCCTCCCCAACACCCAGTGATCTTGTCACTTCAGCAGACCACCACACCCCAACCAACCCACCCAGTCCCCATGCTGAGTGGCAATGGGATCCCCCTCACCGATCACCTCTAAGCCCCATGTCTTAGCACTACCCAATGGGCAGTGCATAGATGTCCACTGGGCACAGGGACTTTGCTTCTTGGGCAGTGCAAGAGGGCACAGACTGGCACTGCCAAGTGCCTGACTCCCTGAGGGCCCCCAATTGCCCCCCTTCACTCCAGCGGGGGGTCTCCTGCTAGTTTCCCGAAATGAGGGGAGCTACTCTAAACCCTGCTGGAGCAGCGTACTCCCAGCGGGTTGGGAGATACTACTGGATTCGGCACATTCCGTGCCAGGCCCAATAATCACATGTAAAATAGGTTTAAAATACATTTTAAGATTTAAATCACTTACCTCTCTTCCCGCCGGTTCCCAGCATGATCCTGACTGTACCTATTCCCTGGCCATATCCCGTGAAATGGCTGACATGCGATTCTCCGGACCAGACCCACCAGAAAGTTTGCAGGTTGCAATGAGAGAATTGCAGCAAACAACCCTCCCCCCCCCAACCACCATTAAGTTTCTCCAATCTCTCCTCATAGCTAATGCCCTCCTTACCAAGGAACATCCTGGTGAACCTTTTCTGTACCGTCTCCAATGCCTCCACATCCTCCTGAAGGCTTTGGAGAGGGTATAAAATTAAATTGCTTTTATTTTATGAAGTGTGTTGCAGTATTACATTTTCTTATACAATTGATCTAAATCTTAATTAAGTCAGCCACAAACATGTTTGAATTTGAGCTGGTTTGGTTGTGGCTGTTTCAGAAATGGAGTGAAGACCTATTTGTTCGGGATGCTTCTTGACAACATTGAATCTTTTCTTGGTTAAATCATTTGCTTATCAAAGCTCAAATGCATTCCAAACAAACATTTTCCTTTCAGCACCAGAATGGCGATTAAAGAAATAAAATGCATTCATATGGAATTTACCATTTTTCACAGGAATTCGATGTTACTTCACCGGGCTGCAATATTCTTCCATCATAATAACAAGTGCACTGAGGTAATGAAACACACTTCATTGTATTTTCATCCAGATATGGAGCATTTTCTGGACATTTGGCATAGCAACCTAAAACAGTGAAAAATAAACTCTGTGAATGCTGGACATTTTATGTGAAAAAAAAACCTTAAGCATAAATCATCAATCAGCACCACGATATTTCTGAGCTTTATATTCAAATCCACAAAGATCTCATTTTTCACAACACACTCATCTTCACCCAAATGACAAATTGTTACAATGCAGAAGGAAGCCTACACAGCTCTTCGAAAACAGCTCCTTTGTGCCATTCTGCTACCTTCTCCCTGTAACCCTGCACATGTTTCCTTTCAGGTAACAGTCAAATTCCTCCCTGAATGCTTTGTTTGAATCTGCCTCCATCTTGCTCACAAGCTATGCATTCCGGATTCTAACCACTCACTTTACTTGTATCGCATTTGCTTCATTTGCCAATTACTCTGAAGAAATTGTTGGGTCTGGAGTTATGATTTTTCCATCTGTGCATGATGCGAGAAGACAAAAAGCAGAAAACTACTCTTCTTTTGGATCACTGACCTTTGGAAACTGATTCTTTATGAATCTTTTTCAGAAGGTACAGACTTATAGAATCATAGAAACCTTACAGTGCAGAAAGAGGCCATCTGGCCCTTTGAATCTGCATTAATCATAATCCATGCCTTACCCCCATATCTCTGTGCACTTACATACTAATCCCTCTAACCTACAAATCTCAAATCAGATTGGTATTAAAAGATCATTTGAAAATTTTGGAACACATCTTAATACATGAATGAATATAATCTAAGCACAACCTTCAAGATTAGCAGAGAACTTTTTTCCAATAGAATGGTCCGAACAGGTTTTTGTTGTTAATGTTCCACATGGGTGATAATGCCAGCTGCATTCGCCAGGTGTGTTATAATAGTCACAATATACAGCTGCAATGTAAAGTAGAAACAATTATATTTTGGCCATTTAGTCAGTTTCTACACTAAACACAGTTTGAATCATCCACGTCAAATACACATGGGCCTGAATTTTCCTCGGGGGTGGTAAAGATCTCCAGCTTGATCAATATGAGCTCTGAGTTCAGAAGTCCTGACTGCAAATTGGGCAAACTCTACCACTTTGATGGAAAGGACTGGGGGCTTGGTTCACCAAAGCAACTTCACGTAAAACTGTGCAGCTGTCTTCGAACAGATCCAATTTTTGACAATGGGATGTCCAAAACATGAGTTTTGGATGTCACACATTTCAGGAGATAGTGTAACCTTACCAATGGTCATTGAAGGAGTGGTAGTTGGTACTCAGAGATATGGGATCTTTGTGAAAAGCTCTATAGGCACCTTTGGAGAGGTATGCCACTTAGTAGAAGTCAGATACCTTTTGGAGTAGGTCACATGCCCTCTGGGAAAGGTCCAGTGGAAAAGAATGTGAACAAAAAGTGGATAAATTTATTGGATTATTAAGCAGTCAAAATCCCATTGAAATTTTAGCTAGGATTTTCCAGCCCCGGCGTGCTGTGATCTGACATAGGAGATGTGACGGATCAAAAGTACATTGGCTTATGGTAGTGGAATAAGATTCCAGTGGCGGACAGGATCAGAAAATCTTTGAAATCTCATGATCTTTAGAGCAAAAGAACCATTTAAAATTCAGTTCTTGCTATTTCACTTAATTTATTCACCAAGGATCCTTAGGCAGCATCTTCAAAATAGATGACCACTGTCATACAGAAAGACAAGAACAGTAGATACTGGAGAAAATGACCACCTGGAGTTCCCCTCCAAGGTACTCACCATCCCAACTTGGAAATATATTGTTATCAATATATTTCATTGTCATTGGATCAAAATCATAGAACTCCCTAACAGCACTGTGAGTGTGCCTACACCTCAGCCTGCAGTAGTTCAGGAAGACAGGTCAGCAGTCTCTTCTCAAGGGAAACTAAGGATGCACAATAAATACTGGTCTAGCCAGTGACACCCACATTCCATAAATTCATTTTAAAAATTAAGTCCAAGGATTATCATTATATGATTTGTGCTGCATAACTAATTTCACAACCTATCATTTTCATGGTGAAATGCTTGTTAATTCAGTTTGTTTGACAGATCCAAGTTGTTGTAAAGTATTTGATATGGATCTATGCATACAGTTGCTTGTTTTACAGAGGATTAGTTACTTGAACAAAATTATTTTTAGATGAATATAGATAACTGAAGGAAGTTAAATACAGTAGATAAGTTTTATCAAAGAGTGATTTTTTTATATAGTGAAATTATCATTGGACACTTCGAATTTTATTTTATCTAAGCATTTGTCTTGAGGTATCTATGATGGATACTGGGTGAATTGGTATGGTGAGTGTAGGGCAAATGCTATGTTTGGCAGCATATTGAGACATGATATGCCACTCCTTATCTTAAACATGCTGACCATTGACCTGCACTACTGGATTTAAACTTGAGGACAGTTTGAGTCTCAATAGTGATTCCTCTATTTTTTAAAGAAATAGATGGACTGCCTTAAGGTAATCAAGTATGCAAAGGTGAAAGACCATGAGGACTAATGTCATCAACCGACAAAGCATACCTACGTAATTTTATGTATGAAAGCAATCGCAATAATAATTTTGATGGACTGTCCAATGTCATAGAACACTGGAAGCATTGGGGGAGTGAGGGGGCGGTGGTGGTGACGAATGGTAACACTTAGATTGTGTTGCCCCTGATTCTTCAAACATGCAAGGACATTAAGCCAAGCAAATATTTCAGATTTTGCATAAAGTATCAGGATGGAAAGGCATTCGTTGATGAAAAGTTTTTAATAACTGTATTGTCTTCGGTGAATCAATAAACTTTAAAGTTTATTTTTTGATGTCACAAGTAGGCTTACATTAGTGTGAAAATCCCTAGTCACCACACTCTATGCCTGTTCAGGTACACTGAAGGGGAAATATAGCATGGTCAATGCGCTTAATCAGCACATTTTTTGGACTGTGGAAGGAAAAGCAGCACCCAAGGGAACCCACACAGATACAGAGAGAACATTCGGACTCCACACAGACAGTGGCCCAAGCCTGGAATCAAACCCGAGTCCCTGGGCGCAGTGAGGCAGCAGTGCTAACCACTGTGCCAGCTCCATATTAGAAATGCGTAGGAATGCTGAACCTGTTTGGGTTGCTTGGGTAGAAATAGTGTCTAGAGGTAACAGAAGTGCTAGTCAACCTCAGATTGAGAGCAACTGCTAGCATAGGGTCCAAATCAACTGTCCTATAATCACCTGCCCAATACTCTCAAGCAGAAGATAGAGGCAATTTCATGATGGAAAAGCAGTGAATTTGGAAGGAAAAGCATGATCACAATCAAAGAATTATACAAAATGGCACTGGTTACAGACATCAGCAGAAAGTACCTAATTTAAACACTCAGCGCATGTTGGCTTTCCTACACACTGTGTTGGAAATCTACAAGTTGACAAATCTGAGCTCAATAAATGCTTACACTTCAATACTTCAGAAGAAGAAAAACAAATGTAGACTTACGACACAGATCTGGGGTCCTCCATTTAATACAAATATCAGCTCTGTTACAAGCTTCTGCATATACTGCCACAGCCGTACAGAAACCCAGATATTTCCCTTCCAAGTCACAGGCACATGCTTCTGCGACACAGGCATCATAGTATGGGCTTGGATCAACCTGGCAAAATGCAACAATCTCAGAAATGGCACGATGCTTTATAAAAGCAAAAAAATTCTTCAAAATTGTTCACCACTTACCTTTTTATGGCAAGCTTGAAAGACTGCACCTTTAATAATGTGGCACCTCTTCTGAGCCCATGTCAAACAGTACGGATTTCTCTCACAAGGGAATGTTTCATTTACTACATTAGAGCACGAGTCTGTAGTTTTCCAACTGTTCCCAAACTCCAGTGAGTTGGTCACCAGATAGTTCCCCTTCGTTATCAAATCATCTTCAATGTTATCGTTGAAATTTCCGCAAAGACCACAAACTTTATCCTTAAGAGTGTATAAAAAGAATCAAACCAATTGTTACTGTTATACAACCACAATACATGTTCAATGATTCTTTCCAAGTTGACCCAAGGTCAAACATAAGCCCCAGAATGAATCAACAGTGAAATCCCATCCAAAACCTGGTGGGATTCCCAATGAATGGTAACAAATTCCATGGGTGGTCAAGCTGCATCCAGACCTGAACTTTGTTCACAGCCTTACTTTGGAAACACAGGCCCTGTCTGCACCAAAAAAAAAAACGCCACCTCCATAGAGTTAAATGGAGCATCATAAAGATCTTACATAACATGAATGACCATACTTTAAAAAAGGTCTTCTCTGGCTGCACCTTGGAGTGGCCTGAGATTGAGACAGGTGCGACTGAAATGCAATCCTGTTATTTCTTTCTTCACAAGTGACCAACACATGGAATCAACTTTCTGAAGAATTAGTGGCAGTGCACGTGAGCAAGGAACAACTGGACATATAAAAAAGAGGGACTTTGAGATGTTTCCAGATGTGTGAGTTAATAGTGCAGTAAAGTGGCTTCCTCTGCAGAACATTCAATCTTTATATGGGCAGTTTCTGGTATAAATGTGAAGATGCAAATTTTAAATTGGAAATATAATGGCAGGGAGATAATTTTTAAATAGATAATGATTGGCCCCTACATTCCCTGACCCAAATATCCTCCCAATTAGCAGCTTTTAACCACTCCTCCAACCTTCATCTGACTCAACTGATCCTCGCTCTCAATTCCTTGTCTCCAACGCCACAGGAGACCCGTAACTATTGGCCCAATTTCCCAATGAGATTAGAATTCCCATTTCTGACCCTATCAGACAAAACACACCCATTTCAACTTGCTCCAATTTTTACTGGGCAATGGAGGATTGTGCAGAACTCAGCATAGGACATCCAGAGATTCAGCAAAGGTAATAGCTCAGAAATGTCACTCCTTTTTCATGGTACTGGCTGCCACATTCTGCAGAGTTTAAATTTCTCAGAGCTCCTTTGAAAAACTATGAAAAGAGTCCAAATAAATAATGGATATTATAGAATTATAGAATCTGTACGGTGCAGGAGGCAGCTATTCAGCCCATTAAGTCTATACTGACCACAATCCCACCCAGACCCTATTCCCATAACCCCACATATTTATTCTGTTAAACCCCTAACACTAAAGTCAACTTAGCATGGCCAATCAACCTAACCCACGCATATCTTTGGATTACGTGAGAAAACAGGACCTGGAGGAAACCCATGCAGACAGGGAGAATATGCAAACTCTACAGTGACCCGACACTGGAATTGAACCCAGGTTCCTGACACTGTCAGGCAACAAAGCTAGCCTACTATGCCACCCATGTAGAGGCAGGTGGGATAAATAAATAGGAAGTTAGGATGGCCAAGGCATTGGTAAGATGGCGGATAGGATGGAAGGCCAGGTCAGAAGGGGTTGTCAAGTTGGGAGTTAGATAGCTTGGATTGGGGGAGACTTGTGGGGGGAATTGGGTAGTGGGGTTGGGGCATCGAGAAGTCGTCAAGGGATGAGAAGTGCAATTGAGGTGCAAAAAGGAAAGTCAGATGGAGCCAGAGTGGGGGGCAGATCTCAGCTGTATAATCACTCAGAGTTAGACTAGGAAGTTGACCATCCTGGATCATCATCCAGGCAAGTATATAAGAATCATCCAAAGTCTCTGACTCTAACTCAAGGTTGGACTTTTTTTTGCAGGGTCCAGGGACACAGTGACAGCTGGAGAATTCCTTTCAAAAGTTCAAACATCCTGGGCAATTACATGGGGTCGGTGTGTTGAGGCTTCTGTAGAGTCCCATTGTGCCTCAATTGGGTTAAAACCAAAATTCCAATAATCTGAAGACCAGAAGCTCTGATCCTTTGTATTTAAATATCCTTTAAAAAATTGGTTACGAATTTATGCCACTGTTTTCAAGCAGTGTTACACCTTGCAGCTGTATGTGGTTGCATTCTCTTGACAATAGCTGGCAGCATTGGGGTAAGTTTCTAAAAGCTTTTACAAATTAATTTCTCATCTCGTTTTATTGCTTTCAAATATGTAACTTAATTGTATCATGTAAAACTTTTGCCATAACTATCATATAAAAAATTGTTTTTGGTGACATTGGCTGACACTGCTCCCCCCCTATAATGAGTCTGACTTATATTCCCACAGTACTGCTCCCAACCCCTTCGCTTCAAGCCAAGTTGTTAACACACCTGCCTTTGATCTGACTGTTTACAGCTTGGCCTCAACTTGCACTCAGGATCACCTGCCCCACATCAGCCTTGGGTTCTCACTGCTCATTCCCAGCACAATAAGCCCAAACTCTTACTCATCAAAATAATTGTTAAATCACATCATTCTCATAAACCCTTTAAGCCGTCTCCTTGGTGTATGGTCATCACTTGGTCTGTCTTTCTTTTTCCCACTGTTAAGTGCTGCCATTCCCTAACTATAAGTAGTAAATGCTGCCCTGCTACTATGGCTGGAGAATGCCCCGCTGTCAATGCCAGCAAGGACGGAGAATTTGACACTCAGCACCGTTCCAGCAGTAGGGCAGGAGAATCCTGTCTGCAAGTGAGGTCAGAGACTCCAGGCCCATGTTTTTCCCTTATCCTATAATAATTTCTAAATATGTAAATGGATAGATATTGCCCAGTTGTTACCTAAAATGTTTTGATCCGGGATTCTCATCCAATAAATGAACAAAGAAAGAAAGGCTTCCATTTATATTGTGGCTTTCATGACTACTGGATGTATCAAAGCACTTTCCAGACAATTAAGTGTTTATTTTAAAATGCAGATGCAGCTGTAATGTAATAATTGCAGCATTTGTGCAAAATCCCACAAACAGTGCATGACAATGAGCAAATCATCCCATTTTGTGATGTCAATTGAGAGATGAATGTTGGCCAGAACATGAAAGAAAACCCCCTTCCCCACCACCATCCAATCCCCCAGCCCACCTTCATTGAAAATACAACACGAGATCTTTTATGTCCACACGACAGAAAGAAACAGGGCCTCCATTTAATGTCTAAAAGACAGCACCAGTGACTCAGTACAGCGTTGGGATGTCAGCTGAGATTTCTGTGCTCAGTTCCTGGAGTGGGATTTGAACAATCTTCTGACTCAGAAAACAAGTGTGCTGCTAGTTGAGGCAAGGCAGATCCCCAATTACCGAAAACAAAACAAAAACACTTATTATTGGCCCTATTTATAGTGCTTCCATAAACTCTAGCCTTTCCTCCCAACCATTGCTCTGCTCTAGCCAATTCTTCAGAACTGTCTCCATCTCATTCATTTTTTTTTCCTCTGTACTCTGTAACTTTAGATAAACACACATTATAAACCATTTCTGTTGATTAAATTAAATCAGGTTTCACAGTTAATTCCAGTTACTGATCATGTTATGCTTTCTCTAGTAATGAACAGATATGAGGAGTGAGTTTTAATTTCCAAACCCTATTTAATTACCTTCCATCTTGTGTCCAGTGTGACTGATAGTCTTGTACGCTTGTCCCATATCACAGTGATCCCATCAGAAAATGTCAGGACTAAATAAAGCCCCACAGTGTGAAGTGAGTAGAAATTATCCGTGCACTGGTTTTGACCAAG
Source organism: Sphyrna mokarran (assembly GCA_024679065.1). Lineage (NCBI taxonomy): Eukaryota > Metazoa > Chordata > Chondrichthyes > Carcharhiniformes > Carcharhinidae > Sphyrna > Sphyrna mokarran. The sequence goes on along the minus strand of JAGIQG010000019.1, from coordinate 16,424,512 downwards.
GGAGACCTCCGTTATTCCATTCCCACTCAAGAGAATTAATCCTTTATCCTGTAAGGACACATTTGGAAACAAAGCAGTTTATAGTGCACAAGAATTTCAGATTACTCTTGTTCCTGATACCTGACAGAAGCATTAAAATTCCCATAAAATCAAAACACACACCTTAAGTAAAATTCTGATATTCCTTGAACATGTCACTCCATTTTCACAGCAGGGAACACTCTCCAATAGTATCTGGAATGTGCCAGTTGCTCCTTGACACTTGTCCTGAAATGAAAGTGATTTCAGTGAATTTGTGCAATAGAATGGAATAACATGGAATCTGGGATGATTGCCAGTTGAACAATTCAAGAATAATTTGCAACTTGTCAACATAACAAGTTATGAGTACTTTAATGGGTAGACTGATTCTTATCCACTTAGTCATAGCCAGAGACACACCTGCAACTGTTTCTCTTCCTGCTCCCATCCCCAACCCAATGATCTGTCCTTAGGCTTGCCTATTTATCATGACATGAACTTGCAGCCAAATTTTCACTCCACCTATTTCTACTTCCATCACTTTTGCCTTACTTTGCCCTTGCCTCAGCTTCTGCTGTTGAAGCTTTCATCCAAGCCATCTCTAGACTTCCGGGCTGGCTATCCAGTCTACCCTTCCAAGAACTTGAGTTCACTCAAAGTTCTGCTGCAATCTCTCAACTCATTAAATCTCAACATAAAATTCTGAAGCTTACTGATCTATATTAGCTTATGGTTAAGCAATGCCTCAATTTTGAAATTCTCTTCCTTATTTTCAAATTCTCCCACAGCCTGGCTCCTCCCTGTCTCTGAATCTATTCTGGCCATATAACTCTCCAAGATCTTTGCACTTCTTTAAATCCGATCTCTTTAACACCCCTCCTTTTTAATCATTCTAGGGCGGCTCAGTGGCAAGAGTGGCTTGGTGACACACTGTTGGGCACTGCTGCCTCACAGTACCAAGGACCTGGGTTTGATTCCTGGTTTGAGTCACTGTCTGTGTGCAATCTACACGTTCCCCACGTCTGGGTGGGTTTGCTCCTGAGAGACGTGCTGGTTAGGCGCATCAGCCATGCTAAAATTCTCCCTCAGTGTACCCGAGCAAGCATCCGAGTGTGGTGACTAGGATATTTTCACAATAATTTCATTGCAGTTTTTAATGTAATGTAGGCCTACTTGTGATAGTAATAAATAAAGTTTAAACTAGATCTCTCCCCGTCTGCCTTCCTTTGCTCTTTAAAACTTATGGGTCTCTGACAAAGTTTTTTGTCACCTGTCCTAATACCACCTTTTGCTCATTAGTGCTCTTGCAAAGCATATTGTGGTGCAGTAACATGTTTTTGTTGCTATGACATTGCTCACGAGTAGATGCAATAATACAGAAATGGGAAGAGGCACACTTTAGCAATTTTGAGGCCTCTAAATGGCTTGCCAGGTCCATAAAATTTATGTTGTCAAAACAACACTCTCACTTTAGGAGATCTGGTGATAGGTGATTTGATTAGCGGATTTTTGTACTTATTTATCTGTCTATCATGTTTACATTCTAACAGCAGCTTAGGAGCATGTCTGTTCGCATCCCCAGACAGGATTATCTCATTATAACATCTGCAGGGAGTGGGCAGGACCAGACTCCGATATACCTTTGTGGTCACGGAGTCTGCCAAGGTTTGCAAATGAATAATTAATCACAAGCTGGGTGAAATACAGGGAAGACCTGTTGAAACTTCAACCCAGTTGAGTGTCAGTGTCTGGGAAGAAAATTGGTGAGGCCAAATTCGCAAAGCAAATTACCCTAAATTACCAGCTAACAGTTCCAATTTTTTTCACCATCATGACTGTAACAGCAATTGGATTTCAGAAATTCGACAGCACTTGAATGCCACGTATGTGGCAAAAAAAAAGTAGCTTTCCCGTGAATTCAGCACTTAGAACGTTTTTGGGAGAATAGCCCCAAGTAAATGAAATAAATGTCAAACTAGGATAAGATTACCAGTGAAACTATCACGATGTGGCTCCCAACAACTTACTTCAATAAAGATGTATTCACAGTTGCCATCATAGCTGTATCTTCTTCCATCAAAGTTTATGTAATGACCTTCTCCATAAACTAGGCAGGTCTTTGGACATGGCTCAGTAGTACAGACCCATGATCCACCATTGCATGTGCTATTGTAAGGAGTGAAGATAGTTGTTATTCAATTTGCAGGCTCTCGTGTTTTCTGCAATGTTATTCATTGTGATATTTTTACAAGCTCACCAGTTATTGCATTCATTTTTAATTGTTGCTCCATTAAAGAAGATTTCGCCACCAAATGAACAAGGACATCGTGCTGGTTGAATGCAATTTCCACTGTAATCTTCCACCAAGCCTTCAGGACACACACAGCCAGGTACACAAGGATTTGGCTTTATAGAAGAGAGAATATTTTATCAATTGGTAGTATTGGGGATAAATCATACAGATGTACAACATATCTGCATTAAATCATCAACAAAGTTAAAATCATATACCATACTTTTTAAACTATTATGCAAAATAAAACATACAGACCATAATTGCACAGAACCACACACACACACTTTCTGGTTCTCCATATTAAAAACGTATTTGGAAGCCAAAGAGCATAGCACAGCAAGTGGAACTGATCATTTCGTATGTTACATAGTCAATCCTGCCAAACATAATTGCCTTGGTGGAAATATTCAACTCACTGGCTTATAAGTTATGACATGGAGCACCTGAACGGTACAGGTTTAATGATGACTTACGCATGGTTTGTTTAGCGTTTGACAAGTCTTTTTACACGCACTGCTATTGCTGCAGTTTGAATATAGTTTCCCCTTGCAATCTAAAGAAATAAACAATATTTATTGTAAGACAATTCTTACTTATTGATTTTATTTTCAATTTGAGCTTTGTATCTTAATGGCTCAACAGATATTAAACAGTGTTTACCTTGTGGGATTTCATCGTTGTTAGGACAGGAAGGAACACCATTCACACAATAACTGAGGGAAGAATCATACTTGGTTATTTTGCGGTTGCTTACACTTAATTATTTGATTCAAATTATGTCGAGCAAAATAATAATAGGTCTCACCATTGAATTCCATTTATATTAACAGGTTGGCCACTTTGCACAATCAAACCAGCAACATAACACGGGCATTCTGATTTGTCCACACATCTGCTATTTTCATTCATGTACTTTCCCTCAGGGCACCCACAACCATCAACTGGAACATCCTGAACCCCACATGGATGATCAGGTCCAGACAGAAATCTGCAAGTCCGGTTGCAGGCTCTCATATTGTATTGAAAAACTTGGGTGCTCGGACAGCTTACACCTTAAAAATGGAAGAATTTAATGCCAGTCACTTTTTTTTGACACAAGTCCAATGTGCAGTTGAATCCTGAAAAACGCTTTGCCAATAAATCAAAATATTATATAAATGACAAAAATTGATCACAGTGTGGCAAGATTTTAATATGATTCTTTACTTCATAGTTATGAAAGAAAATGTTCTAAGGGATGCTACACTATTTCAGTTACTTTCTGTCATTAAAGATGTCATTATGTTGATAATAATATAGTTAAGTTTACTTCATAATTAACAGAGAAGCATTTTTCTTCAGTATTTGTAACTGAGGTACACCTTCCCCAGGTTGTTAAACTTCATGTTAGCAGTGGTGCAATGTCAGTAGTTGGAACTGATAAGAGATCATTTTCAGAGACTATTTCCTCTGGTGGATGTTGCTATTACTCGGGAGCGTAACGATAAGGTTCATGATTGACTCCCTACCTGGAGGCTATGACATCATGTCAGATTCCCAACCCAAAGGAAACAACCAGTCAAGACTTTTCATATTAAAACAACTGTCACTAAAGCCTAGATCTTTGCCATGACGAAGAGACTCTCTGACACTCCTATTACCACTCCCAGATATGACCCTTGAAGAGGGATGTCTGAGGTAGGTTCTTTACTCAGAGTGGTTGGGGCATGGAATGGACTGCCTGCAGTGATAATGGAGTTGGACACTTTAGGAAATTTCACGTGGTTATTGGTTAGGCATACAGTGCATGCCAGAATGACAGAGTGGGATAGCTTGACCTTAGTTTTGAACAAAGATGGCTGGAGGGCCTGTACTGTACTGTGGTTCTTTATATTCTGTGATGGATTATTATGGCAAGTGACCTGATGATTTTCATAAATGATTTGGGTGAAGAAATAGGCATTTCATGAAGTAGATTTCTGCTGGTCAAAATAAGGGCAACCATGGTGCTAAATGAGACCACTTACTGCAAATCGATCTTCTCCAGTTGTCCACAATAATGCCTTTCTCTGCACAAGCATGAGAATAAGCTTGAAATGCAGTGCACACACAGTCATTGATCTTCTCACAGTTACAGGAGGCAAGTTTACACATCTAAAACACAACAAAAAAAAACTTCAGTTTTAAACATCTCCATTGTGCATGACTTTATAAGCTTTATGAAGAAACGATTATTCTTATTTAAAATTCAATGAATCTATTTCCAGAAATTACCATGCGCCATTCATTTTATTGGAATCATTAGGAACCTCTGTCCAATAGCCTATGGTTGTGATGTTAAGATGATGGATAGTTTGACATGATTGTGCTCCCAATCAGACTTAGCATTCAAACAACGTCAAATACTTTACCTGATTTCTAATAAAATCAACTGTGATTGATACTTCGTTCAACGTTGACACAACGGAGAGTAACATCCAGATAGGCAATTCTCCCAAACAGCAAGAAAACTGGAGCAGTCAATTGGTACAGTCCAGACTGCAATCATCTCACACTTAAATCGATTCTTGGAGAGTGGTGAATTACCATCCAGTTCTGGGAGCGGCGAGACCTAAATATGCTGGTGAGCCCAGTTCATTGGGCACTATTATAAAAGGGCTCCCCAACTCAAAGTGCATTGAGAGACCCTTTCCTTCCACCACACATTAGTGCAACCCCAGCCTATCTTCAGTGCCATCATTCCCCAGCCCCTCCATAAGACAGATCATAGGCGTTGGGGTATTCTTAATGGGTCCCCCTTTATGATCCCCATCATGCCCTCCACTTCATGGCCCACGATATGCCCTATTCCTTCATGGCCTCCCCATCATAGGCCATACTGTCATCTGGGCCCCACCCCCACTAACACTGCCAGGGTGCCAGATTGGCACTGCTCAGTCATGACCCCAGCAACTTCAATAGCCTCTGGGGCCCCTGGCGAGGCCATCATGTCTGGTCTCTGCTAATGGAGACCAATAGTGATTCTCGCTAGTCTCATGTCACACCTGAGGGTTGGAAGATCCCGGGAGCTGGGAGAATATAGCATTGAAGAGGCCAAGCACATTTAATTGCTAATTTGATTATGCAAGTCTGCCTAGTGCAGTTTCTGGACGCAAGTTTGCATCCATTGAGAGGAACTGGAATAACTGCAAATCATTTAACTCCGAGTGTGAAAGCTGTTTTAGGTCCACGTGCTACTTTCCAGAACTAGCATGATCTGCACAAGGTGCAGCCAGGAGGAAAATTGCCCCTATGGTCTCTGCTAATTGAAAACTGATTTAGGAATACAAACAAAATCCTATTCAGTAATGTGCTAAGAATATAACAGTATGCAACTAAACAAATTTCAAAGCAAACTTTGACCTGTTAGTTTGCTAAGATATATTCATTTGCAAAAGTTCACTAAGAAATGTGTCTTACTTCATAAAATTTGACAAAATCCACTTCAGAATGGCATTTGGCAAAAGCTCCTGCAGGGTCCTTTAAGTAGGCACAAGTTTCTTTGGCATAGTTTTCTAAAATTCAAACATAAGAAGTGATTACATAAAAAAATAAAGTGATTAGACCTGTGCAGCAATATTTTCTTCTTGCCACGGTACCAGTCAGGGTGTTAAATTAGCATCTGCTTTCTGAGTAATGAGGAGGAAATCACACTCATGATGATGTAGCAACCAATGCTGATAGTGTGTGCACCTGGATTTATCAAGCACAGATAGAATCAGAGCCCAGCACAATAATCAGACCATCACCATTAACCACCAGAGTCTTAGACTGCAAATCTCCCATCCCACCTGCCACAAAAATCCCAGCGGGCGGGACAGAACATTTGGTGGACCATGTAAAGGTCCATTGATCTCAAGTGAGAATTTCTAGTCTTCAGGCACACACAGCCAGAGAATCCCATTCTTTTAGTGAATAGTAGAATGTCAGAATTCAACATTCTTAGCTATTAAGCTTACCAAGAATCCTGGATTAATTTATATTAAGATCTTTATTATAAAGTAAAGTTTATTAGTCACAAGTGAGGCTACAATTAAGTTACTGTGAAATATATTCAGTACTCGTCAAGATTAAATCTATACAACACATCTGGGAATGCACAGTTGACCCAGGGATTAAAACCAGACTAAATAGCTAGCAAAGTATGTTTCCAAAAGGTATCCCACTTGAGTTTGAAACAATGGAGGCCCTTAGATTTCAGCAAGGCTCACACATACATGTCAGAATTGCTCTGAGCACGGAAAGTGGTAGCTTCTAATAGGTACGTGATCAGACAGCTATCACTGCCATTTCAAATAATTATTGACACACCCAGTTCGGGTAGAGCCAGAGTTTAAATTGGAACATTTAATCCAAAAAGTTTCTGCAATCATAAAATGTTACTTTGCCAATTCCCATTTCCTGAGTCATACTCAGTCAGTTGAACAGATATTGATGTAAGCTAAGCTTGTATTGGCGCTGGGGTTGCTCGATGTTACAAGAACTAGAGAATTGAGTAAATTTCAATGAATTCAATTTTCAATGGTTATCTTTGCCCCATTATCACTTGTGTTCATCTATCTGCCTTCTACAAATTACAGATAGTAAAAAGTATGTAGAAAAATGTATAAAGCTAGATCTGTTTACAAAAGTTGAAAACATTTTCCTCAGAAAATACTTATTGCATAATCTAATAATCCGCAAAAGGTTTGACAGAAACATTTGCTTGTTATTGTACCAGTCCATCAAGTGTAATCCAGATCAAGAAGGGTGAAATAATAATTTTTGGGAAAATAGCAAAATATATTACCAGAACAACAAGCCACTGGAATAAACAATGTGGTTCCAGGACGCGTCCTTTGCAATAATATATCAGTCAATGAAACATATCTGACATTCGTTTTGATTCTATTATTCAGGAGAAAACTAACACTTTGTCTAATCTTAGAGCATGGAAATTGTCTCCATTTTATGGAAAGTTACCCTCTGCCCTCCATCTAGTAGTTAATAAGGAGAGACTATTTTTATCTCGAGTTAATTCAAAGCCTTTCATCTACTTGACATAGAGCAATAGCTTTACTTCACGTTACTTTCTCCTCCCTTTCTCTCCTTAACCCTTATTTTGCAATGTCCTTTATATGAATTTTTTTTCTAAATAACATACACAATTTTAGTTTTCCTAGCAATCAAATCATAGAATCTCTGCAATATAGAAAGGAGGCCATTCAGCACATCGAACCTGCATCGACAACAATCCCATCCAGATCCTATCTTTGTAACCTCAAGTATTTACCCTGTTAGTGTCTGGGGAACTAAGGGGGAACTGAACATAACCAATCAACCTAATCTGCACATCTTTGGATAGTGGGAGGAAACTGGGGCACCCAGAAGAAACCCATGCAGACACAGGGAGAATGTGCAAACTCCACACAGGTAATCACCCCTGGCCAGAATTAAACGTGGAATCCTGGCACAATGAGGCAGCAATGCTAACCACTGTGCCACCTTTTCTTCCAAAATTCTGCATCTTCAATTATCTTCTGTCCTGCAGCTTCCTGCTTATATTTTAATGATTGACAACAAAGCCACCAGATCAGTCTTTGTTATCTAGTAGTCCAGGTGGTGGGTATTGCTCAGTGAGTATTGTGTGTGTGGCAAAGATGAAGGGATAGGATGGGATTAGGGGCTGGTGAGATTGGCGAGGATGAGTGAGGGTGCTGTTTATGAGTATAGGGAACTTTGGCTAGAGGAGGAACCTCTAGTTTGGCCACATGAGGAAAGAGAAGCTATTTTGACCAGCTTGCATAAAATTCTATTCAAAATTACCATTTTCTGAACTAACACAAGTAGGATTCACTTGTGGTGAAGGACAGGCATCGTTCTCTCTCCAAGAGTTAGAAAAAGCAACATATGTGAGCTCCACGATGCCCTGTGCAGACAGAAAGTCATCATCCGCATTGTCATTGAAGGTGCCGCATAAACCTAGGGCAAAGAAAAGCAGAGGTTATCACAAGACTGCAGTTACAATCATATGCAGTCTGGGCTGAATGACGAATATAATTGAACTGATTGCATTAATAAGCCACCATTCATACACAAGAATGTCTTCATTTTCTCTAATCAGAGCATTTTAACCTAACTGTGGGATGGGAAATTGGTAGGATCGATTCAATACTAGCCTTATGCCCAGCAGATCTTATTCTTCAATCATGCCATTGGAATGTACTATTGAGCAGAATGTAAATACTAGCATCTATCCAATCAAATCATTTCCCATTAGGTGGGAAAAATTAAAATGCCTGTAATCCTGTGAGAGCAACTTGTTTCACAACTTATACTCCAATCATTGCCAACATAAAAAGAGATGGTAGAAATAATTCAAAGGCTTCTTTGTTTTGGATCTAGGAGGAGTTTTACAATATTCACCTCCCATTGATATGAAGAGTGCCACTGATGAGGATAGTTGAAGAATGTTCCGCTGGATGTTCATACTGTCTGTAGCAACTAGAAGGAAATCAACTCAGTACAAGACTACTTTTAAAGGAGCTGCTGTAAGGATTCTATTATGGATTTTGAAGCCACTTTTTTCTCATAAACATGAAAGTTAAAATGTATTTGACTTTAGAATTTCAGTAGCAAATATCACAGATGAAAAAAAAAATTGCATTTTCTTATAGTTTCTGGGATTCAAATAAGCGACAATCATACTTATAACAGTCTGTGCACAAAGGCAATAGCCTAAATCTTCCAGCCCACTTGCCACAGAATGGTAAATATGACAGAAGTTTAAGATCCACTGATCCCACCTGCAGTGGGCAGGACTGGAAAATCCCGCTCATTGAAACAAACTAACAACGGCAGCAAATGAACAAAGTTGATGAACTGAAGGAGAGATTTGGTGCAATACTGGAGACCGTAATGGGCAAGAGAAAGGATTGGTGGGTTCGAAAGTAGAATGATTTAGAAAAAAGGAAATGGAAATTGAAAGGACTGATGGAACAGTCAATGAGACCGTTGCTGTTTTTTATACCTTTTGTGCTTCCTTTGGCACTTTTGGGCAGTGAGATGTAAAGCTGCATGATGGGAGATATCTGTATTTGCATTTTCAGGCCAAGTACAGTTGATACTTGAAGGAACATTGAAGACTGTTGAAATATGAGTATATGAGCTGTAAATAAAAAAAGGGTGGGTTAACATCATTTTAATCACCATTTGTTTAATTGTTTGAAAGATTGGTAGATTATGAACTACTTTACCATTCACGACAGGAATTCCCACGATATTTCCATTATAATCAACACTCCCATCATTATTGATTATGTAGGCATCCTGGAATAAAAAAAAGCCATGTTACAACTTAAGAAATATAAGCAGAAAATGAATAATGAATTACGTTGAAAAATTGTACCTGAAATATGGTGTATTTAACTCGCTGCAAACATGTCTGCTTATATGCTGCTTGACACGGATGCATTTCAATTTTGACTGACCAGTCTTTGGTCTGTGAAAAATTAATAATGGTAAAACTCAGAAGTGTTTCTAGCAGGCAAAGGGCACAAATGAAAAGACAATAGGTTTCTTTGAAAAGCAAAACAACAAATAAGATCAGTTGATCAAAAAAATGCCCACTTACAACAATGGCATAGTATGAGCAGTCACCAATCAGATTATAGTAATTGCCATCAAATGTTGTGATATGAGTTCCTTCTTCAATCATGCATGTTTCAGGGCAGTTAAGATTGGAACAATTCCACATTCCACTTTGGCAGAGGCTAAAAGCATAATTAAATCATTTAGAGCAAAGCAAAATTTATTGAAAGATTTCACATTAATTTTATTGACTTGTGGTATTTGAATTAGTGATCATTACCAGGACTGGCAGAAAGAGTTTCTTATTTGCCCAGAATTATAAACTGTTCCACCATATCGACAAGGACATTCTGCTTGGCTGATGCATTTGTCATTTCCTCTTATGTTATCAAGGACAGTATCTAAGGAACAACAAAATAAATAGCCTAGCATATTTGTTCACAGAGAAGAGAAAACACACAACCTTTATCTGAAGATATTCAACCTATCATGCATTTATTTTTGCCAATGTTTCTTTAAAGAATTCTTCAGTGGAAGTAGGCTTTCTTCAACCTGATGTAACATGAAATTAGCAAATACTTTATTGAACCCGTGACTATATAGAAAAAACTGTAGGACTGCACATTCCCACAGATTCATTTACAAAAATAATTTAATTAATGTAAAGAAAAATACCAAGGATATTTGAAGTCTGAAACAGAAACAGTGTGCTGGAAATATTCAACAATAATTTTGCAAAGAAAAGCAGAGTTGTGGGTAGTATTCTCCACGTCAATTGCGGCATGTTTCTCAGCAGCAGAACTGGCCCACTAATGGCAGGCTTCACCAGTCCTGGCACCGTCAATGGGTTTTTCCAGTATTTTTGCCACCAGTGGTGGTGCACTAGGACAAGATGATCCTGTCAGTGGAAACAGGTAGAAAGCTCTGGCCAAAATTTTGAGTGGAATAACGGCTCTCCTTAAAACCTGAAGGCAGGTGGACTTGTGATGGGTTTCATGCTATTCAAAGGAGTGAGGATGAAGAAGAGGTTCGATACTTCTGTATTGAGCAATTTCATGAACACTGTTTTTATTCACCAGAAGCTGACTGGTGTTGCTTCCAGACGGAGCTGTTCATTATGATACATAATGTACAAGCAGAAAATGCTGGATAAATTCAGAAGTCCTGGCAGCATTTCAGGAGGGAAACTGAGTTGGCAGGTGGAATATTCCAGCTGTTCTTGCCGACAGGGTTTTCAGATCTTGCTGCAGGGAAGGGAGATTGGCTGGAAGAGAGAACTCTGCGGCCTCACTCGCAGTGGTCGTGGGATGTGAATCACCGGTTAGATCTAAATGATGCTCTTACAGATGCTGCCAGACCTGTGGAGTCTTTCCCACGTTTACTGGTTTTATTTCAGAATTCCAGCGTCCATGGTATTTTGCATTTATTTTACAGCCGTTTATTTTCCTGGCATTTGCACAAATGCTTTGTCTCTTTATTACAACCATTACCGATCCTTTTGCTTGTTGCTCCATGACATCTTTGTAATTTATTCTACCCTCCCCCTATACAATCCCAGGTCTTCCCCTTTATTCTTCTTCCTAACCAAGCTTTCCATGGTATGAAGCACATCACATTGCCACCACCCTTGATGAAGGATTGGGCTCTGAACACTAATCTGTTTCTCTCCCTACAGCTGATACCATACCTGTTGAATATTTCCTGTTTTCATTCCAAAAATATTTTATTCCATTTCCACAGCATATAATCTAGCTTCAGCAAACTGCCCAGAATTTGACACCTGATTATAAAATCCCTACAGTGCAGGATATTTGACCCATTGAATCGGCACAGGCCCTAAATCAGGGCATCTTACCCAGGTCCTATCCCCACAATTCCACATATTTAGCCCACTAATCCCCCTGACCTCACATTTTAACACACAAAGGGGCAATTTAGCATGGCCAATCAACATAACCGGCACATCTTTGAGAAAGTCAGAATACCCAGAGAAAATCCATGCAGACATGGGGAGAATGTGCAAATGCAACACAGGCAGTCACTTGTGACTGGAATTGAACCTGGATCCCTGGCAGTTGTGCTAACCACTTTACTACCATGCCACCCATAATTTTAGTTCTAAAGTTACACAGAAGACATTGTTCTAAAGGGGAAACACATTGCTTCATCTCATAAACAATGAAAATTGTCCAAAGATTTCCTACAGTAAACTTGATCCAGCCCTTTCAAAGAATGAGATTCCCTGGCTTCACAGCCACGTGTTTCTCACCAGCAGGGGATGACACGTAATTTGCTAGTGGTGTGATTTTCTGTTTCTGCCTCCATCAGTGGGAATTCCCATTGATGTCACCCCAAGCTTAAAGAATAAGAAGTTTATTTATCACAAGTAAGGTTTAGATTAACACTGCAATGAAGTTACTGTGAAATTTCCCCTAGTTGCAGCGCCCGTTTGGGTCAATGGAAGACCCGCTAGCTATGCGCACAGTATTGGAGAAAACTGGAGCACCCAGAGGGAAACCCAAGTAGGAAGATCGTGCAAACTTCACACAGACAGTTACCCAAGCCAGGAATCGAACCTGGGTCCCTGGCACTGTGAGACAGCAGTGCTAACAACTGTGCCACCATGCAACCCATGGGCAGTTGTTCTCTGCTGGCAGGATCATGAAATCTGGTTTGAACAGCCGGAAGATTTCAGCCAGAATACCTGCTAAAGGAAATCACTTTTGCTGCACCTGAACACAGAACAGATGTCAAACTATGGAGTGTCTTTGTTTAAACAAATCATACAAGGAGGAAGCTAGCTCTTTTTGCTTCTGGCATCCTTTATGTTGAACCAACATTTTCAATCCAAGCCAAACAGTTAAAAAGGATTTCCAGTTTCTAAAAGTGCATGATCTAACTCATTGAATCATATTAAGTAAATAACATTGCAAAAGAACATTAAACCATCAATTACGGTGACTACCTTCTGGGCAACCACAAGTATTCACACACTGATCGCACTGTTGCTGAGGATCTGGGTCTGTACAGGTTGACATGCAGGCAAGACCACATTCCATATATATCTGATTCCCAGGACAAGTGGGTATTTCTGAAAAGGAAAAGTTGTTGATATGATAATTATGCCTACACATTGCAGTTAAACTTCACACAAGTAGTACAAAAATCTTATCTGAGAGTTTATTCAGACAAAAGTGATATAAGAACTGCAATTATTTCAATGAATTTTCAAAAGATATTTGGTTCTAGTTTTGACTATGCTTCTACAGGTAACCTACTGCAGCCTGTGGTTTGCCTCCAGCTCTTCCATGATGAAGAAGGAGAATGCACACATTGAAGAGCCATCGCTGCAAAAGTGGCACAACTACATTGGCCGGCTCCGTGACAAGCGCAAACTTCCTTCTGACACATCTCCAAGTATTTATCTTTAATGGCTGTGCTGGTACACGACTGGAAAATATCTGATATTCCTGAGCAGACCTGAACATATATAAAAAAACAAGAGTCAGAAAGATAATTAAGTGAATCGAATTCCAAATCAGGAGATGGGGGCTACGACAGCTGGAATGAGGCCAAAATCACTAAGCTTACTAACAGCCATCTCCGACTGGGGGAGTTGAATGGAGAAACAAATTAGCAATGTCTTTCTCTGTCGGAAAGGAGACCGTTGATTAGTAACAAGACATCAGCCACTGCATCACAGAATTTGAGTGCTGCAAGAAATTGTATATTTAAACAAATGATCCTCAGGTATCTTGTCTGTCCATTGTATTTGCAACTGTTATTAAGGCATGATTCTCTGTGCAGCTTTTAAATCATACTATATTCCATATGAAGGACAGTAATATGTTGTACTTCAGGGGAGCTGTCACACTTCAACAGTCAAATTGGCCAAAATGACATAATTAATAGTATTATTAATTTTACTTTTAAAGAAGTGAAAGTTTCTCATTTGTTAATCACATTTTGCATAAAGTGCTGAGAGATTTTACTATCTTTTAGAAGCTATAATTAGGATATTTTTATTTCAAGACACAGGTGATAGACAAACATTACATGCTGCAAAGGTAGCTGATAATTTTCCTGAAGTTTGGGAATGAGATTATTGCTAATAGTATTAACAAATGATAAATATTTGCAATTAAAAGAAAAAAGGATGCTTATTTCTATACATGCAAGGCCATCAGAAATGAGTTTCTAGTGTATAATAAATGATGTAACAAAAACAAAATTGGAGCACAACTATTATTGTATGTAGGTGGACACCTTAGAAATGTCACTTCCTATTGTTACAGTTTGGCACAGTGGCTATCACTGCTGCCCCACAGCACCAGGAACCCAAATTTGATTTAGTCTTGGGCTTCTGCCTATGCGGAGTCTGCATGATCTCCCCACGTCAGCATGGGTTTCTTCTGGGTGCTCAGGTTTCCTCCCATAGTCTAAAAGACATGGTGGTTAGGTGCACAGGCCATGCTAAATTCTGCCTTGGTGTACCCCAACAGGCGCCAGAGTGTGGCAACTAGAAGATTTTTACAGTAACTTCTCGCAGGGTTAATGTAAGCTATTTGTAACAATAATAAATAGTCTTAACTTTAGTTCTGTGCCAATACTTAACATTGTTAATTGCTGTGTCAACATTTACCATTTGATTTTCCTAAGACAGGAGTCATGATCTTGGCTGTGGCAACTAGATTTATTGTCTGTCCCTAATTGCTGTCATATCCTGGCCTCACACATCTTCAGGGAGCTAGTTCAAACAATTCATAGATTATTTAAACGCCCTGCTGGCTGACCTAACACTCTTCAAAAAACATAGTCTGATTGTTTAAGTACCTTGGCAATTCACTCGATTGGAAAATAAGTGATTAGAAGTGGCTCCACCTTAAGCTTCTCAGGGTGACTGGGGATGGGCTATGAATGCTTTTCTTCCCTGCAATCTGAATAAAAGAAACTGCCAGCCAAGATTTAATCCGAGTTCTCAGCCTCAGTCCATTCACATTTGTATAATATTTTATCCAGGCATCTTAGTACTCCTGAAGTGCTCTCTAGCACTGTGTGACTTACATTCGCTGACTGACAACTCTTTTCTTCAGGAAATGCAGTGTCGCAGGAATAATGCGAAGGATCCAGCTTGCTTTGTCGGGTATAAGTCAAATCTACAAAGCCCAAATAGAAAGTGAATTAATTTCTTTTGATTCAGAATCAATTTTTTTAAAAAGCCTTGAAATATGATGGTGCTGGACAGAACCTTAAATATAAATAAGATTTATTTTGTAGAGTTAAACAAAGGACATTAATTTATTTATTTATTTACCATAGGTTGTTGAGACACTCGAATCGAAAGGTCCACAAAGGCCACACAGTTTACTTTGATATTGAGCATCAACTGTTATCTGGAGGTGAAAGGGGAATATTTTAAATGCAAGAGATAATAGGTGGAAATCGTCACATGGTTTGGCAAATTTATTTCCATGATTTCAAACAGGAATACTATTAGAAAATTCAATTTCTTACAAAGAGGTGAATACAACTCAGAAAAATGCTTCTCATTACTGTCTGTCAGTGACATTAACTGTACAGAAGAATTGAAATCAATTTGAAAACCCTTTAAATCAATTAACCAGAATGAACGGTACATTTTTCAGCTTTTTTTACCTGTAGTGCATCTTTATAGTTCCAAATCAAAATTATGGTACGCTTTCTGTTTGAAAGGCGCACGTTTACTCCATACTGCTGAATACTGATCACTTTGTCATCATAGGGCAATGAAACTCTACAAGTGAAAATAATAAATGAAAATAAATTGAAACACCAAATATTGATATGCATACAGATTTTAACCATATTAATGTTTTATACAATAAAATTGTATTTAACAATGTCCACATCAATGCTTATATTGAAATCCCTTCATTTGTATGAAGTTTATTTATTAGTCTCAAGTAGGTTTAAGTCAACACTGCAATGAAGTTACAATGAAAATCCCCGAATCTCCACACTCCAGAACCTGTTCAGGTACACCTGAGGGAGAGTTTAGTAAGGCCAATGCACCTAACCAGCACGTCTTTCAAACTGTGGGAGGAAATCTGAGAAAACCCACGCAGACACAGGGAAAATGTGCAGACTCCACACAGACAGTAACTCAAGCCAAGAATTGAACCTGGATCCCTGGTGCCGTGAGGTATCAGTGCTAACCACCGTGCCATAGTAAAACCACAAATTGTGAATCTTCCTTATTCAAAAATTTCAATTACATTTCCCAAAGGAATCCAAACATCAGGCTGCTGGAAGTGAAACAGGAGCTGACAACAAAAGAACTGCTCAAAATTTGGAGACACGTGAACCCTAGCTCTATTGTGATTACTTTTGAGCTGATTTATCAGCTGTTAAACAGTATTATGAGTACTTCTTTCATGGCCAACAAGACATGGTATTGGATTTGAACCCAGAACTTCTGGTCCAGAGGTAGAGACAATTCCAGGGTGCCACAAGACTTCTTTCTAGTGAGAACACAGAGCCTGTTTTGAAGGAGGTTGGGCAGTGGGTGTGCTGGAACGTGGGAGCAGCAGAGTGTTCAGCCAATTTTGCCCGATAGGTGCCTTAGAGATTAGATGTTCTTCCAAAGATGTGTGTTGCAATTACGAACAAAATCAATCAATAAACTCCACTTACACAGAGCCTTTAACCTGAATAGTTCCATTCACCACAATGATTATTGCACCTTCAATTTTCACGAAAATGTGTTCCAAATTGCCATTTGAACCTCGGCGAATTTCCACATTAAAATCTTCTGTGTCACCTTGACATTGGCGGCTAAGAATGTACTTGCAGGTGGATACAAAATAATAAAATTCGTCCGTATACGTCCTGATAACTCCTTGCCCCCATGTGCTACAAGTCCCTAAAGAAATGTAAAGAAAGAACATGATTATTTTGACACGTCTAGGGTGCCTTACAATTAAAGAGATTAAGTCATTGAACATTCAATATCTTGGAATGAAACAAAAAATGTACTCACGAGGTCCTTCGACTGATGCAGCAGAAACATCTCTTGCATATTGAAAGTTTTGTCTGACAGTAGATCCCTCAGATTCTAGGGGATAATATGATTAAATTGGGCATAGTTCATATATAGGAGCTGAAAGGCTTTTGCCATCTGAACAATTTAAAGTTTTTAAAGTTTCAAGTTTATTTATTATCACAAGTAGGCTTACATTAACACTAGTGAGGTTAGTGTAAAAATCCTCTAGTCGCCACACTCCAGCACCTGTTTGGGTACACTTAGGAAAATTTAGCATGGCCAAAGCACCTAACCAACATATCTTTCAGACTGTTGGAGGAAACAGAAGCATCCAGAGGAAACACACTCAGACACAGAGAATGTGCGGACTCCGCAGACAGTGACCCAAGCCAGGAATCAAACCCGGGTTCTTGGCACTCAGACATTATTATCCCTTTACACAATACTCACCTGACTTACAGAAACTTCTTACAATAATTATTATGATCTTGTACTTTAACCATACAAGAACCATTTGTTTATAGTCTTAAGGTGGAATTTTGATGCACAGCGTAATTTTCCATATTTGGCGGGGGGGGGGGGAGTGCAAGGGTAGGGGAAATTACTAAATCTGGAGTAAAAGAAAAAAGGTACAGGTGCACGTGAATGTTGAGGATGTTCTGCCTATTAGAGGCATGGGAGAGTCTAGCAGTGTTTCAGCAAATAAGGTCCAGGCAAACATCGGTATAAAGGCACTTTACCTGAATGCATTAAGCATTTGGAACAGTGGATGAGCTGATGGCGTAATTTGGCGCAAATAGAACATAGAACATAGAACAATACAGCACAGAACAGGCCCTTCGGCCTTCGATGTTGTGCCGACCAAAATAAAAAGCAATGCCCCTCCTAACTAAACCATTCCCTTCTCATCCATATACTTATCAACTAACCTCTTAAACGCCACCAAACTTGGCGCATCTACAACAGCTGCAGGCAGGGCATTCCACTCCCTAATCACTCTTTGAGTAAAGAACCTACCTCTGATATCCGTCCTATAACTCATACCCCTTAATTTAAAGTTGTGTCCCCTCGTGCTAGCTTTCTCCATCCTAGGAAAAAGGCTATCACTGTCCACCCTATCCAAACCTCTAATTATCTTATATGTTTCAATAAGATCCCCCCTTAGCCGCCTCCTTTCTAACGAAAACAACCTCAAATCCTTCAACCTCTCTTCATAGGACCTGCCCTCCATACCAGGCAACATCCTGGTAAACCTCCTCTGTACCCTCTCCAATGCCTCCACATCTTTCTTATAATGTGGGGACCAGAACTGCACACAATACTCCAAGTGCGGCCGCACTAGAGTTTTGTACAGTTGCAACATGATGCTGCGGCTCCTAAATTCAATCCCCCTACCAATAAAAGCTAAGACTCCATATGCCTTCTTAACAACTTTATCCACTTGACTGCCTACTTTCAGGGATCTATTGACACATACACCAAGATCCTTCTGTTCCTCAACACTATTAAGAGCCCTACCATTAGCCCTATACTCTACACATTTATTGTTCCTGCCAAAGTGCATTACCTCACACTTTTCCACATTAAACTCCATTTGCCACCTCTCGGCCCAGCTCTGCAACTTGTCCAAGTCACTCTGTAAACTAAAACACCCCTCTTCACTATCTACCACACCACCAACTTTAGTATCATCTGCAAATTTACTGATCCATCCCTCAATACCCTCATCCAGATCATTTATAAAAATTACAAACAGCAGGGGCCCCAAAACAGACCCCTGAGGCACACCACTCGTCACCGAACTCCACGATGAATATCTCCCATCAACCACCACCCTCTGTCTTCTATCTGCCAGCCAATTCCTAATCCAATTAGCTAAATCACCCTCTATTCCACACATCTGCATTTTCTGTAGAAGTCTTCCATGGGCCACCTTATCAAACGCCTTACTAAAGTCCATATATACTACATCAACCGCCTTACCCCCATCCACCTCTCTGGTCACTTTCTCAAAAAACTCAATGAGGTTAGTAAGGCATGACCTACCCTTCACAAAACCATGCTGACTATCCCCAATCAATTCATTTCTCTCTAAATAACTATAAATCCTATCCCTAATAATTCTCTCCAATACCTTGCCCACAACAGAAGTAAGACTCACTGGCCTATAATTCCCTGGAAGGTCTCTCTTCCCCTTCTTAAACAATGGGACCACATTCGCTATCCTCCAGTCCTCCGGAACCACACCCGTAACCAACGAGGACCTGAAGATCAGAGCCAGAGGCTCTGCAATCTCCTCTCTTGCCTCCCAGAGAATCCTAGGGTAAATCCCGTCCGGCCCAGGGGACTTATCCAACTTCAAACCCTCAAGAATTTCTAACACATCCTCCCTATCTACTACAATACTCCCCAATTTGCAACCCTGTACCTCAGTGCTCTCCACAGCTACATTTCCAGCACTCTGCGTGAATACCGAAGAGAAATATTTATTCAGTGCCTCACCAATCTCTTCAGGCTCCACGCACAACTTCCCACTGCTGTCTATGACTGGCCCTAATCTTGCCCTAACCAATGTATATATGATCTAATGGCTGTTATAGAAACGTGGTTGCGGGGAAACAAGGACTGGGAGCTGAATGTCCATGGCTATCAGGTGTTTAAGGAGGATAGACAGGAGGGAAAAAGGGGGTGGGGTGGCTCTGTTGATTAAGGCTAGTGTCAGGGCGGTGGTAAGAGAAGATATAAGCTCCAAAGAGCAAAACGTGGAATCGCTGTGGGTGGAGATAAAAAATAAGAAGGGGAGGAAGACACTGGTGGGTGTGGTCTATAGGCTTCCAAATAACAACTTTGACGAGGGGCGGGCGATAAACAAACAAATAAGAGATGCGAGCAGAAATGGGATGGTGTTAGTAATGGATGATTTCAATCTGCACATTGACTGGGCGACGCAAGTCGGACACGGCGGGCTGGAGGAAGAGTTTTTGGAATACTGTAGGGATGGGTTCCTTGAACAATATGTTATAGAACCGACGAGACAGCGAGCTATCTTGGATCTGGTACTATGTAATAAGGTTAGTAGAATTAGGGATAGTCATGTGAGGGATCCTCTAGGGACGAGTGATCATAGTATGGTACAATTTATGATGCAGATGGAGGATGAGGTAGTAGCGTCCCAGACCTGTGTACTATGTTTGAACAGAGGGGACTATGATAGGATGAGAGAGGAATTGGCGACAGGATTGGAGAAGTGCTCTGGTTGGTAGGACGGCTGAGGAACAGTGGGGGATTTTTAAGGGGATCTTTTTCGGTACTCAGCAAAAATATATTCCGATGGTGAAGAAGGACTGTAGGAGAAGGGAAAATCAGGCGTGGTTCTCCCAGGGAAATTAAGGAGAGTATTAAATCAAAAGCTGAGGTGTTCAGAATGGCTAAAAATAGGGGGCAATCGGAGGATTGGGAAAGTTTCAAACAACAGCAAAGAGTGACTAAAAAGGTGATTAAAAAAGGAAAGATGGAATATGAGGCTTAACTAGCTCAAAACATCAAAAACAGTAAGAGTTTTTATAAATATATAAAGAATAGGAGGATGGCCAGAGTTAATGTAGGACCCTTGGAGGATGAGAGGGGTGGTTTAATGGTGGATGACAGGGATATGGCGGAGACCTTGAATAAGTTTTTTGTGTCAGTCTTTACAGAGGAGGATGTAAATAGCTTGCCCGAAATTAAAGACAGAAGGGTGGTAGGAGATGAGGGCCTTGATGAGATTACAGTCACTAGAGAGGTGGTACTTGATAGGCTAATGGGGCTGAGGCAGATAAGTTCCCGGAACCGGATGGAATGCATCCCAGGGTCCTCAAAGAAACGGCAGAGGTGACAATGGATGCCCTGGTAATTATCTTTCAGAATTCGCTGGACTCCGGGAAAGTGCCAGAAGATTGGAAAACAGCTAATGTTATGCTGCTGTTTAAAAAAGGTAGCAGACAGAAGGCAGGAAATTATAGGCTGGTTAGTTTAATGTCTGTAATAGGAAAAATGCTTGAATCTGTCATCAAAGCAGAAATAACAAGGCACCTGGATACAAAGTATTTTGATCAAGCAAACGCAGCACGGATAAGGGGAAGTCGTGCTTGACAAATTTATTGGAGTTCTATAAGGAAGTGACTAGTGCGGTAGAGGGGAACCGGTGGATATGTGTTTTTGGATTTCCAAAAGTCGTTTGATAAGGTGCCTCACAAAAGATTGCTGCAGAAGGTTAAGGTGCAGGGAGTCAGGGGTAGGGTGTTAGACTGGATAGAGGATTGGTGGTCTAATAAGAAGCAGAGGGTAGGTATTAATGGGTGCTATTCTGATTGGCAGCTGGTGACTAGTGGAGTGCCCCAGGGTTCGGTGCTGGGGCCTCAACTATTCACCATTTACATAGATGATCTGGAGGAAGGGGCTGAGTGCAGGGTGACGAAATTTGCTGATGACATGAAGATGAGTAGAAAAGCAAATTGCGTAGAGGGTATGGAAAGCCTGCAGAGGGATCTGGATAGATTGAGTGAGTGAGTGGGTGAGGACCTGGCAGATGGAGTATAATGTTAGCAAGTGAAAGGTTATCCACTTTGGTAGGAATAAAGATAGGAAGGATTACTATCTAAATGGCGAAAAGCTGCAGCATGTGATGTTGCAGAGGGAACTGGGGGTCCTTGTGCACGAATCGCAAAAACACAGTATGCAGGTGCAGCAGGTGATTAAGAAGGCGAATGCAATGTTGGCCTTTATAGCTAGGGGGATAGAATATAAAAGTAGTGAGGTTCTACTGCAGCTGTATAGAGTACTGGTGAGGCCGCAGCTGGAGTAGTGTGTGCAGTTTTGGTCGTCGCATTCGAGAAAGGATATATTGGTGGCCTTGGAGGGGATGCAGAGAAGGTTTACTAGGCTGATACTGCAGATAAGAGTATTAGAATATGAGGAGAGACTGAATAGACTAGGTTTGTACTCTTTGGAGTTCAGAAGGCTGAGAGGGGATCTTATAGAGACGTATAAGATAATGAAGGGGATGGATAGGGTAGAGGTTGAGAGACTCTTCCCACTTAGCAAAGATAGCTGGACTAGAGGGCACAGCCTCAAGATTGGGGTGGGGTGGGGGGGGGAGGTGTTGCGGTTCAGATCAGAGTTGCAGAAGAGTTTCTTCATGCAAAGGGTGGTGAATCTTTGGAATTCTCTGCCTCTTGAGGTGGTGGCGACTTCCTCGCTGAATATGTTCAAGTCAAGAGTGGATAGATTTTTGAATGACAAGGAAATTAAGGGTCATGGGAAGAAAGCACGGAAGTGGTACTGAACCACGACAGATCAGCCATGATCTTGTTGAATGACGGGGCAGGCTTGAGAGGCTGGATGGCCTACTCCTGCTCCTATTTCTTATGTTCTTATGTTATGATAATATTGTCAACTGGAGATTACCTTTTGTCAAAAATAATGATTCTCTATTGAAGCTAAAAGGAAAGAACAGTCCAGTTTCTGAGTTCAGTGGTGAAACAACTCCTGATCTCCTCTCTTCTCATCTTGAAGGAAACTGCTCACAATGAGCCAACAGGACTTTTGCTCTCTCAAGCAGTAAATTAAATCTGGGGCCAGTTTGAAAGATTGCCCTGGCAAGCAGCAGCAGCGATGTTATCAAGCAGGTAAGCAGTCACACTGACAGTTTCAACAAAAAGCAAATCAAGAAGCCAAAAGTGCTTAATACACATTGCTCGATTTGTTTTTTTCAATATATAAAAGCTAGGAGAAAGGCAAAAAAAAAGCCACTGAAGCACTGGAAAACGAGGCTGGAGAAATAATAATAGGAAACAAAGTAATGGCAAGGGAACTGAATAGTCACTTTGCATCACTCGAGGTGGAAGATACCAGTGGGATGCCAGAGCTTCAGGAGAGTCAGGAGGCACAGGGGAGTGCAGTGACCATCACTAAAGAGAAGATTCTGGGGAAACTAAAAGATCTGAAGGTGGATAAATCACCAGGACTGGATGGACTACACCTGAAGGTTCTAAAAGAGTTAACAGATGAAATTGTGGACGCATTCATAGTGATCATTCAGGAATCACTGGAGGCAGGGAGAGTACCAGAGGTGCAAAAAGTACCTAATTTAACAGTGCTGTTTAAGGGAAGGAGGGAGGCAGCAGATGTAAAATTATAGGCCAGTTATCTTAATTTGCGTCATTGGCAGGATTTGAGAGTCCGTTATTAAAGATGAGATCGCTGATATTTAGAAGTGTATGATGAAATAGGACTCGTCAGCATGACTTTGCCAAGAGGAGGCGTTATCTGACAAATCTGTTAGAGAGTTCTTTGAGGACGTAATGAGGAAGTTAGATAAAGGAGAAGCTGTGGGTGTGATTTATTTAGATTTCCCGAAGAACTTTAACAAGCTGCCACGTAGAAGACTGTTAAATAATAGCCCATGGTGTTAAGGGTAAGATACTGGCATGGATTGAGGATGGGTTGACTGGCAGAAGGTAAAGAGGGGAATAAAGGGGTCTTTTTCAGGATGGCAGCCAGTGATGAGTCGTGGGCCTCAGGAGTCAATGCTGAGAACACAACTTTTCACAATATACATCAACAATTTGGAAGAAGTCACCATTGCTAAGCTTACAGATGATACAAAGATATATAGAGGGACAGATAGTATTGAAGAAGCAGTAGGCTGCAGAGGGACTTCGACAAGTTCAGACAGTGGGCAAAGAAGTGGCAGATGGAATACAATGTGGAAAAGTGAGAGGTTATACACTTTGGAAGGAGGAATGGAGGCATAGACTATTTTCTAAATGGGGAAATGCTTAGGAAATCAGGGACTTGCGAATTATTGTTTAAGATTCTTTTAAGCTTAACGCGTAGGCTCAGTTGGCAATTAGGAAGGCAAATGCAATGATGTATTCCAGCCTCTTGTCATGAATGATAACAGCAGGGATGCACTTCTGAGATTGTATAAGGCTCTGATCAGACCCCATTTGGAGTATTATGAGCAGTTTCAGGTCCCATATCTAAGGAAAGATGTGCTGGCCTTAGAAAGGTCCAGTGGAGGTTCACAACGATGACCCCTGCAATGAATAGCTTATCGTATGAGGAATGGTTGAGGACTCTGGGTCTGTACTTGTTGAAGTTGGAGGGGAGATCTTGTGGAAGCTTACAAGAAACTGCAAGGCCAGGACAGGGTGGGTGTGGAGAGGATGTTTCCACTAGTAGGAAACTAGAACCAGAGGGCACAACCTCAGGGTAAAGAGATAATTCTTTAAAACAGAGATGAGAAGGAATTTCTTCAGCCAGAGAGAGTGGTGAATCTGTGCAACTCTTTGCCGCAGAAGGTTGTGGAGACGAGATCATTGAGTGTCTTTAAGACAGAGAAAGATAGGTTCTTGATTAATAAGGGGGTCAGTGTTATGGGAAAAGGCAGGAAAATGGGGATAAAAAAAAATCAGCCATGATTGAATGGCACTGCAAATTCAATAGGCTGAGAGGCCTAATTCAGTTTCTGTATCTTATGGTCTTATCTTTCACTTTTTAGTTAATTTTTCAGGTAGGAAAGTAAATGTTTAATTGGATGAGGACAGTTATTAAACAGAAGATAAATAGAAAATAATGTCTTGAAAAATGTGAACTCTTTTTATCATTTTGGGGAAGTTTGATATTCCATAAATATTAGTCTCTCAGGGCCGGTTGAGTGTGTGTGGTACTAATTGTGAAGTTGGTACCGTCAAAAAGCCAGCTATGTCTCATTGAAAAAAAAAGTAGAACTTTTTGCAGGGATACAAATGTGAGTTCTCTTGCTTTCCACTGATTGCAGTCACAGAGTGCCTCAGCAACACAACTTCTGGAGAAAGGTCAAACAACTTTTGGATTTCCTCGTTGTTCTGCACATTTTGCCAACTCATGAAGCTGATGTCATGCAGCAAAGGCTGAGAGTTGCCTCATCAACTTTGTCACAATCTAGGCTTTAATCTCTTTTAGCTACACATTTCATTGCTTCATGTGAAGTACAACTTTAGTATTGATTGCTTGTACCAGATTGATGTCTTGGGCGACATCATCTCAAAGCACAGTGTTAGCTTTCCCTTACACAATGATCAACACCCAGGCCTTACTTCGAGCTCCTCTCAACTCCCTCACTACTGCCAAACTATCAGACTGCTCATCTGATATGCAGTATTGGCTGGACAAATATTTCCACTACTTAAACACCAGGAAAATTAAATTACAAGTTTCTATCTCTGTTCCAAGCTCCCTTTCATAGTTATCAATTGAATCCCTCTCCCTGGCAAAAGTGACACTTAACTAGATTGTTCTCAATCTTTGTTTTATATTTAACACCATTATTTTGTTCCTATCATTTATGCACACCATCACTAGGACAACCATTTCCACCTCCTTAATATTATCCAGTTTAGCCCTTGTCTCAACTCATCTGCTGCTGCCTTCTGCTGCTGCAGAAGGAAGTCATTTGACCTGTATTATCTGCACCAATCACAATTCCACCCATGCTCTATCCCCGTAACCCCACATATTTACCTTACTAATTCCTCCAACCTACACATTTCAGGACATTAAGAGGCAACCGAGCATGACCAATCAACCTTAATTGCACATTTCTGGACTGTGGGAGGAAACCAGAGCACCCAGATAAAACCCACACAGACACTGGGAGAATGTGCAAACTCCACACAGATAGTGACCCAAGTCAGGAATCGAACCCTGGGTCCCTGAAGCTATGTGGCAGCAATGCTAACCACTGTGCCATCCTTCTGCACTTGCCTGACCTCCTATATTTTAAGTTTTGCCTTTAGAACATCCTAAACTCTGTTGCCCATGTTTTAGCTCACAAACAAGTCAATTCCTCTGCCTCTGTGCTGCTCATTGACATATATTGGCTCCAATAAAGCCTTGATTTTCAGCTTTTCATCTCGTTTTTGACTGCCTCCCAAGGCTTCACCTCCCTCTATCACAGTAATCTCCTCCAGCCCCACACGTCTCCAATGCCCATCTAATTCTGATTTCAATCACTTCATCGCTGATGGCTGTGCAGTCAGCTACCTAAGCCTCTCAAATATCTTGGGATGTCTGATTACATTAAAGATTTAATATAATAGTTATTATTTAATATCCTGATGTTTGTTTTACTGTGCTTGTTACAATTTATAAGGAAGGAAATATATTACACTTCTTTAATTTAAAATGAATACTCTAATCATGTGTAATGTTGGAAGGTACAAATCGTGGCATGGCGTGTGTGCGCGTGTTCCCCCTTATCCATTTTGAACATGGGACAAGGGAGGCACCATGGTTAGCACTGCTGCCTTGTAGTGCCATGGACTCAGGTTCAATTCCAACCTTGGGTGACTGTCCGTGTGGAGATTGCATATTCTCTCCATTTTTGTGTGGGTTTCCTCCGGGTACTCCCCATTTCTTCCCACCATTCAGGTATAGAAACATAGAGGAAAGGAGAAGGAAGAGGCCATCCTGCTCTTCCTTCTCCACCATTTATCCTGCTCCACCGTTTATTATGATCATTATTGATCATCCAATTCAAGAGCCTAATCCTGCTTTCTCCCCATTCGCCCCAAGTGCTACATCCTCTTGAATACATTCAACAATTAAGCATCAACTACTTGCTGTGATACTGAATTCCACAGGCTCACCACTCTTTGAGTGAAGAAATATCTCCCTACCTCCATCCTAAATGGTCTACCCCAAATCGTCAGACTGGGACCTCTGGTTCTGGACCCCCAACCATTAGGAATATCCTCCCTGCATCCACAATTGGCCCCCTAATGTCCAAAACTATGTAGGTTAGGTGATTTAAACAAGGTAAATGTGCAGCATTACAGGGATAGAGTGGAGGGGAAGGTCTGGTGGGATGTTCTTTCAGTGAGTCAATGCAGACAGAGTGACCTCTGTCTGCATTGCAGGGACTCTATGGTTCTACAGTAGTGCTTCTCTTTGTTTGACAATTATATCTGTTCAGTGTTGAGAAATATCCCTGGCCCTGCTTTCAATCATTGAGCTAAGACAGTGGGCAGAACGACATGGCATGGGCCGCAGAACAGAATTGGCAGCACAATTCAGAGCATATAGTTGCAATGGGTTATACATGTTGGTTCATGACGGTGAAATCTAAGAAAAAGCTCATCCTCCAAATGTTCAGTGTGGTACACTTTCGCTATGAGATTCCATAGCTCCCCAGTGGACATTATTGGCTTTATCCATGTAGTATTCTATTTCGGCATTCTAAATGTCAACTTACCATAGCTGTCCATCAAGTACCCCCGTTTAATCCGCTGGTGGGCAAAGACATCATCTGTGTTAGAGAAAGATTAGTTTTACTCAAATGATTGAATACATTCAAAATTCTTACATTTAGAACCGAAAGACAACTTCTTATATTTTCCAAGGATTTGATGCTGAAGTGCCAACTAAGTCTTGCTGTCAGTGAATTTTTGCTGAACTAAATATGTACAGGCCTAGTAAGAGTTATTTGCATTCCCTTGTGAGATCCTAATCCTAATCACCAGTTTCAACATCAAGTAGCCTTCTAGTTTTATGGCATAGGACTCTCTGAATCTTACAGCATAATATTAGAGAACATTGAAGCCATCAAAAAAATTTTATTGGATATCTTGCTCACCAACACTTCTCCATCGACATAATTTCACAGAATCATAGAAAACCCTACAGTGCAGAAGCAGGCCATTCAGCCCATTGAATCTGCTTTCACTGCCCAACAGAGCATCGCATCCAGACTCTAACCCTGTAACCCCCCACCAATCTCCCAAATCTGGGGCACTAAAGGAAATTGAGCATGGCCAATAACCCAACATGCACATGTCCGAACTGTGGGAGGAAACTGGAGCACCTGGGAGAAAACCCACGCAGACATAGGGTGAATGTACAAACTCCACGTAGACCACCACCTGAGGCCCGAATTGATCCTGGGTCTCTGGCAGTCCAGAACGGACTACTGTGAAGAAGTGTACCGACAACTAAACAATGTGAAACACTACAGACAGTTACCAGCAGATCTGACCAAAGAACACACTCGTCAACTCAACACTCTGATCAAAACCTTTGATCCGGACCTTCAGAATACCCTCCGGGCTCTCATTCCATGTACTCCCCACATTGGAGATCTCTACTGCCTCCCAAAGATATACAAGGCAAACATACCCGGCCGTCCCATCGTATCGGGCAACGGGACCCTGTGTGAGAACCTCTCCGGCTATATCGAGGGCATTCTGAAACCCATTGTACAAAGAACCCCCAGCTTTTGTCTTGACACTACAGACTTCCTACAGAAACTCAGCACACATGGAGCAGTTGAACCAGGGACACTCCTTGTCACAACGGATGTCTCGGCGCTCTACATCAACATCCCCCACGACGATGGTATTGCTGCAACTGCCTCAGTACTCAATGCCAACAACTGCCAGTTTCCAGATGCAATTTTACAACTCATCGGCTTCATCTTGGACCACAATGTCTTCACCTTCAACAATCAGCTTTTCATCCAGACACACGGAACAGCCATGGGAATCAAATTCGCACCTCAGTATGCCAACATCTTCATGCACAGGTTTGAACAAGACTTCTTCACCACACGAGATCTTCAACCAAGGTTATATACTAGATACATTGATGACATCTTTTTCCTTTGGACTCATGGTGAACAATCATTGAAACAACTGTATAATGATATCAACAAGTTCCATCCCACCATCAGACTCACCACGGACTCTTCTCCAGAATCAGTTGCATTCTTGGACACACACATCTCCATCAAGGGCGGTCACCTCAGCACCTCACTGTACCGCAAACCGACAGACAACCTCACAATGCTCCACTTCTCCAACTTCCACCCTAGACACGTTAAAGAAGCCATTCCCTATGGACAAGCCCTCCGTACACACAGAATTTGCTCAGATGAGGAGGATCGTGACAGACACCTCCAGATGCTCAAGGATGCCCTCGTGAGAACAGGATATGGCACTCGACTCATCGAACGACAGTTCCGACGTGCCACAGTGATAAACCGCACTGACCTCCTCAGAAGGCGAACACGGGACATGGTAGACAGAGTATCCTTTGTTGTCCAGTACTTCCCCGGAGCGGAGAAGCTACAACATCTTCTCCGGAGTCTTCAACATATCATTGATGACGATGAACATCTCGCTAGGGCCATCCCCACCCCCCCACTTCTTGCTTTCAGACAATCGCACAACCTCAAACAGATCATTGTTCGCAGCAAACTACCCAACCTTCAGGAGAACAGTGACCACAATACCACACAACCCTGCCACAGCAACCTCTGCAAGACATGCCGGATCGTAGACATGGACGACATCATCAAACGTGAGGATACCATTCACCAGGTACACGGTACATACTCTTGCAACTCGGCCAACGTTGTCTACCTAATACATTGCAAGAAAGGATGTCCCAAAGAATGGTACATTGGGGAGACCGTGCAGACACTACGACAGCGGATGAATGAGCATCGCTCAACAATCACCAAGCAAAACAGTTCCCTTCCTGTGGGCGAACTCTTCAGCAGTCATGGGCATTCGGCCTCCGACCTGCGGGTAAATTCAAGGGGGCCTTCGTGACACACGACAGCGCAGAGTTGCTGAGCAGAGACTGATAGCCAAGTTCCGCACACATGAGGACGGTCTTAATAGGGATCTTGGCTTCATGACACACTATCTGTAACCCCCGTAACTTGCCTGGGTTAGCAAAAAACCTCACTTACTGTGCTGTCTGGAGAAATACACAATTCTCTAACCAATGCTCAGGATTCCCTTCACACACATTGTTAGCCACTTTAACACTTGAATAGCAGGTTAGATGTAAGGATTCGCATTCTAATCAGCAATCTCTGACTGTCTGTGTTGATATGTGTGCTATTGTAGACCAGAACACTGCATTTGCCTTACGAAGACAAAGTGTCGAAAGCTCGCAAATTTACTATCAAATAAATCGGTTGGATTTAAAATTGGTGTTGCTAAATTCTTACTTGGAACTGAAAAAGCAGGTCGCTGTTACGTCAAAGGCTATGATCTACTTTGATAAAAATATAAAATTTGGATGGGAAACCCACTGCATTTTAGTGACAAATTTTTCACCTGACGTCAGGTCACCTGGCCAAATTGATAAAACTCTGCCACTTGTGTTTCTTTTCCTATTTGTCATAAATAATTAAACATGAAAGACTGGCTTTATTATAAATAGATGAACATTAAAGTGAATGTTACAACGAATCTATCAAATAAGGGAGTAGCTTATTCTAAAACTCCATCAGCTCCATATCATTCAGAGATGTGGGAGTTTATTGTAAAGCTTTGGCACCATCATCTAACAGCCACTTGGACAGGAATATTCAGTGATAGGGAATCACTAGTCACTGGAGATTTGATCCATGTTTGTTATAATTTTCTTAAGGCTCAAAGAGAATTAATTCCAGGAACGTATTGCAAGGAGCAATTGCTTCAGACCCATCAAGACGAGAGATGTTTTGGGGGAGCAATCCATGAGAACTGCAATGCTACTGGGCAAACTTTGGCCTTGGCATAAAATTCATATATATTCACTTAAACTTAAATTTTACAATAGCATTTCATTTAATAAATTGAAAATGTAATATTGAGACCATAGAACATAATTATATAATTCTTTAATTAGTATCTATTTCCTGGTCTTTGTAGCAGTTACATGTGAACAGAACTGGGTAAAATTACAAGCATCTGTATCAAAGTTTGAGAACTATTTGTTAAAATTGTGACAATCCCAAAAGGTGTCACCCAGGTATGACTTAATTAAGAGGCTTCATTACGAGGAGTGCAGAGACTATCCTGAACTCACTTTGCAATGGAGTTCATTATGACTATTCATTTCCACTCATTTGAAAATGCTTCAGAGGAGACCTTCTGCAGGAGGCAATACTTCATTCAAAATACATCATGTGTCCCACTGCAACTGACCTCAAATAAATACTCACAGAAACCAAAGGGCAGGGATATGCGGCAATAATGGAGTTCATATCACAATGTGCTTTCCCTGAATAAGTATATATTTATAGTGGCAGTAGATACCCTGCAATGACACATTTGACCTCATGACCTTGTGATGATCTTACACCATAACTTGCTGATAAGCTGATTGATTCTGATAAGCTAGGAGTTGTGAAACATACGGACAGAATGCTCGTTTCAGGATTAATTTGTTTGACGAGTATATACTGAAACATTAGTACAAATGCTTTAACCTGTATTAAGAAAGGTCCCGCCTTTCGAGAATTGTTTTTCAGAATAACTGTAAATCATTAATAGCTGCAATTCAAGCTTAACATCCAAATATTAATACAACAATAACAGCTGCTGGAAAAGAAAAATCAGAACTTGCAACTCCTGTCAATTGCCCATTTCATTACTTAAATTGAGGTTTCAGATTTCAATGCAGTTCCTGGCACAAGTTAATAAAGTAGTTACTGTGAAACATTCCTTTAATCTCGTAATATGTTCAGTTTATTAGAAATGAAGTTTGCCCTTCAGTAGTAGAACTGGTGTATGCAACTCCCAAAGCACTGCAGCCTTCATGTGTACATGCAAAAGGTGTGTTTATGTTGTTACCTGTGATTTAGAATGACACACTGAATAAGTGAATGCTGTCGTGATCTTGACCTCTGTGAACCAAGAGTCTCTTAAACCAACCAGTGCAAACCTGAAATGGTCTAAAGTGACACACACGATCATAACAGGGCTAATTCAGAAAATTTCTCAATGCCCTTGATTGTGATGCAGGGGTGGAACTCCTACCTCAGAAATTATTGGCAAGTATAACAGTGTAAAACAGAACATCGGTAATGAGGAAAAGATATACTGAGAGTTGTGCTTCACCACAAATTGCTGGACTTAGCATTCAAAACCTGGATATGGCTCTTCGCCAACCATACATGTCAAGAAATTATGCGTTTGCTCCATAACTAGCAACTTAAATGATGTAGTTCGGAGGATTGTGGGGGGGGGGGGGGGGGTGGAATCTTACAAAAAAAATTCTAAATGCTGAGCAAATATGAAATTGGGAGACAAATACACCCTTTTTTGAGCAATCATTTTTTTTAAAAATGGGCTCCAGGGGAAGTGGGTGAGTGTATTCATGCTAGGAAGCTGGCTGCTGAGCTCTAAGGGCACCATTGCACAGATACCCTGATTTCTCAGCACATTCATTCACTCTCCTCCACCCCCCTGCAAGGAGCAATCGCTTCAGACCCGTCAAAGACTCACTAATTATATACCTTATGAATATTGAAACTGGCTTCACATTCTTTTAGTGTACCAGGCTGATTTTGCCAGTAAAGCAGGGCCAGTAACATTGCAAGAGGTGAAAAACTGGGCACACGCAAACCTGGTTTTTGTCTCTCACTTGCTCACCACACTGGTTGCTCTCCCAAATATCCCCATACCTCTGAACATCTGATTACTTCCCTGTGTTCAGTTAACACTCTCTGACCCTTCCCTCCCTTAACCACCAGACTATTCTCCCAAGACTCTGACAGCCCCATTTTTAAAGTGCCCTTTATTACCTGACTACATCACAAACCATCCTACCCAGCCCCATTCCACCCTACCTATTCTCTTGACCCATACTACCAACACACCTTGCCCCCTTGCTCGCTTACCTACCCTCCTGTCAAAATGGCAGGGGCATTTACATTTAATGGTATACAGTACGGCATTCAAAAGCGACACATCTTCATTCACCCTGGCAATCCTGCCGTAAACTGAGGGACTCCAGGAGCAGCCACGCTCCACATTTCTCACCAGGCCTGGGTTGGAGATCAAGGAAATGTGCAGCTTCAGACTAAAGTAGAAAAACAGGACTGCAGTGGCAATCTGATGATTAAAGTGCAAAGTTTATTTATTAGTGTCACTCGTAGGCTAGTGCGATATCACGAAAGGTTGGGACCAATATGATCTGAAGGGCATTGAGGGAACAAGGACAATCAAATTCGGTGCTTACCACTAGATGCTACTGCTGCAACGATTTTTCAGCCATCAATATTTAACCCCACAATGCTTTGACACAGCCAAATGCAGAAAATGACAATGACATACATAATATTAGAATTCTGCACCATAATAATGATATATAATCTTGATAAACCATAGCAAGGTGTTGGGATTTCTCTAGCTGTTAGCATATCAGTCAAAGGACAATAGAAAATTGGAGAATTAAATACGAGCTTATCTGAATATACAATATAATTTTTTAATTGGCCTAAATTGTTATGACAATATGCAAAGGTTAATTAAAACAAACTGCACATCATTCTGGCCAGGGTTTTTCATTCCTGCATTCATGAGTTTGGCATACAAGGAGGGAAGACTTAACTGTGGATTACAGATTCAAAAGAGACTGGTCTGCATTCAGAGATAATGAATGGAATTGAAGGAACACGTGCAATGCTTCACTTTTCTGGTCTTTTTCTTTACTGTGGGAGTTGCTTGCCCTTACCAGTTGAGAAATGTGACCCACCTACCAGACTAAGAAGACAATGCTTGCGCAACAATTTGAAGAATGTGTTTTACCTACTCTTATCCTAGATAGTGTTGCTCCTCTAAGTTCTGACTCTGAGTAATGAGACGTGGAAAGGAATGAAAGACAATCTGTGTTGGTACACAAATCAATATTTCTGAAAATCCATTTATTCTCTAAACTCACAGAACCCTTCAGGACATGGCGCAACCAGGATGAAAATATTTTGACGCAAAGTTCAGTCAGATTATCCTGACCTTGGAAGAACTGTTGTGACCAACATAAGTGTTCGTCAAATCAAACTACTGGAATGGGGAAGCATTGACTAGACCATTTATAAATCTCAACATCTTAAAACGAAACCTGCATTCCATTCTCTCTTCATTGATCTTGTGCAATATGCTGTCCACAAAGTGGACAGGTATTTTGGACCTAAATTTGTTACTGTTGATATTAAAATCCTTTTAAGTAGGAAAAGCAGTGGCACAATGGTTTTATCCCTTTACTATTAATCTAGAAACCCTCTGAAGAGGGAAAGTTTCTAGCTCTTGGTGGTTACCTCTCCATTCCTTCCCTCCCTCCAAAGTAATTTATGCTTAATTACCACCCTTCCACTCCTATTGCATGCCTCAGTTACCTGTCACCCAACTTTGCTACTACTCTCATTTTTACTACACTAATTACTACCTCCACCTCTTCCCCTTTGAACTGGCCACCTGACCCTCCCCTCAAACAAGTGAGGAGACCATTACGCTTCTACATTCTGACATCCTCCCTCCCCACCTCTGCCACTGTCCATTTTCCCTCAACTAAATTTCATAGCACTCAAAACTCTTTTCATGGAATCCCCAAAACGCAAAAGATCATTCTTCACACTCGTGCCCTCTCCCTGTAATGCTACTGAATCCCCTTCCCTACAGAAATTGGCACACTAAGGGGCAATTTAGCATGACCAATCCACCTAACTTGCATATATTTGAACTGAGGGGGGAAAACCGAAGCACTCGGAGGAAACCCACACAAACACAGAGACACGTGAACTCCACACAGACACTGACCCAAAACTGGAATCGAACCCAGGTTCCTAGCACTGAAACAGCAATGCTAACCACTGTGCCGCCATTATATTCCAATACAAATTTTGAAATTTCTCTCCTTGTTGTCTTTAAAAAAGGATTGCGAAGTATCTGAGTTAAAAACCTGCTGGAAGCGAAAACAAAAATGTCAGCAATTCAGTAGCTAAATGAGAAAAACGTGGGGAATTGGCTAAGCTGCACTCACTTAATCTTTATTCAGCTAAAATATCAGTCAAGATTTTTACTTTACACAGTAAGTAGAGCTTACTGTGGAAGCTCTACCTTTGTGCATGAGACTAAGGTCTCCAAGAAAAATAAAAGGAATAATGACATTTTTAAAAAATCCTGTTGACAATCTTGCATCTTAGAGTGAAATTCGTAATTTTAATTTGGAGAAGATGATTGGACAGAATTGTTATCTCCAGGTTAAAAATACATTTTGCAGTTCAATGTGTTTAATTTAAACACTCTTATTCAGTCTGCTTCTAAAGATGCAATTTCTAAAAAAAAACTGCAGAAAAGAAAGTCAGCAAATACATTAATTATTTACATTTGATTTATTGTCACATGTCCTGGTACACAGCGCAAAGCATTGTTCTTTGCACGTTATATATACAAAACATATCGTTCATAGAGAAGGAAGGAAAGAATGCAGAATGTGGTCTTACAGTCACAGCTAGGATGTTGAGACAGATCAACTTAATGCAAGATAAGTCCATTCAAAAGTTTAAAGGCAGCAGCAAAGAAGTTGTCCTTGAGTCGGTCAGTATGTCAAATATCTAGTCAATGCAATGTTATCTGGGGCAGGATTTTGCAGTCACTCTTATTCCAAAAACCCTCAAGTCCTGCCAGAGATCCACTGAACTTTGCACGGTCCATGTCCAACCCGCTACGATTTCCATAGTCAGCAGAGTGGGAAAACTGTCCCCCGTGCACTCCCCCCCCCCCCCCGCTCCCAAACCCCTGATCTCAGAGTTAACATTCTACCTGGCACCAGTGATAGTCACAGTGCTATAGAAGAGTCAGCCAGGCTGAGGGTTCATAATTGCTTTCCAACATTCCACCTGGACATTGCATGTAACTGTTGTGTCTTTTAATACAAGTAAATTCAAAGAAACGGATTGAACTCTGCTATTTCCCACAATTGGTCAGCTTGCTCACACTTACTACTTGCCTCAGTCATGAATAATGGCGTTCATCGTAACATATCAGAGGATATCACTGTTTTCAAATTAAAACTTGGTCTCAGGAGCCAAGCAAAGGAAAACAGAGGTGTTAGAAGCATTAGAAAACATCATGATGACATACTTTGGAATTGAAAGAAATCTTAATATATTGTCTTGGTTCATGTCATTACTATGAATTTGAGTTCCTCTACTTTGAGACCTCTGATGTTCTCACCTTTTTGTTAAATTACGGACTTTCCAATCAATAAAACTATTTTCATAATGACAACAAACAGAATTCTCCACAGTGCTCCTCCAAACTCCCCTGAAATTACTACGAAGAATGACAAATGCCCATCTGGCATCTTTCTGCCATTGAATTTGAAAACTAACTATTGATTCATTCATAGGACATGGGCATTGCTGGCTGTTCAGCATTTATTGTTGATCCCTAGTTGCCTTGGGAGGACAGCTGAGAGTCAACCTCATTGCTGTGGCTCTGGAGTCACATGTAAAGTAGACCAGGTAAGGATAGCAGATTTCCTTCCCTAAAGGACATTAATAAACCAGATAGGTTTTTCTGACATTTGTTTCATGGTCATCAGTAGATTCTTAATTTCAGATTTTATTTTAATACAAATTCTTCTGCCTGTTACGGTGGGATTCGAACCCGAGTCCCCAGAACATTAATTGAGCTTCTAGATAAAATTCTGGGGATAATACCACTAGGTCATTGCCTCCCTGCATTTTGAAGCGATATAACTTTTTTTTGTTCTTTCATGGGGCAGAGGCATCGCTAATTGGGCCAGCATTTATTGCCCATCCCTAATTGCATTTGAATTGAGTGGCTTGCTCAGTTTACTCTGCATTGAATGTCACATGTAGGCTAGACCAGATAAGGGCAGCACTTTCCCTTCTCTAAAAAGTGAAGTTAGAGAGGGATTGTTTACTGATCTCCCAGCAGTGTCAAGCAGCAGGAAACCCAGGACTAAATAGCTCATAAGTTGCCAAAAGTAGCATTTGTACCTGCTTCCCTCAAAGACATTTGCTAATCTCTCCTCACAGTTTCAGTGGCAATTTGAGAAAACACTGTAGGAACTCAAATGAACAGAAAATGTTGGAGACACTCAGCTGATCTGACAGCATCTGTGGAGAGAGAGTACAGGCAACATTTCACATCTGAATAACTCTGATGATGGGTCATCCCGACTCAAAACGTTGGCTCTATTCTCTCTTCATAGATGCTAACGTTTCACATCTGGATAACTCTGACATTGCGAAATCCTGACTCGAAATATTGGTTCTGTTCTCTCTCCATAGATGCTGTCAGATCAGTTGAGTTTCTCCAACACTTTTGTTTTTATTTCAGGTTCCAGAATCCACAGTATTTTGCTTTATTACTGTAGAAGCTCTACCTTCTTTGCTTTGCTGTTATTTTAAAAATTGTTTTATTGATTGGCCAATCGATCATTTAAAAAACATGTAGCATCAATGGCCTCAAAAAGTTGAGGGACTCAAATTTATTGTAATGACATGAAACAAACCACTTCTTCAAAACCCTTTTGTTGTCAAACCTATTTTATGTCCTTATAACAACCTCAATTTGAAGCAAAAACCATTTCTGATCATTTGATGCAGAATGCAGCCAGTTTTAATTTTGATAAATGATATCAGTTCGGAATAGTGTATGCTTTGCAGCAATTTTGTGAACGTAGTTATCACCCTTAAACAACAACTTACAAACAATAGGTCCCCACTTTACATGTTTTGATGTGAAAATTGGTTTGATAAATGAAAATCCAGTCAACAGCAAACATTTAATTATTTACTTGAAGTGCATTTCTTGGAAGGTGGTTTCTAGTTTTACAATATTTTTGCCACATACATTTAATCAAGCAATGATTATCAGTATAAACAAGCTTACCTTCTCTAATGATTGAAATGCAATACATAGATAAAATCTTACCTTTCAAAAGGGACAATGCCCAGAGGATTAGAAATATTGAATATTTCATTGGAATTGTTTGAGGATTGGAAGAGTTACAACCTCATTGAGTACTGCTGACTACTGGATGTTCAATTTCACAACTGTTTTATACCTTACCTCTGTCTGGTGACATCAGAATGGTATGAGGAAATTAATGCCTACAGGTAATTACTTTTAAATCAACAGCTATTTTAACCATTTCAGAACATAAAGAATTTTAAAGTGCAGATAATTCTCCCATAAACTGGTGCATCACTGCGAATTCATGGATTTTGAGAATCTATGTCTATTGAGGTGACAGGATTATACAGCAGGAGTGAATGAATGGATCTGGTAAAGAGGGATAGATTTAAGTTCATTGCATTAGAATAAAATCATATGCTAGTCACATCCTTACAACTGCAAGCTCTGGTTATCAGTAGAACTTGATTACAAGGCTGTTAAAGAACAGACAATTGGAGGTAGCTAAGATTATAGGCAAACTTTGACGTGAAGGTTCAATAGTAAACCGACATGGACAGGATTGGAATTTTAAAATGGAGTTCTGCATTTTGAATAATTGT